>CM023483.1:113490063-114136050 GCA_013339685.2 Hyalomma asiaticum | reverse complement strand
TAAACACATCTCACCGTAACAATATCATACATACGTTCCCATCCTTCCACTTCCATTTTGATATGAACGATGCGAACGGGACGCGAGCTACGCCATTTTTTAATTTTTGCCACCATGGCCTAGCCTACATTCATATATTTGCCTTCACCTCGCTTTCGTATTTTCTGAATACCGTTGGCGGCTGTCACCGCTCAGATATAAGAATGCATGCGGCTCAATAGCTTGCGGACTCATAAGTGCGCGGGTGGTGCACCAATTCAGTACGCTTTCATTCCTGATTTCACTGCATGCTCTAATCCGGTACACAAATCACGGGCGGCTAAAGGCCCATGAGGAACTGAACACTCGCTCGGTTATTGTTGTGTGCGCCAAGACGTGAAAACGATCGACGGTGCTCTTGAAACACGAGTGTCGGTGCATGGCGTCTCTGTTAGGACAAAGTCTGTTGGGCGCGAGCTGCCCAGGCTTTTGAGATGTAACTGAAAGAAAAACTCGGGTTGTATGGGCTGCGCGTTGCAACATTTGATGCTTGCATGCCCAAGTAAGCTTTAAAATAAAGCAAGATTCGAGAGGCGTAAAAGAATCCAGAAAACCAAATAGTTTCCGTGATGTTTCTCGAAAAAGCACACCACGTGTGACACTTAAAGTGGCTGATATTTCAGAAGACAGTATGCGCGATCAACACTCCGCGCTGGAGCAAGAGTCCACGCTTGTATGCTTGAATGAAGGAATAAGCGTCCGAATGGCATTGGTACCTTTCCAGACAATCTGGCAGCGCTTTTATTTGTTCTTTAGCTAGGTTCCACAGCACTCAAATATGTCAGGCTAGTAATCTGCGAGAAAGGAAACCAGCACTCCTGCAGGAACACGCAGAAAGCGACAGCGCATCCAACAGCACCGGTACGGCGGCACGACAGCTCGAACGGGAAGTCGATGCGGACGAAGGAGCAGACCAGATTGCCGTACTGGAATCTGGTTTTAACACGAAAGTGCTTTATGCCGGGGTCCACCACGACCCCATACATCTCTAGCGTAACGGATATGAAGCAGCTTGATTCGCAGCGCTTGAACAGAAAAACTTCTGTTCATGCGCTGGGAATCGAACTCACAGCCCCTCGCTCCGCGACGAGAGGTGGCCTAACGCCGCATATGGTCGGAGCTATACAAACGCGCCGTATATTCCTTTTTATCTCATTTCGTTCGTTCTTCGACGCTCTCACCCGGCTCAGCGCGAGCGCATCCAGCACATTGTCCTGGAACGATGCCGACATCCAGGAGAGGCAAAGTGAATCACTGCAGCTTTACTTCGCCTCTCCTGGATAGCGGCACCATTCCAGGCGGTTTCCAAAGTCCGCCTCGATGCACACGTGCGGAGCCGCGTTGGCACCGAAAGAAGCGTGATAAGAAAGAACATAGCCGCGTTCATGCAGCTTCGAATGTGTGTGCGCCGATAGCGCACTGGTAGAGCACCGGTCACCTTTCGTCGTGGGTAGCGTTCCCCCGCCTACCACTCTTCGAGCGTGATGACAACAACAACACTGCTGCGTTAGGCGCCGAAGCCACGGTAACGACGTTAACGGGTCAATGTGGCGCAACTAAATGTGATCGATACCTTTGTCGCGCGGCATTTACGAATCGAATATGTCCAGTTTTTACGTAAACTACTGCACTTACCACAAGGGGCTTGTTCTTGAAGTTACGGAGGCGATGCGCGAACGGATTACATCCACGTACGTCAAACAGTGCCGTACAATCGAAACACTGATAATAATGGGCAAGTTCACCTCAATGTAACAAACATTGCAAAAACACATTTGTGTTATGCCGAACTTCGTGTTATACCGATTCCGCTGACAGAGGGACCAGCCAAATTTTTTTGCTAGCTATCTATAGGAGCGGAGCTATTACACCCCTGAATGACCTTCACCAGTTGGTTGGGCATCTTTCAGCCACGACTCTGATATTGTCACGGTGAAAGAACAGCGACGAAGACGGACGATCTCGAGGGGAACAAAGGAGACGCAGGAGTGGGGCGCAGGCTGACGGTCCGCCATTGGGGCTGCAACGGCTAATCTCCCCGTTGTAAAATACACCCCCATTAGGAGCGTGTCACTGTGCCCAGTTTCATCTTGGTGGAGGTGCGGGGTATTTTTCATCAATAGATCTCAGCTCCGGTTACTGGCAGATCTCCGTCGAAGACATGGACATGGGACATGGGAATATGGTAGGAGATGTGGTAGCATGTACCTTTGACTACCACCGTATGGCTGGGCATTTGATGATCTGAGCCAGGTCTCTGGAATGGAGGGGTGTTTCAGTAATATGTTGTCTGCGACCGCCTGTGGTTTCATCAACGAGGACAAAGAGGAAGACGACGACGACGATGAAGGAGAGAAAGAATACGGCGTCTACGCAGAAGATGAAGTAGGCAGCGACGAAGACGGCTCCGGCTAATAAGAAGGCGGCGACGATGCAGAAAAGGCAACGACTAATAAGAAGACGACGAAGGAGAAGCATGAGGTGACGGCAACGACGAAAACGATGAAGAAGAGCGAGTAGAAAAAAGCAGAGAATAACAAAGGAACAGCGGGGTGCGAAGAAACAGTAGAAGCAAAACTAGATTGAGGCTGAAAGATAAGAACGACAGAGGACGGAGAGCTTACGTTGCCACAGCGCTGTGCCTTACGCACAGGCCTGTGAGTTTTTCAGAGAGCAAGCAGTGGTGGTCAATCGGAGTTTTTAAGGAAGCAATGTCATGTCATGCTATAACTGTTAGCGTCCTATGAGAAAACTTAATAATGATGACAAGAGCTCGAAACAAGATCGCACGTCAGACAGAGTATAAAGCAATACTTTAGAATACATCGCGAAATCTTTCAGTATTACCGTACTGTACATAATAAAACAATTAAATTTGCAGAACAGTGAATTGACAAAAAGCAGCAGAAATATCCACAATTGACAAACCACGGTTTTTAATTGGCAAAGAAGCGTTTTCTCCGATACGGATATCCCTTTCCGTCCCTGCAATAAGGATTTAACTTATCTACATTACAGCAGCCTAGCTACATGTCACCGATGCATTGTCGACCAAAAAAAAAAAAAACAAAAAACTCCAGCTAGCCAGTGCATGACGGTTTTCAGAACAAGTCCGGAAATATTTGTTGTTTGTGTGGTGTAAGTGCGCAGTTACTTGTATGCCCAGGACCATTAAGCCTTGCATTGTCCATGGATCGTTAAATTTAATTTTCGGGGTTTCCCAGAGTGCCGATTGCGGCGCCCTGCGTAAAGCGCATTTAGAGCGCTGAGGATTTCTGGCATACCTTTTTATTCCTAAATTCGCCAATTAGCCTAGCCGCATTTGAATTCGCCTAGCCGTAGGCATTATGGTACCTTAAATGGAGCGGATGCAAACGAGACGCCTCACTTAGCTCCCTGAGAAATACGAGAGAACGAGTAACGGACCCCGTCCATGGCTTAAAAGGAAAAAAAAAGGAGGGGGGAGGGATGGCAGAATCCTGCACAGAGTGAAAGAGGGGACGAGGGAGAAAGACGTTTATTTGCAGAGGGGCAAATAATAAAGCCTCAAATGTAGTTTGTTATGGCATGGTTTGCAGTGCGCCTAATAGGAATGGAAATTTCAAGGAAAATGTCACATTAAGCAGGGGACGCTTTTCGACTGCACTTTCATTTTGTGTCGTGCACGGACCCTTTACAACACTTGGCAACATTCTGCATAGCAGTACGAGGACGCTCTACGGTGCTGTAATATGTAGCATTTTACAATTACCTAGCGTCGAATGAACGCCTGTATATATATAGTACGTCATGCCTAACAATTGTCTTTCTTGGAGGAAATGTTATTTTTCTCCTGAAATGCAGGAGAAAAAAAAATCACAGCATATCCACGGAGTGAATGATGATGAGTGGGCGAAGCTCCGGAGGTTCATCGGTAAAAACCGTGAATCTTCCGTGAATCTTGCCCAGTACATCATACAAACACTGTGTGTATACATACAAGAAATTTTTTATTCGTGAGCCGTGATTTTCCGTTTTCGCACTGGAGCCTGGTTTTCTTCGTTGATCGTGAGCCGTGGTGGTTGACGCTTACATAAGCCGTGGCTTCCGTTGCCTCTTCATGTCATTTATGCTCCTGGTCGTAGATAGTGCCGAGTTCCGGATTAATTTAGTTAACGCGCACGCTACGAATCCTTATGGTTCAACTACGCACAATTGAAATCTCCCACCGGCACTTCATTGCAAGTCAAGATCCAATGCCTATATATATATATATATATATATATATATATATATATATGAGTGGCCGGTGAACGGTTCTCCAGCGCGAGCAGTCGGTATTTTTCAATCAAGAAACTCGCTAGAAGACGCTGCCTGCGTCAACGTTGTCTCTCGCGGGTGAGGGCGCGTTCTCCTTTGCGAGCTGGTGGAACATTCATCGAAGAAAGAGCGTTTCCATAGTCAACTCGCGCCTTTCGCGCGCGCTCTCTCTCTCACAAGACAGCAGATGGAAGAGTGAGAGAGCTCGCGCACCGGGAGGCACGCGCCGAGGGCGAGCGCGAGCCTCCCGGCGCGCCGCACCGCAGCACCGCAGCGCCATCTCGTGATCATTCTGAGACCTAGAGGTGGCTGCGACAACGACAACGACGCCGGACTAGCCTATGCCCTAAGGAGCTTCGCCCCTAAAATAAGCCCCAGTAGTTATTTCAAAATAAGTGGTCCTGTTCCAACTGTTCATTGTGATGTGTATTCAGTCGAAATGCTAAACGCTCTCGTTGATCACGCAGTGGCACATGGAGGCACTGAATATGGCATATTTTTTTATTGGTTCCTCCCTGCAATAAGGTGGAGTTTACAGAACTCTTGTACAATGCATTTACGAACTAACAGACAGCGAAGGTCCAGGAGCTTTCATTCATATAACTGCTTTCATTTAGATAACCCTCGCGCTCGCCCTCGGCACGTGCCTCCCGGTGCGCGAGCTCTCTCACTCTTCCATCTGCTGTCTTGTGAGAGAGAGAGAGTGCGCGAAAGGCGCGCGTTGACTATGGAAACGCTCTTTCTTCGATGAATGTTGCACCAGCTCGCAAAGAAGGAGATAACTGCTTATAATTGAAATGGGGCGCTAAAACTTCTCGAAATTGTCACAGTTCGCACATATTGCGATGCCATGGAGCTGCCTTCTCACATTACGACATCGGTGAACGAAGTGTGTTTTGCTGAGAATACATTTATTTTATCACCTTGCTTCAAAGTGTTTTAACGTTAAAAGCCACCTCACGATACGCAATTTGAACCGAACGAATCCTAGAATCAGGCGGAACTATCACGCTTTCATTTGTTCCGCAAGCTCAGCCCAGCTGTAAACCCTATCCTGTTTGAAGTTTATTTGAAGTTTATTTATTTCTGTGTTACACAGAAAAAGGAGTAAGAGCTCAAGGCAATCTGCCTGACGGGGGCTCTTACTCCTATGTGCACTCGGCGTGCATGTACATCATTTGTGTACAAGAAACACAATACAACCCAAAAAAGCCCGATATATAAATTAGTATGCACAATGCGTAGTGTTCGCTGGAAAAAGAAATTACACCAAAGAGACACTTCATAGAGAACAAAGCATATCATTTAAGGACTTCGTTATAAGCTTTCCACACAACCCGAAAAATATATATGCATATATACAAACATTCATAGATAGTCATATATCATAGACGCATATACACATAATATTCAAACACATATAGATACATACATATATACACGCCCATACACATATATACACGTATTCATAGACAAAAGTGGTATATCTGTAAAATTAGTGAGGTCTATTTCATTCATAAAATATTTGAGAATTTAAGAGAAAGTTTTTTACAGACTGCTTCAAGTGCGGTGCATGAAAATCTATGTGACGCTCAGCGAGGTTTAATAATCGGGGTACTTGATATTCTACTTGCTGACGTCCGTAGTTGGTTCTCATGAGTGGTGGCATTCTCGTTTGGTGGCGTAATTGATATCTATGGGAGGAAATAGGTATGTTGCTAGCATGGAGCCTGCGTTTTTTTATGTGCAAGAGCAATCTATAATAGTAAATTTGATTTGCGCGGATTAAGGAGTGTTTATTAAAAAGGTTGCGAGTGGGTAAATCTCGCGGTCTACCACGATAGTTTTCAAATATTCGTATGACTCATTTTTGTAGTTTTATTAATTTCTTCGATTCACATTTCCTGTGCAGATAATAAAGCGTGTCAGAGCAGGCAGTGCTACTCGTTTTCTAACAACGAAATAAGTCATTTCCGGTAAACATTGCAGCATTTTATGGGACTCTTAAAAAACTATGTTGCTGGTTCTCACCCATGCTTGCATTGATGGTGACGCAAGTGTGATAAGAGTTGTGCGGAAAGCAGGGAAATTAACTAGAATAGAACTACCAGTTTCTACCCCGCACTGGGGAAGGTGTAAGGGGAGAAAAGTTACAAGGAAAAGATGATAGATAGATAGATAGATAGATAGATAGATAGATAGATAGATAGATAGATAGATAGATAGATAGATAGATAGATAGATAGATAGATAGATAGATAGATAGATAGATAAAGGTAAACCCCGCACATAAACGCGACAGAATTATAGTCGTTCAGCGAGTACCGTTTATCGTAGGAATTCCAGCAGCGAGGCCTTCGTGGCTTTCCGACTTGAAAGTCGATTGTTCCCCATGTCAACACTGGTTGTTCGGAGAGCACGCAGTTGTCGAGGCGTGACAGCTCTGTTGCGAGGCACTGTCACTGGAAACTCTACCGACGGTAGTCACAGAAGATGTGTCCGATGGATTATCTCTGCCGCACTGGTCGCAGGCAGCCCAGTCTGCCATTGCGATGCGGTAAGAAAAGCTTTTTGTAAAGCATACCCCAAGCCACAGGCAGCAAGGAATGGTCTTCTCGAATCAAGGAAGCCTTTAAAGGATCTGACTGGTCTAGGCGGTGAAGGCGGGTGGGTTTATAACAGGGTGTGTTTCACGTCGACTCTGCGACAGCACGTGCGAGCGAACGTTTCTTTGTCGCGGCATCGGTTCTCGAAAATGGAACGGATGGTGTCGCAAATTGGAAGTCAGGCGAGACGGAACCAAAGCATAGCGGAATAAACGTATCTCGCTACAGCCCCGCTAAGATGTCCGTCCGTTACCGTGTTGTTAGGCACAACGGCACTGTTTCCTACAAATATATTTACCTTCAAAAGCGGCAAATGTTCGATGTCTCCTATCTCGTGACGGGAAACATGGTTCCTCGAATAATAGTAAATTAGAGTATAGGTGCCTTGATTTTCGGGCGTAATTATTTACATATCCAATGATGTAGCTTCTATTTAACAATAATTACAAATACGAACGCTTTTATGCTGATGTGCTTTCAACCGTATCTGTCGAAACGGAACTCAATACATCGGAGCTGTCATTCGCCGCAGTCACATTTCTCAGTATGTCAAGAAAATGTTTTAATATCTTTTAAAGCGGCAGAAATGCCTATCTCGCAATTTACGACAACGAAACGGCGACGCATTGTGGCGCCTTTAGCTTACTCCCGTGGTGATCATACAAAACTGAGAAGTGAAGTGGTAACCATGGAGAAATTTTGTTCGCTCTCGGTAATCGCTTATCAAGCAATCATTAGATTCGTATTTAATACATCAAGGGACCATTTAACACTACCGATTGGACCCCGCCAGATTGCGTTTCCCTTTCTTGTACGTCGTCGAGAAAGCAAGATGGCTTAAATAAAAAGAAAATGAATAGCAGCACCGGCTGAATTTGAGAAGGGAAAAAAAGGTCTCGATTCTATAGACACCTGTATGCAAGTACAAAGGCTTTCCGAACAAGTAATTAGTGTTAGCCTCGTGCGTCGCTTGGCCCTGACAAAGCCGTTCGTCGTGCGTTCTCAGGAGATCGATTGATGACCGCTCACACAAAGCAGAAGCAGAACGGCAAGAAAATAGGGCACATCGAAATCATTTGCTTAGTGCGCGGTTCTTTTCTTTATTATCTTTTTGCACCATCACACAACCAAGAGAGAAAAAAAATGCGAAGAAAACACGCAGCATCTGTCACAACTTCACATTTCAGCAACAGAGATCATTACGTGCATACGCGATATACAGCGAATCGATGTATATCGTGTAACGGATACAAGGAAAGGGCTTTCCCTCTCGTTTCTTTTGGCTATTGTCATTTAGTAGAATTTTGTCGTTGTCTTTTTTAACGGAACGCTGCTTATGGTGGAAATTCTACACCAAGCAAGTTGAATAGCGGAACGCGTGACACTGGCAAAAATGCTTGGGCCATTTTCTTATTATTAGTTATATAGTTGTTCGTCTGGTGCGTGGATGCGTGGAACGTTGTTTTTTGTTTTGTTCTTTTTGTGCCTCGCTTACCCGATGCCCCTTTGTAGGCCCCGTGTGTTATTTGCAATAAGCGAATAGCCCACACTACCTTTCAAAAGATTTCGCATTGAAGAACACGGCGAACATGTTGGATACGGGAGTAAAGGCGGGGGGTGGAGAACGTTAAGCAACAGAGGCAAGCATCGTCCCCGTACCGAACGAAGCGAAACCGGATGGCTACAACATGCCTGATATGAGGTTTTCGTCGGTAGATCCAGGCAGTATTTTTGGGAGAAGAAGCGAGTGCTAGAAAAGGGAAGACACGAGCCGAGCATGCCATAAACTTGAAAAAACACCGTGGATAAGCGCATGTTCCGTGGAGCTGGCTACGCAGAAAGATAAACAACGGGAAGATGCACTGGAGCAGCTAACGACTGCCCTAATTACCCCGGAACGACTTTTTCTTTTGTTTATTGAAACCACCTCAATCGCTTCTCATTTTTGTTGTCTCTCAGAGCGAAGTGAGTTTCGATTTTGGCTTCTGGCTGTCATTGATATACATGTTTATTCGTTCGTCTTTATTGTTAACTTATTAACGCGCATATTATCTCACCTCAACGTCCCCTCTTCGCCTCAAATGCAACACATAGGAAACAATAATTAGCAAATGTTGCTGTTTTTGGTTAAAAGTGCGAGCACCGCATAGAAGGCGGCTGTGTTTCTCTTTTGGCTACAATCTCTGCAGCGTCGTCAAGCGAAAAATTGGCGCTGTGTGATTCATGATTACGCGTTACCAGTTATTACATTCTCTTACGCTTGGTTTACCACATCTAAGACCGCGCCTGTGGTTGAGCTAGACTGTATCAATTTCGATATGTTTTACTTTAGCGACACACGAGAACGGCGGTGTGAATTTTTCTTTTCTTTGAGAGCGACTGAGTGAGTGACAGCTTTATTAAGAAGCCAGGAGGTTGGGGATGGGGCTAGGCTAGGTGGGCTGCCAGGCCATGATTCACTACAATGTATTCAGCCGGTGCCAGGACTCGTGTCTGTTCGTCTCGGTCGGTTCTAGAAAGAACGGCCTCCCGTTTCTCCTAAGTGTAAGAAGGAAGCGAGACGAGACGGAGATGGGGAGGAAGGGAGGTATGTTAACCAGAACCTGGCATGCCATTTGCTACCCTGTATTGCGCTGGGAAGTCGGCGTAGAAAATAGATTAAGAATGAGAGTGGAAAAAAGTTCGACAATCCCTAAGCATATTCTTATGAGATGAGAACGCGAAATCGTTTCTTTTGGCTAGGTTATCGTTGCGGACGGGTGCTGCAAACTGGTGTTGCCGAATTGAGTTATAAAGAATCAGGCAATGTGGGAGGCTGATTTAGTTTATCTACATGATTTGATGCCATCAAAGTGGTGTCGACACTTCACATGTCCCCTTCTACATCGTCGTCCAGGCAGTATATGCAGATATGCCCGGGCAAGTCTCGGGCATATCGAAGTAGTACGACCACCGCGGCGTTGTGGGTGGTGTCATTAGACAGTCACCGGTGTGGTCGCCCTCTAATCGTTCCGGTGACAGCGTACTTGGGCTGGGGTACATCGACACTGCCATGGCATTGTGATCCGAGCAGGTGGAGACATACATCACATCACGCACTATGTATGGATCGTTGGTGAATGCGAGATCGATGCACGTACATCTCGACGTCGTGATGACCTCAGTGGGCGTCTTCAATTCGAGATTGAACTCGGCACGCATGGCGGCGAGGAACGATGGGCTAGCTGGGGCGTTCGCGCGCTGAGTGTTGCTACGGCGACGCCACACAGTTGGACGCGCGCTTTCGCCAACACAGCGAAGAAACGCGGCGACGCGGCGGCAAGCTGCCACAGGTAGCTGCAGCGGAGCGCATCGCGCGCCGACTGCCGCTGCGGCGAGTGTTGGCGCCAGCGTCACTTCCGGTGGGAGAGGTCACGTGCTTTCCGGGCACGGCTTTTGCGGACGCTTTTTGCGAACGGGAGCTGGGCGAGCGCTGTCGCCAACCTAGCCAAGAAACGCTTTCGCGTTGGAAACTACGAAGAACACACAGATGGAAAAACATACACGTACAAAAAAAATAACGCTGACACTGGAACAACGTTTAGGCCGCAGTCGCTTAACCAAGCTGGTCAATCGCCAGAATAGCAACAGTGCTTCCAGTCTTTTTCAGAGACCCTTGGTCCAGTCTATATCGTAGAAGTCTACCTTCCGACAGGTTGGTCGTCCAACTGGTGGAACGCGTTGCTAAGTTATTGTCTCTGTGGACATTACTGCTGGCGCTTGCACAACATATATTTGATATGTTTTAGTGATTCGCCATCACCGCATGTTCGCAGGCTGCGGTGTCGGCTATCAGCATGCGGAACGGACAGGCTTTGCAAAACGGGACACTCAGCCATAGTTGCCCCACGAAGGGGTACAGTGTCTCCTCGGCGAAGGCTCGAAAGTCTCGTAGGCTGAGGGTTGGATCTGAGTACAATCGAGTGTTCCTGAAATGGGGCTCATTGCATGGTGACCTGGCCCGCTGGCGAGGAAGCACGCGGAGTTGACGTGCAGCGTATGTCCTGGAAATCGGTATTGGTATTTCATGATCTCGTGTGTTAGCTGAGCGGGCAACCTCACCGGCCCCCGCTCATTGCTATTGATTCCGCAGCTGATATTTAAAGAAAAATCTTCCTTGTCCACAATGTCGTAACCTTCGAGGCGTTGGGGTTAGGGTGTACATAAAGAGGCTGCTTGTTTTAAATTCTGTTTGAACCAAGCGCGACTCAGTCACGTGGACCGAATGGGCTCTGCGACCACGACGAAGAGGGGACGGACATACGGCAGTATGTGATGTGCAGAGCACTGTCATTTTTATGATCTGGTTGGAACATGAACATCTGACACGGATGCACAGTTTTTCGATTCCTGTATCGGGCATCAATAGACGCCCGAGCACGGAGTTCCCACACCGCGCAGTACAGCTGGTTCGTTAGGCGCCTGTTTCGAAGCTGTCACATAGCGCAAAACTATTATCCCCGTAAGCAGGGGCCAGGATAAGGCTCCTATAAATTAGCAAAAATAATAAATTATATCAGGTTTGTGGAAGCATCTACTCCCTCCCTAACTCCTTTGTTGTTTTTTGGGGTTTAACGTCCCGAAACCAGCTCTGATTATGAGAGACGCCGTAGTGGAGGTTTCCGGAAATTTCGACCACCTGGGGTTCTTTAACGTGCACTTACAGCGCACAGCACGCAGGCCTGAACATTTCGCCTCCATCGAAATGCAGCCGCCGCGGCCGGGATTCGATCCCGCGGCACTCTGATCAGCAGCCGAGTACCATAGCCACTAGACCACCGTGGCGGGGAGCCCCTCCCTCGTTCCCTCCCTCTGCAGAAGACTAGGTGCTGTAATTGAAAATGACACTGTCTTAACTCTTCCCGCGCTTTAATTAGAGTACACATTAGAGTGTTTAGAGATAATCAGAGTGTTTTTCTTTATTGTTCTCTCGTTTTGCGCTTCAAAACCGTTACTACGTCTTAACACTAAGGCAGAATGTCTAGCCTTGCGATATACAAAGCAAAATCAGAGGGTGGAACAAACTACAGAACGACTTGCAATATTGTCTTTAAGGCTGGTGATTTGGTAATACCTTCTAGAATGTAGAATTCAAAACTGACTCAAGATTTTAAAATCGTATGAGAAAGTGAAATGGGCGAAACATTGTAAAGCTTTAGAAATGCGAATCAGTGGAATTGTTTAACAGTGTCTGCACGAATGACAAGGTTTCTCTTTTAGGTTCAGCGTAAATGTCAGTGAGTATGCACACAAAAAGATAGCACGCAAAACACTAATTATTTTATAAAGCAATTATGGAACATACCTTCGCTCTGCGGCACTGTCGCGGAAGACATGACGCTAGCTCGAAGTGACACAACCTATGAAGTAAACGACTCGTAAGTGAACTATATTAACAGTTGTCGTTTCATTTCGCTCCCGACGACGTCCCAGGTTTTCTTCTTTCGACATCTTACCCTCACTTCTATATTTAAAAAAAGAAAAACGACGAGACTAGGAGCACCGGAATTTCTCGAATATCTCTGAAACAAAGCGGACTTCAACGCCTCCGGTCCCTTACATATACACCGATTTCTACTTCCGATCGTCTTTTCCACTTCGCCACTTCCTGTCTCAAATGTCAAGTCCATCCGACACGTCCCGCTTCCTGAGAGGCCCGGTAGTAGAGGGGTCCTCTAGCGTTCTTTTTTTTTTCATACTTCGAGTCCTTCCTTTACCTGCACCAATTTTTTGTTAATATTATTTTTCGTCTTGTAGCCAAATGGAGCGTGTACAACAGCGAAGTCGTTTCAATTTCACTGCTGAAAACTGTCAGCTCGGCGTGGACACCTGGCTCTATGCTCAATGACCATGTATAGATATATATTTATATATATGTGTGTGTGTTGCAGTTCTTGCGTTCTTGTGGGACACATTTCTACACTGCCTGCCACTTGCACCCTGCCATTGTACACGAAATGTTCATTGTACTGTGAAAGCTTCCTGTCACTACGTACCAAGTAGAACGTCCGCGTACAATGCAGCGCAGAAGCGCCATCGGCACGGAGCTAGGGACAGGTCAGTTCCCTTACGATGGCAGGTGAAGAAAAGTACAGGGCGCGAGATTTTCCCCGTCCTTCGTGTTCAGATAGTCCTGTCTCAAGAACGCATACGATAAGGTGTGATTCTGGAGGAATAAAACTAACACGGCAATTATCTTAATGAACAAAGCGTAGTTTGTCAAGGAGATAGATAAAGCACTACATTTGATTGCTACTGCTAGCAGATGTTAAGCGATGGTCTTCAAATGATTTAAAAAAGGCGGGACGAGCAAGGAAACTATAAAGTTGACGTGACGCGTGCGGAACACTATAAGTGTGATCTCAGCTGTTGGCGTTCGCTGATTTCTAATTACGATTGTAATGATAGTATCAGACAAGGTGATGCCCAGAACATGCCAAATATTCACGAGTTCATAGCTTTACGAAAGAAGGCGGGGACAGATACACGTTTCAAGGGAGTCATCTAATGAATACAGAAGTTTTGCTCATTAGGTAAGTTTTATCTTAAAGATTGGAGCTGGCTACTGGCTCTCAAAGAAAAGCCTAACTGATGCTTCGCGCCCAAGTTCCCGTGCATATCAATATGCAAGCAGCAGAATGGTCGTCGCTACACGACGTATCATTATCGCAGAATAATAATGAATATAATACGAAGGTCGTTTCCTAAATTCAAGTTTTTGGGATTATATGGATTCTTATATACGAATTCTGTCTAAATTAGACCACGAGTGAGCTGCGCACTATGCAAAGCAACACAAATGCTTCTTAGCACCAAGGAAACTTTACTTTCCGCTTGCTGAAGTTTACGTACACATCTAATATAAAAATGAAACGTTCTGAAACATGCCTTCATGATGTCGTATGTTTTCACAAATCCTTGCAAAAGCATCAGAAGATGAAAAGACAAGAAATAAATCCATTCCACGACAATTATTTTTCGCCCGTGCCTTGTCGAGGATAACTTGCTCGTTTCAGTATTGTATAGCGCTTGGATAATGCTGTTGTGCGCTTTGCCATTCGGGCTCTTTCGTCGCTGTTCGCTGCACACCAAAAACCTGTCGCACTAGTTAGGTAGCTGGAAGAACGTCGACGTATCAAATCCACGTCGCTGCAAAGTTTGTCTAAGATATTGCGCCCGAATGCGCCCAGAGACTGGCTGCCGCCGATTTGTTCATGGGCTGAAAACGTGATGTGGTTCTGACAGCAAGTTAGAGTAACGGCGTCTCCTTTCTAGATTGAAAGAGTGAAAAGAAAGTTATAGGATATTTTTTTCAACGGAGATAGCGAAAGCGAAAATTCTCGTGCTCCTTAATATTTCTTTTTATGGTGAGCAAGTTAACTTACAAGTCTTTTACTTTTTGCAGCGGAAAGAAATATTTTTCTTAATTCTTTCTTTTCTAGCTTCTCGAAAAGAGATGTTCACGCTGATTTTCTGCAGGATGTTGCGAAAATGCCACATTGCAAAGTACTATTAAAGAGATAATGCAGCACAGATGTAATAACTGATGAGTTACCCAGTTTACGCTTCTGTAACCTCGATAATGAAATGTCCTTTCTATTTTGGGCTGTTAAGACATGGGGTTCAACATCGGTTCGGCAGACAGTCTTGATTAAAGTTGCTCGGAGTAGCACATTGCCTTTGAGACCTGCAAATGTAAAATGATAACATCAGAGGAAATTAACACAATACTCATTTGCTCATACTGTTCATGCCTTAGCCATGCATTCTTTTTATCCTCTAACTTTCCCAATCTTTCACCGGTTGCTACACAGACGAACAAAATGAAACAATCATTGGGTGCCAAATCCATAAAGCACTCCTTTCACATGCAGTGTAAAACATATTCGTTTGTCCATAGCTATTCAAAGGACCAGCTTCAAAATTAGGCTAACTGTTTATTGTCACGAACACATCCTAGCGCAAGAATTCCTTCCATAATTGGATTTGGGATTGGTATATAACCAAACACACTGTTGAGCTAGCCAGCATTCCATTTCAATATAATAGAGCGCAACTAGTAGAGCGCAGTTCCGCGTGTATCGGTTCCTCCTTGTGTGTGCTTTATTTCGCTCTTCTCTTATGGAGATCGGCCTCGATAAATTGGCATCTAAGAAGAAGCCCGATAAATAGTATTGCGTGTGAAAGGCACAACCTTAAAACACGTGCACCCAGTGTCGAGCATTGGGCACTTTCCTCGTCATTTGCATAAAAAATTACACCATCTCCCGCTAAAGGGGACCATGAGGCGATGCGAAGCAGCACGGGGGGTGCACACCGCGTTTGCATCGGTTTGACTAGGTGTCGCGTTTGCATCGGTTTGACGCTAGCAGACGTTGCCTGCGTCAGCGTCTGCTAGCGTGCGAGGGCGCGTTCGCGGGCGAGGGCGTTCACGGGCGCGGGCGAACGCGCCCTCTCGTGGGCGACGGCGTGTTCGCGTTCCTTGCGAGCTCGTAAAGCGTTCATCGATGCAAGAGTGTTTCCATAGTGAACGCGCGCCGTTCGGAGAGGAGAGGAGGTACAGTGCCTGAGGAGGAGTGCCGAGAGAAGAGATGAAACAAGGAGAGGAGGGGGAGGAGGATGCGCATGCGCAGTGGGGATGTGGACGCCACATGGCGGATGGATGGATGGAGGGAGGGAGTGACATATCCCCAACCATAAGCTGCTTCGCATGTAAAACAAGCATGCTGTTCAAGATGATGATGATGATTGTGGTTCGGTCAGGAAAGGACGCTAATTTCTGCAGCCCATGTAGGGAGCACGGCTAAGCGTCCGTGGGGGTGGGGGAAAGGGAGTGAAAGAGATAGAGAGGAGAGAAAGACCATAGTGGAGGGCTCCGGAAATTTAGACCACCTGGGGTTCTTTAACGTGCACTGACAACGCACAGTACACGGGCCTCTGGCATTTTCGCCTCCATCGAAAATGCGACCGCCGCGGCCGGGATCGAACCCGCGTTTTTTGGGTGGCAGCCGAGTACCGTAACCACTACACCACCGCGGCGGACCAAGATGACGCGCGATCATCTCCATATCATGGAGCCACATACACACTCACCTGGGGCGCGTTACTGCATCTCATATTTCTTACCTTTCGAAGAGATAGATAACCTGTAAAAGATGAGAAGTCATTCAAAAGAGAATGTAACTGCGGGCAGCGCTTGTGCAAGCGGACATGTATGCGGTTCCCGTTCATTTCTGAAAAATCGGTTCCTTCGAGCTTGCCTGCTGAAGTATTTCTCATCGTTTTAAGTCTCTATCTGCCCCTGAAATTTTGGTGCGTCGATATTTACTTGGAGGCACGTGGTAACCTGTCAAATGCTGTTTTATATTAAACCTCGTTTAGATATTTTATTTACGTAAGATGCTCCCTGTTTCTAGCATAGTCTGAGCCATCATGTTTCAGATTTTCGGTATTGCACGTCTGTATAATATAAAAGAGTGGGCAGTATCGTCTCAATTAAGATTTCCTGCCGCACTCATAACACTTGAATATTTTATAGTCTCTTAGTTTGTTCAATAGAAATAATTGCAATCAAATTACGCTGATCTATGACACCGTTTCTTAACCCCATTACATGCAACGCATGACACTGGCACTGCGTTCTCCCAACATTTAACAGCCCGCCACATGCACGAGCGTTGCAGAGTACAGCAACGAAAGGGAACAATGTTCGCGAAATTCGTTTGCCTTAACTACGTGAATGCGGCGCCACGAAAAATGAAATGTGACTGCAAAACGACTCGTTGGTGGTAACAGCTCGCCGCTACATAGGGTCTCCGTGGGCGTAATTGGTTGAAAATTCTGAACATTAGCCCCATTTTGGGCGCTCGTCCAAGAATGAGACTTGTTTTCGCCGCACGCTTCTTAAATTCAGTCGAGCGCCAAGGAGCGGCAGTTCACGGAAGCGCCAGTGCAAGCGAGGTCATTAAAGTTTGAAGCTGAAAGTCTGGGAATGGTGCATGCAGGCGTTATGTAATTTTCCTTTTATGCAGGACCCTAACTGCGCGTCGTCCTTTCGTTAGCTCTCAGCTGCTTAGTTTCCAATTCGGGGTGCGTATATACCGCTCCCCTAACTTCATTACGGAT
This sequence comes from Hyalomma asiaticum, assembly GCA_013339685.2. Lineage (NCBI taxonomy): Eukaryota > Metazoa > Arthropoda > Arachnida > Ixodida > Ixodidae > Hyalomma > Hyalomma asiaticum. The sequence goes on along the minus strand of CM023483.1, from coordinate 114,118,942 downwards.
GTGCTTTTCTAAACAGCCCACATAACGTCAAGGATTATTATTTTTTTTTTTCGTTTAGAGGTAACGTTCACGACATGTGCTCTTCTTAGGAGTATGAGGAAGCCCGCTTGCACGGCAGCGTTTCAACTGCATAGCGCTGCCGCTAAGTGCCACACTTATATTCAGACACTGTGCTGGCTCGTTCTGCTGCAATGAACATCCGCGAATTCAGGCGACGTTTGTAAGCAAAGACCGTCGCAGCAGGTTCTTCATTTTGTTCTTATGTAGTTGTAGATAGTGGTCTCACTGCACGAACAAGGGAAAAAATTTCGTCCCCCCTTATAGCCCAAAAATAGCCACTTAAGCAGTTACTCCTGACTAAAGACCATCTGGAAGCATTAGGAATGGGCGCTATAACCTAAATATATTGCATTGCGCCTCACGTCGAATTCATGTCGCCGCTAACGTAAGCGCAGCTAGACACGAGCAAATGCTTCAGAAAAGCGCACTTAAACAGTCTCCGTGTTTGCAGGCGGAAGCCTTTTTTTTTCTTTGGTTCGAAAACACGTAAGACTGCTTGTTCTGCAGCGATTCCTCAATCTCGCCTGATGACATGAGTCAATAAAAACGGAGCACCACGATGGTTCAAAGTTGGTGGACTGCGCCATGTTGTACCGCCTGGTTGGTTAAGTCCGCGTGTGAAGGCAGTACTGGCCAATAAAGAATTTAGTAATATTTAGGGGTTCGTGAACTCTACTTGTAAATTCAAAGTGACCTATCAGGGTAGACGAGAGCCGAATATCGTACATATTGTGGTTTGGTATACTGTATAGGCCTCTAAGGAGCCAAGCTTCCAGAATGGAAGCGAATCATATGGCGAGGAAGGTGGAGCTTGCGCCTTCGGCTGGCTCGCTTTCCAGCGCTTGCTTTGCGCTTGCCTCTATCTATTGTGGCTTTCGAGGGAACGTAAAGTATCACGTATCTTCGGGAACAGGATTACGCAGAAATATTCCATTATGTGTTGAATCGACAGCTTCAATTTTTTATATTTATTGGGGTCCTTCCTTTCTATTTTACAACTCGCTAACTCTGCAAGAATCGACTGGCAGACAAATATCTCTTTGTCCTATTCGGAACAAACCAGTGTCCAGCAATACCAGGAAGCTTGGTTTTCTTGGCGAAACAATTGACTCTTTAATGCAAATAAGTCACTTTGGAGCATTCACATTTGAATAGTTTGCGCCGTCGTGTAACAGACAGGTGACACTGGGGCGGCCTCACAAACATTCTAGCATTTGACGAAGACAAATGACGACAATGCTACGCCAACGGTAGTTATATTTTTGAGTGAAAATCTGGTCTGGCTTATTAGTAGAGTAATGGGACCGTCCATGTGAACGGCGGGCGTTGTCACAACCCGCGCTGGTACAAAAACTGTGGTGCGAGAACCTTTACCACGCTTCTCGTTCGCTTATTATATGCCAAACTTGACACGCAGGCTTACGATTTAAAGATGCACTTGCAAGTCGAGGTACCTGCAATTTACGTCGCGATTCACCATAAGAACATCACGTGTGGTTCATGGCCACTTCCTTATGGAAAAAGGTTCATGAGCCACGCCTGACTGAATGCTATGCTGCACAGCCGGTATCTATCAAGGAACCGTCAAAGGAGATGTCCCAAGTAGAATCTCGCAACAAACGTTTAAGCAATAGCCATGAAAGAATGAAAAGAGAAAGTAAAATAATCTTTATCGCACTGCGGCATGGCTTTCGCCATCAAGCTGCCTAAGCAAGTGATAAGGGGCTCGTGGTTTCTTTTTTTCTTCTCTAACTGATCTTTCATAAGAACCCTCAGCACGATATTATTCGAAGGTGCATTGTGGCCGACTGCAATGCATCGCGCACAAGGCAAGCACAGCGGGAGTTACGCGGAAAACAGCAATCACGGCGTTCCAACATTTCCTTTTTTTTTTAATTTGGTTTACATAGGTCAAGGAGAACGAGGGGAAGCCCTTTCAAGAAAGAGAGTGAGGAAAGATGGGAAGAACCAAGGGAGCCCCTTTCCTACAAGGTCGCCACCGCACGCGCACTTAAGATGTGTGCGTGTGTTTTTAGGTTTTGTTCCAATAAACATTGTACGTTCACGAGAAGCTCAAACCCACATGTTTCTTCAATTTGAAATCACGGGTAGGGATTCCAGCGTTTTCTGCGAAGTGGGGCGATTTCATATTATTTCTATTCTTTTCCTTCCTGCTCTCTATCTTTCTCAGCAACTTCCTTCACTCTAGCCATCAGCATTATCAATATTAGCTCATTTCCCCGCCACGGTGGTCTAGTGGTTATGGCGCTCGGCTGCTGATCCGAAGGTCGCGGGATCGAATCCCGACCGCGGCGGCTGCATTTCGATGGAGGCGAAATGTTGAGGCTGTGTGCTGTGCGATGTCAGTGCACGCTAAAGAACCCCAGGTGGTCAAAATTTCCGGAGCCCTCCACTACGGCGTCTCTCATAATCAGAGCTAGTTTTGGGACGTTAAACGCCACATAACAACAAAATTAGCTCATTCAAATCAAGTTATCAGTTTCTGGCTCAAAGGGCAGGACGATTGCCAGCCCTTTGCAATTCCACCACAATTTCAAGTGGAAAGCCGTGTGCCATTCGTAAAATAATGGTACCTCCGTGACAGTACCTTGCGCTTTAATTGAAAGAATGGTCTAATGAAGAAGTCGCCGCTTACATTTTAGATGTATCTTAACATTTGGCTAAAATACATATTGGGAGAATAGAGCAAAGAAGAGACAGACCGTGGGACATCAGTTTGCATTTCATGAAATTAGCGATGAAAGTCTTTGTTGATTTGGCGCGTAAACGCGCGCTTCACTTACGAACATGCTCGAACTCTGAGAGCTGTGAGAAATTGTACAGATTCAGCCATATTCAAGTCGCTGTATATTCAGGCCTCATGCGCACGTTCTTGCTTAGTTTCAGTGTGGTAAAACCCCAACTCGTGTTAGGACGTGCGAGCTGCGCTGCTAAGAGTTGCACAATGTTGCGGCTGCGGTGTACAGAGACCGCTCGCTCTTCGACAGATGGCTAGAAAAACAACAACGAAAAGAAAAAAAATTCAAGGCGGACTTGGCGTGAGTAATCAAAATTATTGATGCTCTAGGAACGGAGGCAGGGGACATCGATCGCTATTCCCAGCTTTCACAAAAACACAGAAATAAGAGAAAGCTGTCCTATAGTAATCTTTTTGATTATACTAATGGAATGCTCCCATAGCTTATCGCTGATATCCTGTTCCAGAGCAAAGCACAGAGTATGGTATTTTCCCTTATTACAGGAATCGTTACCTAATGTTTCTGTCCGCGTAGTGAAGAGCGCACGTGAAGGCCGATTTGCTGACGGAAACTACACACGAGTCTGATCGCTGGAATTAGCCTTGCAATTGGGCTTTCTGCGTAATCAGTAAATGACCAGATGGATATATTTTGTTGCAGTTTTGCGAGATTAAACGCGTCTCACGTGCACAGAGATTCAGCAGTAAATCGTCGGTGCATTCCAGAGGAGTTGGCAAATTTCACTGCGACGTTACCAGCTGAACTCGCTACTTACAGCACAACACTGCGAGGGTAATAACGTGATCCCGGAAAGGTATTTTTCAGAAAGGGTATAAGCAATTATAATAACAACTGCTGGGACTTCACGTTATAAACACATCACCATATGTTTCAAACCACGACGTGATCCTTTACAGCCGCGTAGTGCCGGCAGGGTGGTCCAGTGGCTATGGTACTCGGCTGCTGATCCGAGGGTCGCGGGATCCAATCCCAGCCGCGCCGGCTGCATTTCGATGGAGGGGAAATGTTGAGGCCCGTGTACCGTGCGTTGTCAGTGCACGCTAAAGAACCCCAGGTGGCTGAAATTTCCGGAGCCCTCCACTACGGTGTCTCTCATAATCATAGCTGGTTTTGGGATGTAAAACCCCCAGAAATCAGTCATCATCGATTAACGAAAGTCACTTACCACAGAAAAACGACGCACTGCATAGTTACAGTCTTCTTTGACAAAAGAGACGTCCGTGCGTTTCACTAAACTGAGTGCCCATGTTACGTCGTACCATGAGCTACTATTCAGTCGCCGCGGTGCTCTGGTTGGCCTGCATTAAGCATACTCATGAGTGAGTACGCGTGCGCTTTGTGCAAAGACCTTGATCCTGCTCAGAACACTAGGCTGAATGCATAGACACAATCCACAATAAGCAATTTCCTCGCGTACTGTTTCGGGTGTCCCAGAATTTCCCAATGAGCGGGATCTGCAGGATTTTCGAATGGCCCGATTCCCCGACAGTTCTGCTCTCTTGCAAGCGAAACGCTGTGTTAGAACTTACTAAATTTGTCTGTGCAATGAAATTTCAATTGTGTGTGCCCGCTCGCTCGATTTACAGTGTTAGTTCAAATCCTTATGGCTCTGACGTCTACCCTCGTACCACTAGTTGTCGCATCGTTCATCCCGTGTCTTTTCATTCGAATCACTCAATCAAATATCGAGGCAAGTCGATGCACAGGCGATATCCCGCGAAAACATGAAATAAGGTAAGAAATCAGACATTGATTAAAGGTATTTTATTATTACATTGCTAAAAAAACAAACAAAAGTTCCTCATGATTTTTGCAATTACGGAGAACATATCTGTATGAAATACAGGTTAGATTACAGGAAATTGTACTGTCAGAGCTTGAGCCCCTCGAAATTCCTTTAGAACGAATGGGTATCGGTACCGGGGTGACGTGTGTAGATCACTATCAGTGTGCAAGAACTCTTGTAAACAGAAGTTCAATGTGATCTCTCGACTTGTTCTCTGTCCTATAGCAGTTCTAGACGGTGTTGTCAGTTGCCCGAATGTCAACTGGGCCGTCGCACCTGTCATCGGACCATAGCGTTTCCTGAATTTCTGCCGGTCTTCACTGGTAAAATTACCGGTGATAGTAAATGGAGTGCAGTTCGCGGACTTGAAGCTGCAGGCGCTTTCGGGCCGCTCCTAATGAATGCGTCGACTCCGTCGACAGCGAGCTCCATCACCAGTGAAGCCTTCCTGTCTCCACAGAGCGTAGTTCAATTTGTCAAACTGGTCTGGCACACGGACTCGCCTTTCCCATTTCTTTCTTTATACCTGCTACTCCTTTGTGCTCCTCCTTACTAGGCCTGTCGTAAAGCATTCAAGATTTCCGTAGTACCTTAGGCTCGACAGCTTTCGACACTGCCCTTGTGCACAAGGGTTCCTCATGCTACGATGTACGCTAGACAAGCACAATTATTTTTCTTCTGATATAAGCAGTCTGTGCTCTCTGAAACTATCCAGGAAATCATAGCCCTTCCTCTGTAAGTGTATTTTCAGCGGTTCTGATGTAAGTTAGCAAAGAGGTAGAGTTCGCAGGATCCGCTAAAAACGCCCACACTCTATTGCAAGACATACACACCGCACACCCTCGCCAGCACACGAGTACATGCACTGTGTGGTTTCACATGAATGCACATGAGCTATTATTAAAATGGTGCGTGTGCTGCTGTATGTATGAACATTCAATACAAAACGACGACGTAGTTGCGTGCTGTTGCATCTGCTGGCCCATTCAGAAACACCACGCGTTATAATGCATTGCATACGATGCGCTAAGAGTAGGATTTCCTCTTGCTGCGTCGGCTGCTCTGAGTAATTTTCGAAACCTACAAGAGCGACTCTGAATATGCTCAGTGCACATACGCTCCGATTCCACGATGATAATAATTGTGATTGGGTTCAAAAAATGGTACTCTTTCCCGGAGCTCTTGTAGGGAGCGGCCTTTAGTGCCCTTGGGGTTGGGAGAGGGCGATTGAAAGACTGGAGGGGACAAGAACGTCGAAGTGGAGGGCTCCAGAAAATTTGACCACCTGGGTTTGTCTAACGTGCACCATGTTTCCATCTCTCTCGCTTCCAGTCCCCCCTCCCTCTCTCTCTCTCTTTATAGTGCCTAGGCATCATCCAAGTCTGCTCCCCCACACACCAGCGCAGTGCAGCAAACCAGATAATTATCGTGTTGAGCACAATACAATTCCTTCTTTCAATACAGTATTTCTCTCTCTCGTTTATTTGATTGTTTATTAAGTTCAATTATTTTAATACCCTCAGTACTCACAGGTCGACAGAAAGGCAGTGAACACAGAGTAAATAGAATTGTGGAATGGAAAATGCCCGGTGGATGCACATAGAAAATAGTGAACTGGTCATGAACTTGAAAGGCACTGTCCTTTGTAGCAACAGTGGAGGATGGAATGTGATTATGCTGTGGTGTTATTTCTCAAGAATGAAAAAAAAAAACTGCTGTTGAAAAAGGCCTGACAGCTTCGTTGGGGAGGGTCGCATGTGATGAAAATACGTTTGACATGAGACAAGTTCAGTGCAAAGAAGCGTGCTGTGTCAATATATTTTTCGAAAGAACAAAATACAAAGGGCGAACCAGTTCTTAGTTCTTGCACGTCTTGAAGATAAAAGGAAAACTTAGTCAAGAGGACACTTGAAGTTCGGTCGTAATCCCATGAAATAAGTCCCGCCTATCGGTTTCATATATATGCTCAAGCGTCAGCGATGATGTTTTGGTGAGGATCACATACTGCTGTTTGATATTCTAGGTTTGTGGAGTTGTTCGTGCTACAGAGAAGAATTTGTTGTTGGCCAAGTTGGTTCATCTTCACAAATGAGAAGGAACTGCGAAAAATAGTCGACAACACAGACCAGACATAAACACTCGTTTCTGTCTGGTCTAAGTGGTTGTCTATTTGAGCAGTTTCCTCCCTTTTGTAACGGTATAGCTGTAGCTTACGAATTCGTCGCCTTTAGTGTTTTTCTCGTGCCCGACAGTTTGAATGCTAAGACTGTGATGGTACTTTCTGACTTTCCAGGACAAAATAACAACACTACCAATCCAGAATGAAAGCGTCAGATCTTATGCAATATCAAAACGCCGTCATTGCAAAGTGATGGCAGAAGGCCATCACTTTGCACTGGAGGGGAGAGAACGTTAGGGCGGAGGCAATATTTAGCTTCTTTTGTCGAATTGAATAACTGAGGCTTCAATACAGATGAGCGATGAGGGAGCGCAAATATGTAGAACTCTTGGCCGAATCAATATGACAGGTACATTAGCTGAAAGGAAAGTCCCTGGAAGAGCCAGACAGAAGGGAGTGTCATTACATGGGAAAGCGCTAGAGGTATAAGACAGTATGACAGGGGGTACAAGTCAGTATGACAAATTAAAAAATCATGAATGATCCTATCTGACAATTATGTCCATTCTAAGCCTCCAGACTCGGTCAGCGTGAGCAGCCCTTTTAAACATCTCGAATAATCGTTCTTTCGAGCACACCGCAACAAGTGAACTTTCACCTCTTCTGCAGCAGCGTCGGGTGCGCGATCACTTTATCAAGGTTGTGGTGGAAGAAAGCTGCCATTCGACATAAAGGCATGTGTACCATCAAGCGTTTCACATTACGAAAACTAGCAGGTTTTCTTGCAACGCGGAGTGGCGCACACTGCATCCCACATCGGAGGGCTGCTGCAGTAACTCATGCCACTCCTTGCTATACACTCTGCCTCGAAAATTGCTTTTTAGTGCTCTCTATCTGTAAGACTTCTGGCTTACTATAGATATTGGCTACATACATCAACAGAAGGACTTCCCCGCGTTTTGTGGTCCATGGCTGGTTTGAAAAGTTCGCAAGCATCTTTCTGTCTTAGCGAAAGCTAGAATGCTGCTAAACAAAATTCTCGGAACTAATACATGCTCGCATCATTTTTCGTCTTTTTATCTAGAAGTGATGCTGAAGCTTTCAATTAGGGGGGTACACGCTCAGATAAGCAGCCAGAATAGTAGATGTGGTGATATTATACGAAACCCTTTAGGGCACGGACAACCTTCGTAATTGTGTGTCTAGAATACTCTTGCGCATAACGGCTGTGCAAAATCTGACATATGCGATGCGTGAAACCTTTTCGAATCCTCAGTAAGGCAAGCCGTGACTTCTTTCACCATGGCTTACTTCCAAACTTCGCGAAGAAAAAGAGCCACAACTATACATAATAGAAATGAGTTGCTTTTCTTTTTCTGAATCAGATAACAAGACTTAACCAGCCACGTCTGCCACAGGGGGATGCGATCCAGTCTGCCACTTAACAGAGTGCTTGTTACAGGGCTCACGTTTTCCTCTGATGTGTCTTGTATATTCTAGAAACTCCACGCACTAGAAACAATATAAACTAAAACAAAAAGCGCAGAAAGTTTTCTCCCAGGACGCAGCCCGTACCATCTATGAGTCTGTCTGCAGAAAGGCGTAGATTAATTATCATCTGACGTCGCGAGCCTGCCACATTTGCGTGTTTATTCTTGAACCCCTAACCAGGTCGTGCCTAACCTTTTGATTGAACGCATGGCCGTTTAATCAACCCAGAGCTCTCCTCGTTGCTCAATCAATACAAAGCCTTATACCTATGAGTTCTCTTGAAAGCAACTTGAGTGTCGGCCGTTCCACTATGTGAAGCATGTCGAGGAGTTGCGAAGATGCGCACCGGAAGTGAGTGTCTTCAGCACCTGGTCGTAGACACGTAACATACTTGCCATCGGCCCCTTAGCAACTTTGATGAAGTTGGAAGCCTGTTGAGCCTGTTGCACCGCTATGCCTTTCCCCTGTGAATCCTACGGCGTTAAGGAGTAGGTAAAAGTTTCCTAGTCCCATCGCTCTGAGCGCAGAACTTCCTACCGAATGATGGATTAGTAATCAGTATAGTTGTAAGCAAGAAGGCGCAAGCAGAAAATTAAGATCCGGCCTGCTATAAATATGGTGTTGTACAGGCGTCCACAAAGGCATGTTCAACCTCCCTGCGTGATTTTTGTGAGCTGTCTGGATATGATGGTTTGTGTGCTTCCGCCCTTGCATGAACGCGATTGCATGGTGTTTTATCATATGTGTGTGAGTCCTCTTGCTTGCAACGCATATTCGCGCTGTGAAGAAATTGGCAGGCACGCAAGACTCGCATTAGTTTAACCGGTAGACAACTTCTCAGAACTTCCACTGATGTGAGTGAATAAATAAATAAATCAGGCTTCACAGCATGTTAACCTCAATCCTTCATTGAGACACGCATTTTGCACGCGAGTTTGTATTTCTTGAGCGTATCTCGAGAAGTTCAGTTCACGAATACGACAAATAGTCGAGATTCAGCTCCTTTCTTCCCGCGTCTTAGTTGCCATTTGGAACGACGGACTGTGTTTGCTATTCCACTTTCTTTCTTTCTTTCTTTCTTTTTCTTTCTTTCTTTCTTTCTTTCTTTCTTTCTTTCTTTCTTTCTTTCTTTCTTTCTTTCTTTCTTCTTTCTTTCTTTCTTTTCTTTCTTTCTTTCTTCTTTCTTCTTTCTTTCAGGGAGCATTGGTATGTAATGCGCGAGCCCGTTACACTGCCTGGTTGTCCGGTTGTCGAGCACAATGCATTCATGGTGTGCTTTGTGTGGTGGTGTGAAAGTATCATATCTTTATCAATATCATAAAATCTCTTATGTGCTCTCTTGCGTACGTGCGTACGCGTGTGTGCGAGCGTGCGCGCATGTACGCGATTTTCCTAAATGCAATTTCGCACAAAGTGTGCCTGCAGGCTAACGGTTTAGACATAGCACGATCTAGAACAAATTTAAGGGCACGGTCCAAATTTTAGCACTTAAGAATAACTTTTGCGCAAGTTCACTTGTTTTCTAATGACGTAAATAAGACCGTATCATGTGTATGGCAATAATGACACGATTATAGAGGTAAGGGAAACAGACTTCTTAAAAATCTAGTGCCATAACACGACATGTAGTTGTATAAAATTCGGTCTGATATCTTATGCGTTGTGTGAATTATTGAAAATTCTGAGTTTTACTGCCTGCGAAACAGTGAATACCGCTGTAATAAGTATTTGTCCATGGCGAAGCCTTTCTGAACCACGATTGGATCGTAATGTGGTCGATAAGGAAGACTGCTCGTGAACAGAATGTTTTATTGTTATTGTTATTCTTATTGTTGTTATTGTTGTTGTTGTTGTTGTTGTTGTTGTTGTTGTTGTTGTTGTTGTTGTTGGTCCCAACGCCCAACATGGAGCTATACTTCTTTTTATGCAAATATTAAGAGAGATAGTCGCGTATAACCTGGTAGTTATTAAATGAGAACTCCAACTCTAGGCAAGTCAGTGACACGAAGGTTGCGACCATTCGTATTAAGTACAGGTTAGGTGACATTCGAGAACTCGTCGCTCTGTGAGCGCGAGAGAACGTATGCGATGGTGACCCGCGAACGGTGAACGCCTGGTGCATGTTCTGTACACGCCCATTAAAATTTGCGAGACGTAAGGGGTAGCGACAGTTGATGCCAGCGAGCGATAGCGAAATTGAGAAAGGATTTGGGAGAAAAGGTGAGCGTGCGCTTCGTCAAAGCCGCCCCTGTCAGGCTGGCTACACAAACTCAGCGCGCAAGCTCAGCGCTTCGCGCTTCCAATCTTGAAGGCAATCTTCCTGGCTCCGAATGCCTGAGAAATGAAGATCACACGCGTGGCCACACGTGCGGTGCCTTCTCGCGCTATTGGTGCTCGAGTTCTCGTTAACTCCGTGATTTCCTGTCGCGCTGATGCGAGAGGATACGTTCGGCGACTGCATGAAATGTATTGCCTTTAGGGCAACATCCACTCGTAACATCGTAACATCCACGAACCGCAATAAATTTACAATCATTTCTGCAGCTCTGGCTTTTCCACATACAAAGCATGCTAGCGGAGGAGCACACCTTACAGGAAAGCAAGGACTGCTTAATTCCTTTGGACTTGGTATGTCCGAGCGCTCACGGTGTCATAATAAGCTTCAATGAGGGAAGACCTCACTAGAGTCCTCGTTACATGTCAGCGGTGCCTAGCGGCGCGAACATTTAAAACAAAAATAAACAAATTAAGAAGAAGTCACTAAAATCAAATAGGAAGGAACAAGGAAGAAGTCACTTAAAACAAATATAAATAAAACTTAAAGCAAGGCAATAACCACATAGATATTACTTCTTATTCTACAAACAAATTTTACGTAACAGGAACGCAGGCAATGTATCAAAGACGCTAAACCACACAGCCGTTACGCGTTAAAACGAGGACTAGGCAGAAATAATGAACAGCCTATAATATTTCCGTGTGGGAACTGGGCTGAGGCGTGTTCAATGTTCGCCACGCCTACGTTCGTCGGGCAAGGTCGTGACCGCGCGCTGCAGCGGAAAGTAGGCTGATGATGACACAATCTCAGAGTTCATTATGTTTACCATTTGCCATTGACAGCCCCAATCCAGAATCAGTAATTTCGTATGACTTTTACAGTGGCAATCGTAGGTACTCTTAGCGAATTTTCCCTTCGAGTATCTGCACAGTACTGCTGAGACAATCCTTCAGCATGTGGCTTACTCTGATATATACTAAAGGCAATCTCGTAATTTACATTCCAAGCGCACTCGCTGGTGCACCAAGTATTGCTTATTTCGAGTATCGAAGATCCAGCTTGTTCATTTGTATTTCGGCTTCCCCGCTATGCGAACGCTGCGCCAAGTATCTAGATAATGGCAGCTTCTACATAAATATTTAGTTTCTTTAATAGTGATAGAGATAGCGATAGTGATTTTGTGGCTACAGGCGGTGTTAGCCTGGCATACCTGGCCGGCAATTGCTCCGTCCGAGCGTCTCTGTCCATGTCGCATGAGTCACCACGTGTCACTCAATCCTGTCTCTTGGAGAAATGTTACAAGTGGAGCTGACACCTTCTTGCGAGCCGTCTGTGTACCTTCCGGATATATAATTTGTTCAGTGCTCCCATGTGGAAACCCTCTTTTTCTTGCATGTTGTCCATGAGTGCCTTTCTTTCAGTGCAAAAGCGCTTGCAGGACCAGATGTAGTGGTCACTGCCTCCCAGTTCATTGCACTCCGTGCACAATGGCGAAGCAGCTCCCCTAACTTTAAAAGACCATGCGGGAGTGCATGCTGACCCCGTTCTGACTGTGTACAGCAGAGTTGACTCGCTCCGACTAAGTTGTTTTGTAACACAAGGCTGGTGTGGTGGCTTCCACAAAGAACGGAAATTATCATGAATTGACTGTTTTGCTAATATCTGATTAACAGGAGCTCTTATCGTCGGTTTTCTTGGAAGTGCTGCGTTGGCCAGGGTGTCTGGTATTTCGGAAATCATACCAGGGGGTCAGAACACTGCCCTCTTTGGTGACACCTGATATGCGAACTGCTGTGCAAACAGCAAAATGAAGGCTGTGCGAAAGCAGCGATCGGAACAAAGAAGCACACGGTGCAAAATAGAACCTGCCGTCCTTTCTTTGAAACGCGCAACGGACTTGCTTGCCCTGGCCGGCTTTACATAATTGCTGGTTAAATTGCACGGGGTCGCTGACGTCCAAGGATCTGAGCATATTGTGGCGCCCTGAGCGCATGTTCGCTGATCAACTCAGAAAAACAAAACTTCCGCTGTGGTGCTGCCTTAAGCTCGAGGCTTCCGTTTTCACCGTTTCGCAAAGACGAGCAAGAAATGATGGGTATCACCATAATAATAAACGATGCCATTCTCAGAAGTATACAGTGGCATCAACCGTTGGTTTGAGAACACGAGCAGCTAGCCTCGCTTACGCGGTCAACAAACGCGGAAATCCAATACGTTGTGTATAGCGCTGTGGGTACGTAAATTAGGTTACATGTGCACAGTGAACGCGGAGCGTGTGTGAGATAACTAATGTTTATTTATTTTAAAATGTGGTAGTCTTTCATGAACTACCCAAACGCGAAAAACTTCGTCTGTCTGTCTGTCTGTCTCTCACTCGATTCAACCGCTCGGCCAACGCCGATTCGACCAGCCAACCAAAACTAAGCGAGTACTAGCACTGGTAGCGCGGGGTCGTAAGCCTATAAATTATACTGTTCAGAGGAATCCTCAGGCTTTTATGACACAAAATATATGCACTTAAACGTGATCCGCAGCATTCATTTAATTAAGAATACGTACCGGACGGGTTTTTACGCTAGTAAAAAAAAAGCCACCGCGTTAGACATGGCGTCGAAGAGCCGCCTTAAAGACAAGCCGACAAAAGCTGTGGCTCTGTAGCCGCCGTTAGGGCAACAGTAACAAATGGTGCCAACATATGGCCCTATAGTGGAGCGAACGCGGGAAATTTGAATTGAATTCATCGAAGCCTCCATTACGTCCATCACGGGAGGAGTGAGAGCGAAGGGGAAAAGCGTGAGGACTGGCAAGGGGGGGGGGGGGAGGAGGGGGGACACATGGTGTTACGTATCAGGATAGTCTTCTGCCGCCCTAATACGGCCGCATATCTGCAAAATGAAAACGGCCCCATATCTGCAAGCAGATATGGGGCTATTTTTATTTTATCCTCAGGGTTTTCACATTACAGAAGGTTAGGTTGTGCTAAAGACCACAGAATGAAAGTAAAAACACTCCGTAAAATGCAACAATGATGACCTGAGGAATGAATGAGTTTAACAAAATGTGCGGCCTTCATTTGATTTTACCAGAGGTAATTTTTCTGTGAGTAAGCGTCTCACATTAAATAGTATGCCGGGCCGTTAGTTAACTTAAACCCAAGAGAAACTCTGTTTCACACAAATCAATGAAGAGAGCTCTGTTTAAATTTCACACAGTCATTTGCATTTTGCCGGTATCTGCGATGACACATCTCCTCATGCATTTATCCACTGTGTTATCAAGTTATCTGCGGGAATTAGTGAATAATATTAGAGACATACACTATTTTACCGTAATACGGAACCCACTAAAACGCCATGCATGATCTTGACATTTGCATAAATTGATTTCTTGCGACAAAAAATTATAACGCTGAACACGGTAACTAGACCAAGCAAAACTATTTGATGAAGTCTACCAAATGCTCTACGATAAAGGCCGTGCAGAACTCTCAACACAGCACGACGATGAGAAAACTAACAGAACTAGAGGAAAGCCACACTAACGCCGCGAGGGAGCACTCTGTGCAATATTTCCGAGCATGCCGAAAGGACAGGTTAACTAATTCAAAGCAGCAGTGGAAAATACGAAGCGATCACAAGAATAAATGATAATTACGTCTTCGTAAGTAAAAATAAGCTACTGCATCTTATTCGCGAAACGATAGAATAATACAGCGACACAGTCTGCTCCAAATTCCGCTAGGAACGTGGTCAGAACAAAGTCAAAATCTTCTTTATCCGGCTTTTATAACGCCGTGAATCGACAAAATTGAGATACAGAGGAGCGCACCAAGATTTATGGAATGTTCTTTGTGCGCAAAACATATAAGCTGTTGGTTCTCGTCTGGAACGCAAGTGTCAAAGCCCGATCGCAATTAATCTTCCTTTAGGACCATCGAAAACTAATTCTCAGTTCTGGCAGGCTTTCCCTGGACCTATATAGGAGCCGGCTGGTCTTCTCCCTCTCGCGAGGGGAACCGTCTCCGCTTGTCGCTGTTGCCAGATAACCTCTTCGGTTCGCTACAGATCACGACGACAAATTAAGATACATGAACCATTGTCGACGCCACCTTCCCAAAATGTTCCTTGAAAGGGGAGGTTGACCTTTTTCGCGCTCTAATGTTTAAACCATGCAGCCTTGTTGATTGTGTTCCCTATTTTCGTGCCTCCGTGAAGGGGCTGATTGTAAACAGCTTCACTCACTGCATTTCCTGCTCGGTTTCGACGTCGTGTTATCTTGAACGTTCGGTGGTGAGAGAAGATGGACATATGTGTTTACGTAGTGCTCCTGGAAATACAGTAGAAGATGCGTTATGTGCCGTTGGATTGATGTGCGAATGAGATATCAGTTAAGAGATTATCTGTGTAGGCTTGCATTGGCTCCGTCCAACTTCCACGTCAGGGTCGACGTTATGCGGGAGGTGACTTAGACTTAAATATTTCATTACCGGAGAGGGGATAAATGAAAAAAAAAAAGACCACGAGAATGGATGAACAGTACATGGTGAATAACTTAGAAGTGATAATCATACCAAAGCAATTTCAACGACATTCCAATGTATTTGAGACATTCCGGCGATTAGAACAGCGCCGTGGACAACATATTCACAAGAAAGTCAAAGCGATAGCTTTAGGTCATGATGAGAGGCTAAATATTGTATGATTTGTTGTAACTAGTAGTAGTCCAGTCGAAACTAGTGTATGGAATAAATGGATGACATAACCAGTGACAATATGCAGAAGGTTCAATACTTGAGAGCCTACGAGTAATTTCAGTGGCTTACCCGCAACAGCCAAAAGAGCCTATAGGCGTTTATACACACCTTTCTTGTGGAGGATATTTTTGGAACACAAATCATCACAACAAAAAATTGATCAAATCTGTATCGGCGAAGTATTTATTGTTGTTCGCAAGAAAGTTGCTTGGGCTTGCGTGTATTATTCCAGACATTTTGCCTCACACTCGCGACTTCAACTCAGCCAAGTGTGGACATCATCGCGTGTATCGACTGAACGGCTTCCCGCCCTTCACTGTATGAGTATGAACGGCTTCCCGCCCTTCAGCGGGTTGTATGGAGAAACCTGTTTCATATAAGTAGGGACTTCCTAAAAAATCAAAACAGCTGCACCCGAAATGGCTCATGCATAAAGGCTATTCTATGACGTTCCATCAACTCCAACTCAGCCAAGTATGGACATCATCGGGTGTACTGACTGGACCACGGCTTCCCGCCCTTCAGTCTGTAGTGTGGGTTGTATGAAGAGACCCGTTCCATATAAGAAGTTCCTAAAACATCAAAACAGCGAAACCAGAAGTAAATTTTTAAACCAAGCGAAGGAGAGAATGTAATTGGTGTGGTGAACTTGTTCTCAGTTGACACCTTCTCCTTCCTCCTACTTCTTGACTTCCTCGTGGAGCCGAGCTCCCCCATCTGACGTTGCCGCTGCCAAGTAGGAGGAGTGGGTGTTCTCCCTGCTGCCTGTCTGTCGTCGCGTTTTCTCTACCTAAAGAATGGAGACCAGCCTTTTTCTAATACAAGCACAACTTGACTTTTATACAGGGTGCTTTTTTAGTTGCAACAAATTTTTAAAATTATAAAAACATAAATCGCGGGAAGGTCTTGTGTACCATTCGAGTGTACGGATTGGCGGCCTCTAAATACAGAACAACTTCCGCACTTGAGTATGTAAGTAGCGAAACTACGCTAATTAACTGTTTAATTACCAGTAATTGATGGCTGCACGAAATGAGTACTTTGGAGCCCGTCCTCGACACTACCTATCCAAACAATCAAATTTTGAATAGCGGAGTGCATGTCGGAGCTATGCGAACAATTAGTTCCCCTTGGCAGGCTCCTTGAAACCGAAACTGGCCGGAAAAAGAGCGTCTGTGACGTCGATGTCGCCGCCCCCGCGGCTTTCGTCACTCGCCGGTGGTCACCGCCGCTCCGGCCGCGCGAGAAGCTTCCGTTATCTCCTTGCTATCTGCGGCGTTGGGCGCCGCGGGCGAGTGAGGAAATCCCGGGGGGGGGGGGGGGGGGCGGCGAAATCGACGTCACAGACGCTCTTTTTCCGGCAAGTTTCGATTTCGAGGAGCCTGCCAAGGGCAACTGCCAAACAGGACCCCTCATACCAACTTGCACACGGAAAGGAACGTGGAAACTTACTGAAACAGCCATCCACACTGGAAACCAAAAGAATATACAGCAATGAAACATCCCACTGACTTCAACCCATGAACAATAACATTGGCCTCCACTCTGCCCCTCGCTCGCACTTGCTCTTAACAAAGACGCTCCGTGGGATGGGATGGTGCCCAACCCCAGCCAGGGTGGTCTAAGATGGTGCCAAACCCCATCTTAACAGGCCGTGACTACCGACATTCCTCGACAGGGTGTCCGAACTACACGTCTCCCTGGGACTGTCAAACAAATGTTAGGTTATTTCCCAATTGCCAGCTACCGTGTTCCCAGCTGCACGACGAATTCCCACAGCAGCCGCCATCTGCCCCGCATATCCGCCACTTGGCTGTGCGCCTTCTCCGGCGCATACTCCACCATATCGGACTACCGTAATTTCCGTCTTTTTCCGACTACCTTTACACCAGAAATGGCTCATGCGTGACGGCTACTCTATGACGTTCCATCAACTCCAACTCCAACTCAGCCAAGTATGGACATCATCGCGTGTATTGACTGGAACACGGCTATCCACCCTTCAGTCTGTAGTGTGGGTTGTATGAAAAAACCCATTCCATTTAAGTAAGAACTTCCTAAAAAAACCAAAAGAGTGGCACCAGAAATGTCTCATGCATAAAGGCTATTCTATGACGTTCCATCAACTCCAACTCAGCCAAGTATGGACATCATCGCGTGTACTGACTGGACCACGGCTTCCCGCCCTTCAGTCTGTAGTGTGGGTTGTATTAAGACACCGGTTCCATAGAAGTAAGAACTTCCTAAAGAAATCAAATCAGCGACACCAGAAATGGCTCGCGCCTGACGGCTACTTTATGACGTTCCATCAGCGTTTCACGTACGCTCCTTGAATCTCAACGCATCGACTTGTGCAGCGTGGTGGAAAACGGAGCAAGCGTATAGAGGTGCTTGCTCTTAAGCTGGGTATTTCAAACACAAAGGTCTGACCGACTTTAGTCTCAGACCTCATGGTACGACGTAACGTTGCAATCAACTTTAGTCCAAAGCACAGACGTCTGTTTTGTTACAGAGATATGTGCTATATGGTGCCTTGATGTGCAGTCATAAGCATCGTTCATTTAAGTACTCCTACGAAATCGAGCAAAGGTGGGCAAAGGCATACCGGATGGTATCAGAATTTATGTATAGCTATGATAGTACCTATAACATATTCGAAACGGAATTCACGTTACGCGTGCACCATCACAGCGAGTTCTGGTGCAATAGGTTTATTTACTACAAATACCAAGCCAGAGAAGTAGCCGTTGTCCAGTGGCAGCGTGCTTCCTTGGCCCCTCGAGGGCCCGTGCTCGATACCACCCTAAACCTTGGTACGTTGGACGTGTGTCTGCGTGCTTGTTACGTCTACATTGCAATCGCAACTTACCACAAGCGGTGTTTCTCTTTTTAAAAGCCTAGCTGTTTGAGCTGGCTGTCGTGTGTCAACAACGAAGAGAGAAATGTGAGCCGTTCCTGGAGTCATTGCACTGGGATGAGGTGCACAAAACTTGAGGCGCCGGTTGAAGTTGCGCGTTCGATCCCAGCAGTCGCTGGGTTCCATATGTCAATTTACCGTGGCCCCGGCATTTCGCATGTCTATTTTAGTTGATTCTTCGTTCACATTGGTCCTATAAGATTAAAAAAACCTGTGGCGCATACCCACTTCCGTAAGCCGAGCACTCCAGGTGTGAGCCACAAGAGATTGTTGTGCCGTTAATCGTGGAGTCTATGACGACCGCATCACTTTAGTGATATAAAGATCCGTCATTCGTGTTCATCACATGGTGATACCCTACCTCCAAATAAACGAGACGACGAGGAGAGAACCGAGACGTAGGCGGCTAGATAGATAGATAGATAGATAGATAGATAGATAGATAGATAGATAGATAGATAGATAGATAGATAGATAGATAGATAGATAGATAGATAGATAGATAGATAGATATGGACGCTCAAAGTAACTTACGTTCGCCAAGAAATGCTTCGCATTTAATAACCTGAATGGGTATTCGTCGTCGCATTGTCGTTTACAGCGCGGGGTGTGGTACCAAAACCACTGGCTGGCGTCTTGTTCGCGTCGACACGCCAAGATTGGCATGGAAGGTTATGAGTGCAAGAACAAAAAGCGGATAGCTTGACACGACCGTTAGCTTTACCGGGAGCTTTACATCAACTACTTGACATGCGTGTCCGCTACGTCACGATTAACGATAATAAAAACACGTGTCTTTTACGCCCGCATTTCGGTATGTGGGTGTGAGCTACACGTGACTGAATGTTCAACTGGGATTGCTTGCGACTTCACTTGTTATGTCTTACATTTGACGGCCAAAAGGTCCTCGCTTTCTCATTTTCGTCTCTTTAGCTTCACCTTAGGATTCTTTAAAGGCGTTCGGTTCCGCAGCATGGCTCCCTTATGCATTAAAACGAAAGAGCGCAGAAGCCGCAGCCTACACAACCTCACCGTATTCTTTATGGGCAACCTCGTCTACATCTAGTGTCCGCTCACGGCACTAGTGAGTGAGTGAGTGAGTGAGTGAGTGAGTGAGTGAGTGAGTGAGTGAGTGAGTGAGTGTGTCAAACCGGAAGACGAATCGATCACCTGGTTGGAATACGGCCTAGTTTTTACACAAATGGCTGATGCCTTGAGCAATTCAAAGCTTCACTTACGCCTGCGGGACTGGGCGCATGTACGGGGGCAGGTGAGATCATATGGATGGATGAAAGAAACAGTCATCAACGCAGGTGAGAACATGCATTTACAAGCTTTGATAAGGAATATTTGACGTGATGGCTTTTTTTTTCCCTAAGCGCATTGCGATCGTAAATACCACGCGACCTCCTGCTGCGCTTTCTTTCAAGAGTGAAGGCTTTCGATTGAACGCCGTTCATGATGGCAGGATGGAAAAGACCAGGAAGCTGTTTTCAATATCCGCGAGCTCTTCCTTCATCGACCGAGCGAAACGTTGGGGAGGCGCTTTGCTGCCCGCAAAATTGCGAAATGCCAACAAAAATCAATCTGGAAAAGGGAACAAGCAAACACGGGATTCACTTACATCGATCTGTGCCGAATGAGAGTAAACAAATCGAAGCGGTGTGGGTGGCACCGTAAACACATTGCTGGAGCAATGTGAGCTCCTTTGTTTTTGCTGTTCGGTATTTCAAGGGAAGCAGCAGCAGCAGTATAATAGCAGCAGTAGTTAGCAGTACTAGTAGGGATAGTAGCCGTAATAGTGATCGTATTATTCTTTATTCGTACAAAGAGTAGTGATCGTTGTAGCGTGTTTTAAATATGAGATTTAGGAGAATTGGAACAATGGGTCTTGTACTAATTTCAAAATGGGTAATTAGAGCATTTTACATTTGAAATTGTACATCGTAATTACGCTGTACGAGAGAGTAATCTGGAATAATTTCCAACGGCTGGGTACCTTAAAGTGCACCTAACTATTTGCGTCTAGACGGCGTTGCTCTTAAAATTTTTAAGGTAATCACCAATGCGTTTAGTTAATAAAAATAATCTATGCAAAGAACGCATTTAGGCAGAGTTTTAACGTGTGGCGAACACTCCTGGCAATGAAAAGAAAACTTGAACAGGTTAAAGATGCAGGGAAAAATGGCCATAGCATAAGTTTCCTTTTGCCAATGACAGCCTTACACGTTGCGATGACAGAACATTGAAAGATATGTGGACGATATGTGAGGTTATGACGTGTTTGCATGCGCTTTGAGTGTAGTGCTTGAATGTTATTTTTTTTAGTGTTGTATTCTTGACTCTACATTTATAACAAATGCGACACAGTGCTTATGGTGTAAGATTGTGCGTGATCACGCTACTATACCGTCACAGGAGCACTACGGATTCAGCGTGCGTCTAGTTTTATAGAAACCTTGTAGAAACCTTGTAAAACCGTCTAGTTTATAGAAACCTTGTAGAAACCTTGTAAAACCGCCTAGTTTATAGAAACCTTGTAGAAAACTTGTGGTTTTATAGAAACCTTGTTAAAATCACGCTTCGAAGCCGCGGGCATGCGTTCGATTACCGCCATGGATGCGAAATGCAGGAACACTGTGTACTTTGCTCCATCTCATCGCTACCGTTCAGTACTGTCAAAGCTACGTGGTGCATGAAAGCCAGGCGACTGCGCTGGAAAACGTAGCTCCGTATACGATGGGCTTATAATTGGTTAGTGTTGATACATTTGCGCTTGTTTGGCCCATATTACGCTACATCGATACGTGATACGTTCATTTATCGCATGTGCTTATATGTTGCTACGGTAATCGCCCGTAACTCTGGTCGCAAATGAGCGTGGCAGCCCCTACGCAGACCCGATTACCATCTTTGATCTGAATTTACGCTTGCTGCTTGCCCACTATCCCGTATGTAGCAATTGCGTAAGGCCGCCATGCTTTTTCGCCAAATCACGCTTACCACAAAGCGTCACTGATTTCGCCTCTTCGTTCAGCCATGCCGGCCAAGCCTGCCGCATCGACAATTTTGGCGTGGCTCTTAGAAATAGGGCCAGTTGTTCACGTGTACCTTGCTGTCAAAGCGTCAAGATATTCATCTAAACGAAATGCATGCTTCAGTTCAGAACTTACAGAGCACACAACGCATGACGAGGACTTCATACATTCGAGGTGGAAGGCACTCGCCTGGATGAGTGCCGCCATGTATATCGTTATATGACGCTGCCGTCTGCTCGACTTCGCACGCCCATCTTGCCGTATGCCTGCGTGTAGACACATGCAGACATGGAGGAAACAACGCAGCACGTATAAATACATTTTGAGATATGTTCTCCCGTCTTATTTGCTGAGGAGCCCTATGGCTTCCACACTGCTGAATGGAACTTCTGAGAAGGAGCACACATTCAAGTGCACGTCGAACTTTCCCACGTGTCAAACTTATTCTGCAGTGTTCCACTACGGCGTGCCACATAATTATGTGGTATATTCGTTACGTGGAATGCTATAATTGCTTCGCAGCTTGTGCGGCTTCAACAAAGAGGAAATGATATAGGAATTACGAGTTTTGCTGTGTTCTTCACGCTGTCGTTGCGGACTGCCGAATGACAGCCCGCCGCTCGATTTATGGGAAATGAAGCAACCATACTGTTTCTTCTCTTTTTGGCCCTAGCTCTGTGCGGCAAGGTTTGCTTGGCCGGCAACAACGCGCTGCTCAGTTCTGGGCACACACAAGCTCTGCATCCCTTTAATTCCGTCGTGACTGAAGTGCGCAAACAAGGAACGCACTAATGGCGCTTCGGCTCCAGCCTTGATTGATGAGCGTTAATAAACGTATGGCGTGCTGCAGGTGTTCCCATGAAGTGCCGAACTGTCTGGCTTCGGTTATCGGACGATTAGCCCGTAACCAAACGCTGTGTTAGTGAAACGTTTTAGGCGCATTGCTGGCTACGTGCAATGCACTAGTTTTAGGGACGAAGCCTAACCTTGTCACGCGTCAGTCGTCAGGCGTAACCCGCGTGCCGGGAGGCACGCGCTCGCCCTCGGCGCGTGCCTCTCTCTCTCTCCCGGCGCGTGCCTCTGCCAACGCCACCTAGAAAGAAATTTTTTTCTAGGTGGCGTTGCCTCTGCTGTCTTGTGAGAGAGAGAGAGAGAGAGAGAGAGAGCGAAAGGCGCACGTTGGCTATGGAAACGCTCTTTCTTAGAGTAGTCCGCCGCGGTGGTGTAGTGGTTACGGTACTCGGCTGCCACCCAAAATACGCGGGTTCGATCCCGGCCGCGGCGGTCGCATTTTCGATGGAGGCGAAAATGCCAGAGGCCCGTGTACTGTGCGTTGTCAGTGCACGTTAAAGAACCCCAGGTGGTCTAAATTTCCGGAGCCCTCCACTACGGCCTTTCTCTCCTCTCTATCTCTTTCACTCCCTTTCCCCCACCCCCACGGACGCTTAGCCGTGCTCCCTACATGGGCTGCAGAAATTAGCGTCCTTTCCTAACCGAACCACAATCATCATCATCATCTTTCTTAGAGGAACGCTACCAGCTCGCAAAGAAGGAGAACGCGTCCTCACCCGCGAGAGACAACGTTGGCGCAGGCAGCGTCTCCTAGCGAGTTTCTTGATTTCTGTTGATTCAGAAATACCGACTGCTCGCGTTGCAGAAGCGTTCACCGGCAACCCATATATATATATATATATACACTGGACCTTGACTTGCAATGAAGTGCCGGTGGGAGATTTCACTTGTGGATCGTTGAACCATCAGGATTCGTAGCGTGCGCGTTAACTAAATTAATCCGGAACCAGGCACGATCTACGATGAACCTCCCGAGCTTCGCCCACTCATCATCATTCACTCCGTGGATATGCTGTAATTTTTTTGTGTAATGTTACTTCAAATATTTCTATGGAGTCAAAAGAATCTACGAAAAGAAAAAGTTAAGGTTATGTGGCTGTTGAATGTGTATTTTGCATTTCATGCAGCGCGGAAAGATACGCCTTGCAGAAAAACCATGAATTGTCTACAAAACTTGGAATTTATACATAGGATAAATAGTAAAACATATACTAATGACGTAACTGCCGTGGATCAAGAGGAAACGAAAATCTGATTTATAGAAAACGAATCGCAATTCACATCCCCAACTTATCGATAGCCTGTTACAACAGCATAAGAGTGATTAGTACAAGAACCTATTAGATTCATGAAGTCTTGAAACTGACAACGTTGAGCGTAAGTTTGTGAGGGCGGTTCGGACTCGTTTAGTCAAGTGTACTTCAACAACATCAAGTCAGCGGCCCTTAGGGGAAAATATGTCGCAGACGTCTTGATTGTGCCCAACTACCAGCTTATCAGTGGAATACTTATATAAAAATAATTATCTGAAGTGCTGCGCTGCATAAGGGTTTGCAAAATTATGCATGATGGGTTGCAGTTGAAGTAACGC
Source organism: Hyalomma asiaticum (assembly GCA_013339685.2). Lineage (NCBI taxonomy): Eukaryota > Metazoa > Arthropoda > Arachnida > Ixodida > Ixodidae > Hyalomma > Hyalomma asiaticum. The sequence goes on along the minus strand of CM023483.1, from coordinate 114,095,277 downwards.
CGCCGGTTTGCTTTGTAGACTAAAGGCACATAGTACATATGTTCCACAATTCCTGTCAACCGTGTCTCATACCAGCGCAGCTCTCGCCTAGGAATGGGGCCATGCGCCAGACTTGGTGTTAATAGTATTACCGCGATCTCAATGTCATGCCTTTCAGATGTGTTAGCCTGATACTCGTGTCCTTCCATGCCAGTTTTGGCGTTTACCAACTTGCCAAGTAATCGAGACGCGTGTACCAAGTAATCGAGACGTGGCAAGAAATCGATTACCGCAATAGGTATAAAGTGCGGATATTCGGCTTTAGTTGGTGAACATCAACATGAGTTTGGCTAAAATAAAGGCCGTGACAGCAACAATACGAAGACAAAATTTTGCAGAACTCGGGCTCTTTGTTTTACACACCGGAGATGACGTGTTTGTGATGCCCACCATAGTCAGCGACTGCCAATTTATTTCTTCCACATGCGTTTCATCAAACTGAACCTAAATTTATTTAATAGGTGTTATTTCACTGCAGTACAATTGAAAATGAAGACACAGGAGTCCTAATTCAAGCTCGCGTTGTTACATTGAGCAGCGCAACAACGCAGTCGCCACGCATTCTAACACATTCATAATTATGGCAATATAGCGCACGTCTGCTTGAAACAAATTTATTTTCTATAAAAGAAGCTATATTATCTAGAAGACAGACGAGTCATTCCATGTGTACAATAATATCTCTTCGTCCCTTATGTACCTTCATATAACCCTGCGTATATAAATGGACTTGATACGAGTGGCACTTGTAGTATTGGGACGCCTTGCTTTAATGGCATGCACGGCGTTTCCGTGCTTTTAACACTACATCCTGTAGCGTTTACATGCCAGTGAACGCTCTTCTCTTCATTATCGTAAATATTTCTGCTCGCGCAGGGATTTCGAATATGTTAAGCTACCAACCTCACCTCCGAGTGCCGTTTTGAAGCAGCTGTTTATAAACTAAAAAGGAAACACAGGATCGCAACGACCAAAAAGAAGGAATAGAAGGTAATACGTTCATTGAAATGCTCATGGTGTTTCGCAAAGACACTCCTTTAGTTATTTAAAAAAAAAAAAAAGGTGGCACGTATGAGATGCTTCTTCAGCCGCGTAAACCGTAAGTCTGAAATAAAAGAAAAATAGAGCTGGTGCTTATTCAGTCCACGTAACTATCAGTGCAGCAGTAAACATATATCTGAAATCATATCTGATATCACGTACATGCTACGCCTCAGTGTTATTGTTGCGAAGAAAGTTTAATTTAAAACAGAGAAGCCGTCTTAATGTCGTGCCACCTGCTTGAAACGTGGAAATTCGAGGAACATGTCCCAAAGTTGACCTTTATCCCGTTTTCAAATGAACTTTACGGGATAGACCAACAAAAGCCTCCAGCTCCCGAGGTGAGGTCAGGGCAAAAATAGTTGCAATACTATTCGTCTCAACACAGCCGCAAATCCGTGAAGGCAGGAAAGAAACACGACTGCAGCGTGCCACGGCTGGTCGAACGAGACACAAGACGAATTCAAGTCACACACGTGTAGAAAGGCTGGCCGTCAGAATAACCTTTTGCCTAGGAGGACCCTTCGGCGCTTCCTCGTAGCTGTCTCCTTCCATTCCTATTACACGAGAACAGGCGCCCAAGGCGGCCTGGCCCCGAGCGCGCTGTGACCGGAAGACGGAGGCGTGCAACCCGTTACCTGCATAGTGATGAGGCGTACGCGTGGGGTAACCCAACAAGGCAGTGTGGGCGGGCCGCGTTATAGAATCGTCTCCTCCGCGTACTGCACTCGACAGGACTTATTCTCTTCTCTCCTTATTCTGTGCCTTCCTAACCATTTGGGAAACGCAATTTGCAACATTGTCGATCTCATTGCTTGTTTTCCCGTACTCTGTCTTCGCATCTTGTGTCACCCAAATAACAAGATGGCCGTGAGGTTCTTACTTGTCTGCCACGTCAATGCAAACGCATGTAGAATGCCAAGGGTGAGCGTGTGCTTTTCCTAGTAAATTCTGTTGTTCTCGCAGCAAAGGCCTCTTTGATGAAAGCTGTATGAGGCGTATATATATATATATATCGGCCTCCGTGTTTCTCTTTGAGGAGAGAAATCGTTACGTTGATGCACGGCTGCGCAATGTTCAGATCAGCGTTTGGAAAAATCGAAAGGAGGTAACTAATACAAGCAATCGCGGAGCTTTATTTGCATTTTGTTAAATTATGGCAAGCCTGTACTGTTACCAGTAGGCTTTTAGCACATGCACGACTGATGTCTGCACCTTCGCAGTGTAAAACTGTGATGATGACGATGATGATCAGGGTGAGGAAGAGGAGAGAGAAAAAAAAACATTTCATATAGTGTGCATTCGCTAAGGTTGTTGGGCCAACCCTTACAAAAATGCCATATATGGCGGTATCAGCAATTGGGCACATCTGGCTATATATGGCACGTGTCCGCATGTGGCCGCAGTTGCCGCAATTGTGATAGAAGCATACGTGGCAATAGAAGACCAACTCGAGGAATGTCATGTATGACTCTGATAGGTATTTGTCAAATGCGGCCACATATGGACACATGCCATATATAGCCACATATGCATATGTGACCAAATATGCATATCTGGCTATATATGACACGTGTCCCTATATGTGGCCGTATTTCACAAATACGTATCAGAGCCTTACATGAGATTCCTCGGGTTCGTCTTTTATTGCCACATATGCTTCTGGCACGATTTACGCAAATACGGCCGCATACAGACACATGCCATATAGTCACATATGCCCAATTCCTGGTATCGCCATATAGGATATTTTTGTAAGGGAAGAACGATGCTTAGGTGCTACGTGAGGCAATGTGATTGGTAAAACGCGACTGAAAACATAAAATAACGTAAATGTATATAACACACAATATGAGAACTGGGCGAACTGTTAGACTATGTAAACGTCTCCAGATGAAGATATACCGCAAGAGAGAGAATCAGTTCTGCTTAATGTGAAAGTAGCTTCGCGGAGGAACGGAACACCGCGAATGAATTTCGGCACAAATAAATCTGGAAGTAAGAAGAACTACATAAGAACAGAACTAAGACAGTCGTCTGATTGTTTCATTTGTATAGTCGAAGGCAGTGCAGCGTAAATTCCACGGAATATAGCCCAGAGCAGTGCCCCAAAAGACAAAAGACAAACAGCCATTCCCAATCCCGCAGCTCATCAAGTGGTTTATAGATTCGTCTTTTTTGCAACATTGGCGTAGAGGGGCAGTAATTAGCCCAGGTATATGTAAGTAGAAATTCAATGACGGAATACGATAGTTTAATCTCTTATAAGAAACTTCGCATTTCCGAGGTGCACACCACTGTTTGTTCCAGCAGAAGAATAGATGTTAGATTTCTTAAAATCTTTCTAGAGATGAGGAGTTGAATTCAATTACTAAACGAACACTTCTCTACCACCACGCTCTCGCGTAGGCCACGTGTGGTAAAATAACTATTAAAGATCAGCTTGCAGATGATGCGTCAGACACACTCGTCGTTTCATCCGCGTATAGGCATTGCACTCACAGCAAACGAATAGCTTGTCAGTTTGCGGGTATAAGATATTGAAATACACGTATGTAGAAGTTGTAGGGGTTATATTCTACTAACACTACTACTAGCAACGGAATCGCCGCTAGCAACCCCCTGTCGTGGATTCGAGCACTCGACGAGCAGAGAATGTGGTAGTTGCGTCCGCGCTCGCTATATCAGCCATGCATCGCCGCGCTGCCGCGCGCGCCAGCCCGCGGCCCGTCTCGCGGCAGGGCAGCGCGAACCGTCGCACGCGGCGAAAGAGGGGAATATTAGGCGTCACTCTCCCAGCATGGTAATTTAATAAACGTTAAAATAATACAAACAATAAAGATAGAATTAAATATAAAGGACAAATACGATCAACAACACGCGAACACGATAACACAAAAAAAGGACAGTAACAATGAACAACACGCGAACACGCAATAACACACAAAAATACACAAAGACCATGCAAGAGAGAAGCACCTAACCCCGGCCAGCGCACCCGCGACCGCGCGCCCCTAGAAAAGGAAAATAGAAAGAAAAGAACATACAGAGATTGGCGACAATCGCAGGCCGCAGCCGGGGTCGCCGGGGCCCGAGACGACGCGCGGTCCGGACGACGAGGCCTCGTCGTCCGGACGGTCGCAAAAGCACGTCCGCACCGCTCCGGGTCCCCGCGAGTTCTCTCCCGAACATCTCTCAAACCAGAAACGCGCAAACGTCAGAAATTACTGCTGTCCAATGGCAGCCTAGTTAAAACCACATGCGACGGAGCGGGCGGCCCCCCGCAATGGTCGCCGCTCCGTCGAGCTGGGAGAGGGGGATGCGGGGACATTCCATGGAAAACATGGCGTCGAGCGGGACCAGGCCCCTACAAAGTGCTGTACTTTTCGTCTTATAAAGGAGCTGAAAATAACTGTGTAAAATATGTGTTCTTAACTGCCACGGAATCTTTGGGATGAAGTTTGTGTGATTCTCGTACAGTGTCAATTAGTTAAGATATAAAAGCTGATGTGTAATTGAGAAGAAGGGACAAAAAGAGGCTTTCAAGAGGCAAGAAAATACCAACCACATCCTTCTCCTGTGTTACCTGTGCGCCTCTGGCTGTTATATTACTTATGTCTAATTGAGCTAGCCAGTCTTGTAATTTATTTACATAACGAAACGGTGAACAATAGGCATTCCTTTCTTGTCCTTTTTTCATGTATCTCAGTTTTATCGATGTGTTACAGTGGTCGCTTTATTACGATATAATTCGGTGTTTCGACATCTCCCATTTACCACCTGCTTCAGTGAAGGGGCGTCAATAATATATGCCATATTAACTATCGAATCACCGTGTGAGAGTCAAGTACGTTTCGAGAGACTGCGGCGTAATTTTCACTGCCAGGAGCCCAATACATCAGTGCTGAGGAAATTAGCGGGTATTTTGTCCTTCGGCCGGCGCTATCGAAACGTGGTCGGCGTGCTCAAGGTCCAACCTTCGGCTTCCAGCATAAGCGTGCGCTGCAGGAACCACTGCGCTACCGCGAAGGATCTGCATGCATCTACGAAGCGTACTTATCTATAAAAAAATCATCCACATTAGAATACACGACACCAGCAGTTCAGTTGTTACTATGTTTACCGATTGTATTGGACTCAATGATTTTTAGGTGGGAAGCATTTCTTGGCGAACTGGAGCAACTTTGACCGTATCCATCTAGCCGCCTACGTTTTGGTGATCTCCTGGCCGTCTTGTTCACTTGATTTGAACCAAGATTTTGATGGTAGGGTATCAATACATGGCAGACACTCATTACGACCTGTAATCTCTAACATGATATACTAGCCATGTACGGGACGATTAACGATGCTGCGGTCAAGTGTGGGTCATACCCGCAGTACTCGGCCCGTGGCATTCAGGTATGCGCCACAGGTGTTTGGATTTTAAAGAGCCCATGTAAATTTCGGACCAACTACAACAGACATTTAACATATAATCAGAGCACACCTGAAACTAACAAAGGCATACCGTTTGTTGTGGCATGATATTGAAGTGTAGCTATAACAACCACACAGGTGCACACGAACGCACTGTAATATCGGAAGCCAGTCCACCAATCGAAGAGGTACGCAAGTGTCGAACCCGGGCGCCCCTTATGCAAGCAAAGACGCTACCGCTAGGCTACGGCGGCTTCTTGCACAAGGTAAATGTGATAAACCTAATGCACCAGTAGTTGTGATAATGGTTCTTGTGTAACGTTAAGTGCACTTGTAGTGTGTGTTAAACACCGTCAGAGCCATTTATTTAGTAAACGATACTTATGTTCTAATAGCACTCGGAATTCTTTTGTCTATGTTTGCTCGACTTTGTAGGAATACTTGAACGAATAATACGCTCGTCATGGTACTTTAGCCTGTGCTTCTGTTCGACAAGACATACGTCTGTGTTGTGCACTAAAGGGAGTTCCTACTCTACTTTGTATTAGGACCTATGATTTAGTCCCCACGGTGCTGTCGAGTTTCCTGGTTAGCCCCGTTGAGCATACACTATACCGATGCACTTTGCACAAAGACGTTTACCTTAGTTGTTACACTTAGCTGAACGTGCCTCTTTAACCGTCTCTGACACCGCCGAGTTTGTGTGTGTGCGCGATTCGACCTCTCTCTTTCTCCCTTTATTCTTTTCTTCCTCCCCTTGCTGTCTCCACTTACCCCTTCCCCGTTGCAGCGTAGCAAACTGGACATTTTTTCCTTCCGGTTAACCTCCCTGTCTTCCGCCCATCATCTCTCTCTCTCTTAGCTGAATGGCCAACGATTCACCACAGGCAATCTGCTCGGTGTCTGCTTCGCATGACACCTATCCCCACATTGTGTGGGATCTTCAGAATTTTTCCTTCTGAAAAAGTAGGAGGGCGCCTAAGCTCCGCCTTCAACAGTAGAACCCTATAGCGCCGCAGGGCCGCTTTCATCTCAGCTTTTCATAAAATACTCAACAAAATTAACCTCGAAGGAAGAATGAGGCTTTAATCGGCGAACAGATCGCTAAAAACGATGAAAAACAAGGGATGCCACGAGGCCAACGTTTCAAGTGGACTCGTCTTTGTCAGGGCGGCAACGTTTGCCTTAGTTTTCTCGTACATTCAAATTACAAACCGATATTTCATGTAACTTTCAGTTCAGTTGTAGTTTACAATTTTTGACGCAGTTCTGCTTGATCAAGTCATTTTTGTTCACTAATGTACTCGAGCCATGGCGAAGAACTTGCATGGTCGATTGCTCCGCGTTGCTACGCTGGTTGCTTGAACCAACATCCACACCGGGTTTTCTGCGACGTGAGCTCTTTTCAACGCTCTCGCCTTAAAGCTCTTTGAGAACGGGCTTCCAACTGACTTCTATCAAGTCTACATCGGTGCTGAAATTTGTTGTGCGACTTACCAAACATTTTACCGAATAGAATAAACGCAAGTATGGAGACAAATTGCTCAGCAGCTGTTTTATACCATAACTGAGGGCGAATAGCAAGAACAAAAAGATACGAATAACGCACTGAGTGCACTGGGAAACAGGGACTTTCGTGTGCTGTACGGGGAGCCAACTCTCATTTTAAAATTACAGCTAGTCGACCTGTAGCACAATTTAGGAATTTCTATTACACGAATGAAAGGCAGGGACTGGGAAATGCCAATGCTCGGACATGGGTTGTAGGGAGTGCTTGTGGTTTCGGTTTCATTTCAACAATGGGGCATAATATTGAAAGAACTACTTCTCCTATCTGAATAGAAGCTCTGTCATGGCATATCTACGGCACCGATAAGTAATAGCCGCAACTCCGAACACATTTCATTCACACCGCGTCTAAGAGTGGAGCTCTTTAAGCGCCTGGGTAACTTGTGCTCTGTCGGATAAAACTTTCAACAGAGTAAAGGGGGAAGCACAGCGTCAGCACGTACAGTATATAATAGCAAAAGGTGGGAAAGAGAGGTGAGTGTGTGAAGCAGGCAAGTGAGGAGGGCAGAGGTTGAAGCATGGCGTAGCCGTGTACAGTATAGTGTAACAAGGGTGTGGGAAAGAGAAATGAGGCCAAGAAAGAGGGAAGAGGTCGAAGCATAGCGCAGGCTTGTACAGTATAGTATAGCAAATGGCTGGGAAAGGGAGGCGAGGTGAGGACGAAAGACGTTATGGTGAGGAAAGGAAGTGGACGTCACAATCGCACATTGCCCGCCATGGCAATGTCAACATACACACTTGATCCAAGCGACGTAACTTGCTGTCACACGTATTCAAGTGTATATTGCCAAAACCATCTAACAACTAGTCAGGTGAGAAATCACGTCACTTAGTTGAGCTTGCAGAGCCTGAAGACGCTAGGCTGGCCACCAGCATCACTCTTAGTCCAGCCTTGCACCACTAGTGCATGGTGCTCACTTTTTTTTATTATAGCCATGTTTTTGTTCCCCTTGATGGCGTACACTCCCAATAGAAAGGGCTCCTCCTTAAAGGGGTCGTGAAAAGAATTTGGAGATGCCGGTTTGTAATTTTCACTGCTTCAATACGCATTCGACAAGCCGATTCCGAAATATTTCGGTGAAATATTCAGTGCACATTTAACAACGCCCGTTTTAAATCTCAGCTTTCTTGCGCTCCCGAAACGACTATGCGACACTACCGGCCGGCGTGGTACTATTTGGTGACGTTGAGTTAAGATACTTTTAAGTTCAAAGGCACAGTGAACTCGCGTTTGCTCTAAAGGAATCGATTTACTTGAAAGCTAGAAAGCAAGAAAATACTTGGAAACCGTGCGGTGCCACCATTCGGAAGAAAAGCGGCAGCACGGTTTGTTTTCCCATAGCCTCCGAGGGCGCGCCAATCTCGGAGGTATGACGGCTACTAAGACGACGTCATCTGCAGAGTTGAGGGGAACGCGCGCAGTGAAACCGAAACCGCGTTTTTTATCGCTCTAAATCAACGCACACGGTGCAACGGAACAATGCATATTGTTGATTGGAGGGTCAGGATCCCGAATACGCACTTAGTACAAAATGTTCAGAAAACGTTTCACGACCCCTTTAAGAGCTTCTGGTATTTTTACTCAGTTCCCTTCCTCTTCGGCTTCTTAAGCGGAATCTTCCAATACCACTTGCCGTGCAGAAATTATTGCCTTTCTCTCGTGCACGCATTCCTGAAAACTTATTTCAAGTGCCGCCCTCGTAAGTCTGTCTTTATTTACAACAAAACCTGCAATGCACGGCTATTCATTGCATGACTAGAGAAATAAAATTCGGAGAAGTGCTCCGAATACAGAACTGTATGTTTCAACCGTTATGGAGATCAATTGTGCGTCGCAACTGCAATGCAGGCTTCATGCTTTCATCCAGCTCAGCTGGCGCATACACGACAGTTCCTTCTAGCCTTGGATGGCTGGTTGTGATAAGTCTTTTTCGGTGGTAATTGACCTCAAGACCTTACAGAAAGAGCCGTTTTCACTTTCTCTCAGCACGTTCGACAGCTGCTCTTTCTAGCTCAATGTAACGAAATAATAAATGAGAGATACCTTGATACAGCTGCCCTTCACCGGGCCTCATATTGCTCCCTCATAAGCAAATTGGCTTCGTATGGAAGTACGAATCGGCAACCACGGTCAATTTTCTTTCCCTAGAGGCGGAAACAGTGGAGCTCCGGCGATGATATTGCTTGGGATATTGAAGGAAAAGCTTATAGAGCGGAATAAATGCATGCGTATGAGATCATTTTCCTTACCAATGGCATTCTAGTATGGACGCATCTGCGACCACTCATATCATACCGGAATACAATGCTTCCACCATATCGTCCGGCAAAGATGAGGCTTCCCTGCCGAATTCTAGAGTGTCGGCTTCCACTTGCGCTTCGCCCCTCTTCCGGCTGGGGGAGCCGATACAGATGCCACTGTGAAGAGCAATGTATTCGGCATCAGGCGTATTCCCCGCGCTCCAGGCGTTCTTTATTGAACTATAATTTAGATCGATATTACCCTCGTTATTATCACCGTGACCCTAACAGTAATCGCGTAACCATTATGATTGTCCTTGTTACAAGTTTGCTCATTTTCTGTTCATGTCTACTGGCGAAAAAAATGTGTCACATCGATTCATCTAGGAAATATCACATATCGTATGCCTTAAAAACATCCAAAAATTTAGTCTGAACATTGCTAGGCTTTTGCTTGTGGTTAAAAAAATAAAACAAAAATATCACAGTTGGTTTAACGTGATTTATAGGCATTGCATGACCTTGGCCACATTATTTTCTTCTTGCTTCAACATAATTTCACTGCTGAGTCCGAGACTGCGGGATCGAGTCCCGGCCACGGCAGCTGCACATCGAATGAGGCGAAATGCGAGAGGTCCATGCACTGTGTAATGTCAGTGCTGCTAAAAGGCCCCAGATGGTCAAAATTTCCGAAGCCCTTCATTACGGCGTCTCCCATAACCATATCGTGGTGTTAGCACGTAAAAGCTCCCTTATTATTATTATTATTATTATTATTATTATTATATTATTATTATTATTATTATTATTATTATTATTATTATTATTATTGCCTTGCTTCGATACGACGTGAAAAATGACGGTGCCCCTTGCTCTCGTGGCAAGCAAGTGGGTGTAGGTGCGCTCATTTGCAGCCTTTTTCTGAGAGTTGTGGTATGTTGCTTTGTTTGAGCGTGAGCGGCAAAGCACCACTATGAATCTTGAGTGTTGCCACTCAATTATAGAGACGCTCGCCCAGCATTTAGTAGCAGCAAAATATATCTTACTGAGCTCGACAAAGAGATAGAAGTGAGTGTATGAGTTCTCATAGGACCGTAGGTGCCTGTAAACGAAACATCCCTGCATACGGAGCAGTGTGAAATGCAACAGCTTAAAGCAAATGCTTAAAGATCGAAGCTGTCCAGCAGTTATGGTAATATGAAAGATGAGCCAGAGAAAAATACGAAAAAAACGTGGTTGATCCCTCTTTCATTGCCGTGAGGACAGGTTGCCGCGAGGACAGGTGTCACTTTCACGAAAGTTAAACCTGTCCTCGCGAAGTTGTGGAACGCATGAGCGGCAATCTGGCGAATCGAGGGGCGAAAGATGGTTTGGGTACTGTGGACATGTGAATACGTTACACGTAGGCATCAGCGGCGCCTCGGCATGGCACAGGGATTCTCGACAGTGTACACAAGGGATTGATGACGCTTTGGACTGTCTGCGCCACGCTTAGTTCTTCACTTCGTTAGAGCTACAGTGAAGGTATTGGCAAATGGAAGTCGATGAGCGCGATCATGAAGAGCCGAACCGCCTTCGGTCTCTGTTGGGCTCCTTTTACGTTTCACGCACCGCCACGGTGGTCTAGTGGTTATGGCGCTCGGCTGCAGATCCGAAGGACGCGGGATCGAATACCGGCCGCTGCGGCTGCATTTCGATGGAGGCGAAATGTTGAGGCCCGTGTGCTGTGCGATGTCAGTGCACGTTAAAGAACCCCAGGTGGTCGAAATTTCCGGAGACCTCCACTACGACGTCTCTCATAATCACAGCTGGTTTTGGGACGTTAAACCCCACAAATCATTTTACGTTTCAACGCATGATGGACTGGGTTCAAGTGGCAGACGTGCCTGGTATGCTTAGGCGACGTTGTTGTGTTTTCCCGCACGTTCGCTGAACATCTCGCACGGCTAGGTGGCGCGCTGACTGCAATACGCAAGGCAAATCTTACCATCAAGCCCAAAAAAACTCACAGCATATCCACGGAGTGAATGATGAAGAGTGGGCGAAGCTCCGGACGTTCATCGTAGATCGTACCGAGTTCCGGATTAATTTAGTTGACGCGCACGCTACGAATCCTTATGAATCAACTACGCACAACTGAAATCTCCCACCGGCACTTCATTGCAAGTCAAGATCCAGTGTTTATATATATATATATATATATATATATATATATATATATATATATATATATATATATATATATGGGTGGCCGGTGAAACGGTTCTCCAGCGCGAGCAGTCGGTATTTTTCAATCAAGAAACTCGCTAGAAGACACTGTCTGCGTCAACGTTGTCTCTCGCGGGTGAGGGCGCGTTCTCCTTCTTTGCGAGCTGGTAGCGCGTTCATCGAAGAAAGAGCGTTTCCATAGTCAACGCGCGCCTTTCGCTCTCTCTGTCTCTCTCTCTCTCAAAAGACAGCAGATGGAAGAGTGAGACAGCTCGCGCGCCGGGAGGCACGCGCCGAGGGCGCGCCTCCCACACGCGCCCTCCTAGCAGCGCGTTCCCACACGCGCCCTCCCAGTAGCGTGTTCCTGGTAGGTAACGCGCTACTACAACGGACGGACAGACCCAAACCTTAAGGAGCTTCGCCCCTAAAAATGTTACTTTGGCTTGTGCAAACTCAAGTTTCTAGATAATGTGGTCAGCTCCCAAGGCGTCCGACCAGACCCAGAGAAGTTTACTGCTGTTGCGGAGTTCCCTCGTCCCAAGGATAAGAATGCTGCTCAACGGTTCCTGGGCCTCTGCGCTTACTACCGTCGTTTTGTTGTAGCCTTCTCAAGAACGGTCGAACCTCTGACAAGGCTAACGCGGCCAGACATCTCCTTTGTGTGGACGGATGACCAACCACCGGTCCTGACAGGACTGCGCAAACGCCTTCAATCAGCCCTAGCGCTGGCGCATTTTGACGACACCGCTGAAACTGAAATTCACACGGATGCACGCAACGTAGGACTTTTCTGGTGGAGAAGCGGTGTAGGCGTTAGATGTTATCTCAGCAGCGAACCCTGGTCCAGAGCTAGGCGATAAGTTCGACCGAGCTCACCTCTGTGCACGCACGTACCAGTCGTCGTCTCCACGGGCACAAGCCACTGCGCGGTCTTCTATACACAAGACTTCCACCAGGAGAATGGTGGAAGTCTTGTGTCTTGGTGGTGGTGGAAGTCCTGTGAGAATGGTGGAAGTCTTGTGAGAATGGTTGAAGCTAAGCCAGCGCAAAAAAAAAAAAAAATCCGCGCATATCCACGGAGTGAATGATGATGAGTGGGCGAAGCTCCGAATGTTCATCGTAGATTGTGCCGAGTTCCGGATTAATTTAGTTAACGCGCACGCTGCGAATCCTTATGGCTCAACTACGCACAACTGAAATCTCCCATCGGCACTTCATTGCAAGTCAAGATCCAGTGCATATATATATATATATATATATATATATATATATATATATATGGGTGGCCGGTGAAACGGTTCTCCAGCGCGAGCAGTCGGTATTTTTCAATCAAGAAACTCGCTAGAAGACACTGCCTGCGTCTACGTTGTCTCTCGCGGATGAGGGCACGTTTTCCTTCTTTGCGACCTGGTAGAGCGTTCATCGAAGAAAGAACGTTTCCATAGTGAACGCGCTCCTTTCGCTCTCTTTCTCTCTCTCACAAGACAGCAGATGGAAGAGTGAGAGAACTCGCGCGCCGGGAGGCACTCGCCAAGGGCGAGCGCGAGCGTGGCTCCGACGCGACAACTAAACAGCGAGCGCCGCAGCGCCATCTATTGATCAATTCACGTACTAGCTAAGCAGCACCGCAGCGCCATCTCGTGATCATTCTGAGATCATTCAAGAGCGAGCGCATTCAAGAGCGAGCAGGAGACCTAGCGGTCTCGTGCGCCATGCGCTCCCATACCAGACGAGGTGGCTACAAGGGACAACAACAACGAATAATGGAACGACCCACGGCGTAAGGAGCTTCGCCCCTAAAGGTTCCCAAGCGAGAGCACGCCAGCAAACGTCTGATTTGAGCAATGGCTGTTCGTGCAAGAGCACGTGCCCATCCAACAGCTTCGTCGTTCTTGCTTCAGGGGCCGGTGGCATCGCCTTCCAGTGTAGCTCGCGTTAACATATATATATATATATATATATATATATATATATATATATATATATATATATATATATATATATATATATATATATATATATATATATAGCCTGCATTACACCATTCTTGACTCGGAGCGCATTGAGCCTGTATGCGTGTGCAGCTAGGATTGGATGCTGCTGGCATCGGAAGTGGGCAATACCACTTCCACTGAATAGCGAATTCGCAACTTAAAAATAGATTGAAACTTCTATTTTGCCGAAAGCGGCGCCAATTTCCCGAGATAGTCGCCTCTTCACCGACTTGCGTCTCTCGCCTGATGTCGGCTGCAAGGATGGAGTTCGGTAGTGGAGGCGGGGAAAAGCCAACGAACTCAATCATCCTTATTGCAATACCCGAGTCAAACTTTAATACGTTGCTTTTTTGTTGATTGTCATCTAAATCTTCTCTCATCGATCGCGCTGTCCTGATGCACTCACTGCGGAGGATATATCGGCGCTCCTCATCTGCAATCTCGACCCGTTCGGCGGTTTCGCCTTCAAACTTTCGAGAAGTAATAGATGGCGCACTTGGCAGTCGCGTTGTGCTTCTTTTTCTTCCTTATTGTTTGGTAAGAGAAGCTTGTATTGCGTGACTCGTGTCGCCGTCTTGCGTTGATGTTGGTGCACGAGAAAACAATTATCGTCGAGAAAGCTGTGCTCCAGCAGTACTTCTTTCTCATCAGCCTTGAGTATTCCAGGACAAGGTGCGCGTCCGTAACACGTGAATGCTAGTCATTGCAAGCTGGTCACACAAATATGTGAGCATGTTTGAGCCATATGAAGCCCTTCGGTTTTCTACCAAAGGAAGAAGGACAGTAAGAAACATGGCATGTCTGATCACCTGAATGAAATGAGTTGTGGATGAAGTCATTGGTTCAGCGTTTCGGTGCAGCATGCGCGTTTTGCAAAGGCTATTTATACCAGTCAATAGAAATATGTGGGAAAAAAGGGGCGGAAAAAGCAAGGTCTGCCTGGTTAAGCACTTTGGTACTGTTTCCTAATTGTCCTAAACCATGAACATTGGCAGCTTGAATAATATGCAAACACGGTGATCCTAAAGAACGAGAAGATAGATGTTGTGTCATAGGAGAGACTTATTTGAACGGTGGCTGAATGGAGATAGGCTTTGAAAGATTACCATTTACAACAACGGGGACAAAACGCTGTAGCAGAGCTTCAGTCCTTCGAGCGAAGTCTAACCTGCGTTTCCTTGGTGAAGGAGAGAAAACAGGAATACGTGAGACACCTGATCGAATGCTTTTGCAAGATCAACTTGAAGTATTGCAAGGTGGTTATAATAACTTGAGCAAAGGTCAAGGATGTTAGGTGCGATGCGGGTATTAGTCTGTAATGACAGCATTTAAGTAAACTAGTGTGAATGCGTTGAACAAGCATTGACATTACCAACTGCAAGTTGTTAGACAAGACTTTGCAAAAAATTTGTACTCCACCTTGCACAGCGTTATCGGCCGATGTTCCTCAGCATGACGGAATTTTTCTTTATCGGCACTCTTCGAAACTATCATGGTATGATCTTAGGTAAAAGATTGCGGAAAGGCTTCGATATGGAACGCCTACCAGCAAAGTCTTATTAATATAGGATGAACACCCTACCAGTAAAGAGGAGAAAAACAACCCTAAAGTACTTTATAAATTCCGCCAGAGATACCGTCAGGACCTGGCTATTTTGATAAATGTATCTGATTGATGACGAGCTTGAGCTCTTCTTGAGTAAAAGAACCCCTGAGAGCAGGAGATTCTTCGCCGCTGAATTTCAATAAGATGGCACGGAATGGTTTAAGAGTTCAGTGTTCGAAGTGCGTGCACTATCACTAAACCATGCTTCGTTGTACTTCTGTAATTATAGCACGATATCATCTCCAATATTTTACAACGTGCCATTGCTCTACATTTCTCAAATCAGTTTTAACTTTGCGTGACGATGTTCGTCTATCAACGCTTGAAAGGATGGTTTCCTGGAAATTAAAGCACGACTGGCACGCGAGCAAGTATAAGCTCCTCTGCACCGATTTTAGTTGTACTTCTGAACTGGCAATTTCTTCAGCACGCACATGTTCAAAGGCACACAAACGCACTTCAATTATTAAAGACGATAGTCTTTCTTGGGATACTTCAATGCAGAAATTTTGGTGTGTGTGTGTGTGTGTGTGTGTGTGTGTGTGTGTGTGTGTGTGTGTGTGTGTGTGTGTGTGTGTGTGTGTGTGTGTGTGTGTGTGTGTGTGTGTGTGTGTGTGTGTGTGTGTGTGTGTGTGTGTGTGTGTGTGTGTGTGTGTGTGTCCTGCTTTTCGATTCAGTAGAATGGCGAAAGTTTAACCCCCTTCCTCAACGACCACCCATCTTGAACTGGTAGCTGAGTTAATACTTGTGAACAGAGTGGACCAAAAAGCAAATATTACGCATATTTGAGGCGCGACATCAATACGTAAATATTAGGCGGTGAGTTCCTTTAGTAGAAAATACGTAGGTGCGTAATTCTAAAGACCCTAGTGCTTGTTAGGATGCGCTAAAAATGCGACGCATATTAACGAAAACGCGGACGTTTCCTACGCTTCGGTAAAACGACACGGTGCTGCCACCTACCAGTAGCTCTGCGTACTACGCAAGCTTCTTGCGTTTCCCGATATCATGGCCAGATGGCCTCCATATTTCACGCAGCGCTGCCTCCATTTCATCAATGCCAGCCACATGCGGCCGATTCAACATAGACGGGGCGCTGTCTGAGGCAAGGCAAAACATAAATGGCCGTTTGATGATATAGAACACACTCTACAAGACATGCCCAGACAACGCAGGGAAAAGACTGACGAGCAGATTGCAGCGGAGAAGCGCCGGTGTGCCGATGCCCGTCGTCTCAAGCGTGCCCAGGAAACGCCCGAAGCTCGTGCCGAACCGCAGATGAACCGGGACTCATGTAGTACGGCCGGTAGAAGACTATCGTCTTTCGACGACATTTGCAGCGAAGCACGGAGATACACGGCCAATTTTTTTTATCAGCATCTCTCTCTCATTGTGCTCGCTCACTTCCTCTGGCGCGCCCATTTGGGGAGATGCCGACTTATAGGGGCGGTGAAGCAAAATCATGCAGCATTCGCTTGGGTAGTCTGAATATCTCGAAGCAGCTGAGGGGCTGCCGCTTCATCGTAGTGTCGCTGCAACGCCGTGCTTGTAGTGATTCCATTAGGTGTCAACGCGCTTCGACTTTCGCATCGTATTAGCGCGTGGCGGCTCACTGCCGTCGCGGTGCAGCTCCCGCCTTGAACAAAGGTGTTTCTTGGTCAGCTACTGCTTTGGACGCGATAGCACCAAGAAACCTGCTGCATTAAGCGCTGAAAAAAGGCAATGACGTCTAGGGGTCAACTTCACTCAAATGAAGAAATATAACGCCGTTGTCGCGTGACAGTTACCATGCATTGTGCCAAGATGTTGCGTAGACTAGTTCAGTTACCCCAGGGAATTGTTCATTCTCATGTACGTCAGTCGTTGGGAAGGAGATATGCGACCAAGCTTCAACCTAGGTGCATCAACGTCAAACAGTGCCACAGCAGCGAATCACCGATAGGAACGTGCAAGTTCATTACGATGTTGAATGAGCTTTCACTACATGTGATAAGACGCAACATACTTTCGTGTTATGTCGACGCCTACGACAGAGGGATCAACCGCGTTTTATTTACGGCGGGGCTGTTTAAGCGTTCCAATATTCCGTGGACGACCACCGAAAATAAGGAAGGCTTCTCGGGTATGCGTCACAGAGAGCGGATATCTGCCAAGCAGCTGCTAAGGTAACATAGTCATGCATAGTATAGACCTATTCCACCCGGCCTACGTCACGAAGATGCGGTGGCGCTGTCGTCGGGAGTTTTGGTTTCGCATGGTAGGCATCCGCCGGCGCGCCTACCGTAGCAGCCGCTGCGTTTTCGCTGGTGCGGGCGCTTCTCACCGCTGTGAAATGAAGAAAAAAGTGTTTACCGATGACCTGCGCCGTGGGTTGGTTGCTCAGCAACGCACAAGATATGTGCGATAGGTTTTTATCGGTTTCCTGCTTATGTCTGTCTTAAGGAAAGGGACGAACCTGTAATGCCGGTTGTTTGGCGCATCGGTTATGCGCCAAACATTTTCGTCACGGTTAAGCGTATGGGTAATTATTTGGTATTAGTGCGGCTTGTTTCATTTGAGAGAAATAGCATTGTCACAAGTTTGGCAAGTGTAATGCTCGACACCAAATTTCTTGGCATAAACAAAGTGCGGACACAGAGCGATGACGCTTACCGCAAAGCGCGCACGACGTTAGCTTAGCTCGATGTGTAGAAGTAATCGCGGTCGCCGTGTATTATTGAAGTGGGGAAGCTATACATACGTCATACGAATTTCAATCACTCAAATGAAACAAATATATAAGAGCTTAATTCACGTAGCCGTGAGCGAAAGGCCGATTACAGCGACGCTTTTGCAAATTGCTTGTGGCTGCGATAGCATACACACGAGAAGTGTCTTTGGCAATGCTGTAGTGGTTACGATGCGCTTTAATTTTTTTTTTCGATTGTCAGACTGCTCGAATGAACTACACGCTTGAAATGTGCCGCGTCGTCACAGGACTTCACGCCGTCACGATCGGAACTCAGCGTATGGGCAGAGCCGCAAGCCGCGGTTATGCGAATTGCTGTCAGTTATTTGAGAGCCTTGTCCTTGGCTCGTCATTGCATTTTTGTGTATGTGCGTTATCACAGCCGTATTTACATAGGTTCTAGCGTCACCAATATCGCATGCTTGAGTTACATTTGTTTTTGCGCAAGGATTTCGTGTAGGGATTAGAGGCTTTAGTCCGAAACAGTATTTTAGCTGAGGCATCTTCAAGTCGTATTTAAACAAGTCTCACTGTTGCAAGTGGTTCATCCTTGCGCCAGTTACCGAATTAAAGCATACGCATGAAGCGATGCCGACATGATAGCTCGCGATCGTTCGCATCATGTTGCAAGGTGCTTATCCTTTCAATCAATTTCTCACATCTTGTCATAGCTGGTCGTCAGCACATTCTTTTCTACATTCATCGAATGCTTCCTACAGAGCTAACGCGACTTCATCTCACGCGGCTGCCCCTCGAAAACTGTTGTAAACACCCGTCGGCGCTCCGACGCCCCGTGCTCGGAGGCAGCTTTCGCACGCGCTTCGCCGGCGGCGGTGGCGCGACCGTGCGGGGCCGCGGCAAGCGGTGGGCGGGGCCTCCGCGCCGCGACGTCGACACAAGCCCTGGTTATATCGCCGGTGCCTACCACTGTTTACCAACATGGAATAGGTCTATAGTACAGCAAGGACGGAAAATGAAAGCGAGGGAGAGAAGGAAGAAAAAAAGACGAGGAATAGGGTCAATCATGGCATAGCACACACCGTTTTTCGTGTATGCCCGAGTACCGTCATATCGGAGTGGTAGCGTTGTCGCTTCCTATTTGTAGCACCTATACGAATGATAATGCGGTGGATTACTACACGCGAAACCAGTCGTACGTACGCCTTGGATGTGCTATGGCGTTGTTTTTATCAGGCTAGGGCATACAAAATTTTCAAGTCTTTCTTATAACGGCTCAAGATGGCGCCGCCCATGAAGCTAAAGTAAAAGCTTATGCGCCACAGAAAGCGTGTATGCCCGAGGCTGGTCTTAGCACTGCATAGCCATGCATAGTATAGTGTAGAAAGGGTGTGGGAAAGAGAAGGGAGGATGAGGAGGAATGATGCGAAGGTGACCAAGTGAAAAAGGAGGGTGAAAAGGAAGTGAAGGATCGATTTCTGGGGTTCTACGTCCCAAAACCAGCTATGATTGAGACGCCGTAATGGAGGGCTCCGGAAATTTCGACCACCTGGTGTTCTTTAACGTGCACTGACATCGCACAGCACACGGGCCTCAACATGTTGCCTCCATCGAAATGCAGCCGCGGCGGCCGGGAGAAAAGGAAGTGAGGTTGAGCAGGACTGATGTAAGGCTAAGGAATATGTGAGAAGGTATACTATAGCATGATGGTGGGGGTGGGGGTGGTGATGATGATTAATATGGTTCGGTTAAGGAAAGGACGCTAATTTCTGCAGCCCATGTATGGAGCGCGGCTAAGCATCCGTGGGGGTGGGGGAAAGGAACTAGAAGCGATAGGAAGGAGAGAAAAGGCGCCGTTGAGGCCTCCGGAAATTTTGACCACATGGGGTTCTTTAACGTGCACCGACAACGCAATGTACACGGGCCTCTCTGCATTTTCGCCACCATCGAGAATGCGACCGCCGTGACTGCCATCGAATCCGCGTTTTTGGGGTGGCAGCCGAACACCATGACCGCTAGACCACTGCGGCGGACGAACCATATAATAGCCATGTACTGTATAGTACGGGAAAGGCGGGAAAGAGAAATGAGGGTCATGAAGCGTGAAAGGAGGAGAGCGTGCATTATGGCAAGAAATAAAAAAAAAGCAAATGTCGAAGAAAGAAGAGGAAGATGAATAAAGATGAAAGAACTCAATCTGCGTCAACCAGGTGGTGGTGTTTGCTTGCCACCTCCGCTGTTTACTCGGATTCCTCAGGCGTGTAACTGGCTTTAGGTTTTGTCTCGTCTCTAACGCGGTCGCAAGACTACGGTCATGGCAACATGAAAGCATCATCAGTTGACTTAGTGCAGTACTTGCAGTCGCGTACTACCAGAGCGAAGCAGAGCTGGCCATAGACGACTAAGTGTGGTCATGACAGTTGTAGTCACCATCCTCCGATGAATCACTACATGTATTTTGGTATGGGAGCACGTCAATATGCACTTTTGTGCATTAACGAACAGCGGAAGCAGCTTTCATCATTTACTTCGACACCAAGCAAACTGAATTACTAAACCAGCAGCAGTTTAGACAGCTGCCTTGTTGCTTCTCCAGCTGCTTCCGAAGGGGCGTTGTAAAGGTCGCTCCCTAATTATTGCTCATGCAAGTAGTGTGGCCACACTACAGACTCTCCAGTTACATATTACGGCTGGGATCTCAGGTCTCTTCTTACCGCACGACTTGAAACATTTGCCTAGCTACACCTGCCTTTCTTGTCTGGTTCTTGCATGCTTCCCATGCCATTCGGAGTTTGTGTACAATCAGTCGCCCAAGACATCTAAGAACGTGCTCTTCGAAGGGTATAACGCTTGATGCGTGTAGTAAGTAACGTTACGCTGCCATTCCGCTAAGCGGCCGCCCCAGACGTCATCAAGATCGCCTGTCGTGTTTCTTTTTGTGTTTTTATTTATATTATACGTCTTCACGTTTATCGTATTCGCGGTGATGGCACAAGACCCATGCTTGCGCACGGTCGTCTCCTATAACGTAGCACTCTGCTGCAGCGAGCAATTTCCGGGCTCCTTTCGCACTTGACGTCCAACGGAACCGGAAACTACCGTAAGGAAAACAGCACGTTCCTTTCACCTTCAACGCCCATGGTGACCGTTTCCAGCATAGGCACACAACATATCGACAAGCAAGTGCTTCCTTCATAACATAGCAACATCGACTGATATTTTTTTTTTTACTGACGTTTCCTATCCTTGCTTAACACCCTTTAGTTACACAATATGTATTGTGTTGATGTAAGTATTCTTCGTAACGAGGGAAGAATGTTGGCCGCATAACTAACCAAAATTGAACGACCAAAATAACATTATTAGAAGTCGAGACAGAGCTTTAGCGTGGCAATATTGAGAAACGTCGAAATCTCTCTAATACTGTGGAAGAATATTATGAGTTCGTGTTTTCTTCAGAAAATCTCGCGGACTATGTGTGTATATGTATGGCTTTCTAAATAGCACCATTCGATGCCAGGAAATCGTACTAAGAAGGAATTGATAGGATCTAAGTAGCATTACCTCGTATTGTAAGTGCTGCATAATTTCGTGAAATAAAGACAATGTCCAATGTCTGCCTTCTTAATATACGTAATCAAGAAACAGTGTTCTCTTCAGGATTTTCCAATAACAACATCGTTTTTGCTCAGTAATCTCTCACTCTCTCTCTTTCCCTTTCTCTCTCTCACACACACACACGAAACACACCCGTGCGCGCACGCATGTGATTACTCGCTCTCGCTTAAAAAGGGGCACAAAAGAAAAACATTAGCTTTCTCGACATCAATGCTATTACCTGCGTTGCAGTCTACCAGCGCTTTCCGAGAGCCAGTAAACGAACTTCTGCGTCGAAAATAGCGGCCGAAGGTCCCTAGTGTCGCCGCTCTTTTTGATTATCCCACGCCGTAAAGAGTTGACGTCATGATCTCGGCTAACGACACTACGGTGCAGACAGGTCGGCCCGCTGCAATATGTTGCAACAACTTTTGGTTACTGCACATAATTATTGTCAGAGTTCATCTAAATCATTTTTCTTTTGATAACCCGATGCACTACTCGTTCACTCATAATGTGTGAGCTGAATTCATTACGCAAATGTACCTACACAGCGGGACAGGGAGCGCCACTCATATTTTTCAATTTAATCGTTTTCTCGCTTTCAACTGCTCTCTTTTCACCAGGAATGGTTAACTGGCTCTTACACAAGCCTAATCTGTGAATCTTGCTCAACCGAATAGTTAGTGTCTCCTTAAGATAACCAGAAGAGGTCTGGGCTAGGGTACCTGGCTGCTGATCCGAGTATCGCGGGTCCGAATGCCGCCTATTAATGGAATTGACATGTCGAGACCCGTGTACTGTGCGATATCGGCGGATGTTAAAGAAACCCAGCTAGTCGAAATTTCCACAGCGCTCAAGCACGGCGTCTTTCATAATAACAACATGGTTTTGGGACGCAAAACCCCAGAAATCATCAAGATAACCAGGCTGCTTCAGAGGTTTTTGGTTTAACCAAGAAAAGCCTTGAAACGTCCACCGCTAGACTAATTACGGCTTGGTCGAAAAATCATTTTTGTTCCAAAAAAGAAGGCTAATTAAGCTTGAGGAGCCAATTTTGTGCTGCTCTCAAACGTGATTAGTAGAATCTAGCGTGCATCCTGCGCAAATATGAGCGTCGGTAAATATTCCGGGATCCATTAGAAGAGAGAAAAATTATGCGTTCATGAGATAGAGCCATTACAAAAAAAAAATGAACTCCATCGTTCAAATCTCAAAGGCTGACATATAAATGTAAATATCACCAAATTTCCCCGCCACGGTAGTCTAGTGGTTATGGCACTCGGCTGCGGATCCGAAGGTCGCGGGATCGAATCCCGGCTGCGGCGGCTGCATTTCGATGGAAGGCGAAATGTTGAGGCCCGTGTACTGTGCGATGTCAGTGCACGTTAAGAACCCAAGGTGGTCGAAATTTCAGGGGAGCTCCACTGCGGCGTCTCTCCTAGTCAGAGCTGGTTTTGGGACGTTAAACTCCACAAATCAATCAGATAACACCAAATTTTTAAACACTCTAACAAAATTGCACTAAATTCAACACAGGAAAACATCGAGCATGCGGAATACCACTTGAGGGCTTCCATTTCATTTTCGTCAGTCGATGCTGGCCTGATTGATAATAAACGCTGGTTAAATGTTACCCTCTCACACTAATGATGGCGCAAATAGACTACGAAGACAAGAGAGGAAACAAACAAACAATATACGCCACCGAGAAGTGCGCCACCGCATTTAAGGACACACGATGAGCCAGCTATAAAACATTACTGCCTTCTTAGAGCTCACCGTGAGGACAAAATAAAGGAAGAAAAAGATGTGCATGAACGCAGAGGTTACGATCATTCCAAGGAGTTTGCACTAAATCTCTTTTAATAAAAACTGAAGTCTACGTCTGCCACGCACAAAAATAAAAGCGCGAGAATGCGTGGGTACTTGCGAAATACGAAAAAGCTTTCCTTGTTTTAGCGTTCCTATACCATTTTAGCGCTGCTTCTCTACCACCTATACGAAGCCGCCTGGTAAATAGATGCATGCGCACCTCGTTTATTTGCGCGCGCATTCCTGGCCACGGATTCGGGATTCCACGCACTAAAACGCACGTGTTATTACGCATTTCATTCAAATATTCATCGCGTGTTTTATGCAGCGGCTCGGTGGCCATAGCCATACCTAGCTTCTTCGAACTGCGCAATGTTGACCATGAGTTGGTCGACGAGATGTAGCTACGTCTTCGAGTACAGTTTGCAGGTACTACGGCAGGACCGTAAAAATATTTTACGACCACTGGCTGTTAAGGGTACGGAAATCAACGGGAAACTGCGCAAAAAGACGACACAACAGGAAAGGAGACAGGACACCAGCAGTTGTTAAGGAATCTTGCATAGATTCGTCGAAACAACGTATTTGTGCTCCGTGAAGCTGTGAACACGAAAGTTGTTCTTTGTTCATGCATGCATCGGACGGACCCGTCGCGATGTTTGACGACCGAGTCCTATTTAGCAAAAGATAAAGCAACACCTTTCTTTGTTTTATTTCTGAAAGAATATGGACTTTGGACTTACCCAATACGCATTGCTCCGACATCTAGGCTTCATTCATGCGTTCTTTGCGCAATTCTTGCTCTGTAAAGAAGAGGTATAATGCAAAAGAAGAAACGAAGAGACTATGTGCACACTGATCCCCGAAGAAAAATCACCTCCCTTTCTTCAATAAATAATATGTCTCTCTCGACAATCGTGTACCACGGAGATGTTTCATCAATGTACCATGCAACGATCAGCGCTCGCAAGTGAACACTTGCTAGGAAATTCATAGTAATTTTGTTGGCTTCTCAGATGAGCCCTCCATTTATAACATAGTTTGAGTAAGAATATCTGCTAAGCATTGCCTAAGGAAACAAGAAAACTATGAAGCTGATTTTTGGTTCGTATTAAACATGAATCCCTTCATCTCTTGTACCTGATAGCAGCGCTGCCTCGTGGAGAATCACAAAAAATATTGCGCGACGCAGCGCCATAACCGAACAGTGCGTCTGTCAAAATCGGTGAATATTTCTAAGAAATGGCTGCCACCAAATATCCCAAGGATAAATTGCGGCATTATGCTCACCTTCGTATCATTTGAAGTCGAAGCCGCCTGCATATTTGCCACACTTTCTCAACATACTCTTTTCCCTTTCTGGCCTATAATACATTTTTGTGGTGAAGCGTTTGCAAGAGTTATTGATCTGCAATGAGAAAGTACGCATGTTGACATTTAGGTCGGCATGCCGAACGACTTATCCGAAAATCGCCTCCACCAAAATGAAACGGGCACAGGGATACGCTTGCAATGGGAGCGTAATTTAACTACGGGGAAATTAGCCGGCGCTGCTGGACAGTCAGCCTCCTTTGTTCCTCTCGAGATCGTCGTCGTATTCGCTATTCTTGTACCGTGACAATACTGTCGGTTTAAAAACGCGGGCCCGAGCCGCACGTGAGTCTCAATGTCACTGCTTTGTGCGAGTATGTGGGATACGTGTTTGCAAATCGGCATTGTCCAATCACTTCCTTTGTGTCTGAGTGAGTGAGTGAGTGAGTGAGTGAGTGAGTGAGTGAGTGAGTGAGTGAGTGGAGTGAGTGGAGTGAGTGAGTGAGTGAGTGAGTGAGTGAGTGAGTGAGTGCGTGCGTGCGTGCGTGCGTGCGTGCGTGTGTGTGTGTGTGTGTGTGTGTGTGTGTGTGTGTGTGTGTGTGTGTGTGTGTGTGTGCGTGAGTGCGTGAGTGTTTAGACGGCACAAGTTCGGTGCAAGGCGTTTTAAGTTTCGCCTGAGGAAACACGTTGCGGAGCCAATTGGTGCTTAACTGCTAATTAAAATCCTCCAGCGGTAGTTCTTGACCAGCAGAGGAATCACAAAGGAATGTCATCATGCACCTGAACAGTGGTCCTATGTAACTGAATGCTAACGCCTCCAAAATAAACATACTATAGGGAAGACGATGCAGCCTAGGAGGAGCTGAGCGTAAACGTGTGGCTGCATGGAAAGGTGCGGGTGCTTACGAAACTGAAAAGAATCCGAAATATCTGTGTTTGTGTGTGTGTGTTTTGCCACAGTATAATAACACGAAGCGCAAGAAAACAAGGGGCTTTGGAAGAAATAGATGACGCTGCTCTCTTCGGCCTCGTTTTCTCGCGCTACCTTCCTCTCGGATCATCGAAGTAGTCCTAGCTGGTACTCTTTTTTTTTTTTTTTGGCCACCTTCCAGACCAGCCCCCTATTTCTGAAGCGCACTTACACCAACCTTTGAAATATCTTAAGGAACAGAAAACACATACTGACGGCAAGTTAATGGCATAGGCAGATATATAACGTATAACTATACCTCACAGCCCTGGACTGCGAGATAAGTGATGAATTTCAAGGTCCTATCTCATTTTAACTAAACATGCTTTACGTGACTTTACACTATGCTCAAAACCGACTTGGAGCAAGGCTTTCGATTGAGAAAAAGGCAGGTGGAGGTACTTCAAGTTCGCTTTTTTTTTTTTCTGGGACGCGGTCTTTATTCTGCGACGCGATATTCATTCGCAGATCCCGTTCCAGTTGTTTTGTGTTCTTTTGAATTGCCCGTATAAACACACCGTTGCTGCTGAGAGCTGTTTATTGGTATAGAAGGAGCAAGCGCTGAAGACTTGAGAGCGACGTCGGCAAGATATCCCCCGAAGAAATATCCAGGGACGATGGTACACACGAAAGAAGGAGCAAGGAATGTTTGGCACATCGTGGAACGCGCAAGGCCATTGCCAGACGCTATCGCAAAGACGCGAATGTGTAAGAAAGGATGAGAGCACACGCATTCCACCTAGCCAACATACAGAATGTGAAAAAGCAAAAGCTCGCAATCTTCCGATTTCACCGACAGCACCCAGGGGACGTTGTGTCGGCTACAGCCGACACGTATGCCTGCATGGGCACATGCACGTGAGGATAAATAAAGTGTAAGAAACAATATAAAATAACAGACAGCATATATAGTGACTGAAAAGGCAGCAGCGGCATTTACTTCCCGAATCCTCGCGCACAATTTCGTCTCCCTGATCCGTGTTTATTCTGATGACGTCTCCGTAGGGTTTGTCGTTTACAACTGGCCGTATATTCCTCCTCAGTCCCCGCTTGTCTCTGGCGTGCAGTTCTCCGTGTTTCTCTGTGTTCTGGCTGCTTTTTTCTTTTCTTTCCGTGGGGCCCGTTCTTCCTGATGCGAGTGTTCGCCTTCACCGTCCTTCAAAGACCCTTCCTAACGTCGTTGTCGGAAGGGTCTTTGCGAGATGCTGCACCCGAGTCCCCGGCTGCTTTATTCTTCCTCATCGTTCCGTTCCCTATCCGGGCACCGTATGTTGTGGCAGCGTTAATGCTTCGCTCGTCGTCTCCTGTTACAGATGTCCCGAATATT
Source organism: Hyalomma asiaticum (assembly GCA_013339685.2). Classification (NCBI taxonomy): domain Eukaryota; kingdom Metazoa; phylum Arthropoda; class Arachnida; order Ixodida; family Ixodidae; genus Hyalomma; species Hyalomma asiaticum. The sequence continues at coordinate 114,068,454 of CM023483.1, read as the reverse complement.
TTCTTTCTTGCAGCCTGTTGTTACGTGTTGTGGCTTCGCCTTTCATTTGCTTCCATTCTTATGGGAAGGCGGACGTGCCTCGGACGCTTCAGCTAACGCGACGGAACTTCCTACTCGGGCTTCTTTCACGACGGACACAGGAGAGCGTCTTACAGCATCTCGTGCATTTGGGATTTCGGTCTTAGTCCATTGGTATTGTTGGCGTTACGAAACAACTTTGTCCTACATAGTTACGTAGAAAAAACAATAACCCTCTGTGAATAACCTGATTATTGATGTCAGTAATGACACGGGCTCATACAGAGTCTCTCTCCTGGTTTGGGCAGTGCTATAATGAAAAAAAAAAGATAAAGACGATGTTCGCAGCAGAAGAACGCATGTCTATTTTGCTACACTGTACACTTGGCGGTAACGTACGGCGATACAACCGCTGCACAGAGACAAAAGTATCATATAAATTTAATTTCAGTTATATAGAAATCATAGAAGTGCCAGAAGTAGTTTTAGTTATATAGAAATAATAGAACTGCCAGAAATTGCTTTTTTTTTCTGAATTGCTGGTTTTAGGAATTTTTTTGTATGACGGATCTCGGCAGGGCTTAAAACACGTGAGACAGCGCTGTCATGTCAAATATTTATTCATAACAGAAACAGCCACATAAAACAATCACCATGTAACGTACACGCAGAAAATCTTTCTGTAAATAAGCCTGCTTTAACTTATTTAAATGTTGTTGGCTAAACTTCCATTCTAGGAATACAGGAATACGCGGGTGCCTGATATCTTCTTGAAAGGAACAAAAATAAGCATCCCTACGTTTGTAGCACAAAGCTGCAAGGAAATCCATGCAGATTTCTCAGAAATTAGACTATGATGTAATAGTTGCTATTAACTCTTATTAAATAATCAAAATTTATCTTTCATAATAGCTACTCCACTTCGAGGAACTCGTTTCCCCGATGTCAATTTATACGGACTAAACTTGGGGCTCCTGTAACATGAAAGGTGTTCTTGTCCGCAGTGCGCCCCCAGTGCTGTTTATCCCCTCCAGGTGCATCTCTCCTCCAGAAAATGGCCAGTATTTCCTGTCGGATGTTAAGTGAAAAACGTGCATAGTAAAAAGATTACTCAAAATGCTTTTAAATGATAGCATGATGGACAGTTACGCTAGCTTTCGGGACGTAATTATAAGTTCACCTAAATTGCACAGGTCTCAGTTTGCGTTAAGATGACCTATGATTTCGCTAGCGCCAAAACAGAAACTTTGCAGTGGTTCGGACTGCTCAACTACTGCGTATAAACAAGAGGACTTAGTTATGCGAGGGGGTTAATTAGCACTTTCGTAGAATCAGCAAGTCTGAGCTGGATGGTCTTTTAGCGATTCATTCACGCAAAAGTGGATGCGACCCCTGTGGTAATGGTACTGTGAGTATCCGGAGAAGCACGTCCGAATTAACACGAGTTATCATTGAATGCGCATACATAAGAGACTTCGGTGACGCATCTGTTAGCAAATCAACTCAGTGTTAGCAAATCATCGTGGGAAACCGAACTGAGTGAGAGGAGGAAGTAAAGGAGCAGGGAAGTGGGAAGAACGTGGCATAGCCTTGTGTAGTACAGTTTATGCGCCACAGGAACTCGATGTGTGCCAAGCAGCTGTTAGGATAATTGGCCATGTGTAGTATACATAGCGACGGAGTTGGAAAGATAAGTGAGAGTGGGAAAAGTGATGTGAATGTGAGAAGGAGGAGGGAAAGCAGGAGAAAAGGAGGCTCAAAGGGAACTGAGGATGAGGGGGTACCGATATAAGAATGAGGAGCAAGTGAGAGGGTAAAGCATAGCATAGCCATGCACAACAGGGTATAGTAATGGGTGGGAAAGTGAAGTAAAGGGAAGGGGAGGGAAGAAGAGTGTGTGCCATAGAAAAAGACATAAATAAAAATGACAAAGAAGAATAAGAAGAAGATGGGTAAAGTGATAAAACGAAAAGGAACTGATGGAGGAAGATGAAGAAAGATAAACTCCATCTCCACTGGCAAGCAAGTGGCGCTTGCTTGCCAGTGGAGACAGACTGCATTTTTCGAAATTTTGATTTGTTATCTGGTAATCCCTTAGCATTGGCGCAACAATTCCTAGATGTTGTTGCTTGAGTGGTCGTGTGGCGGGCCCCGGCTTATTGTCTCAAGGTCGTACGAAGGTTGCGGACAACGGGTGCGTCATGCCTGAAAGTATTTGCAAGGCGATGTTTTAGCCTGTCGAGGCACAGACAAGTCATTAACGAAGGCAGTTCGGCTTATTATAACAAGATCTCGCTAAAGAGAAGCTTTACGAATTTGGCTACAGGCTAGCTCGGAAGGTACCATGTCTTTCACATTTACTTGCTTTAATGCTAAGCCCCCAAGCGGCTCGTTTTGGAGCATTCGTACATGTTCCCTTGTAGTCGTAACCACCTCGTTCTAGGATTGCGCTCGATACCTCGCGCGCCGGGAGGCTCGCGCTCGCCCTCGGCGCGTTCCTCCCGGCGCGCGAGCTCTCTCACTCTTCCATCTGCTGTCTTGTGTGAGAGAGACAGAAAGATAGAGAGAGAGAGAGAGCGAAAGACTGTCCGTTTCTAACGATGATGATGGGTTTGTGCTAGCGCGTTACGGCGCGTGTAAGAAGCTGGTGTAAGACGCTGTGGCCTCTCCGCCTATACTCTTTCAGCAGTCATGTGATGGCGTCGGCAAACGCGGTGCGCGTTCCGGCCTGTGTAAGGGGCTGCGTAAGACGCTGTGGCCTCTCCCCCCTTACTAGAGTGTACTGCATGTTTTCACTCCCTTTCCCCCACCCCCACGGACGCTTAGCCGTGCTCCCTACATGGGCTGCAGAAATTAGCGTCCTTTCCTAACCGAACCACAATCAATCAATCAACGCGTTTAGGCTAGCGTCCCCTTAAACGCGAGATCCCAGCGTTCGAATAGAGTGTTTCTCACGTCTTTACATGATGATCGACTGGGCGAATTACACTGAAGATTAACGGTTTACCGGTGATTCACTCCGGAGCTTCGCCCACTCATCATCATTCACCCCGTGGATATGCTGTGAATTTTTTTTATCTATGAAACCGGTCGTATCCCATCCACGATAACGCAAACCGTTCCTAGAAGCAGCAAATTCAATCTCGAGGTCACTTTTACCACTGCAAGCACCGGAGGGTACCAACGGAGCCAAAAACAAACTATTTTGTTCACGAGTTAGGCAGAATATAGAATAGTTGTCGAATCATGGTGTAAGTTTCTGGCTAGCGAAATTTGTCCCTCTGGACGAGGTTTGCGAAAGCACCACCTTTATTTTTTAAAATATTTTAAAAGGTGGTGCTTTCGCAAACCTCGTCCAGAGGGACAAATTTCGCTAGCCAGAAACTTACACCATGATTCGACAACTATTCTATATTCTGCCTAACTCGTGAACAAAATAGTTTGTTTTTGGCTCCGTTGGTACCCTCCGGTGCTTGCAGTGGTAAAAGTGACCCTCGAGATTGAATTTGCTGCTTCTAGGAACGGTTTGCGTTATCGTGGATGGGATACGACCGGTTTCATAGATAAAAAAAATTCACAGCATATCCACGGGGTGAATGATGATGAGTGGGCGAAGCTCCGGAGTGAATCACCGGTAAACCGTTAATCTTCAGTGTAATTCGCCCAGTCGATCATCATGTAAAGACGTGAGAAACACTCTATTCGAACGCTGGGATCTCGCGTTTAAGGGGACGCTAGCCTAAACGCGTTGATTGATTGATTGTGGTTCGGTTAGGAAAGGACGCTAATTTCTGCAGCCCATGTAGGGAGCACGGCTAAGCGTCCGTGGGGGTGGGGGAAAGGGAGTGAAAACATGCAGTACACTCTAGTAAGGGGGGAGAGGCCACAGCGTCTTACGCAGCCCCTTACACAGGCCGGAACGCGCACCGCGTTTGCCGACGCCATCACATGACTGCTGAAAGAGTATAGGCGGAGAGGCCACAGCGTCTTACACCAGCTTCTTACACGCGCCGTAACGCGCTAGCACAACCCATCATCATCGTTAGAAACGGACAGTCTTTCGCTCTCTCTCTCTCTCTATCTTTCTGTCTCTCTCACACAAGACAGCAGATGGAAGAGTGAGAGAGCTCGCGCGCCGGGAGGAACGCGCCGAGGGCGAGCGCGAGCCTCCCGGCGCGCGAGGTATCGAGCGCAATCCTAGAACGAGGTGGTTACGACTACAAGGGACGAACGACCCACGCCTTAAGGAGCTTCGCCCCTAAAAGAAAAGCGGGGGGGGTGGACGGGGTTTGAGCGTTTAATCCAAGATGTTGACGCGATGGGAGACTATAACATCACGCCCCTTCTAATGAGGTTGCACGTTTTCAATATCTTTTCTCTGTCTGAGGCGTTTTGACATGTCGAAAGCCAAGGCGACCGCTGTAAAAGTGGATATATTCCATAGATATGTCCTTACAGGTATTCTGACGTGGTTATCTCCATGGTGCCTGCCTCTTCATAAGCAAATATCATCGGTGTGTCGTATACGTGATGCTGCGAGATTACTTGGTTCCATTTCTAGCTAGCTTATAATGCTGGTATAGTACGCTCTAATCAAATACGTGATTGCGGTAAATGTCTGCAGTAGCTATATTGATTTAACGAAGACGAGGAAGGTGATTATGTGTTTTCTTGTTCAAAGGAAAAACATACAACTCCTTCATTATGTCGTATTCTAAAGTATCTGCTTGAAATTGTGGCTCTTAAAACACGCCCGCAATAAAACTGCAACAGTAAAGCCGATCTCACAAAGATCGGATAATCTTGACAGGAAAGTACGATGAAAAAAATACAGCCTGTCAGTGACTCCTGTGCTTTGTGTGGCAGGGGAACAAAATGAAACAAAATAGTATTCTAAGGTGGTCGAGCGAAAAAAAAAAAAGAACATTAGGGGCACACGGAAAAATTACAATTTGAAACACAGCTGCGCATTTTGCCTGATACATCTAGCAGTGATTGATCGCTGATGCAAAAATTACGTTTCCAAGGCATTAAACGGTCTTGCCCTAGAAGTTGGTGGTTTTTACAGTTGGTAGTAACAAGTGCTCCACTTAAGGAAGTTTCACACAGATATTACGATTGATAGAGCATCAATTCTTTGAGCAGAGCTAAGAGCTAAGGAAAAAATTGTGATGCCAAAATGGATGTTTAATTTTGAACCTCTGAATCGTTTCTAGCGAGAGCTTAAGTGCATGCCCCGCCACGGTAGCCTAGTGGTTATGGCACTCGGCTGCAGATCCGAAGGTCGCGGGATCGAATCCCGGCCGCGGCGGCTACATTTCGATGGAGGCGAAATGAGGCCCGTGTGCTGTGCGATGTCAGCGCACGTTAAAGAACCCCAGGTTGTCGAAATTTCCGGAGACCTCCACTACGGCGTCTCTCATAATCAGAGCTTGTTTTGGGACGTTAAACCCCACAAATCATCAAATCATCAGCTTAAGTGCGCGATCGCCTTGGCTTTCGACATGTCAAAACGCCTCAGACAGAGAAAAGATATTGAAAACGTGCAACCTCATTAGAAGGGGCGTGATGTTATAGTCTCCCATCGCGTCAACATCTTGGATTAAACGCTCAAACCCCGTCCACCCCCCCCGCTTTTCTTTTAGGGGCGAAGCTCCTTAAGGCGTGGGTCGTTCGTCCCTTGTAGTCGTAACCACCTCGTTCTAGGATTGCGCTCGATACCTCGCGCGCCGGGAGGCTCGCGCTCGCCCTCGGCGCGTTCCTCCCGGCGCGCGAGCTCTCTCACTCTTCCATCTGCTGTCTTGTGTGAGAGAGACAGAAAGATAGAGAGAGAGAGAGAGCGAAAGACTGTCCGTTTCTAACGATGATGATGGGTTTGTGCTAGCGCGTTACGGCGCGTGTAAGAAGCTGGTGTAAGACGCTGTGGCCTCTCCGCCTATACTCTTTCAGCAGTCATGTGATGGCGTCGGCAAACGCGGTGCGCGTTCCGGCCTGTGTAAGGGGCTGCGTAAGACGCTGTGGCCTCTCCCCCCTTACTAGAGTGTACTGCATGTTTTCACTCCCTTTCCCCCACCCCCACGGACGCTTAGCCGTGCTCCCTACATGGGCTGCAGAAATTAGCGTCCTTTCCTAACCGAACCACAATCAATCAATCAACGCGTTTAGGCTAGCGTCCCCTTAAACGCGAGATCCCAGCGTTCGAATAGAGTGTTTCTCACGTCTTTACATGATGATCGACTGGGCGAATTACACTGAAGATTAACGGTTTACCGGTGATTCACTCCGGAGCTTCGCCCACTCATCATCATTCACCCCGTGGATATGCTGTGAATTTTTTTTATCTATGAAACCGGTCGTATCCCATCCACGATAACGCAAACCGTTCCTAGAAGCAGCAAATTCAATCTCGAGGGTCACTTTTACCACTGCAAGCACCGGAGGGTACCAACGGAGCCAAAAACAAACTATTTTGTTCACGAGTTAGGCAGAATATAGAATAGTTGTCGAATCATGGTGTAAGTTTCTGGCTAGCGAAATTTGTCCCTCTGGACGAGGTTTGCGAAAGCACCACCTTTAAAATTTGTCTGACAAAGCACAGAGAATAGCCTGTAGTTCGCGCTTATTCGGACGCCACACGCGTAAACAATCATTTCCAGCTTATTAGTTTCTTAAGTCTCAACGACTCTTCGTTGGCCTTCATCGCACTGAGCTATATGATGTCTTGTGCTGTTCCAAAATTAAAGTTATAAAGTCATCTCATTTTATTGAGTATGGGGTCAAAGCACAAAAAAAATATCTTTTGCCTATTTGCGCATGCTTTCAGGGAACATTAAAAATCCGACCCAGGTGTTAACTAAGATGATGATGTAGTTAGAATACCTCGTTTTGAAAGGCACAGCCAGAACTGTTTGCTCTACACAGAAAGCTGCGCACAGGAAAAGTTCGGAAGTTAGCCGTGAAATGGCAATTGTGAAAGTAAGGAAAGCTGGGTGAGTTGGTATGAGTTTATTTTATAAGCTTTCTTCAGCGCACACGAACTAGACAATACTCTAGGGAGCATAGACAAAGACGCTAGGGAACAGGACCAACTAGCGTTGCCTCGCAACTCAGTGTACTGACAGAAAAGGAAGCGCAAATGTATGCAGAGCCAGTCTTTGTCGATTTTGTGAGCGCGGAAGATAAGTATATAAAAGGATAATTGTGATTTAGTTCAAAGAAACACGTCATTTTCAACAGATCTTGTAAGGAGCATGGCTCGCCGTCCTTTGTGGTAAGGGAAAGCGAATGAAGCAGTGGAAACTAGACGAAAGCTGCAGTGGAAGGTTCCGGAAATTTCGATCACCTCGAGCTGTTTAACGTACACTGACGTCGCACAGTACACGGGTTTCTATCATTTTCGCATCCATCGGAAATGCCATGTGGCGGCCATATTTGAACCCCAGTCCTTCGGGACCACAGACGAGCGTCATAAACACTACACAACCACGGCGCATAAGTAAATATGAACGCCTAAATACAATCCCCTACGCTAGCAAGTGCGCAGGGAGGGATATTCAAACAGATGGGAGAAGGTTTTCTAGCATAAAATGAACAAAAAATAATTCACAGCATATCTACGGTGCGAATGATGATGAGTGGGCGAAGCTCCGGATGTTCATCGTAGATCGTGCCGAGTTCCGGATTAATTTAGTTAACGCGCACGCTACGAATCCTTATGGTTCAACTACGCACAAGTGAAATCTCCCACCGGCACTTCATTGCAAGTCAAGATCCAGTGCCTATATATATATATATATATATATATATATATATATATATATATATATATATATGTATATGGGTGCCGGTGAACGGTTCTTCAGCGCGAGCAGTCGGTATTTTTCAATGAAGAAACTCGCTTGAAGGCGCTGCCTGCGCCAACGTTGTGTCTCGCCGGTGAGGGCGCGTTCTCCTTCTTTACAAGCTGGTAGCGCGTGCATCGAAGTAGTAGCGCGTTCCTAGTAGGTAACGTACGGACAGACCCAAACCGTAAGGAGCTTCGCCCCTAAAAGACGAAAGGGATTTCATTTTAATGTTCTTACGCACTTTTGGAAGGCCTTACAACAAACAACCGGCGGGAGAGTATTCCTCCTTTCTTTGGGACAGACAGCTGAGCCGATTACATTAAGCCGCAGTATATCAAGACATTTGCAGCGCTCTAAGAAAATACCACATGTACAGACGCATTACGTTCAGGGACAAGAACGCTTGCTCGATGAACATAAGTTTATTGTCAAAGCATCGCCAGGACCCTCTCTTTACTGAGCCGCGATGAAATGCAGTGGCTGTACGATGCGCCACGAAAACAACAAGTGGCCATGTCTGCGCGATCAAGGGAATCACCTCAGAAGCAGTTAAGCAGACCAGTTGACCGATGCCTCTTTAATAACTGTTAGTAAGAAGCAGACATATCTAAGTAACAAATTAGCCTATTTAAGGATTTATTAAAGAGAAAACTCTCAGGCGGAAGCTTCTTTAAGCGATATGGAACATATTAGTGCTGGAAATTTTGTTGTGAAAGAATGCAGACAATGTTTAGTTCTCTTTTTTTTCTAGTCTTCCCATTCATATTTGATCTTTTCCAGGAGTAGCTTTATGCCACCCTTTACGGACCATGGTAGAATCGATTAAGATAATGTTTTAGGGGCGAAGCTCCTTAAGCTGTGGGTCGGTTGTCACGCGTATCGTATAACCTAAAGTCCCTAGATCTTTCTTCAACGAAAAAAAAGATCTAGGGACATTAGCATAACCTACACCACTCACAATACCATGCAACGCCATGCAACGCCGGGAGGCTCGCGCTCGCCCTCGGCGCGTGACTCCCGGCGCGCGAGCTCTCTCACTCTTCCGTCTGCTGTCTTGTGAGAGAGAGAGAGCGAAAGGCGCGCGTTGACTATGGAAACGCTCTTTGTTAGATGAACGCTCTACCAGCAGCGAAGAAGGAGAACGCGCCCTCACCCGTGAGAGACAACTTGGCGCAGACATGGGCTGCAGAAATTAGCGTCCTTTCCTAACCGAACCACAATCATCATCGTCTTCTAGCGAGTTTCTTGATTGAGAAATACCGACTGCTCGCGCTGGAGAACCGTTCACCGGCCACCCATATACATTTATATAGGCACTGGATCTTGACTTGCATTGAAGTGCCGGTGGGAGATTTCACTTGTGCGTAGTTGAACCATAAGGATTCGTAGCGTGCGCGTTAACTAAATTATTCCGGAACTCGGCACGATCTACGATGAACCTCCCGAGCTTCGCCCACTCATCATCATTCACTCCGTGGATCTGCTGTCAATTTTTTTTTGCCTAACATAAATAAAGACACAAGTTCTATGCTGTCCCACAGATGTTGCGAAGGGTGATTGTACTAAAATCTTTTTTTTAATCCTCATTGATATAACCGAGTAGCGTGGTACAATCCGCTTAGGCTTCATTGCGAGGACGACGCTGTTGTTCTTATAGGAATTATAGGCTTCTTATATGAATAGGATCAGTCAACAGATTGCATTTTCATTGATGAACAGAACGAATCAAGGAGTCAGTTATATAAAATATAAAACCTGTGGGGCCGAGATAGAAGCGGCATAAAGTGTTTGCACTGGAACAAAAGTAAAAATACATTCCTCTCAGTTTACACATCTCAGACATGTTTGTGGGGACCTCTGTCCCCACAAACATGTCGTTTTTCCGTTTGTATAATGTACTGCCATTCCCAGAGTGTTATAGGATGCAACTAGTCATGTTAATCTTCAAAAAAATTAAAGATAATTACAAGATCTTTTCTGATACATACTTATGCAGAGAGAGAGAGAGAGAGATGATGGGCGGAAGGCAGGGAGGTTAACCGGCAGGGAAATATCCAGTTTGCTACCCTGCACTGGGGAAGGGGTGAAGGGAGACAGAAAGGGATGGAAGAGAAGCATAAAGAGAGAAATAGGTCAAATCGCGCACACACACAAACACGGCATGTGTCAGAGACGGTTCACGATGCCCGTTGCGCGCAAGAACTTGAACACAGCCTTTGTGGCTTTCTGCTGCGAGACACTATCGGTGCGGCATTCCAATATGGTTTGCTCGGACAGCGGTCGACTATCAAGGCGTGACAATTCTGCGGCGAGAGACTGTCGCTGGGAGCAGTGCCCAGGGCAATCGCAGAGGACGTGCACAATCGTTTCCTCGTTGCCGCAGTGAAGACAGGCGGCACTGGCTTCCAATCCAACACCATAGCCGAAACTTCTTGTGAATAACGAGCCTAGCCACAGGCGGCAAAGTACGGCCGTTTCACAGCGGGTAAGCCCACTTGGAACTCGAATTTGTAGTGATGGGTCGAGGCGGTGTAGACGAGTATGTAGAAGACCAGGAGTGTTCCACTGCGCTATCATATCACGCGCAAGCGAGCGAAGTTTTCTTACTGCATCCGTTCTTGACAGTGGGATGGCTTGCAGCACTCCAATTTCGTGAGCATGTTTCGCAGCATTATCTGCGTGCTCGTTGCCGATTATTCCAGAGTGGCCTGGAAGCCACTGAAACGTGATGTCATGGCCTTTGTCGGTTGATTGGTGATAGAGCTGTCGTGTTTGAAGCACTAATTGGTCTTGCGGCCCGCTACATAAGGTCGATAGAAGGCACTGAAGGGCTGACTTAGAATCTGTAAAGATGGCCCATTTCTGTGGTGCCTCCCCATCGACCACGCTAAGTGCGGTGCGTAGTGCCTCAAGCTCCACGGCAGTCGATGTTGTGCCATGAGACGTCTTGAACAGTACATCTACTCCTTTGGCAGGGAAGATCGCAGCTACTGCAGATCTGCCTGCTGCTGTTGAGCCATCAGTGTAAAGCTGAAGATGATTCCTGTAGTCCTCATGTAGCATTAGCAGAGACAGCTGCTTTAAAGCCGGCGGTGAAAGTTCCGCTTTCGTCCGAATCGCTGGCACTGTCAGCCGGATCTTTGGACGGCCCAAACACCACGGTGGCGTCGGAAGCCTCTCAGCAGGAGTATAATTCTTTGGGAGGCAGTGGCGGTATGCCGATATTTAAGCAGAGATCTTAAGTATAATCTGCGCACTGTTGCGTTGGTTGGGCCAATGTGCCGGACTAATATGGTGTACAGTCAATTGATAACCAAGTTGTTCTATTGTGCAACAAGATTCCTGAAATAATTGAATATGCCAGGGAGGTTAGAAACATCACACAATTTAGGAAGCGAATTAAGGATGTAATAATTGGAACGCAATTCTGGGGTGCATTTGCTGACGGTGTTTAATGTGTGTGGTGTGCTCATTGTTTCAACTTCTGCGTATTTCAATGTGTGTTGGGTGATGCTGATCACGGTGCATTCTGGGTTTTTCGCTGGGGAACAGCTTTGTTTGCGTCTCTGTCTTATATTTCTCAAATCGTTAATGTATTCCTCGTTTATTTATTGTTTGTATGCATATTATTGTATATTTTTCACACTGTCTTGCTGTACTGTATTATTGTATATTTTTGCACACTGTCTTGCTGTACCTGCCCGAAGTGCCTCACGAAGAGCGGGCCAAGTCAGGAGACACTCTCTCCTTTTGCCCCCTTCGTGGGCATTTTTTGAAAATGTCCAAATAAATGAAATAAAATGAAATTGGTGCATTAGTTTTATGTTCTCCAACGGCATCCACAGTTAATTACAGGCGTGAAGTCCTATGGGGAAAAATGCATGCCGCCCATAAAGACGGGAAACCAGCTTAGATGAAATGGGCGCATCCAGTGTCTATTGCAGGGCTAATGTCCGCCGTTCATAAATTCTTATTCGTTCACTTATTGGTACATTTATGTTTTCCTTAATAAGGTTAACAAACGTTTGGCTTTGGTTTATCACTGTTTATTTCAAATGCCACACACTGGGCGTCGCGTAATCGACATCCATGATCGACCTAATCGACATCATGTCGATTAGGTCGATCATGTCGACATCCCAAGTGTATGTCGATAGACATAAACTTAGCAAGTGTATGTCGATGGCCACAGAAGAAGGAAACGGGAACGCGAATGCCGGGCGCAGGAGCAGAAAAATAATGCCAGTTTTCTGCGTACACAGCACAGCCTGGGTTTTCTTTTCCTCTGGGGATATAAAGCTTCGGTTTAAAATGATCTTGCTTTAAGGCGCTTGCATTACGGACCTTTCGTGCTGCTTTTGCAGTGGGTAAGGAAAGCGCTTTCTTTCATCTAAGTAACATTATGCTTGATCCAGTACTACTTAAGAAGGGTAAGCTGTTGTTGTTTATGGAAATGAATACATTATATCTCGTGAACATTTCCAGGTCCCATGTCTCGGAGTTCAATGTCCGATGCTTTCAAAACATGCTTTACGATCTCCATGCCTTTAAGTGCTTGCTCGATCGAATTTCCTCCGTTGCCTTTTAATGCGTCTTTCAGTTTTGAACTCAGAAACGTGGTTTACACTTTAGCGAGAGAAACAGTGATATCGGAAACTGTGGTGCCTTGCGTTTTTTTTTTTTTTGACAAGAAATATCTCAGATCGTAAAACAAATGAAAGAGTCATGGCGTTTGATGTTAGTTAGACCTCCTGCTTACGCCGTATACATGTCAACAATGTTGAGCGTCCACTTATGAGTCAAGAAATCCCCAGGCCACTTCCTCTAAAGTGGAGAAAGAGGTATGCGCTGAAACATAGTTCGCAGTGGACGGCCGTCGTGTTTTAGCAAGCACAGTAATATGAGGCCTATGTGAGAAAAGCGTGAGCTAATTCAAGTTCCCGCTCAAAAAGCAACGGTCCTGGAAAATTTCGAAGCGTGCTCATTGGGAATAAGGAGTACGCAATAAATATCTTGAGGCAGTGGGAGTAGTTCGCGCACACGCAGAAGCGACTCGAGTGCGTTGAACATTCAGAATGTCTGATGCCCGGGATTGTAGAATGCCACCGTATAAATAACTAAACCTGCTTGCTTTCTCGAAAGCGGATTTACTGACAAGCTCCACCAGGTGCATCCGATTAGTTTGGAAACTCACTCTGCCCTCGCTACTAATTAGACTCTACGTAAGAGCTGCATTAACGTCGGGCTCTTCGTCAACTAAGTCACGGTCATCCGTAATGAGATTCCTGACATTGATTATGGAAGTACTCTGTTTACTGCTTCTCGATGCGTGGCACAACCAAACAACAGGAGGAATTTACATACGCGAACTGGAAAGACGACTACCGACCTTTGGCGAGTCCGACAACGACGCTCATGAGAATGCAGGTCATTGTAACTCAGATGTCGTGCTCGAAATTGGCCATAGTTGTCAGATTATCTTTCCCAATGAGGATAAGATCTGATGTGCTTGGCACCGCTGTCACTTTCCGGGTGTGCCGGCAAAGAAAAAGTGCAAGATAGGCGTACCCGTCGTGCCTGCTACATCCATTCACACAAAATACATTGCTAGGAGCAAGAAAGAAAAGAGGAGCAAGCTTGCAAACAGTCAACGCTACTTATACGCATAATCCATCAGGCCCTAATGAAATCTGATCAGCCGAGTCCGATCCGCGGCTGCCGCACTTAAAACGCCGGTCCCAGAGAGCACACTATCACGTCGCTTTCTACCGTAGTGGCGGCCAAAACTGTCCCATGTTTACATGTTAATGTAATTAATAGGTGATTTCTTTTTATGCGCTCCTTTGCTCTTTTCACAGATACATTGCCTTTCAAGTTATTCTGCGAGAGCTCTATTTCATTACAACAGGCGTGGCTCAGCTCATACGCGCAACTGTTACGAACCCCTTGGCACTCTTGCTACTGAATTTGAAAGGCAATGACAGCGCAGGGGCGCTCTATACTGGATAAAAGCCAGCAGCCTGGCGTTAGAATGCTCCGGCTTCATAAGTGATCCTCTATGGCGCTGCACAGCCGGCATTGCGGCGCTGGCGTTGGCAGGAGCAGTGCCGGTTTCCATAGCAACCGTCTTCTCTTTGCCTTTTATGTCCTGGGCGATGATCCCGTCAAGATGTCGCTGGAGGCGATCGCCTCTCTTGCCCTATTTTATGCTCCTCTCGCCGGTCAAGCGTCGTACCCTTTCGTGGGCGTACTCTTTTTTCCTGCCACGACGCGCTGCTTATACAATCTTCTAGTTTTCATGGTAGAGCTTTATGTACCGCGTATTTCACGTGCTTTTGAGCTGTCGCTTGGCCGTCTTGTTCCTCGTCATGCCTCTCAACGCTGTTTCCGTGGTGCTCTTGAGCGATTACTGGCCGTCATTCAAAGGTGGCCTTTAGACTCCGATCATAGTGGATGGCAGTTACGAAGATGAGGGTCGGTTTCCGCTTCATGTGCTTCTCGCCAGGTTTGTGTCACGAATTTGTTATAGATGCACCGTAAGAAAGCAATGCTTTCTCTCATGCAAACGCGCCTTTCCTCTATCGTGCACGCATCCCTGAATGATGGTAGATGGAAGTGGCCCCGTAATAAAAATAATTAACATATCGTTCACATTTAATGAAGGTGCAACCACGAGCAAGTTCTGCGAACGCATAGAAATTGTGGAGTCCCCACTGAACAACATATCAGACATTGCCTACCTTCCCACGTGAAAGCTAGGCTTGCAGTTTCACTTGTCACGAAAGTGCCGCCATAAAACAACCACGCACTGAGTTCAGAGTTTCGAACGCCGGCAAAGAGCCTTTTACTGGTCATTGTTGCCCTCGCTAGATTTAAATGTGTCTACTTGTTGCGACCCGCCCAGAATAATGTCCAACTGGGCCTTGTAGGATTCATGAATAAATCATGAATGAATGAATGAATGAATGAATGAATTACCATTGCTTACAAAATTCGCAGTTCTTCCATGTTATTAGATATGCACCTCTATTTGATGATGATGGTGAACCGAATGTTTGTCTCGTACCCACTCTGATGGATAGGCCATGAATGGACATTGTCACGGTTAGGCGCATGAACAACATTCACATAGACACGAGGAGACAGGACAAGCGCTCTCCTCGTGTCTATGTGAATGTTGTTCCTGCGCCTAACCGTGACAATGAACTTGCACCATCTAGCCCAGTATCAAGTTTTGTTAAACCATGAATGGAAAACTTGTATTGTTAGTTCCCCGCTATTTACATATTACTAACTGAAGGAAAGAAACAAGTTATGTATGCGTACACACAAAGAAACTTAGAGGAAGAGAACAGAATGCCATGGCATAGACTACTATGAAGTTAGTGCAAGTGCGCAATAAAAACACGCATTCCGTGTATGCGACTTAACTTTAATACATTTGAGGGGGTATAATAGAATAAAGAGAATAATAATTTTACATCACTGAAGGCGATAGCCCTATCGCTTGCATTCATTCACTGGATCATAGTGTTAAAGCAATGATGAAAACATCTCCCATCTCTCACCAAAGCTTTTTTTTTACCATATCCCACGCATTTCTGAGAGCGTTGGAGCTCTGATGCGTGGAATCGGCTTCCGTGGCCCATCTCTTCTATTCAAGAGATCTATAGTTTTCTTGAATGAATATAATAAGTAACACTTCCGTTTAGACAGCTCAGTACTCTCATGAACGCATAAAAGCGCATCGCGAGAAAAACAACTCAGACGAGAGGAGGGGGGAGGAGGAGTACGACGAGGAGGAAAGAAAGGCAGGGAGGTCAACCAGACACGCATTCGGTTTCCTACCCTACACTGGGGGAAAGCGATTCAGGGTTTATAAGAGAGAAACAGTAAGAAAGGATGGTGCGACTTTCACGGGGTCGGTAACACGTGTCTGTCCACTAACAACCTACAGGCTGCCACTCAGCCTGGTCCATCGTAAAAAAATCCACGCATCTCCACGAAGGTAACCATAATGAGTGGGCGAAGCTGGGGATCGTTCTTCGTTACCGTAAATCAGCCGTGACATCGCCCACTCATGCATTTAAATGGGTGACAACGCGTGTGTATATTTACACGCGTTGTCATTTATGCTCCTGGTATTAATGAGATTCCTGCGCTCCCACGCGGTAGATCGTGCCGAGTTCCGGATTAATTTAGTTAACACGCACGCTGCGAATCCTTATGGCTCAACTACACACAAGACAAAGAGTGTTTCCATAGTCATCGCGCGCCGTTCGCTCTCTCTCGCGCCAGTAGATGACACTGTCTTGGTGCACTGCCTCCGCGATCGGTGCACACATGCACACACACCGTCTGACTGCACTCATGACTACCGCTGTCGAAGAGAGAAAGATCGCGCGTCGGGAGGCACGCGCCGAGAGTGAGCGCGATCGCGGCCACTACATTACAACAGCAGACAAGCCTCGACCCTAAGGAGCTTCGCTCCTAAAGCTGAAGCAACGCCCGCGTCGCCTTGCTAGCCTGGGTTGCGTAGGACCATGTTCCGAATTTTTTTTTTCCTCTGAGAAAGTCCTCTGGTCAAGTCCACTTTAAACATCGCGAATAATATTGCGTTCGTTGGTAAAGCGAGCACAATCACACAGTATGTGTTCTAGCCTCTCTTCAGAGTTGAAAGAGTCGCACGTGGAAGTGTCTAACATGCCTAAGCGGTATGAGCAAGTGTTTTTGAACACCATACCTAACAACAGATGGTGCAATAAATTTGCGTCACGGCGGGATAAATTCCATGGAATTTGTAGCTTCCGCTACGGATCAAGTGTTTGCAGACTATGAGAGGTGCACTAGGTGTTATGGGGTTCTTTGAAAAGAACATGGGAACGCACGTTGCGTCTGACGACGCAACGCGTTCCGAAAGATGACGAGGCTGTTTTCGGCGAAGACTTTATAAAAAGGCAACAACAACAAACAACGACACGGACTAAACACGCTAACAAATGAATGAGTAAACGCAGCACTTCGGAACAAGGAAAGAAAAACACGAGAGAACACGCGAGCAAAGTCAGAGTTCGGAACGCTCTCACCGAGGCTAGTCTACTGGTGCGGGAGAAGGACGCAGGTGGAGAGTCGGTGCGAGTCGGAGGTCATCGCGGGAGGTCGTCGACTAATGGTAGTCAGCACTGGTGCGGGCCAGGGTCGGGGACGAGGAGGACGTCGGGCAACGGCGTCGCGACAAGCGTTGCGTCGCCGCTCGGGGCTCCGGGAAAGAGGGCAGCACTCGGGTTACACCCGACGGTGCTGTCGGTGGCACAGGCGGCTGGTCAGGCGATCCGTGGACAGCATAGGGAGCTCGGTGCCAAGCGAAGCCATACACTTCGACTCTTGGCGGCCGCCAGGCACTCGGGACTACGCCTCGACCGTGGTCCTGGTGGAGAGCTCCCGTGCCACGTCCGCGCTGGTTGAACGCAGCCTCGCTTCCTCCCAACATGGCGCCTCGCGCCCCGCTCCACGTGCCACGCTCCGTCTCTTTCTCACCTCATGCGACAGCTTGTCGTAATTTTTAGTTGCACGTGCTGAGTCGTCGCTTCTTCGTGGCCGCTTTTTTCACTGCGTCTCCGCCAGAGCACCAAACACCACAGGCGCGCACTTCTCCCATGACACTAGGCAGAACGGGCGCTGATAGGGCCTGTCCAACAGTACTTCTCAATGAAAGGCATAGTTCACAGGACGGGCGTTCTATACCTTTCATCGTCCATGTTCTTTTGTTGTTATTTCCGCGCAGCCGTGTTATGTGTTCAAGGTTTTATAACATGGAACACTAGACGTTTCACCGCAATAGGAAATTCGTACAACTGCGTTGCGTATTCTCTCGGGATTTTTGGGCATTACATATGTAACATTCCACGACTGCCATGCACAGATGATGATGATGATGATGATGAGCCTCTTTTATGGCCCATGCACAGATCCAAAACACGATCTCTTTATTCTTCTTCTTTGTCTTCCCCTGTTCCCACCAAACCTGTCCATTGTCACACCGACCCACTACACTCTCCCGGGCTTTGTTTCCTCCCTCCGTTCCAGATAAGGGATGACGTGGGAAATTGCTGCTATTTCCATTGCACCGTTTTCCGTCGTGTAGCCGATGGTCTTCAGTACTCCTTCTTTTGTGGCCAATTTCACCATTTTAAACGGCCCTGCAAGTTTTGTGTTTGGACCGCCATAACCTTTCCGCACCAGAACCATATCACCTAGGGCTATTGCGGGAATATTTGTGTTATGGCGTTTGTCGAAAGCTCTCTTCATCGCTTCCCTGTGCTTCTTTTGCGGTTCTTCCCCTTTCTTCGTTTCCTTCAAGTG
Organism: Hyalomma asiaticum; assembly: GCA_013339685.2. NCBI lineage: Eukaryota > Metazoa > Arthropoda > Arachnida > Ixodida > Ixodidae > Hyalomma > Hyalomma asiaticum. Next base: position 114,050,230 of record CM023483.1, on the reverse strand, counting down.
AAGCTTCTCTGATATGCCAAGTATGTCGTCCGCAGGTAAATAGGAAGAGCCCCGAAAGCGGCTTATTGAGGGCTGCATCCAAGAGTGCTTGTATGCGATCGGTTGTGGTGGGACACAGCTGCTTGAAGGCAACACTTCCACCCTCCTGGGAACCCTGGGTACATACTTATATATATTGTTTCACATCTCGGATGACACGCTCTGCTAGTCCGTTAGCTGATGGATGGTTAGGGGCTGTAAACTTCATGGTAATGTTTCTTTCTTTTGCCCAACTTGTGAATGCCTGACTTCTTAATGCGGGTTCATTATCGGATACAACACATTTAACTGTTTTAAACATGTCTCTGCTCAAGAGCGATATAACAGCAGCATTTTCTTTTCCTGGCTTGGATGCTAGCATCCTTGAGCACTCGTCAATACACACCAAAAAGGATTGCGTTTTCTTCACTCCTTCGCTTTTTTTCTTCAGTTCGGCGATATCAACATGCACGGTTTCGAATGGTATGTTCGCATGCGGTGGGAAAATCATGCTGTCTGTCTTCTGCTTGTATTTCGCTTTGTTTATTTGACATTGCCGACATGAGCTAATGTACTCGTCAATATATTTTTTTATGCCAGGCCACGTAAACCTTCTCCTCATTTTGTTGTATGTTCGCCAGAAGCCGTCATGCCCTCCTGACTCGGGACTGTCGTGATAAAGGCCGAGAAGTCTTGTTCTCAGAGTATTCGGCACGTGAAACCTTCCGTCTACATACATCAGCTCCTCTGTGTCTTCCCACATTTTAAGTGAGTTCACACTCTCATCGTTACCGACAATGGAAAGTCGAGAAAGGGCATCAGCGTCTGACAAATCTTGTCCGCTTCTGTGTGCCACCTCAAAATCAAACTGTTGGATTTCACTTATCCATCGAGCAACTCGGCCTTTAGGTAGAGAACCATTCAGCAAATGAGCAAGTGCCAGATGGTCAGTGAACAGCTTGAATTTAAAAGTCCTTTTGAGCTTGAATTTCGTGCCTTCTAGGTACGATCGAAAATACCTAATTGCTAGCACCCCCCAACATGCCTCCTTTTCAGTCGTGCTGTAGTTTTGTTGCGACTTCGTGAAAGTATAGGAGTAATATCCAACCACGTGTTTTTTCTTTCGCTTCCTCTTGTGGCTCTTCGTTGGCACAGGACAGCACCTGCGCCGTAGTTCGATGCATCCGTTGTCAGTTCAAATGGAACAGTGAAGTCCGGTAGTATGAGTACCGGGTCCGAGGATATGGCCAATACGAAATCTTTGTACGCCTTCTCACATTCCTCAGTCCATATGAAATCTGTGTCTTTACGGAGCAAGTTATTTAACGGCTTGGCTCGTGCTGCAAAATCTTTTATGTAACTTCTAAAAGGTCCTGCGAGGCCAAGAAAAACTCTGATTGCGTGTACATTGTCTGGCTTCTTCATCCGTCGTACACGTTCTACTGACTCTTCTTTCGTGCTCTTTGTGAATCCGTCCAAAACGCGTCCGAGGAATGTAATCTTGTGTTTGAAAAATTCACTTTTCTTAACTTTCAGTTTGGCGTCACGTAATGCCACCAAAACAGAGGTCAAGTGCTCAGCGTGTGATGTTTCATCCTTGGAGTAGACTATAATGTCGTCTACATACACATTGCAGAATAATCCGAGGAATGGCTTGAGAACACTATTCATCATCTTCTGAAACCATGCCGTACTGTTTTTCCATCCGAAAGGCAAACGATTGTATTCGTAAACGTCAAATGTTGTGACGAACGTCGTGTACATCTTATATTTCTCTTCCAGTGGAATCTGCCAAAATCCTTTGCAGAGGTCTATACGAGAAAATATCTTGCAACCTCCGGTTTCTTCAACTATTTCATCAATCCTTGACATTGGAAAAGGAAATAGGTCTGTTTGGTTATTTAAAATCCGGTAATCAGTGCACAGTCTTCTTTCGGCGCCAAAGTAATAGGCGAGGCGAAGGTAAATGCCGATGGCCGTATTATTCCAGCATCTAACATATTTTGGATTTCAGTTTTTAACCTCAGTTATTTTTCACGAGACATGCTGTAAGGCTTTTTCCTTACCAGCGTAATATCTCTCAGCTTAAAGGGAACAGTAGATTTTGTTGTAGCCGGTGGATAGTTTCCTAAGCAGACAAGTTCAGGAAATTTTTCACGAACGTCCTTTTCACACTTAACAACGCGCAATGTTCAAGGACGCGCACCTCTCTTGCGCCACAGTTACTTCATCGTTCCAATAAAGATTTAACTTCAGTGTCTTCATATCGGGTCTCGAAAGCAAGAATTTATAATCGCATCCCTTCACGACAAGGGCGTCAATATTAACCCTCTAGCCCTGATAAGAAGCATTTGCTTTCACCCATTCATCATATATTTTTCTCGTCCCATCAAAACTGTGTACCTGGACCAGTCTCCCTCTAATTATTTCGTCACATTTGACAAGGGCCGGATTTATAACAGATACTGATGCACCACTGTCAACCAATGCGTCAACGTCGTCACCATTGATGTTGAGTTTAATATAAACAAGGTTAAGGGCCGTTAGAAAAGCAGTCTCAATTTTGACAGCAGGTGGGACTGAACGCCCTCCTTTACTAGTTTTTTTATTCCGCTTCCTCTGAATGCGAGGCGGGTTGTTCCGTGTCATTGCTGGTAGCAGACATTAGCCTGACGACTCGATTCTTGCTATGGTGATTTTCGAGCTCGCGAGACCTCCATGGTGCCCTTTCAAAAGTCTGATCAGTACAACGCACATTCTGTGGTGTAAAATCGGTGCAGACGTTTCTGAGACAACCCAATAGCTATTCGATGGTTTTAGGGGACCTTACTTGCACCTGCCTCTGCAGCTGCTTAGGTAAGCCGTGAACAATCAGTGGAACTACTGCGGACTCGGGTAATGCTGCATTTGCCATGTGAAGAAGCCGCCTTTTCTCGTAAAGGTATTCTAGAGGCTTCCCTGAGCGATATTTATAAAAAATAGCTCGGTCCCACCTTTTCTTTCCATGTTTCTTTTCGTATTTCGTTGGTGCAAAATCAAACCGGCCTATATGGCTCAGAGATGTTCGCATGTTCGCTTGCCGTCTGCACACTGAAGAACGCGCACTTGTTACGGGCACGCACCGTGCCCTGCGTCTACTTTTGCATGCGAACAAACGCCAGCTTTAAAGCACGCGTATGTTTTACCGGCAATAGCTTAATCATTTCGTGAAAATTGGGTACCAATATATCGGTATCCAATCTACTGGAATTTGCTTCGACTCGCTGTGAAGTTTTTTTCTTGCATTGTTTGTCGTGCGCTTACTGAGGCGTCGTTGGGTGGCTTTCTTCGCTCTGTTTATAATAATATAATCAATATACCATGAAAGGAAGAAAGAAGTGACCAAATGGTAGGTGTGCTGGCTTCGCAATCCGGCTGTCGGTGGTTGGAATCCGCTATTCTAATTTTAATTTTCGATCTGTTACTTCATTTCTAGTCCACTGTTTTCAGGATGATGGTAGCTTCGTACGCCCAAAACTTTGACGACAGCGCAAGTACCTGATCAGTGAGCAAATACAAACTTTGCTTGGAAACGAAAGAAAAAAATAAGAATGAGGCATGTGTATTTTGACATATGTACTTTGAATGAGCTTAAGCTGCTCAGAATTAATACCGTGTCCCCCGCGACAGCACGCCCCATAACCATGCCGTAGTTCTGCATATAAAATACCACAAAAGATTACTATTATGAAATGATGAATGAGAATTGGCAATAGATCTGGGTTCGTTTATGAAACTTTCTGATTTCTACGTCGCCTTTTTCTTTATTCTTGTCTTCTTCTAATATGGAATATGCCCAATACATTGGATTGCCCAGCACACGGGCGTATGCTGACAAGTGTTCGTATCGGGACAGATTTTCTAAGCTGTTGAGGTCGAAGCATATTTGAATTTGTTTCGCAAATCATCAGTGGTTTGTCTAACTTTAAACTTACGACTAATAAATATAGGGAGGCCATTCTTTTAGACTGCCTAATAAGCCATGTGTGTAGCGGCAGAAACAACCATGTGCGCGTTCGCTTTATTCTTGAATACATAGGGTACGTTATATGGAGCGCCAACGTCTGGGATACGTCAAACAAGATATAATATATTGCTACAATAAACAAGCGTACATCGTTTAAAAGTGTTGACTTCAAATGACCGCACGGATACATATTTCTATAAACTGAACGCTTACGAATACCACAAGCGTAGGCGTAAGTGCGGTGGCAGTCTGAGTACGTGAATAATAACAATAAAATGAAACTCTAGCATGAAATGCTACGCACAGTTTGGGGAAATTACCTGACCTAGCATTCATGAAACATTAAAAAGTGCCCTGATGCGTTGAAGTCTTGTCATTTGTTTTATTTCTCACTACATACACCTTTCAGTTGTAGAAATATATTGAGCACCAATTCCTATAACTACTCTCCCGTGTATAATAGTGTACAATACAGGGTTCCTGCACAAAACTACGGACTGCGACAAAGAATCGACAAGTACAAGCCCCCTGCGATACTTTGCTTCTAATATTGTGTCAGTGGCGCGCGCAGTCTGAAGATAAATACTGGAAGAGTTCATTAGTTGTATAGAGATGCAGCTGTCACGAAATTTTTCGAAGTCATTACCATGGGCGATGTGCTTCTTATGTGTGGTATCTAAATTTCAAAACCTCGTAGTTATGACCACCTCAGTGGATCGTATTGCAGGAACGTCTTTCCTTTCTTCGTTAAAACAATGCCATCGAATTCACTGTAATATTTTAAGACGGACATACAAATTTAGAAACGCAATTCCTTGTCTGCTGCATAAATCATGCCTTGGAACTACAATGTCGCTACACATTCTAAGCATTTGGCCACGGGAATCAATTTCGTGTCCCAAATTTGTGCGTCGAGTGGGCGTATTTGGCCAAACTTACTAAATTGTGAACACATCGAAGTTGCACAAGTGACAATTAGTGTGGCTTTTGCAATCCTTACAGTAGCCCGCCGTCGCAAAGGAATTGCACAACCTCCAGCAATCTCACGACTCTCCGCACGCTTTCTGCTTCACCTATATTTCCAGACTTTCTTTCTTTCACCGAGAATCGGCGACGCTGATGAAAAATAATGCGCCGCTATTGTAGCTAGCGTCAACGACACCGTCTCAGAAGAACTTGCCGCTCTGTTGTATTGCGTAAAAAGGGACCTTTGGTGCCAGCAGCCAATTCTGGTCTCGATCGATTCTCTCCTTGGTACCGTGTATAACATCAAGGTATCTATGACCGAAATACAGCTGGAAACGTTTTTGTCGAAGGCAGCTATGTGTTGGTCAATCAGATAATGCGCTCTACTATTCAGTTAAGTTACGCCGTAGCAGCTTTTTTAGCAGTTCTCGGAATACAGCGACATTTGTATACTCACCTCTCTCTGTCTCTCTCTTGCGAGAGTACTACTCGTGCCTAAAAAAACCTGTGAAACATTTGCGTTGTAGGAAGGACATTAATTTTTTTTTTATTTTGTAAGCCCAATACTATATACCTAGGCCCATGTCGCTGAACGTGTCTTCAATTTAGGTAGCAAAGTTCACCGTTACGTCGTAATTCTGCTGAATTGCTGAAAGGCTTTTATATTATTTTTCATCTTGGCTGACTCACAGTTCTGCTTCAGTACTACATTGTCGTGCTTCGGAGTGTGGTATCGCCTCTCATCACGTCGCTGTTCACGAATAGAAGAAATATTTCTTGAACTACACAGGTTTCTTTGTCAGCCGTCTACATTTATTCTAGCTTCGTACTGCATATCGATGGACGATACAATTGTCACTTCATTGTCGATGGAGAAAAGATCACTTTCGTGTGCTCACATGTTGAAGGTGCAGCAAACGGCAGCGGACTTTCTGTTCAGTGTTCGTCACGTCATAGAACACCGGCGCAAACTGAGCATGATGGTGATGCCGATGATTTATATGCAGTGGCTCCGAAACCTTCCTGTTACTGCCAGCAGGCTGTAGGTAACAACGATGCCTATTAAACTCATCGGGCTCATTATCATATCACGTTGGGTCAGTATTTCTCCCTGTTATTCTATTCTTCAGCGATCCTTTCTTGGAAATATTGCTGCTTGCTTACTGAGCATTCCTTACTTCCTGGTGTTGATTCTTAATGACGGCCATAGTCAGTCCCGGAATGCAGCGCTTGTGCTCTTCACGGGTGTAAGTGTGACTGCACGAATGTATCGTATAACATGAGGTCATTGTAAAAATATTACAGCATATCCACAGAGTGAATGATGATGAGTGGGCGAAGCTCGGTAGGTTCATCGTAGATCGTGCCGAGTTCCGGATTAATTTAGTTAACGCGCACGCTACGAATCCTTATTTTTCAACTATGCACAAGTGAAATCTCCCACCGGCACTTCATTGCAAGTTCAAGATCGAGTGCCTATATATATATATATATATATATATATATATATATATATATATATATATATATATATATATATATATATATATATATATGGGCGGCCGGTGAACGGTTCTCCAACGCGAGCAGTCGGCATTTCTCAATGAAGAAACTCGCTAGGAGACGCTGCCTGCGCCAACGTTGTCTCTCCCGGGTGAGGGCGCGTTCTCCTTCTTTGCGAGCTGGTAGAGCGTTCATCTAAGAAAGAGCGTTTCCATAGTCAACGCGCGCCTTTCGCTCTCTCTCTCTCTGTCTCTCTCTCTCTCACACACAAGACAGCAGATAGAAGAGTGAGAGAGGGAGAGGCACACGCCGGGAGATAGAGAGAGAGAGGCACGCCCTCGCGGCACGCCGGTTACGCCTGACGTCTGACGCAGGACAAGGTTAGACTAAGAGGAGCTTCGCCCCTAATATCATAGTCACCGCTAGACACCTGAGTAGCAAGCTAGTCCACTATCCAGAATAACATCTCCTGAGTCATCAATAAAGTATTTCTCTCTCATCGCGCTCGACGCTCGATAAAACAGCGTATATTGACCCGGTAGACTGCTACGGTGTAGGTGAACGTTCGGTGTGTCCTCAATTGCCAGGCCATGAATAACAACACGAAGAATGAAAAAAAAAAAACCATATGCTGGTTTACGCTCACGATCGCTACTAACCAGTCTCAGTTTGAGCAAATACCGTAAGGCTATTTTTCCTTCTTTGTTCTTTTTTATTTAGATCAACTTTCCCGGCACAAAAAGAATTTCCAAGGCAGCTACTCATTGTGCGTCTTCATCACTGGCTTTACAGAGCGGATTCAGTAATATTTGTGGAGAAAACGTTGAAGTACGGCGACTGGCAATAAATCTAGAAGCGTTTTCCATTAAAATTGTTCACCACTGGTATGAGAAATAATGACAAGCTGTGCCACGCCGTATTTTACTGAATAATGATTTACCGACCGACCACAGGTTGTTTATCACTGAGTGAACTTGCAGACATATCAAACCACCATTGTGCCAGCCAATGTGGATAGGTGACTTTGCTCAGCAACCCCTTTCCCCCCGCCCCGTTCTCCATGAAACATGATGTGCTACTATGCTACAAGAAGAAGGCTTTTTTTCGTAAATATACATCACTCGTGTTTGTGAGTGATGCCTCCACGAGCGAGAAAAACCTCTAAGATTTTGTTAATAGGATTCTCTCTCTTTCTGACTATGTGCATGCACATTTTAAATGTAGGCTTCAATGAACGAGGCTACACGCTTTTAATTTTTTTAGTGAACCTCGCCTGATCAAACGAACGCCGAATTATTTATATCCTCGCAAAAGGTGCATCTGTAGATGTTATCCGTTTCCAGCCATATTTCTGCCGAAATGTTTACTGCGGACTGAGGAAGTTGAATTACACCAAAGTACTTTCCCCCGAATAACGATTCCCGCGAAACCGTTTTTTTCACGTCGTTTATTTCCTCTCAGCTGTTTCTTCTTTTTTTTCTTTTCTGGTTCTGATGTATTTCATTCCTGCTGGCAAACATACGGGTGGTTAATGATTACCAGGATTCATATGGCATTACTATGCACTGCGACTTTTCTTTTTTTTTCGAAAGGTACTTCATTTCCGAGAAAATGAAGTTTATATAGCGTGTTTGTTCTAGCTAATCTTTTGATGTGTAATTTTCCGTGCTTGTCTGGAATTTTGTACCTTCTCTAACTGTCATCTTTCTAACCCCTTCCCCCTTCTCCCCAGTACAAGGTAGCAAACCGGTCGCTAATATATTGTTAACCTTCCTGGCTTTCCTCTCCATCTCTCTCTCTTGATGTGCCAAGTTTGCGTTGCCTACAGAGCGAGTATTTCCGACAAAAGTTTTAAGTGCTTAATCAGACGGAAGCGTGTACTTATTAACACAGATACTTATCGGCAGTGCAGCAGAGCGACTAAGCTTTGGGACAACGCATTTAATGAAACCAAGCTCCTCCAACGTTGTCGCTTCTCTGCGGGGCTGCGTTTTACAAACGACGAAGCGCTGGTTCCTGTTGTTTCCTCAATTTGTTTACTGACGTGTGATGAGCGTTTGGCTTCACTTATTTGTGTTTGTGCTGAAACCCGCAAGGTGTAAGCAAGCGCCCCTATGTAAGCGCGATAATTATGTTTGTCGACCCTTGATTACTATCTCTTCGGCGGTAAACAATCCAGCAGCGGTTCAAAGTACGAATCATGCTTTGAACGAACAACACTAAGCGACCTGAGAAGGGCTTAGCGACAATAAAAACTCAAGGATTAGTATAAAGAACATGCCTGAGCGACGAGCGTAAACATTCCGAACGCATTAGTGAAGTGAACCGATATCTGCGGGCAGCAATTAGTGTCAGATTAAACTTACGAATTGCAGGCGATCAAAATATAAGCAACGCTATCGTGATTGTATCATCGACGGCTCCAGGGAACAGCGCTGTGTCAGTTCCTTTATCAGTTTATGTGACTAGAATTTCGATTGATACGAGAAACTTGCGACGTGATTTCCAGTAGTTAGTATAGACTGAAATGTTTTATGTGTCGCTCATATCAGGGCAAGGCGCTAGTGATGGGCCCACCATATTTCTCTGCAATAATGGAAGCTGTAGACTCAATTTTCGCCGTCTGGTTGCATTGCTTTCTTATTATAAAGAAAGTCCTTTTTTGTTATAACTGAAACATACATATCTCTCGACAAATATTCAATTCAGTGGAAGGGATATTCTGCTGTGTCTTTGTTAAAAGGCCCATGAAACGGATTTTCGGCATTGCGTCGCGGATAGGGCCACCCTATCATCAAACAGCTGGCCTCGTAACTTAAGATAAGCCTTTAGTACCGCGGCAATTATGGGCTCATTTCTTTGGCCTTGCTCCTTGCCCAGCACGATTAGCTGCGAACGCTATCGAGCGACATGGCACCACCGTAACGCTACTGAGGGTCGCCGGCCTAAATAGTGCTGGAGTGGCTAGAATGCTTCCATAGTAGTGCGCTGGCGACGAGCACTTGGTGCTCGGGCGACGCGATTGTGCGCCACTATGTACCGTGCTAACACCGGTGGCTAGTCCCCCGTTACAAGCAGTCGCGGGGATCCAATCACATCACTTGTTTCATGCCGATTGTACGACCTGTGGGCTACGGGCGGTCGAAAACTCTTTAGGCTAAGCCACGTCGATCTTTAGCGATGCGCATTTTTAAGACCTTGCAGCAAGCTACATACTTAACGCAGAGCCCAGGTATTGTCCTGCTAATGATCACAAGGACTTTAGCTATCTGCGCAATACACTTGTACAAAGTTACCTAAACTCTTTCCTTTAAGACTACTTAGTGTGCCCATCAATGTTTTTAACGTTGGTATAGAAAACCAGAACTGTGGAACACAAAGTTCATAACCAAAATGGTATATCCACTTTGGTATACCTCGCACTGAGGCAGCTTTAGTGGGAGACAGAAAGGTGAAAAAGGTTGCGAGTCCAAAAAACTGCCAGTCGTGACACTATCCGAAATTCTGAAAACGGATATTTGTAAGTCCTGGGCCTCAACCCTTGTTGCGATAGGTCTATCCCTCTGACTGATATGACAGATGACACTATACGAAGTGACACCTGCCCAGTCTTTAGTAATGGTGCGGTAAGAACTAATATTTTTCCGTTTTATCCGATATACACACAACGCATACGGTACCCCCAAATATGTTATTATGGATTTAACAACAGCTGATTGTTCCGGTATTGCTAATCTCATTGACAGTTTACCTTTAATTCAGCTCTCGTTCATGACAGCATGCACTGTCAACCTTTAGAAAGCACCAGCGCTTTCAATTCCATCATTCTATCAAAACTTTTCATTATTATACAAGCACGTCTATAATGCCTTCAAAATCAAAATATAGCAAGGGTGGTTTCCTTGCAAAAGGCCGGTAGCAAGAACTCCGCTCAATTACCGCCAGATATCACTCACCAACACTTGTAGGAAACTTCTAGCGCATATAATTTTAGAAACGTCATGAACGTTCTCGACTCTAATTTCCACGTCATTTGAAGATGTTTTTGTCAAAAGATACACATGTGAGTCGCAACTAATAATTTTTGCCCATAGTTTTCCCTCTATTTTGGACCATGGCTCACCTGTTGGTTGTGTTTTCTTAGGTATAAGCGAAGTATTCGAAAAGTTTGCCATGATCTGCGTCTTTTCAAGCTAAACCTATTAAATAATTGACAGTACCACAGCTAAATGGATTGACGTCTCTGTTAAAAACCAATATCAATTCATCATTGCAGCAATGATGACTCGCCTTTAACTGGGGCTCGCTCCGGCGTGCCACAGGGGACTCCACTGGGGTCCCTACTCTTTCTAAATTATATTAACGATCTTCCATCCTAATTAACCTGTCACGTTCACTGATTTGCTGGCGATTACATAACATACCGTGAAATAAGTTCTAACAATAAATCCACTGCTCTTCAATCTGACTTTGAGTATGTGACTGTCTGTTGTGATACGTGACTAATGGAATTAAATACCATTAAACGCAACGTTCTTAGCGTACTCAGAAGTTACGCTGCCCTCCTTCTTACCACCTGAATAACACCCCTTTAAAAGCAGTAAACTGATAGAAATACTTCGGTGTTCATACCCTTCGCGTCAAAAAAGGCAAATGGCAGAAATTATTGCGAGTTATTTCCAAAGTACTGTTAGCGGACTATTCTGACAATGTATTTAAACATTGTGAAGTGAAAATGGCACTATCTCTCATCGGAAATACACCCACCCATATGCACGGGCTGGGTCTTTATTCATTTGTGGTCTGCTGCAGCAACACATGCATTGAAAATGGATTGGGGAAACCCGGAATAAGCACGCCGGATTTAAACGACGCCCTTAAAATATAGTTTAAATGGAAGCCTAAATGTGACAGGAGTTTTCTCATCCACCGCATCTTCGTGCGTTTCATCGTCCTCAGAGGGGTTTGGCTTTGTGGTGACAGGCTTCTCCTTCAAAAAGTCAGCAACTCTGCTAGTCCTAGCTGGATATCTTGAGTGGCCACCTGAACAAAGCGGGGCTGCTTACTGCTCAATATCTTCTTTATTGCTACTGCAGTGTTTCTGGCCAGTTGTTTTGAAGAACGCTTTCGAATGTCGGTCAGCTTTACAGAATTCACTATTGTTACAGAATTCAGCGTCTGAATAATCGAGGCGCCTAAACATCTACTGCATGTGGATTTGCGTTCCTTGAATCAATATTCCCGCGCATAAACAGTATAAATTTATGCGGCACTTACCAAATCTCGTAATCAAAGTACGCTAATAACAATAATGTGACGCAAAATGTAATAGCTTAGGCTTTCATTTATGAAATCAGTTACAAAGATTTACCATATTAAGAATTTTTAGGGGGAACTTCAAGCACGGGGCACACATCGCGTCACCTCGCTAATATCATGAAGTTTAATAAATCCATGGGCATCAAAAATACGGCTAAAAGTCACCTACGGGCCATCATTGAGACTTCGACAAACTATTTGCAATTACAAGAAACGCCTGGAATAGCACAAGTGCGCACTACCTCGTCATCCTGCTCTGCGTCGCAAGGCATTTTGCCTTAGGCCAGAAGGGAACAAAAGTGCGGGAGCTTTTTTCACACGTGGCTTCGTACAAAAAGAAAAAAAAATACAGGTGTGTTTTTTTTTGGCGCTACATGCTTTTCGTTGTCTTAAAACTGCTGTCATATGCAGTTTCTTCAGAAAAAAAAAGACAGATAAATAACGAAAAGAAACATTGACTTGCGCTTCAAAGGTAGCAGCAGTTGTACGTGCTGAAAGGCCATATTTTAGTGGATTTCTCGCCACGTGGGGCTAAATCAGTGACTTAACGAAGCGGATATATTCTCGCACGTGTGAAAATCGATGTCAGAGAGCCTAAGAACCAAAACTGAGGCAAATGTGTTGCAATGATTCCCCTTCGGTATACACTCATTTTTGAGGGCTGGTATGTCGCTTCGTAGTGAGTACGTAACCAATAAAACAAACAGCGCGCTTCGCCAATTGCGTCACAACGTTTCAAAGACACCATATTTCTGAAATTACTACTTTGCCCAGTGGTTAGTGCTCCTTGAACTCAAATATGCTGCAGCCGACCGGACACTCAATTAAAATTTAATCTCATCTCTCGAACTTCTCCAAAATGACCCGGTGAGATTTATTTACTCCAATTACAACCGTACCGCTGGTATTACTTCAATGAAAATCTGTTTGTCCCTTCCATCATTCGCATCTCGTCAAACAAGAGTACGCCAAACATTTTTCACAAATTCTACTACCACCCGTTTCTAAGCAGCGACTTCGTTTCACAGCTTTATTGCGTATTTCACCGCCTTCACAATCGCTATAAAGTGCAAATGCAATCAGCAAATACTTTCAGTAATTCTTCTTTCCCCCAGAACGTCACTGCAAATGACCTTTGCAGTTACATCGCTTCCATACTTAATAAGAAATTGTTTTACTAGACCTTTCTATATCAAAAACCGTTAACTTTTTCTCCTTTCACAACAGACTTTAGCGGACATTTTATATTCAGGATTATGAACTTGTTACTTTCTGCTCATGCACCTATTTTGTCCCCTTGTTCTCTCATACGTTCGATGTTACCTTGCGCTATTACATATTATTTCTTGGATATTTTGAATTTATAATAAGTAGAGTAATCTTTCCGATTACTTAAGCTGTCATTGTATAACTAGTGAAAGAAAAAGTATTGCACACTATTTTCACAACCGCTGTATCGCATTTCCCCCTTTTTCCGTTCCCCTCCTTAATGCGCTTGGACGTTGAACGTGCCATAAATAAAATGAAAGAAAGTAAAATATCCGAGATAAAGAGAGAGAGATATATAGCTAAACGCGCGCGCACACACAAACACGGCAGCATCATATAATGATTCAGCGAGGACAGTTGCTCATAGAAACTTTGGGAGCGCTTTCGTCGCCTCCTGTCGATACGGTAAGAGCTTGATGCCCACGTCAGTAAGATTTGAATGAGCGTTCTATGTGTTGTTTCTCGCCTTTAAGTTTTGTGCATACCCATGCAGAAATTCAAAAGGCGAAGGAAATACTACTTCCACGGAAGTGCGTGGCAAGTCATTTGTCACATATTGCTGGCGGAGTACTGCTGTTCCTGCGGTAAACCATTCGTTACAGAATGTCCTCGCTTCATGCCATCAATATACGAGACATGATTACGCTAAGTAAGGGCGATGTACTAAATCCCACTACATTGGCAGAAGCAAGCTAATTTATTTTATATAGTTGATATTACCATATGTTGATTAAAATATCTTGCGTTATAGCAATATTATAAAGTGCTAGAAACTTCATAAGTATGTGTGTAATGACGCACCTGATATCAGCAATTGGATACCCGATTTCACACAAGTGACGGGTTCTTTTTTATAACTATTATGTAAGTTTGCACGACACGCTTTTTCTTCGTACTTTTTTTAAAGCATTCAAACACGAATGACAGCGGCAGCTGCCACCGTTTCTATTCCGAGATTCTGGAGCTTACATAAAATATTACTAAAGGAGCACGCTATGCTTCGACAGGTGTTTTGATCCTGATTCCTAGAGATGGTTTCAGGCACTTGGGAAGCACTCTGGGCAAAACCAATAATGAAGCTTAGTTCAGAAGCCTCATTCTCTTCTTGAAATGCCGTGGCGCCTTCGGCATTACGACGTAAGTAGCTTTATTTATTTCGTAATAAAATATAGTAAAATCCTTTTTGTACGCACGTGTCTTTGAAGCAGCACACTTTCGAGCTCCGTTCTCTCAACTCACATACGAAGAACAAACTGTGACATCTTAATTTCGAAATGTTGACATCATTCAAGTTAACGTATGCGTGAGTTACTGCGTAAAAATATCGATCTGCATAGCGCCCCTTTTAAGAGTAAGGCAATTTGAGCACTGCTTCACAACGAAGCACACTGAGGAAATGTCGACACAAGCCCTTGCACTTGTCAGCATCTCAAATCAGTATCCGGAATCAGTGTCCCAAATTGGTATCCTTCTAAGACATATATTCCGCTTTCTTGTGAGTATGCGTACACCATGAAAACACATTTTGATATGTTCTCAGGCGGCGCTTCCTATGTTCTTCCCTGTGGTCTCTAATGCGACGACCAAGTATTCATTTATTATACAGCAGATTCCATTGTCTACGTAATCCAGCGTAAATTGTATTCAAGGTACGTTAGTCTGACGATCAAAACCAATATGCAAGAAAAAATAAAGAAAGGGACGTTTCCAGAAGGATCTCTTTTGAAATACATGCTCCTGACAGTGCGCGGTGTACAACGACGGTGTACCAGAACTCCAGGCCTGCGTGGAACACACAGAACAAGCGTTGTCGAGCTGATGGAGCGGCTTTTTACAAACCCATCGTAAAATATGGAAGGGCGGTCACTTGAATTACAGAACAAAGCAAGTGGTAGTCCAATATGCACAGGTTGACCGAAGTACAGTCAGTTGATGCTGTGTCATTCTGTATGTGCCTCCCGAAAAATGCTGCATTGGACACAATGGACATTATGTTGTTGTTGAAGAAAGTTGCCCACATGCTACCACGATAAAACTACGGCAAACAGGGTAATGGCAATCTGTTCACTGCTATAATGGCTAAGCAAGTAGTCTCGCTAGCAGGGCCATGAGTAAAACGATAGACAAGACGGTGATCACGAGCAATTGTCACATAATCTGTGATTGGTGCATAGGTTTTAAGCACTTGTGTTCGCTGCTGAATTGTGACACAGTCCCCGGTATTGGTTAGGCAGCCTTATAACGAACACCAATGGCTCAACACGTAGGCCGTGCCACAGGGATTTATAGCACGCATGGGAGCAGCCTTGCCGCTGATGTTCCTGCAAATGACAGCGATGATGAGGCGTGGTTCAGCCATTTTTTTTGGTGGGCAGCTTTGAGGCACCCATTCGTTGCACAGTCCAGGCGGCCTGACACCTACTCCAATACCACGTATATGCCACGTAACTCTATGAAACACGTAGGTGTCACTTTTCTCTTCACTGTCTTTAGTTCCCTTCTTTCCCACCCTGCGCTAACCGCTTGAGGTGTCCTTCCGGAGAGGCAGTTACGGGGCAGCACTTTTGCTCTTCTACTTTCCACTTAACAGTCACTCAGACGCACGAGTACGTGCGGGCGATAAAAAGCTGCTATTGCTGCCGATTATAAGAAAAACAGCCATGGCTACGCCCGATGGGCGATTAGCCTTATTTTCGCATACAAAACGCAGTTTACCTGAAACGCCACCCGGTGCACAGTAGCTGCTCACGTGCCTGTAACCGCCGTATTCTTGAACCAAACTTAACTTATCGCGATGAGGTTACTTTTGTAAGGAGAACTTAAGTTCAAGTTTAAGAAAAGGTAAAGGGGCTTTCCAAAACCCACCTTACAAGATTTTAAGGCGACCTTATGAAAAGCACTCTTGTCCGAGTGAGTGAGTGACTACTCAAGGCCGTTTCACATGACGCAGAAACACAGCGATTTTGCTTCGGCGACAAGAGCGATCGCGATTTTTTTTGAAAAAAATCGCGATCGCTCTTGTCGCAACGGTCTGCGACGAGCGACCAAAAAGTTGGAATTTCGTCGCTCTGATCGCAGCGATCCGAACGATTTCCCGTCGAAATTGCGCCGAGCAGCAGCCCCCGAGCTGTTTCGCTGTCATGGCGGTGGAGTGTGTGTTTTATGATCGGAGCGATCGGAGCCGTGGATTACCGAATCTGGTACGTAGTACTATTAATAGCGACACGAGAAGGAAAAAAATAAAACCTCATACTTCGGCATTCCTCCACTTGTATGTTTTTATTGAAGCACTGGGTTGGTGTTTTAGCTTTCTTGTGTACTATGTCGAGCTTTCGCTTCGACGTAGTACAACACACGAACGCATTTTGTTCCGTGCGCGGAGAAAGATTACCGCTGGTTGATATACTCGAGTTGAGACTCGACGCTATCGAATGTGTGCGACTTGCCTTGCATACACAAGCATTCTTTTTTTTTCTCTCTCTCTCTCTCTTTGAGATTGCCTGTTGTTGCCGCACAGCCAAGGTATTACAGCACATACCTTGCGTGCACTCACACGCGCATTGCGCGTTGTAAATGCTATGAGCCTGCGATAATAATGATTGAGCACGACGTGGTCGCGAGGCATCCGATGGCGGGCTGCTTTTTTGTGCGCCAATTCGGCGAATGCTCTTGCTTTTCTTCCGCATCGAAATGAGGCCGCCGTGGCCGGAAATCGAACTCACATTCTAGCGGCGCGACACGAACTTACAATTAAGGTGCTTTGTCAAGAAGCCGAGACCTTTGTATGTCGCCGGAACTTTCTGAACTGTTAATGCATGCAGTTTTCATGGATACGGGGCGCGCTAATTAACCAGAAATACTTCGCCTTACACCGACGCCGTAAATCGGGCGCGTCATTGTTGGACTGACTATGCGACCAGTAACTAAATTTAGATAATTTTTGGTGTATTAATGTGTGCTTTTATAACGTACCATATCAGGAATGCTAGCAGCGTCGTTGATTTACTTTCAAAGCGTTGATGCGCAACAAGTATTATTAATAGCAGCTTTTTCTTCTTTTCTTATCTCGTGGACAACATTTTTTCCTTCACATATATTTATACGCATATATTTATAGGATTTGTATATTTCCTGCACCGGTTCTCACTTTATATAGTTATAATTAATTGTAAAACCTTAATGGCATGTAACAACACTTCAAAGAAGATTACTTGTGCACGTAAATGCTTGCAGTGTACTTGTTTTGTCTTGTTTATGATGTTCATTATAGCACATCACTTAAAAACACACAAAAAAAATGAAAAGCGGGCAAGCAGCCTGCAACGTTCATATACAGTTCTTATATAGAAGAAAATGTGAAAGATCACAGCTAATCAAAATCATGCAGGGAAGTTGCCTTGTTGCATCCTTTTTCTGTAGGTTATAGTTTCCTCTTGGGTATGGACCAATGTTGCACTTCAATAGCCATTCAGGTGTGAACGTGCATATTTAGGTGTGAAGCCATGCCAAACTAAATAGAAACAGCTTGCCGACATATCTGAGAATGGTTTCATTATTACATAAATCCTGCTTTTACAAGTGCATAAGTTTATAGAATTATGCATTTTTCGAACATATCTTGTGATGAAATTAAAACACCATGTAACTTTGTCATGGCATTATAAAACTGATTTCTGCAAATGAAGTGTGTACGTTTGCACATTATGTAGTTTAATTTCATGTAATACGTACTGCAAACAAATAAAGGTCCAACCAGGAAAGAAATTGTGAGAACAACACATGTACATGAATCTCTCTATTAAAATTCATAAAGGAAAAGCAAGTGTGCATTAATGCGTAAACATGACCCAACTAAAGTACGGCACAATGAACTAGGGATACATGGCAGAAATGGTGTGTCTCGGCAGTGCATGCCGTTTTGCAGCCATGCCTGGGAAAAAAACATACATCTTAAACAAGCGTGTTAAAAAATCTGTGCACTAAATGTGCATGTTAGTCGAGGGACTCTTTAAGTGTTGCATCTTTACTGAAGACATTACAAGGCCTAATTACCAGCTTATTAAAGTATAGGAAAAGATTGCGATATTTATAACATTTGAATGCAAATATTATGCCACACAGAAGGGTCTTGCACTGCTTGTTCTTATGGAGTTGCAAACAACAGTTTAGCAGTGATGCCTCAACTGTCGCACTTGTCTTTCACAAGACTGTTGGCCTAGTTGATATAAAACAAGAAGAGAACAACAGGAAGAGTGGCACTTCCAGCTACTTTATTCAAGGCGCTAACCCAAGAATATGTACAAACAGCAAGCATGCGCGGTCCCTTTCCAACCTCATATCATGCAGCAATCAAGCAATCTCGTCTCTGGTGCATATAACATAACTGATGTATAGCTGATAACTGACAATTTGTACAGGCAACAAAACATACAATGATTCTTTTTTACAACTTGCCATTTTTATATATTGTTTTAATCTGTCACTTGCCATGGTGGCTGTGCCAGTTTGCAAAAACAGAAAGTAAGCTCATGCTATATTAAGGCAAAAACCTTATATTACTATGTTTCAAGGCTGTGTTGCGCAGTACAAAAAACCAGAGTGTAGGCGAGCATCGAATGGGTGGAGTGCAGCTCTCGCTTCACTGTAAAGCTAATTAAGTATATCTTGCTGGTGCAGTAAGCTTTGTTGCCTTCGTATTACAACAAAGTTGACTGTGTCTTGCTGCAAAATCTCATGCCACATCATTGTAGGTGAAGGTGCACAAGGCTCTAGTTGCGAGGAAGACCGAGAAGGCACAACGATGCAGAAGAACCTTAAGCAACTCAAAATGCCATTTGTCACCACTGCTGCTGTAACAAAGCAGCTATGTGTGAAACAGCAGCAGCAGCCCAAGAAACAGATCAATGGAACTTGGCATTTGCCTTTCACATTCCCTTGGAAATTTCTAAGCACCTGGTATAACAATACAGCGTAAACCGGTGTGGGCTTGTTACAATGCTCAAAATTGGTGACAATGGTGCCTGAAGCAGCTGTCCGAAACCGCTATCGCTCATAATGAGAAAAAGTCCATACCCCAACTCACCTGAAGGAAAACTAGCAATCTTTCAGTAATGTTTATCTCCCTCTCTGCATGCCTGTGCACATTTGAACCCTGCCCAACAGGAGTAGTAGCACCCACCCCCGACTCTGGGCCTTATATGTTGTCATTCGTCAGCTATGGTTCTATCGACAAAGACGAGGAGAATTGGGGGCCGGGGGAGAAAACACAGAAGAGCAAGGAGATGACGACGGCAAGGAAGGAGAGGATGCAGATGACAAATGAGAAGGAATTTGAAAAAGAAGACAATGGAAGAGGATGAACAAGAGGGGGGAGGAGAAGCAGGAATGAAAGAAGACCTAAAGAGAATAATAAGAGCACATGCAGGAAAGCTTACACTGTCAATGTGCTGTGTTCTTTGCAAAGGCCTGAGAGTGTTCTTACAATGCTGCCCTAACTTGTCCCAGTGTCCCATTAAAGAAATTCTGTTGACATTGTGCAGTGGAGTTTTTCCTCTGAAAATGCGCACCTATCAGATTCATGATAGTCACCATTGGTGATTACTTCTCTGTGCAAGTTACTTCAGGCAGTAAAGCCTTTGCCAGGACAAAGAAATGGAAAAGGCATCAAGAGAGTGCAGGCGATTGCTTACCCGCAAAGGTTGTTATGCAACACCAAAAAAGAAGCATCAAAATTCAATGTGAATGTTGTTTTTGTGCCCCTAACAAGCTCTCAAAGGTGTGTTCTCTAGACAAAGTGGCCGAAATGTGCAAGATGCACAGGAACAATTTCAGCACTTGCCAGTCGCACAGAGCAGCTTGGTTGCAGCAGACAAGAAAACCTGGCATCCTACGAGCAAAGTGACAATGTAGGTGGAGACATGGTATGTCCTCGAGGCATGGAGAAGGCAGTATTTGAGGAGTGGAATCTGCTAGGCTGTGGCAGCGCGCGCCATGGCCCATTCATGAAATGGTTTGGCAAGGAGGAAATTGAATTTTCTTTGCATCACGACCGATGAAACTTCCGGCAAGTGGTCATCTTTTACATGTCATCCTATGCGTGCAATGCATAAAAACTGCGATACCGTCTCATATATTGCAAATATTCTCAGTTTTCTGTCTGCAGCATCAATAAGTTAACCCTGCGGGCATTTTGGCTGTTGTTTGTAATAAATAATCACTTCAATATGTTCCATACAGCACTTGTAATGAGCTGCATGTAGCGACTCCAGTGCAGGTGGTACCTGCCGCTGTAAGTCCCTCGTTTGCATGTTGTGAACGGGTGTGGGTAAATGGCCTTGGGAAGAAAAGGTATGCAGGATGCTGCATATTCTTTGTGATCTGCTGACTTTACAACTCTCACGGCTTCTCAGACTTTTAAGTGCACTTTTCGTGTTGCAACAAAGGCTTGCGCTCTCTGGGGTTTCCACCAGTGCCATTTTAGGATGGGACAGAAATGTGTTGCGCCAAACTACAACAGTAGTGCATCTAGCAAAGTGAAGCCGATTACTTTCGACGTTCTCAGTGGCTTGATGAAAGTGGAGGCATGGACTTGTACAATACTAAGGAAAGGTCGAGAGATCATGCCCCATAACTACGTTTGCTAGAAGCATTTCTCAAACAGTGAAATGGAGACGCAATGAAGGTGATCTTGGTGGTGACATCTCTCTTGACAAACCTAAGCGGCCTGTTTTGTTACTAGATGCCATGCTGTCACTATTTTTGCACTGTCTCAGCTACCTGTCTCCTGTTCTCAAAAAGAGAAACGAAATGAGCCAATTGGACCTGGCGTGAAGTGTGGAGAGCATGCAAAGACAGAGACTTTGGTGGTTAATGACAGAAATATGCTCGCTGCTTGCCACTTTGAGGAAAATGAGATGGTGCATCCTCTCGCCTCCCTTTGCCATGAGTCCAATGCCTCGAACAATAGGCAAACAACGGCATATGTGTGGTGGAAAGACAAGGAACGACACTGTACCAATAGTTCTGGTAATGACCAAACCAGTCAATACAGAGTTATTGAATAATTATAAGTTTTACATCCCAAAAGAACATACTGTGCAGATAATTAGGTAATTGCTGTACATGCAACACCTTTTTTCGTTTATATAACAAATAATTTGCAGCCACCAAGGTCGCACAAGAAGCACATCAAGTACGATGAATCGGCACTGGCTAGCCTTGACAGGTGGAACCGGCAAGCTTCTGCAGAAGGCGTGAAGTGTGTGTTTCTCTCTCTGCGCCAAGCCGACTCGCACAACAGAGGGTGTGTTGGCACCATGCCCTACAGCGTGATTTCACTGAGCTTCACTGAGCCACCCAAACAAATACTGTTTCACCTTCTGAAGAAATGCTCTGTGCCTCAAGGCCAATACACCAGTTTTCTCTATAGCGGTGACCATCACACAAATGCTTCTCAATTCCAACAAGCGCATTTGATTGACGAAATGCTACGGCAAGAAAACATTCTAAACTTCGAGAGACTCCCGAGATGGAACATGATGGAGAGCAGTTTCTGAACCATTAGACAATGAATGCATGTCACAGAAACACAGTGAGCCCTGTTAATATTTCTGCTTTTCGACAGAATCCTTTTATTGCAGTAAAACCACGTATCTAAATATATAGGCTGTTTGGAGATAGTACTTAATTCAGGCCCTTATTGGCTGTTTTTCTGTTTTGCAAACAATTCGATTCTAGCAGAAAAGAGGCATAGCAGGGGAACAGTCTACTACAGCTCTAAGTGCATGACTACGCTACTAACTTGTTATAAGACTATACATCAAAAATACATTTCGTGCACGGCGTGGGGAGTGCAACGTATTTTGCTTCTTTGGACAGACTCCCAGTAATCTACTAGCATTAGGGAACTAAACGACATCCGTGTCTTCACAATGTAGTGACGCAACATACAGGCTTCAACACAGGTGACTGCAGCTGCAGCTCCTTATAAACTTGTGATGCTAGTTGTTACACATCCACACCACAGATTCCACGACGGACGATCCGTGATATCGATGTTCACAAAACAAACTATTCAACATCATGCAAGCACACACGCGCACGCACGCGCACACACACACAGAGGCGTCATTTTTCGCGGCCTTCAAGATGTGAGTTTTCGGTTACATGCGTGTTGCCGCGTTCGGTCACAACACCAACTAACCGTATTCCGTGCACAGACACACACATATACATCATTTGCAGATCCATAAATGTGGGCTTTGGTCAGATGCCGGCGTCGTCCGGTTCGGAGGCACTACAGTGTAGTAGGCACTTGCGAGCAAGATACACGAACCATTCGTTAACAACTTGATGCTGAACACAGAGGATCATGCTTCGCGTGCACGACGATTTCGAAGAAGAATACGCGGACCCTTCCTACGCGGCTACATCCACGGCGCAAAGTTTTTTTTTCTTCACGACGCGAAGCAGCCGAAGCAGCTGCTGCGCCGCTGCCACCGCTATTTTCACGTCTTTACTGATGTGCGGGAGCCGCTGTTGCGCACACCAAAATAATTTACCCACTTGCAGCCGTTTTTAAATTACAATATATGTATGTTCTTCAACCCTGTAAAACAAAAGTTAATAATATTATAACGCACGGTTATTTAAATACATTTGAAGATAGCCGGTCGCTACTGTCGCGGGAAAAACAGTCGCTGCAATCGCAAGTCATCTGAAACGAAACCGCCATTAATCGACGGGAGCGAACAGAGCGATTGGAACGATTTTCGTCGCTGCAATCGCAGCATGTGAAACAGCCTTCAGGCAACCGCGGAATAGCGATGTGTTTGCGACGACGAAGTAGACAGACCAACGGGCAGTGTGTGCTAAACGAACAAAGTGTGCGCAGTGCGTGAACGAAGTCTGTTGCGGATATCCCTTTCTAGGTACTGTAATTTGTTGTCTTCTAATTAAACGTGTATGGTTTTCCATTTACCGCGTGGATTATTCCGGCTCATTTTGGCGCCCCTTCGTGCCTGGTGCGTGTACTTTTCATCTGTCCTGCTGGGCTCTGTTCCCGCTACTCGCTACTCTCGCTTGATTCCACACTTTGTTGGACAGTGATCCCTGATGTACGCTAGTTCCGCCGCCGTGCCATGTCCAGCTGTTTCGGTGAAATAGGGCACATACGATCGCGTACACTTTCCTACGATGCTCTGCTGCAACAGGCGTTATCCATAAATGACTAGTTACGCACCGTTTACAAAACGAAGAGTCTCGCTGTAGCGGCTGTAGCCTTGTTGGATAAGGAGCCGCCAAGGTACCTCCGCGACCGTCGGTGTACTTTCGCAGGGATAGCACGAAGCTTGAGCACGGCACTTGTTGTGGAGCGGAAGCGGCCCAAGTACCCATGCTTGTCGCAAATCTCCGTGGGATTTAGGCGGTCTCTGATTACATGCCGCGACACTCGCACTTACGCATATGCTGCCCGCAGCTCAATAATTCATGCCGGTCCACATTTTTAAACCAACTCCGCAACGTTGTCATCCACGCCTGCCATTTTGTTTGCTTACAAGTGAGCGTCAAGGTAGGTGGGGGGCTACCTTAAGGAAGCTGTACTTATGGCGGCGGTAATTACAAGAAAAGTTCTGATGTAAGTGTATGGTTGGTTCTTAAAACGCGTTAAGGGTCACTTTAAGGTTACGGGCTACTTAAGTCACAAGCATAAGGATAAGTTTGGTTTCAGAGTACGGCGGTAAGTGTGGGCACGTGAAAAGGTGCAAAGTCCTTATCCTATCGGAAAAATGGCGGCAAGCGAAGCGTGGCGTGCTTGTGCCCCTTTCTTTCTTTCTTTCGCTGTCTTCCTTCGTTCTTTCTTTCTACTTCGCTTCTTCACTTGTAAATATCTTATAAAATATCCAATGTAACGTATAAAATCCTTCACCCATAAAATCTTACAAATACAGGAAAGTAGATATTTTCGGGGTCTTTTTTTGTTGAATGGACTTGCTCATGTTGACACGCACTGCAAAATCGATAGGAGTGACATTTCTAACAGCAATTAAGAAAAGTAGGCTAACTTTAACACCATGGCTGCTGGATGCACAAACCAAAGTGACGAAAAAAGTCGTTTACATGGGCAATTCATATTGAAAAGGGCAAGGCTGGTGATTTCATGATGTCACTGAAATATGAATAATTGCGCCAAGGAAACGGAAAGAATGGCGAAAGAGCGTAGCCGCCGCTACCTTGGATAGTAAGTAGCCTGTGCGACAAAGTTTTTTCCTTCACACTGATGTGTGACCACGACACTGCGTCACTGTCGAGCGCCTATTCCGGCAAGCGCTATCAGGCGCAGCAACGAAACTATAGACCGCCTTTTGATAACGACGCGTGGTCATCGCCACTCGGCAGTGCGAGGAGAACAACTGTGTCACTGAGGCCACTACAGCGGTCTTTCACCATTCAATTTTGGTTTCTCGGGCGCAGTTAGCTAGAATTCAGCGGTCTGTAGAATCACCACCCCTGCCCTTTGGAAAATGTCAGAGGATATGGATTGTCCATGCAAATAACTTGCATCCGTCATTTTTTTATTTGAGCATCCAGATGCTGTTGCTTATAGTTAATTAGTCTAATATTGTTAATTAATGTTTCATTTTCACTCCTACCGATTTAGCAGTGCGGATCACCATGAACAAACTCATTCCGCAAAAAATGCACAAATATCTGCTATTTTTGCGTGTGTAAGCTTTCTGGAGAAATTTTCTGAAACTCCCGGTCTATACACACTCATACACATACGGGGCATGACGGCGAACGTGTCGACAATAATACGGTTGATGTGTCCATATAATTACTATCGCAGCACAATAATATAAAAGGAAGCTTGCTCTGCTCGCACTGTGCAAGGCACAACGCAGGAGACCACTCTCGACGGTGGTGCTGCTCATGATAAGCACATTTGGCGTAGCCCTTTGCAATAGTTAGCAAGACTGAACACTCCCGCCTATTGCACAATTCACATGTCGTGACACGTGGCGCTATTGTAAGGCAACATATGCACCTATTTATTTGAGCACGTCATTCATGATGCCACGGCCGATTTGACGAGTCCTGCCGGAGCTTTTTGTAAAGTTCGCCCAACATTAAAGCACCCACTCGTTATACAATACAAACTTATGGCGGCGTTCGGTGAAACGCTGGATTTCTACCATTCAACTATTGCGCTGCTCCAGACGTGAGTGTCCGTCCTATGGGACGATTCTATGGAGCCTTTCTCCGAAGCAGTTTCAGACAATGACGTAACTTACTTGCACAATAGTTCTCTCTCAAGAATTGGGTCTACACTGTGGCAGTTGCAGTGAGAACTCGCCTTCCGTTCTCATTGTTCGTGGTAGCAGCGACTGGCTTCGCACCTAGCAGCAGCAACGGGGCGCTATATCATCGCCATTTGACAAAGAGCCTATAGAGAGATTGCGAGAATCACCTACGCCCTACCATCATATCGAGACTTCGTGGATCTGTGAGTGCTCTGTTGAAACTTGAGTAGGCACCGCACCGAGCCAGCCCTCACCTAAGTTTAGAAAATAAAAGACATGAAGCGCGAGTCGCTTCGCCATTCACTTTACTTAACATTCCATGCCTCGGGAGAGTTCAGAATGTCAGACCAGGAGAATAATCGCTCAAAGGAAATGAATTTCATTGCGAGAAAAAGGCACCTTATCATTGCAATTTTGACTATTGCTAACCAAGCTATATAACTTGTATCATAAATCCATAATGAAGTCAGTATCATTGACATTCATATCTAATATGCACCAGCGCTCTGCTTCCTCGGTTTTAAAGTCAGGCTTTAAGGCATTAGTAAGCTATGCGTTAGAAGCAAGCGTAAGCGTGCATAAAACATTTGTTGACCACACTTAAATTTTTCATTGGTTTATTATTGATGACTTTTTCGCTTCATCACGGCGCACAACAAAAACAAAAATTATGACGACTCGGCAAGCAGATCCGGCGAGCGGTATTTATCGCTACCAAACGGAGATTTCGCCGCTTCTGGCTGGGCCGTTTCCGCCTCGTCTTGCTGAAATCTGTGGTCACAAAAGTGGCACTCATGAACACACCAGCCTGACATAACCAGCCGTGGGCTTGTTCGGTTAAACACCACCTAATAGCGCTCTCCTCCGCACAGGCGCCAAAGTGCAGGAACGACTTGAACGGTGGAGGACACCATCACTGAATGGCATACAACCGTTATTTACAAGCATCTCAATTTTAGCTCTCATGCAGACTCCGTGGTAGGGACCGTTCACTTGTGAACTCGAAAGAAGACCAACAGTACCTTCGTTCACGAAGGCAAAGAAACGTACTTGGCGAAGGTCTCTTCCTTGTTTAGTGCGCCTACATTGGCGGCTTCACTAAAGAGCTTGTTTCGTATTGCGCTATTTAGGACTTAGCCTGCGGTAATTCGTGCGCCCATCGTGTACACAACGCCGTCGCCGATTAGGTCTTTCCGAGAGACAACACGACTTACTAATTTACATCGTCGTTGCAGAAGCTGACTCTCATTTCGAGGCGCGCTCGTCGCTCAACGATAGTGGTTGCCAGCGTTTCGGACGAATCTGATGTCTGTGTGTTCTACTATTCGACAAATGTGATAATTTGCGATCTATCATCGATATAGCTATACTATAACGCAATCAGTCTTAGAGACTTGCCCTACCATCGTGCGCAACAGGCGTTTCATACCGTATAACGCCTGTTGCGTATAACGCACGTGGCTAATCACATGTGTCGACAATCATTGTGCATTTTATTTGCGCCACTACTTTACGTTATTTACAGTTGCAATGGATATATGTTTTGGAACAGCGGCCGAGCTTCTGCACTGCTTGATAAGACGGTAGTTCACGGTCGGTCCGCTGTATATTTTTTATATTTCAGCAGGGATGCCCGAATGTCTTGTTTACCTAGTATATATCATCATGAATGCACAACGTCTGTACTATACGTAATGAATGCTGATGAACCAGTTATTTTTATATGAAGTCCAAGTACCCCATGCAGTTTCGTAAAGTGGATTTCCATTTTCTCAGTATTCTTTATATAGAGAGCATTGCATGGTATGTGCAATGCGCTGCCGTTGTGCGGGCTTATATGGGTAGTACACTTGGCTATCGGAACGTGATACTTTGAATGCGTGACTGCCGACTTCTGTTGCACCCCGCATGAGCAACTGTGAAAGCAAACCGATTCAATGTGGGATAGGGGGAGTGCGAGAGCGCTCGTGACGTATCGTGACTGCGTCCGATGGTCAGTATTCCAATTTGCGGTTCTTTCGAATCTCCGTGCCTGCACCTAAAGTCCTTAGATATTTTTTCCGCTTTTCAAAGAACGGCAAAAATATCTAGGGACTGTACGTGTACCAAGATTTCCGAGCCCACCATGTGGTGTTGATCTACGGTGGCCCCCTGAGTAGATATTACAGATAATTGCGTTACCAGAACCGCAAGCAGCTACGGCAAATCCAATGAGAAAAAGAATAGCGACGCGAGAATTTCTTTTTACAGCGAACCTCTCTATGGTTCGGTTCTGCCAAAAGTGCATGTCTCAACAGAATTGAAATCCGAGCCGGTACGGGAGGCAGTGAAGTCAGACAGCGTGCGTGAGTTTAACGACCAAGGAATCGCTCGGCCCTTGCTCGACCATACTGTATACGCGTGCATGACGTTCGTGGAGGTGTATGACGATGCGGCCCGGTCAGTGGCGATCTCCTGCCTCACAGAGCCAGTAGATCACAGCAGAGCCTCTCATTACTCCGATTACGTGAGAAGACGGGCCCCGTAGAGGAATACCCGCCGGGCATTCCATGAGAATGTGAATAAAGGTACCGTAAGTGCGCATGCTCTCTAGGGAAGAGTCCGACTCCGATTCCGCCGCCGCCCAGTTGATAAGACCTAGGACTTGTTCGTTGGTGGCTTCGTGGCCAGGTATCCCAGAGTGCGTAAGTGCTTGAATCAGCTCTTACTCTGCATGAACTCCACATTCTTGTTGTCCTCGTACTACATGACCGATTTTCGCTTCTCGTTAGAGGTTCCGTTGCTCGCTCTTGCATCCCTGATTAGAGCAGCCTGCGTTGCGCAGGTACACCTCTTTACTCGCTCTTAAGAAAGGAATTCATGGTTTTGCGAATCCCGCACTGTAACGAAAAAAGAAAATACGGAGGTGAGCGTAGCGAGCGCACGGGGCTGACACGCTTCTCACCGTTTTAGTTATAGGTACTCGACGGAGACGCTGCAAGTATGCACGGAGGCGCACTTAAGAAAGAAGGAAAAAAAATTATATATATATATATATATATATATATATATATATATATATATATATATATGTATATATATATATATATATATATATATATATGTATATATAAGGCACGGAATTCCCAGCCGTGCGCTGTTATGAAAGCAAGGAAGAGAAGAATTCTTATCACAAAGAGGCTTTGCCTGAGCCGAGCGTTATTCACATTTCATGAGCTGTATGAATATGTTATGCGAGTTGGTGCACGGCGTACGCTGCAAAGCAAAACGCGGTGCACTGTTCAGAGACTGTTGAAGTCCGTGGACTCGCTTTCACTATCACGTAGCGTTCCTTTTCAAGTGCTGCGAATGTTCGGCAATTGCTGTTTCTACCGGGCTTCTATCCTTAAAAGCTGCAGCTACCTGTGATTCTCGAAATAAAGATCACTCGAACTGCCTGTCCAAGTGAATTTCCGAATAGGGCGCGCTCTTATCCACATTGTGTAGCCCATTTAAAGCGGGTAGATCCTCCGCGCAAGTGGTATTTCATTGCGAGGTTCAAGCGCTCTTTTTTATTCGATGTTTCATTGTGTCCCTCCACCTCTTACACCGCACTAGTAGAGTCGGTTGTAGTAGAATAGTGTGAATGCCAACGTCGGCATCAACTGTACGGAACTGCCGATAATAACGTTCCCCAGTTGTAAAGTGTTATATTCCTCACCAGTGGTCGCAAATAGCTCATAAAAATGTGAGCCATTTCATACTGTGAAAGTGCATGAACAGCGAACATGCTTAGAACACAACATAGAGGGAACGTTGCCCACGCCACAGTAAAGCAGCCCACGAATGTTCAGCCCCTCTGAAGAGCCACCACAAAATATCGGCGAGGAGACCACCATCGAGGTGTGCATTTAACTACGTTTGCTCGAAACGTCCACCTACAAGACCACACACTTTTCTTCGCCAAGTGGGCTGACAAGTTTGTCTCCTTATGCTGCCTCATGCAACACACAACTTGCGAAACCCAGAGACCAAGACAAGGCCGATGCCACAAGTGTTGGCATTATTTCTAAGCAATGCACATATTGCGGTAGAGGGCTCTACGCTGGCAAATTCCTTTCGAAGAACGAAACGCACTACATTTGTGGTAACCAGCTCACTCTTTAGATGGAAGGAAATTGGAGAGAACGCTGATGTTACAGCAGCTGGCCGCTTATATTAGCCATAATTTGCACATCTTTAGTAAATATCAGCCAGCACCAGTCACCATTCACCACGAATTTGTCGCTGCTGTTCGATGGAATAAACGAACGCAAGATATTCAGCGTTACGATTTCCGCTCACCTTAGTTGGAACTAGCATGCGGAAGAGCTGCGTTCAAAACTGTCATCAACTACTGGAGGATTATCACGCTGTCAACGCTTACTCCCCACGAAGGTAAAACTTGAAAGGTATTACATACTAGGCGAATCCAACATTAAGTACTTTAGTCTAGTATGTGCTAAGACAACTAAACAGAACTTAAATAAATTCTAGCTTTTGCAAAAAGATTCTTAACATTTCTTATCAGGCTTCAACTAAAACAGTGTTTCAGGAATAGGATATCATACGAGTACACCACTTATACAAGTTTCGGCTTTTGCGACCCATCATCTTTTCCAACACTTAAAAAGAATTCCTTGTAACTACATCTAACTTAACATCTACTTTAACACGGTCTGTTTCTCGTTACCGGACCACTTAGAACTCACAGACACTCCATTTCAATTTACCATTCATTCTAAGTGAATTTGCTAAACTAACTACTGCTACATACCGGCAGCTATGGCACCTTTAAATGCGAAGCGTGTCATGCTCTCATAACGTGTCCGTACTATCACAAAACTATCATCACCATTAGTTCGCACGCGCGCTTCTGTTTTCTCTTGCGCACATGACCGCAACCCATTACTGCACGGCCAAAAGTGCTGCTGGCGGCTACGCGGGTTCAAGCAGAAGGAAAAGAAGACAAAGACAGTGTGGTGTGCGTCAATTTATCTGGTGCATGGAAACCTCATATTGAACATGCCACGGTTAAAGCAACACGTGCAGTGCGATGGTTACTCAAACTTGGAAACTGTTGAATGGGACTGCGAAGACACACTATGATAATGGTTTACAAAATGTATGCGCGCCCCATCATGGAATTCGGGTGCGTATTATTCCCTAGAAGCGCATCTTATAAAATTAGGCCTTTAATGCTATTAGAGAGGGAAGCATTGCGTTTGTGCCTTGGCCTCCCAAAGTACGTAGCAAATAATGTTTTGTATATGGAAGCACGTTTGCCATGCTTGCGAAGTACCTGCAAACTTCTTACGGCTCAAACATTTTTAAAGATATACAATTATGATCAGAGACGATCAATGTATGTTTTCATTAATGCACCCAACTCATTTTTTTTAATACAGTGGTTGAGGCTCCATACTCCTCAGATTGTACTCGTACAAGAAGAGCTAGAACCTCTAAAGGAACAAATCAGACACACTGCAGCAGTTATAAATGGCCGATTACGCCCACATATTGAGTTTAATGACATTTTCCCTCCAAATGCCAAACAACCGTCTTTTCGATATTTGAACAGCCAATTAAAGGATTACCTTGCTCACCTAGACACCAATAATATTATAGCAACAGACGCATCGGTATTAAGGGAAAAGGCTGGAGTGGGAATTTTCTCCCTTTCTCTTGCCTAGCCCTTCTCATTCAGGCTTCCAGATTACACTCCCATTTTTATGTCTGAGTTATTGGCTATTGTGTTAGCGCTTCGTAAACTTCTCTCACATGATTCGGCAGCAGTCATAATTATAGACTCACGTTCAGTATGCTCAGCTCTTCACGCGGCAACAGATTCAGATCTCCTCAACATGTTTCATTCTCTAATACCTGCCAACTTGCAAACTATTCCTCTGCTATGGGTACCAGGCCACTGCGGGTTATATCTAAATGAAATGGCAGACTCGCTAGCCGCATAATCTTTAAATGGTCCTATAATACCCGTCTTACCTGACACAGCTTACGTGACAGCACTTCGGTATAGAAACGCTCGTTTACAAAGTGAACTTGAGTCCTATCTAGGCCGACTAAAAGACTTCGAACATTTGAGATTTTGCTGGAATAAACAGTGGTGTGCATCCCGGCAATTGGAGGTTTCATTCACCAGACTACGCTGTCGAATTTCGCACCTGAACCTTTACTTGCACAGAGCCGGTCTACGGACGGCCCCACTATGTCTGTTTTGCAATGAAATCGAATCGATTGACCACTTCTTTTTAGGCTGTCGCCGATACTCTCTCCAGAGAAAAATGTCCCTCGAAACTCCACTTCGAAAGAAGGGGTTAGAAATGAAAATTACTGTAATTTTATCATTTGGGGCCACCGTATTCGGGTACTGCCACCGGGATGTTTGCTCCGCTGTCTTCGACTTCTTAAATGAAACAAAAAGAATTCCTTGCTAATTCTATTTGTACTTCCAATGCCGTTTTGTGCCAAAATCAATACTCGTTGCTTTCATATCGAAAAGTTTCATTACTCTTGCATCCTTTCCATTCCATCTGTTAGTCTTACTACTGGACCGTTCAGTTTTGTTTTTCTTTCTTTCTTTCTGTAGTTATTTTCTTTTTTTTTTGCTTGTTCTTATTCTTATTTGCTCAGTCCCTCTTCAAACAACACTAGATTTACTGACTACTGCCGCCCGATTCTTGGCCTATCCCCCTCAGTGGGTGAGCTCCATAAAAGAGGCTCATCATCATCATCATCATCATCATCATCATCATCATCCGTGCATGGGCTCCGTCCACTGACCAGATGGCGCAACGTAGCTCTCGTCAGACGGCTCAGTGTTGCTGACATTGCCCGCTTGGGGTGCACTTATGAGACGCGCGCGCGTTCGCCCATAGCGCACGCATGGTGGAAGCCGAGGCGACAGCGACGCGCGCGTTTCTTCCCTGCTTTTCGGGCGTGCTACGAAGGAAACCAGGCGCACGCTCGCGTCGCCCTCTTGAACAGTTTGCTGCAGGTTTGGAGCGCGCGTCTCAAAGGAAACAATACAAAAGAAAGTGGGACGCGCGGTGTAGACGCGCGCATCGCGCTTGCGTATTTTCCGGCCACAGTCTGCCCAATGTTGCTTCTACTGTCCGCCACGCTGTGCTATCTGGCGGTGATGTCGCACATGGAAAACTCGACTGCACGGAGCCTATAGTAAAGCGCAGTGTAGTCAAGTGATGCCTACTTAAACTTCGTTACAGTATTACTCATATGTGTTACAAATATGATGCTGCCGATGTAAGGGTCTGCTGCCGATGTAAGGGTCTTCAGGTACCCGGTCAAGCTGCCAAGAGGAAATTTTAGCCCTAATGACCATTCAGAAATTTCTGATGAAGTAAACTTTTATTTACTAAGTGATTGGTTGATTGATTGAATCAGCACTCGCCAAACTTTATTGTCACTCAATCAGCAGCATATTTTACGACGGAAATCGCCACTGAACGTTGTCGTTATGAAAGTAAAAGAAAGATTATTGATAAACTTAACTCTCCTAATTATCTATGAATACGTCGACGCTTATACTCCAACGATGCTTATAGTACGCGATAACATGGCATGATACCTTCACGAGAAGTGGTCAGCGACGACTTGAGCCCTCGTACCATACGATGGTAATGCCGCGTGCTCTCACTCGCCGGATTTTGGCTTCAGATGGAGTGTGATGCATTCACATTAACATTGTACATGAGGCCAAGGGCTTTAGTGGGAGAGATATGCGGAAATTTCGAAGCGTGATCGAGCAGATGAAATATCAGGCTGGGTAATCACTTAGCCCGGTAGTGCACTTGTCGGGAGATGACTACATTGGAAATAATGCCCATGCCGCGTTTCAATCAGTCAATCAATAATTTATTTCCTTCGGTGAGGAGGAAAAAATAGCAGCCTTAGTCACACGCACACACACACACTCACACGCACGCACACGCGCACACGCACGCACGCACGCACACGCACGCACGCACGCACGCACGCACACACGCACACACACACAGTGAAACGTTCTGTTAAGCTGCGCATGGTTTTAACTTCGACCCATATTTTTGGTAAACCATATGGTACGATATCCCCCTGCGTCTTGGCAGAACACTGAGGCATAGAAGCACAACAATCGTACTTGTTTTCCTTGAGCGTGCTCTCGCTGCTGCGAGAAAGAGGCGCTGACGGACTTTTCTAGAATGAAACGAGGCGGAACGACAACACAGAGTAGTGATACTTCCAGTACGCAGTGTTTCCGCACTTTCCTGATGCTGAAATTTCGGGGCACACGAACCTTTGGATTGAGCAAACATTAAACGACAGAGAACATCGTAGTTCACCGAAATTTGCCCTTGGAACAGCAAATATGCCTTCTTTGTCTGTGGAACATCCGGACATGTGTGTCATTCTTAAGAATACCACTATTCCCGAAAAAAAAAGAGACACGCATGCATTGTTTGTGCTTTTGTTACACTGTAGAGACTCGTCCACATTAACCGCTCGACGTTCGTTTTGTTATGTCCTTTCTCGTTTCCTTGCGAAATCCGTTCGGCCGAGGCGACCAGTCTGGACAGAGTACATGTGAAAGCCGGGCTGTTCGGGCAAAGCCTCTTGAGGAGAGCCGCGAGACCAAACTCCAGAGAAACAGACCGCATTGTTCCTTTTGCGAAGTTCTTGCTCGCGCCGAGCAGCACTGGGTATAGGCATTTCGCTCTGTTCCTTCTTGGAGACAACCGAAGCGGCTATTGTCTAGCTGGTCAGCATCCTTGTGGCGTGCCGCACACAATAAGAAAGTGTCATTATCATGAAAGACAGGCGCCTTCAAATTAAAAAGAAAGGACTACGCTTGAGTGAAACGAAGCGGAACGAAGGCGAATTTTATTTATTTATCTGTTATTTGTCACATACTGCCGCCCTATTTTAGATTTCTTAGGCCGGGGTGGAAGCAGGAGTAACATTACAGACGCTCGGTACAATGAATCAAAAGAAAATCATATATAAAAGAAAACAGCAGAGGATACATGCGTGAATGCGTACAAGCGAAACTCAAAAGAAAAATAGACAGCGTTGACCATTATATTTAAAAAAATATGAGGCAATATAGTTAGCAACAACGACATTTATATAACAAAAAAAAAGAGGTTGTACAGCAAAATAGAACTGACATGCAGAACATGCGAAACGAAACAAAAGAAAATGCAGCACTTCTTCAAACACAGGACATGTAAGAACATGCCTAACGCACTCCAGCGCGTCTAAAAAAAGTGCTGCCATGTCATGCAACTTATTTGTACTTTGCGAATGCGGAAATTTGTGTCGCTGTCAGGCACAACTGAAATGGCAGCTGGAAAATCAGGCGTGAGACTTGTCTTCCCTGCGTGTATGATAACAAGGAATAAGAAGTAGTATAAATAACTACCTGACATTACCCCTCTATTGATCATCTTTAGTGATCTCGCCTACGTTTAAAGAAAACACTTTGTCTTGGTTCAACAAAATATATCGAATGCTTATAGTTGGCGGTCTCAATTTCGAGAGCACACAGCACTGCCATACAAAATATAAATAAAAGTTAGCAGGTTATTTGAGGCTCGATGGCGCAATAGCCATTATGCACAGGCTGCACAAGCCCCAAAGTGCGTGTGTGACATCAGCAGTCGCGGTTCTGATTGTGTAACATCTCTCGTGGATATTGTGCCTGCCTGACCACAGTTGTGGTTGCGGTGCACTTCTAAGAGCTTGCTTGTGTGAGCACTGTAATGGAGAGCAGTGAACGTACAATTTTTGTTCATGGCTGTGCGGCTACATTCTGTTCACGTTTCACAAATTTCCTTTACTGCAGGTTTCTTTGCGTCCAATGTAACCCTTGCGAAAATTTCAAATCCCATATAATGCTCAGGAAACATATTGCAACCTAGGTGTGTTGAATAACTCGAAGCTGTTAAGTTATTATGTTAATTTTACAATAAGATTTACCTAAATAACTATAGTGTCTTGCAGTGCGGCGTCCTTTGTTGCCTACGGCATTCGGTTGCTGAGCTGGATAAGGCACGTTCGAAATCGGACGTGACGGCTGCATCTCTAAGCGCGGCAATGCAACAGCTATTCCTGCTTAGACGTATACGACTGCAAGCTACAAACCGACTTGGTCAGAACACATTCCAGCATTATGCGTCCAAGCATTAGCACTTAAGTTTTTTTTTTTTTTTTTTGCTAGCATTACATTGTAAAGAAGTTTCCGCAGGACTAATAGTTTCTACTATGGGAAGATACACGACGCAAACGAGTTTTAAATCGTTGTATTTCACGTTATGCCAAGATTTACGCCACCTTATCTGTGTTTCTGGCCTCTTCAATGTGATAGCAGGGTATGATATCCAGTAAGCCAAAGTTCATTATTGAGCGAAATTCACTCCATATGTTTCGAGAGAGAGGTTCTAACCAGAGGATAATTGTCGCCTGGAAAGAAGTAATGGGACAGTCAGTAAGCAGTAACTTCAACAAAGTGGACTGGAATGAAAAACTTGAAGTGATTGATTTCTTGGAATTTACCTCTCAAAACCACGATTTGACTATGAGAGATGCCATTAGTGAAGGGTTCTCTATATTTCGTCCACCTGGCGTTCTTTACCGTGAATTGACATCGCGCAGTAGACGGGCTCAACATAGTTCGCCTCCATCGAAATGCAGCCGCCGCGGCCGGGATTCCATCCCTCGACCATCGGATCAGCAGCCGAGTACCATAGACCTTACACCACCGTGGCGGGGCAGAAAACCCGAAGTGAACCTTTGACACAACGAGAGTATTAACTGAAATTTGGTGAAACAACTGAAGTGTGTACCTCAAAGTCAATTGGAAGGGCGGAAGTGGCAGAAAGAACATTAGGTGTGGTGGCACCGGACTGTATTCTGCTCTTGGTATTACTAATTAAGTGTGACCCACATATTCACTTAGTGACAAGCATCAGAATTTGCACGGTCGGCAAACTCCGAGAGGCTCACAAAAGTACGTTCGCTTGAGCAGTCATCGTCTCGCGTTACATAAAAGCAAGATGAGCTAGAGGGCTCAGAATTTACACAACCAAGCAGTTCATAATTTCTACTATTCTGTGCCCGAAGTACGTCTCCAAACACGTTAGCTTGGGAGTCATGTGGCAGCTTGTATTTTTTGCGCAAACCGACATGAAATGAACGCCATATGAGTCTGGCCACTTACAGGTCTATAAACTTATGCTCCGTAACTGGCATAATGATGCTAGTGATGTACACTACCATATTTGGTTAAACAGGCCATCAATAAATCTCGGCGCTCACAATCGCTGTACGACCCCACAACAACCCATAAGACCCCACAATAGGCAAGCCTCCTGATGGGGTCTGCCGTCTGTTATTTTTATTCACTGCTCTGTGTATTGCCTCGGCCTTAAAATTTATTTCTGAGCAGTCCTTCCACCCCCCACCCCCCACCCCCTCCCTCTGTAACCTCCCTATCGCTCAAGGCCAGCTTTATGAAAGCCAAGACAAAAGATCGAAGAAAGATAAAGATGAATACGCAAAACCGCCAGTTTATCATACTTATAGAACTGTTAACGTAAGTGCGTTCGTGCATTCATCCTTGCATTGTTTGCGCGTGGCAGTGTCTTCACTCGAAGATGGTATATCTAATAAAAAAAATAACGATAGGTACTCGAGAGATTGAAAAACGACATCTGCCCCTCCCCCCACCCCCTCCTCCACAACTCTCTTTTGTTATTACGGAGCGTTATTAGCGCCTCCTAGACACATATAACGCAGCAAGCGCTTTCTGGGGGCTCTCACGCTCATTTCTCCGTTTTTAGAAACCGATGTGGTTCATTGGCCTTGTTTCACCAGTTCTTGTGCGCCCATACGTAATCTCTTCCCCCCTCCCCTCCTCCTGCAACCACCGTTCCCCTTTGAATTAAGTTTGTGGGTATTACAACGGGAAAAGAGTGACCAAAGCCCCATTGAAGTGGTGCAAAATACACTGTTGGAAAGCTTCACGTTATGTGTTCACCTCCCACTTGTATGCACGCATGGGTTTATCTATATCTAGTATGAATGCTACATTAGGAAGAATCTTCATATTAGAGAGGCATGCCATTTCAGCCTTCGTGCATTTCTCAATTTTTCGCAAGCCTCGTTCGAGATATATATGCTTGTTTCTTGTTCTTTTATCCAGCTAAACTTCAATCTTCTCTGCGATTGGCCATTTCCAAATTTCGAATCGATAAACATATGTCGTTCTTGTTATAGTGCCCCGAAACAGTGCTCAGAATAAACACCGTTTCTTACATAACCACCCGTCAGTGTATACGCTGTGATGTTATTGCTGGTGTTAGTGTTGCAATATATACTTTGTGTTTCGCTTTTCTCCCTCTTATTTAATCTACGGGCATTTCAGGATGCGACGTCTGCGTTCATATGACACCACGGTCGCCACATTGACGCAGAAGCGGGACCAGATGGTCAACTGTTTTCTGTTTTGCTGCATCCTTTTTGCCTGCACCATCCGTGAACCCACCTGGAAATAAACGGTTCCCTAGGGTAAAGCTTACCGTCCTAAGACGCCGCAGAGTAACGCTACTTTGCCCGTGCGGCCTCAGAAAGGTGCGAGCTAGCTTGGAGCACTACTTTGCCTTCGCGACGTTTCGATGGTCTGGAAGGCCATCAGAGGATGTGCTGGCTTAAGGTAAAGAATTGAGTGCTATGTCATCGCAGTCATTTCGTTTGCTTCTTGCGCGCCATGCTATTAGTCTCCTTCAGCCTTATGGCTCGTTATTATTCAGTTTCATATGGCATTTCACTGTTACTTCTATGACAATAGCCGTCGAGAAGATTTCTACCTGCAGATGGTGTCCCACCATAGTGCATATTAGGTATTAAAGTTAGGGGGTTGGATAGCTGAGCTCGAGGTCGGTGGTTCGACACCCGAATTTTGATTAGAACGACTGCATTTTGATGAGAAGGTAAAGGGCGAGATACACTTAGATTTAGCAGCCCATTAAGGAGCACCCGGTGGTTACAAGTATTCCGGAGTCCTCCACTACAGCATGCCTCATAATAATATCGTGGTTTTGGCAGGTAAGACAATAGCAGTTATTATTAACGTACATTATTAAACACATAGAATATTGCTAACAAAATCGTGTGCTTACTAGGACTAATTCGCAAAGCTTCTTAGTCTACCCTTCCACTTCACATCCCCGAAGGTATGTGTTAGGCCGAAAGCGCATGCCCGCGATTTTGTGCTCGACAGCGACGAGCGACGCGATATGTGACGACATTGGCCGCCGCGCGACGGGTCGCTTGGTCGGTCGCTCGGCTTTTGGAAATCTAGAAACAGCCAGTCGTCGCTCGTAAGTAGTACGAGCGACAGGCAGTCGCAAGCTGCCGGTACAAGCTGTACGTGAGTAACGCATTGCCGGTTCTCACACAAGCGCTCTTGCAAACAACTGTCAGCAATCACTGAACACCAGAAGAAAACAAGACCAGTACAATACATTCAAACCTGTTTAATGTTACTTTGCACGGCTAACAAAGTTTACATGGAAATATTACTGCTCACATCAACAGAGTTTTTGTATACGATAGCTGACAACGCCGGGGAGCCGTCGCATGATACATCGCTCGATCCGTCGCTTGCACGGGGTTTGATTTTTCAGGCGACGAGCAGTGCGGCGGGTATAAACGGTCGTGTCGCTCGTCGCAATCACGCACAGGATCTCGTACATGTGGTTTCTGCTTTACTCTTGCATTTTCTCATTGTGCAGTTAGAAAGTGGTTACTCTCTCTTGGAGTGCTATTACTTGTAGGTGTACTTCGTGATGAACACTAGTAAACACTAATTAACTACGAAGAGTACGTTGCGGTGATGGAGGAGAAATATTAACAATTATGGTTGCTAAGGGCTTCCAATATAAAAACGGTACAAATATCTCGTGTCCTAGCTTCTCGACTCTCGTATCAAACGCTCAATGACGAATAAAAAAACTGGTATGTACTCACTATTTCTTCCGGAAGTTTATGACTGAACGAACTAATTCAAAATATGCACCATTGCAGTGCGGCAGTCAGGCTCTATAGTTGAAATTAATGAGGTTATGCGGTAAGACTAGTACGTGCATATTCCTACTTGCGCATGCGCGCGTGCTTCTCATTGCTTCTTCACTTATGATAACATTTGTCACACTGTTGCAGAACACTACGTGACAATGACACGCGACTATCACGCCAACATATTTTCTGCCAACTGCTTCAAAGCAACAGCGGGAATGATGCAGCAGATGTTTCTTAATGTTCGCGCCCATTTGTTATCTAAGTGGCCTTCCTTAATAAAGTTGTTGTTGGCCCACGTGGTTCATATTGTAAGTATGCAAATTGCAACTCAAATACAAGGCAGTGAACTCCTGTGCTACGAGTATTAATTGGAGGAAAAGAACTTACCAAGTTGAAGGACACGCCTCCACAACTGAGCCGGTCTAGCCGTGTTGCACAGTAGTTGACATGCGACGGCTTCACTTGCAAATGCACCGATGAAGCCCTCATTCTTATTATTCTCTTATACGCAGGTACTCTATAAGCAAAAGCAGATAACTGCGGTTGGATTTCCGTGAGCAGAGC
Source organism: Hyalomma asiaticum (assembly GCA_013339685.2). Lineage (NCBI taxonomy): Eukaryota > Metazoa > Arthropoda > Arachnida > Ixodida > Ixodidae > Hyalomma > Hyalomma asiaticum. Next base: position 114,010,168 of record CM023483.1, on the reverse strand, counting down.
TCCGGAAACATTATCCCGTCTTTTCGCGCAACATAATTGGGGACTCATCTAATACCCACCACCAGAAGAAACGCCCCTGCCTTACTCTTCATTTCGCCAACTGCACTTATATGAGATTGCTGTGGCGGCAGCTGTGCAATGTCGCCATTACGCTACGCCGCTTAGCACGCAGCCGAAGGCAATAAACCTAGGGGGAGCGGCCACAGAATTACTCGCATCAAATACCACTGGGACTTAAGCTGCAAGAAACCATATAACAGCTACGGTCACTGCACTTTTCCCCCGTTCTACTTTTCTTTGGCGCCTGTTTCTCTCCATACAACGAGAATCGTCGTCTGGGATACGACGTCACCTTAGCTCCGGTTCACGTTACGGTATTCTCCCTTCGTTTGGAGGTATCTTTCTTTTTGCCGAGTCCAGCAGAACCAGACGTCCTTTGATGCCCGCAATCCCTTTCACGCGAGGCTTCTCTTTTACACTGGCGGCCGCTGTTGTTGGCGACGTGTGCTGTCTCAAACGCCTCAGCCAGCATGGCGGCAACAGCGCGGATATTGTGGTGATCTCGATATTGCTGCCGATGCGGACAACTCGGCGACATTTTCTGTTGTTGCCCGCGGCACTTTCTTTCAAAACTTTTCTCGCAGCCAGCGCCCGCTCGCTGGCAACGCTTTCCATGCCGCCGACCACCCACCGACGCGGAAGCTTTATTGATGAACGGCGCTAGCAATGCGCCCAGAGAGCCATCCATATCCCAACAAGAAAGTGTCGGCCGTATATACGCCGTGTATATATACACAGTGCAGGGCATCGCTGGGGCGGGCCGACTCCGTAGAAGAAGCAAGAGGAGCAAAGCCCCGCTGGGACGTGCACGATCTAAGGGAATGGGGTGGGAGGGGGGCAGCAGGCCTCTCTGGTCTTGCCGAAGAGACTCGGTGTTTGCGCTCCCCGAAGAATTTTTGGTCTTTTTTTTTCTGTTCGCCATGCTGTGACGACGAATTTGCCTCGCAGCTGTGCGCTAGCCCGTCGGCAGTGCAGGCTTACACAAATTTCCAGAAGTTGAGCACGCTTTGGATTAAAACTTCAAATAAGCGGCCCTTTCTTTTTTTTTTACTTCTTCTTTTTCTTCTCCAACTTCAACGCTTCGAGAGCGGTAAGAACGAAAACTATGAAGAAAGCCCTTGTAACTGAGAGCTGGCGGAACTTGCACCCTGAGGGCATTGCTGCAAGTAGCCTCGCTGATTTCAGCTTTTTTTGTTTCACGTTGCGATGGCATCCATAGACTAGCGCTTGTACTGTAAGTAAAGAGTATATAAAGATGGGTATGATGGTAGTTACGAAGATTTCTTTTTTTACGAAACCTCAGGGAAAATAAACTGACATTGTCAGCTTAGCGTGATTGTAGTGAATGTATGTAGTGTTTCCGGTTTGGAATCATAATTATTGGGGTTTTACGTGCCAAAACCACGATATGCTTAAAAGGGACGCCATAGTAAAGGGCTCTAAATAGTTTGACTACCTCTTTAATGTGCAGTTACGTAGTACATGGTTCTTTAGGGTTTTCGCGTCCATCGGAAGTGCCACCAGCGTGGCAGGGATCGATCCCTCGTATTTCAGGGTCAGCGGCCGAGTAGCACAAGCACTGGACGAAGAGTTGCTGTGAACATCCTCGATGCTTTCTTTCTAGTGCGGCGCAGTGACAAAGTAATGCAAATGATCGGCGTGTATTCCTCTGATCGCATTACTGTCTTAATGATCACAGCTGTTTGCATCTATTGTGAAATCACAATGCGACTACCAATGCGGGCACATAATAAGAAATGATTCCAATCTATTCAAAGATTATGATGTGAACATTAGAAGTGTGAGCAAATGAACTAGCCTGTTTGTGGAAAGATAAGTATGAGGAAAGAAGAGCAATGAAAAAGCTTCAAAACTATTTTAACAGCGTATTTTAATACTAAGGCTTAAAAAGCAAGAAGTGAGCATGGATGTTTACTTTCCATTTGGAGAACTGGCTCTAGCAGATTATGGTGATACTGGAGTTCTCTTATAACTACGTAGCTAAACGAATTTGTCCGATTAACTATAGGTTCACAACTACGCCATCGTTTATTTGAACGCCATGAACTACGATCGATTACTTTTATAACTTTTCTACACGTAATCGAATAATATTTGCGAACACAAAAATTCTGAAGTCAGATTGCACACGTATGCCCAGTTATCAAATTCAAGCCATCGTTGTTCTTTGCGGGGGTGCATAAGCCTTAGCCCGTTCGTGGAAAGCAAGATTTCACTCGTAATAGGGTAAAAGAAAAGTAACTCTCATCAAATGAACCGCAGAATGAATCAAGTACGCGGGAAAACTATTACCAAATGGACGAACTCCCGTACCGCATGCTTCAGTAAAAAGCAGGGTGCATTCACGAGTAAATATTCACACGGAAATTTATTTTGAGTTGTACTTCAATATATGTAATATCGTTACATTAGTAACGCTACTGGATCGCTGCGCAAGTGAGATCAACCACTCAGCTTTACGTTCGAGCAACGCGCACTTGTCAGTTTTAAAGGACAAGAAAGTTCGTGCTGGAAAAGCTTCCTCGCTAATGTAAGATAACCAAAATATACAACAAGGTACACCCTTCATATGTACAAAACCCACTAGCATCGGCACACCATACCGCACGCAACTAGGAAATTTTTAGTTTGCCGACAATGAACGGAGAAACGCTGACACTGAGAACAACGTGATAACGAAATTTTAACTAGAATCAATTTCAATTTCGCTTAGGTGGAATTCGTCAGGCAAACCAGTAAAATGCTACGTTAACGAGCCGAATATGACAGAGTACACTGACACTGGCCGTGACGGCACATATCGGAATGGTAATGGACACCCTGGGAGCTTAAAAGCCCTCATTTACGTTACTGCGCTAACGAATAAAGAAAGTCGGAACTGTTTACCCCTATAGATACCAATAAAAGGTGCAGGTTGTTACAAGAAGACACTTCTTCCGTAGAGCAACCGGATGCGTGCTCCTAGTCCCGAACAAATTGGCTGGTGTCATTGTATAATTAGAGCTTAAAGGTGTACGCCGCCCACCAAATTTAACGAGGATACACCCACCTGTATTTTTCAGGGCCGTGCCACGGTGCTCTAGTGGTTATGGCACTCGGCTGCTGCACCGAAGGTCCCGGGATCGAATCCCGGTCTCGGCGGTTGCATTTCGATGGAGGCGAAATGTCAGTGCGCGTTAAAGAACCCCAGGCGTCAGAAATTTCCGGAGATCTCCATTGCGGTGTCTCTCATGATCAGGGCTGGTTTTCGGACGTTAAACCCTACAAATCATTCAAATAAATTTATTTTCCCCATCGCAATCCCTTTGTCACATCAGTATAGTATTGCCCGGTCTACCTCCCCGCCATGGTGGTCGAGTGACTATGGCACTCGGCCGCTGGCCGGGAGGTCGCCAGATCGAATCCAGGCAGTGGCTGGTCGCATTTCTATGGAGACGAAATGTTAGCGGCTCGTCTATTGTGCGGTGTCAGTTGACGCTAAAGAATCCCGGCTGGTAAAAATTTCTGGAACCCGCCTCTACGACGCCTCTCATAGTGATAGCGCAGTTTTGGGCGTAAAACCTTAGGAATTATTATGCCTCATCCACTGGCGTTGGCGTAAAGATCACTCTAGCGGCCAGAATCGTAGCCATAGTCGGGCTAATCTTTGGGAAATGCACCTAGCTCTTGTTAAACTTGCTCTTGTTAAATTTGAGGCTTTGACGGCGGATTTCATTCGGTAAGCACTGTACATTTATAATCGTTACTCTCATTTAAACGTCGAGAGGCAGAGAAGGTGTTTAATACATTTATTAGCTCGCACACTTCCTTGTTGGTGGGTGTGTTCGACAGAAAATATCTTGATGCTGTGCGTAGCCTGCAGATGCATTTTAATTTTCGATAATACTGCTATGAATATGCAAAAAATTACAAGTATTTTTGATGCCTTTTGCAAGTATTTGCAAAAGTATTTTTGAGCGAAACATGTAACGACAGAGGGGCTAGCCGCTTATGTAAGGGGCGATTACGAGAACGCTTGGAATTTACACGAGGATAACGACTGAGATATCATGAGGAATGGTGGGTAATTTACGGGCAAGTATGCCTTAGATAACGTTCATGAGCTACTAATTAGCACTCAGTAGAATTAGAACGTTTATGCCGACTCATAAGCCTATCTCAACTGTATGTGGATGTAAAATAAGTGCTCTTCCTAATAAAATACTCAAGCATGCCTACCTCATATCGCTGACTCTCTATAACCGCAAGCAGGCTGTGAAACAGTGTGCATGCGCAGAATTCCTTAACACAACTTACATGCTGCAAATATAGACGACTGTGTTCCCGTAAGGAACCAGTATGTGGGTTAGCCCTGCCCGCGAGTGTTTCTTTTCACAGGGAACTTCCGAGTACAGTTCTCCCCTCCATCAAGTTCGAAATTTTGGGGACATGTATTTCATGAATTTCATACGTGTACCCCAGCTATGATGACTTCGGACGAATCCGAAGCGAAGAAAGATGTACAGGTTGCAGAACCTGCGACAGTGCTCGTATGAATTCTAATAGCGAGTCCGAGAGAATCGAACATATTCAGCTAGAGTATTGTTTACACGGACTCGAGGAAGGCGAAACGATGATATTCAAACAAAGAACAAAATAGGGACGTTCGACTGGAAACGGTTTCCCTGAATCCGCAACTTTGTGGTACGTCAGCACATTTCGGTTCTCGCTTGCGCGCCCGCGCACTGCATCACGAACTGGTCCGCCGCAGAAGCACGTACAGCGAGTCTCGATTTCGCTAACACTCGCTCCCCAGGACACACGAAGCGATCACCGATCCGCAAGCGTAACCATGACAACAGGAACGAACGCCTCGTATTACGAGCGGCCGTCGTCGATGTCGTCTTGACCGACCAGCGACCGCTCGAACGATCGCTCGGAAGAATTCGGAGAGAGCGTATGGTATTGAGAAAAAAAAAAGCGCCGGAAGTCGTTCTGGCAAATGCCTTAGGGACTAGGTGTTTGCGTAAGGCGTGTGAGATGAGAAGGCTTTGGGAATTTCCCAACAGGCGCTAGGGAGAGCTTTCAGCGCTTTCAGCGCTTCTAGTGCCCGCTGCTGGCTCCACGAATTCCCAACGAATCCGAGAGCCTCGTATTTCAAAACGTTTTTCTTGTACTAGCCCGGAACTTTAGAAATCTCGTACGGCTTGTTCATTTTTTGTCCTTGTGTGTGTGTGTGTGTGTGTGTGTGTGTGTGTGTGTGTGTGTGTGTGTGGTTGTGTGTGCCTTCATGGTTTGTAAGTGGCAGTGCTGTGAATTCCAGAGTGTTTGGTTTGCATGGACGAACTTTCGGATAAACGGAGTGTGTATACCTCAATAGTGGACGCACATGCAGTGGAATATGCCATGTTCTTCAACAAGAACCCCTCTATAAGCTGACCTTAACCTAACTATTCTGATTGTAGGTTCTGCTATATTAGAACCTGCACTTTGTTTTCTTCCGCGTATTAGTAGCCCTGTCGCAAAGAACACAAACGAACGCTGCGCAGCAGAACATAGTGGTATGTAGCATGAGGGTGTGCTTTCCTTTTTTTTTTTTGGCACCTTACTCTTTTGGTTATCTAGCTGACACGGCATTTAACATCGTACAAGGAATTCGACCACGTAGTACAGCGCCTCAGTAACGCCAGTGCATGCATAAACAAAATGAAACATTAAGAAACATGTGTCATGGATTATATCGACAAACAACTGTGCTCCTTAACCTGACGCTCGATAAAAGTCACAGCAAGCAATCAGCTACAAGCAGCAATACATGGTAGAGTAATTTTAGCTACAAGGGAGTGGTGGCGGCGTTCACAAAGGCACGTCCGGGTAGGTTGATGAAGCTTCCCGCAAAATGCACTGTAACGGTCGTTTAAATTAAGGTACGTCTAAGAGAGTACCACTTCGCTGTCTAGAAAATCAAGAGAAGCAGCAAGACGGCCACAAGAAATAGTGTATGTAATGGAAAGTACGGACAAGCAATGGTCCTGTACTGGAGGGAGGGCGTGGTGCCAGCTGCTCTTGAAATGCGCTGCCCTTTGAGCGACGCGAATAAGGCGTAGTTAAGCGCAGGTCCTACACTGGCGTCTCTCAGGTCGCTGCGTCGGCTCTCAGCCTAGCTTATAGCGCACATTAGCTGCCCACAACATATGTCGGTGATCACAGATGCAGGAAGAAAAGCTGGGCAACCAAATGCTGCTCGGTTCGTAGCAAAGGAGATTTTCGTAAAAAAAGAAAGCCTCACAGGCCTTCTAAATTTGCATCTATGGCGTGAGATGTTCTTCCTGTGCGCCGTGTAGCAGAGATAGCTTGATCGGAAGTTTCGTATATGAGCTGGGGCGAGAGACGCAGCCCGACGCAATCTGGTCGCACCTGAATTCAATCCGAAGAACCAAGTATTATACATAAATCTCCACAGAGCAATGGAAGTAAAAGGTCCGAACCGCTTCACTCCTAATGATTCCAGCATTGCCTTGAATATACTGTGATATTACGGCTTTAGCACCGAGGAACGCTATGTGTATCGGACAGCATGACGGAATTCTGGCGAAGCTAAACCCAACATAGGATCTTGGCATGAATGTTGTGAACGTTCAATTGGTGATAAGGGGATCGCCGCCAGAGGGTAGCGGAGAAGAGATTCAAGGACATGGTTAGAATGGTACATGGTTAGAATGGAAAAAGCCCTAGGAGATAGCAACATTGGTTTTAATATTTCACACAAACAGGGCGGCGTGATGATTGAGCAGATGCTTCCGGGTTTATTTTATGCTGATTATATTGTCTTATTCGCGGGCAGTCGAGATGATATACAACGGCTGGTGAATATATGCGGGAAGGAAGACGAGGCTCTAGGACTAGGATTTAGTGTAACAAAATGCGGACTGATGGTATTCAATGATCCCAACGACCAGGCGGTATCCATACAGGGCCAAGAAATACCGAGAGTAAGCGAATATAAGTACCTTGGCGTATGGGTAAATGAGGGTGATAGATACATGAAGGTACACGAAAAAGCCTTGGCAGCAAAGGGAAAGAGGAACGCAGCAATAATGAAGCACAGAGCGTTATGGGGACACAATAGGTACGAGGTGCTTAGGGGTCTGTGGAAAGGGGTAATGGTTCCGGGGCTTACATTTGGGAACTCAGTGGTGTGCATGAGGCCAGAGATACAATCAGGAATGGATGTGAATCAAAGAACTGTGGGACGCCTCGCGTTGGGTGCCCACGGGAAAACGACAAACGAGGCTGTAAAGGGCGATATGGGATGAGCGAGTTCTGACTCTTGAGGCAAGGGAAGCGCAGAGCAAAATAAGGCTTGAAGAGAGGCTAAGGAATATGAAAGAGAGTAGGTGGGCAGTGAAGGTGTTCCGCTATTTATATAGAAAGAGCGTTGACACGCAGTGGAGAAAGAGAACTAGGAGGCTCACCAGCAAATATACGGCTCTAAGAGAACTGACAACAAAGAGCGTAAAGGGAAAAGTCAAAGAGGCTGAGAAGATTTACTGGAGGGCAGCGATGGAAAAAAAAACCGACTCTGAATAACTACCGAGAGGGCAAAAACAAAATAAAGAGGGAGGCATTTTATGATAATTCAAGAGGAAGCGCTTTATTGTTTGAAGCGAGATCGGGCTGCCTTAGAACGCGTATTGATAAAGCGAAATTCAGTAAAGAAGAAGAAAAATGCACATGCTGTGAGGAAGATAGGGGAACGACGGAGCATGTTCTGATTGAATGCGGAAATATCCACCCAGGTGTACGTTTGGGCACCACCCTACAGGAAGCCTTGGGTTTTAGGGCGAACAACGGGAAGCTGAACATAGCCGCGATTGAAATAATTAAGAGACGGTTAGAATACTGGTGGCATAAAACTAGAGAGAACGGACAAAAATAATTATAGGGAAAAATAAGGACTTTCTGCCATAAGGGGCAGGGAACTGGGCCATGAATTTCCGTTTTTGCTATAGTATGATCGATTTGATTGAAGTAAATTTAAAAGGCATGAGGAAAATTTAAAGAGAGAGAAAAAAAAAAGTTCTACGAGCCTGGTGGTGCACATGTCACCGCCCCGTTAACCGCCCCGTTACATGACGACGAAGATGTGACAGTGTAGCGCGCTGCGCTCGCAGTGGTAGCCGGGGCCGGGACCTCGCCAGAGAAGCAGCTGGGCGCGGGGGCCCTGGACTGGCCGACTAGTACGAGACTAGACACGCTCCTGGATGCGAGATCCTCCCACTGGCAGGCCGGGACTGACTGCGGGCCGAGACGCGGCCATATATCCCACAGTGCATACATAAAAAATATGGAAAGTTAGGAATGTAGCACTAACGTGATTGATAGGGCCTGACAAGAATAACATGCCATGCTCGTGTGTTACTTTATGATTAATGATAATAAAATCCCTTGTGGCGAATACCCCCACTGGTTATACGGGTATGAACCACAAATGACTGAATTCGCACAATATCTCCCCAGAACAGGTAGAGAGAGAGAGAGAGGCGAGAAGGACGCACAGGTGTGATAAAGCAGTGAGGTCGGTTTTACACGTACAGCAGAACCTCGATGACACGAATTCGTAGGGAGCACGTAAAATATTGGTATCATCCCGAATTCGTATGAGCGAAAACAAGTTAAAGCTGATCATGAAGATGAACAAGAACTTTATTGGGTTCAACTACTTCTTGCTCAAAAAGTCCATGATGTTCTTTTGAACTTGTTTAACTTCGCTGTCCCTCAAGAAAGCCGCCTGAAAGGAATAAAACCGTGCTGCGGTTTCTTCACTCACGCTGCCGGTGCTTACGGTGCGACGCAGTACATCGAGGGCGTCAAGGTTTTCCGACATTGACGGTAGCAGATCACACTCACCGGCATCGTCATCATCATTCTCAGACTCGGTATCTTTTGCCTCGTTGACCAATACTTCGATGGATCGCAGCACACTGGTCGCTACGTTGTCGTCCGCGGTGACGAAGTCTCGCGCCGAAGCTCGAGTTTCAAGGTTCTCCCGTATAACACCGAATGACGCCGCATTTTATACAACGTAGTCCGTCCAAAACTACATTAAAATTCGTATCATCGCGAAATTCGCATCAACAGTAATCGTATCATCGAGGTCCTACTGTACTAGTTTCCTGTTTGAGAATGGCTGGTCTACAACAGCGCACTTCCTTTGAATTTGTTGGCATAATTTCTCCGCACCCCCCATATATATATATATATATATATATATATATATATATATATATATATATATATATATATATATATATATATATATATAAATGTGTGTGTGTGTGTGTGTGTTTATATATACAAAGAGCGAGATAGCAATTCGGACTATTTCAGCTCCCATAATTTCAATAACTGGCAGTGCAACCTCCACTTCTTGCTTCCTACTAGCAGTCAAGGCTTAACCGACACGCAATACAATAAGATTGCCCTCGAACTAAGTGCTATAGTCTTCGTTACCCCCTTCCGCCCATCACTGAGAAACCAAGGCCTCTCAGGAGACACTCCACTGTGGCCAAGAAAGAAGGAAGGAGATGGTCGTGGATGTATGCCGGTGTTCGGCTGAGCCCATAAAGGATTGATCATCCCCACAAGAAAGTAAGTCTGGGCACTGTGATGACCTACTTCAGTCAAAAGAGGCGCCAGCAAGAGTGCCACTTTCACAATCTCTTGTACTCTCGTTTCTTCCCCTGCGCGGTGGTGAAGCCCTCTTTTATTCATAACCGACGTAACTGAAGTATAGCCAGTGGATCCGTCCTATCGGGCTGGGAGCTGAGCGCAGACTGGAAGACCGTTCGAGCGACCGACTAATGAATAATAAGTTAACCTAGACACGCCCGCTCGCGGTGTTTATGCGTCACACTTCTAATGATCGTGTGGCAGTTTGTAGTGACAGTCAGTCACAGATTATCAGCGCAACCCAAATAAGCAGTCATGTTCACCCGTCCTACCTCATAGTATAGCCTGTAGGTGATGCGCATTAAAAGCACTACTTGTGGAAAAGTTGTATATCTGTAATTAAGGCACCAGGAAACTTCTCTATCTGTCACAGTATCGATGCACCGTCAGGTATAACAGTCACCGGCAATCGGCGAACGATTTCAACTGCTTGCGGGCGAAATTATTTTAAAAGCCCTGGCGCTGTGCAACTCTCGAAAGAGGCTATTGTTTATAGACAGTGTGTCATAGGGAGCACGCACAATTAAGGAATAGAAGAGGCTTCATTTCAGCGTTTCCATTTTTAACTGTTCATGTTGCAATTTGTTTTCACATTGACGTATTTTCAATGGTGTGTAATGTATCTGTGTGTAAATTGTTCGCTTGTTGCAACGTATATTAGCTTCGCTCTAATTTTGAAGCCATGTTTGATAATACATTAGGCGCTTGCATTTACTATCCTGTTATGCATGGATATCAAAGCTGTGGGTGGGTGGGTGGGTTGGGGATAAGACAAGGAGCTAAGAACACATCAAGTCTTGTCAACGTTTTGGTTACTTTAAATTGTACGATTGTTTGCAAGTACTTGAAATGGAAAGAATGAATCGCGTGCAGAGATGAGATAACTTGGCGTAGCCATTTGCGGTTGTGTATAAAAGGATATCATCAGCTAAACTTACAACTGATCATCTGTATGTGGACGCAGTTTGTACAAAACGTTATGCCAAGCTAAGAGAATATTTTTTCTAACATACTGGGAACAATCATACGGGAGACAGTTCACGACTGGAAGGGTAAATAGCTAGAATTGTTACCATGAAGTTATTAAAAAATATTTTACTTACATTTTTAGTGTCACCACTACTTTAACAATGATGACTTGTAAGCTTAGCGCTAATAAAAAGATAGGTATGTAAACGTAAGAAGCAAAAAAAAGAACAAGGAATCTAAGCAAGCATGTTCTTCTTCAATGAACAACGTGAACGATTCCTCAATTCGCCTGACTAGGTCAACGCATCTCTCCAGGAAGCTTCTTTAAAGAACGCCCACCATCCTTCATGGTTGTCCTCTCGAGCGTGTGCTTCCGCATAAGCGGTCGACGCTCTCTAGAGTTGCAGAGCATTCGAGAAACGAGATACTAAACGAAACACAATGCAACGAACATTTATCTTGATTTATTCTTGTGACAGCACGGCGGACTGCATTTTACACGTGTAAACGTTGTTCGCGAGAGCAGCCCACTAATCTTGCCATGTACCGCCGTATCGACTGCCCACGAACCGAAAGAAGTGTTGCCGATAGGGAGGGAACAAAGTCCGAAGGGGGGCGGCGGAGTTGCAGCAGCGCTACCCCCAAGCGCCGTTTCGGGAATCGATATTCAGCTCCGATGAAAATGATGCGACGCGGAAAAGAGCAAAGGAAAAACGAAGGCATTAAAAAAGAAACGATTTTAAGCTATCCTTCGGCTCGCGGGAGCCTGCGCGGAGCCCGGAAACTGCCATTGTTCTGATTGGGTAACAAAAAAATGCGGACTCTCGGAGTGTGTCGGCAATGCTGCGACTCTACAACGCGTTTCACAATGCAGGTATCTATGAACGAAACGTAACAATTGCCCAATTTTTTTTAGTGTTTGTAATCGCTTTAACTAATTTAGTGTTTCTTGGAGTACTTCGAGAGTGCCATATACCATTACGAACAGCGCAAAAAGGGGAAAAGCGAGAAGAGGCGCTGGAACTCGGGTGATGTTCCGGTGCCTTCTTTCCTTCTTACGTTTCCGCGTGGTTTTTGAGTGATGTGTCTTTAATATACATCCCGAACCGTAACCGTTTCACTCTACTATTCTGGAGAATATTGCGAAATCGCAGCATTATATGGTTATTCTACATACCACTTCCGTCGTGTTCTTAGTGTCATTGTTCTTCACTTTTGCTCTCCTTTCTTATCCCTCCTGTACAGGGTAGTAGGTCAGATCACCCCAGCTTCAGCTGACATTCCTGCTTTTTTGGAAAAACTCTCTCTCATCTTACAAGAATGATGCAAAAAAGAAACAACAATTATCCTACACATCGCCTTAGTTATCAGCAAATGTAATTCATTGAGAATCAGTCTGTGTGAAGATTTTGTTTTTTCCAAGCGTAGCGTGAAAGGATGCACGCGATACCATTATTTAGAGCGATCGACTCGTATAGCGTGGTCTTCAACAATCGATTACTGCTGTGCTACGTATATCCGGTAATTGCTGTTTCGCAATTACTTTCATCTACATTTTAGATGCGTAAGCACCTTATGGTCGAGCCTGTTCCGTCCTGCGCCGTCCACACCCGCACTGCGCATGCGCCACAGCTGGCCCAAGCTGGCAAGGATACGAGAACGCACCCTCGATCGCGAGAGACAACGCTGACGCAGGTAGCGTCTGCTAGGGAGTTTGTTGAATGAAAAAAAAAAAAAAAACCGACTGCTCGCGCTGCACAACCGTTCACCGGCCACCCCAGTATATATAGGCACTGTATCTTGACCTGCAATGAAGTGCTGGTGGGAGATTTCTCTCGTGCGTAGTTGAACCATGAGGATTCGCAGCGTGCGCGTTAACTAAGTGTAATCCGGAACCTGGTACGATCTACGACATGGGAGCGCAGGAACCTCATCAAGACCAGGAGCATAAATGACAACGAATGTGTAAATATGCACACATATTGTCACTCATTCACATGCATGAGTGGGCTATGTCACGGGCGATTTACTGGTAACACCGAACGATCCCCAGTGCTTCGCCCACTCGTCATGGTTCACTTCGTGAGATGCAGTGAATTTTTTAAGAGCGAAGCTATTCAGGCAGACAGTCCGTACGTCCTTGGTCACTAGAAAAGTGTTATCATCGCTAGTTTGCTGCCCAGGAGTGCCCCTACACTTCCTCGATACAATGCTCCATATGCGGAGTGTTTGCGCCCGCGCTTCTTTATTCTCATACGCCCATGCCCTCAGTCCCCCACTACACTGGCAAAAGTGTGACTGGCGGGCACACATTTTGCACGTGCAAGCAGAATACGAAATAAAGAAAATGTGTACCGACTCGTCCGGTACACAGCGTCTGGCAGAGCTATGCCTTTGCGCATAGCTTCGCGCCAAGAAAGCATGCGTCTTCTCGTGGCGTCCAAGCGGCTCCTACAATAGCAAAGGCATGCATAGCGTATTATAGCAAAGGGGAGAGACCGCATCAAGGCGAGCCGATGAGTGCCGCGTCTGCCACCGTCTCTGGCTCGACGCGAACCTAGGTCTTCACGCCGAGCTTGGCGCTAAACTTTGAGAAGCGTCGCTGGGCCTCGCAGTGCTTCGCAAGGCGTGTCCCGATGCCTCGGACCACCACGACAGGCAGATGGGCGGAGACAAACCCGGACTAGCCAAATGCTCGTCAGCTTCGCTAGCTTCGCTCTACTGGCGGAAGCTTCGCTAACTTTTATTTCATTTTTAGGGGCGAAGCACCTCTTAGTCTAACCTTGTCCCATGTCAGGCGTAACCCTCGCGCGGAGGGCGGCACGCGCTCGCCCTCGGCGCGTGCCTCCTACTCTCGGCGCGCGCCCTCGCCCTCGCCTTCGGCGCGTGCTGTCTTGTGTGAGAGAGAGAGAGAGAGAGACAGAGAGAGAGCGAAAGGCGCGCGTTGTCTATGGAAACGGGCGAAAATTCCAGAGGCCCGTGTACTGTGCGTTGTCAGTGCACGTTAAAGAACCCCAGGTGGTCTAAATTTCCGGAGCCCTCCACTACGGTCTTTCTCTCTATCTCTTTCACTCCCTTTCCCCCACCCCCACGGACGCTTAGCCGTGCGAAAATGCCAGAGGCCCGTGTACTGTGCGTTGTCAGTGCACGTTAAAGAACCCCAGGTGGTCTAAATTTCCGGAGCCCTCCACTACGGCCTTTCTCTCCTCTCTATCTCTTTCACTCCCTTTCCTCTACCCCCACGGACGCTTAGCCGTGCTCCCTACACGGGCTGCAGAAATTAGCGTCCTTTCCTAACCGAACCACAATCATCATCATCATCATCATCCCTACATGGGCAGCAGAAATTAGCGTCCTTTCCGAACCACAATCAATCAATCAATCAATCTTTCTTAGATGAACGCTCTGCCAGCTCGCAAAGAAGGAGAACGCGCCCTCACCCGCGAGAGACAACGTTGGCGCAGGCAGCGTCTCCTAGCGAGTTTCTTGATTGAGAAATACCGACTGGTCGCGTTGGAGAACCGTTCACCGGCCACCCATTATATATATATATATATATATATATATATATATATATATATATATATATATATATATATATATATATATATATGCACTGGATCTTGACTTGCAATGAAGTGCCGGTGGGAGACTTCACTTGTGCATAGTTGAACCATAAGCATTCGTAGCGTGCGCGTTAACAAATTAATCAGGAACTCGGCACGATCTACGATGAACCTTCCGAGCTTCGCCCGCTCATCATCATTCACTCCGTGGATATGCTGTAATTTTTTTTTTCATCTTTGTCAGGTATAACTTCGGCGAAATTTGAAACGTGCTGTTGGCTTTGCGCTACAAACGTTCACACATATTTTCGGCGCTCCTATGTCTCGCAGTAAACACGATGCTCAAGGGCACACTTTCGAACCTTCTCCCGCAGTCAACGCAGAATCGCCGAGCTCTCGGCTCCTGCGATAGATACTCGGCCCTCAACTGCACTGCCCGCTGAACTGGCGCAGCTACATTGCGTTCGTCGATAAAGCTTCGCTCGTAAAACTCCTGTACGGTGCGTTGGAGCGCATTTCCTTGATGGTGACGTCAGTCGAAGTAGCCTTGGCTTGGTTCTAATAGGCAGTAAACCCGGCGAGAAACGACCGTGCACCAATGATTGCAGGAAATGCCTATGCACAGTTATGGCGAATGCTCAAAATCAGTCGTAATAATAAGCTACGTGCCCATCATACGAACGTAGCGCTCTACCACGGCTGCTGAGCCGTACAGGAAACGATATTCCCAGTAAAGTAAGTGCCGCCTGAATTAGTTGTACTCGTCATGTGCGGGGCTTCTGGAATCTGGTTGTCGGCTATAGTGTTTCGACCACTGTTAAAGCGAGAGCTATAATAGGCCCATGAGAACTGGAATGTGGCGTCCGGCGTCCGCCGGCATCGACAACAAACGCGGTACAAGGAGTCAGGAACTTAACTTTGTTTAGTTGGTACATGCAAAATTGGCGTGCGGAGGTGCATATGTCGGACTAACATGTCCTGATAGGTCCTGACATCAATAACCTGGTGTGCTTGCCATTTACCACCCGAAGAACGATAATTAAGTCACGTGTGGTGCATATTCGTTTTCTTCCGTAAGGTATACGCGGGAATTCATGGCACGTGAATGAATAGAACAGTCAAATATACCTTGGACAGTACAGTGTATATTGTCGCGACGTAGAATAAACTGGCACGGGACCACAATGTGACAAGGCAGAACTAGATCTGTATTCCACAGAGAATACTACAGAGTCTTTCTTTCTTTCTTTCTTTCTTTCTTTCTTTCTTTCTTTCTTTCTTTCTTTCTTTCTTTCTTTCTTTCTTTCTTTCTTTCTTTCTTTCTTAATATTTGGCTCTTGCCCACTACGGGGGATTGGCCATGAAGCCGGCGGTTAATATAAAGAGGGAAAAAATGAGCTATAACAAAGGAAGAGGGAGAAATCAGCAACGTAAGGAAGAATGGAATGTTAGAGAATGATAAACTACAGAGACTACTGGAGCAGCTGCAGCAACTTCGTCTTCATTCGAATGCCGGTGGGCGCAGCTCGTGTTTCTCAGTTGGTGGTCTGCGAATGCCTTCTTGCATAGTATAGCCGTATCAAAATTTAGGTATGACAATTCAAACCACAATCTCCGCCATTAGAACCACAATGTGAAGCGATAACGCTTTCGCTTTCACGTCGCACGCGCAGTACCTAAGGACAACTAGGAGTCATGTGATCATAGGCTTATGGCGCTTTACCCACCATGCGTAATCCAACGCCTCCATAAATGCGCTGCCGGAGGCGGCGTATGAGCCGGTGCGAGGACGACACTTGACGCGTGTTTGAAAATGTTGATGGTTCAGACATGCCTTGAGCACATCAACCGCTTGGAAGGGTTCGTGCGTCTTGGCAAGGATGACTGAATGTCGTTGAGGCGCGGTCATGCTATTCGCAATTAGAAATTAATTCCTTAGGTGATGTTTTCCTTCGGCGAGTTTTCGCAGAAACCACACAACGTGTGCGGGCTTAACAACTCTCTCCAGTGAACAAGATTAATAGCATCTTTGACAAAGGAACTTGTTTGCACAGGTGTGCCCTTGGTTTATTACGTAGCCTCTGCGTCTAGCGGAGACAAGAGCGGTATACAGGCGATTCTGCTTTAGCTTCTGGAGCGCCGCCAGATATATCCCAGTATTTTTGTGCTTTGGTTTCAAGTACATGACGTCATAACATTCCAGTAGGGTTTTTTTCATGCGTGCTTCTATATCGTGTAGTTTCTGTTATCAGCGCAAGGTGGCAGTACCTAAACGCACGAGAAAAATGGTGTGTATACAGAGGGAAGATAATAGGGTATATGCTGTATACGTCACGCTTTTTTTTTTTTTTTTTTTGCCTTTGCCGTTGCACAACGGCAACTACTGCTGGAGTGATTTGAGAACGCCGTATGCCGATACGAATATAACGCACTCGCTCTATTTTTTCTGTTCGAAATTATTTTTCAGAAGAGTGTCGTGATAAAAATGTAGGAGCCCTTTGGATATTATTAAAATGGGCGCAAGCGAAGGTTTGCACGTGCGTGTCTCTTTCCTTCTTTTATTCTTTTGTTCGTTCCTTCAATGAGTGGTAGAAAATCCAAGCGATTCATATGGCTCGGATGCACTCACATCGTTTCTTGAGCTGAGGAGCGTACACATCTGCGGGCTCTGGCACTGCGCTTGAATATTCGAAGCGCAAAAGAAGAGAGAAGTACACGCGCACTTCCTCCATGATGACGATTGTTTCCGCTTATGCAGTCCCGACGCCGGCACCTTTGAAGCATAACAACCAATATCGCTCGCGGACTACATTACAAAAAAAAAAAAGAAAGATAGAGAAAAGATACAGAATATATGCTCCCATTCTCATATTCTTTGCGACGACGTTACGCATGTGCTAATTACTTCATTTGCCTTCTTAATTTGCATTATCAATCGTCACATATTCCAAATTTCATTACACAAAGCACTCGAAATCATAATTTTAGCTACTCAAAGAAGTGACCAAGCAAGGAAAGGCGGCAAACACACATACCGATGGAAACTTTCATAGAAAACACCGAAAAACTTGGAAAACAACAACTTAGGTTACAAATGCCTCTTTTTAAGGAAATTAGACGGAAGCCCTGCGGATGGCACAGTTAGTCTAACAGAAAAGAATTACCATAAAGAGCATGCTCTCATTACCAATATTATTGAAGTCACTCATATTTGGAAAATGACAGAAGGTACAAAAAGCTAACCTCTACCTCATTTACCGTAACCATGGTCTGAACCCTTCGCGCACGTAGCAAGCGCACTTATTTAATATTTTTCCGAATACTTCCAAAGTTACCGCTGCCACAGTAATTTTTCGGGATTCCAGTGACAGTACTCCAATGAATGCCCAAGTAATGACTGCAAAGAGCACGACTAGAGAACAACAAATCCTTCATTTTCTACCTAGAATCCCAACTGTTCATTGTGGACGTCGTACGAAGGCTTATTGCCTCAAACAACAATAGGCTTTCAGCGCTTCATATAGCAAGTACCGTAATCTCTCTACGTCACAAGCGGCGTTACCGACATATCAATAAAGCTTTAGAAGATGTGAAATGCAAGGTGCGTCGTTCGCAATGTGTACACAAACTGTGAATTTTGATAACATAACTGCGTAATATCTGCTGAACTTTCTTTGGCACCAAGTGCCACTAGCTTTACCGCTTTTCGCCGACCTTACGTACGCAAACGATCAATAGCGACGCTCATAAACTGACCTGTACACCGGAGCACACTGGGTACCTCCGATGTACAGTTCTCTAAAGCCATTCTGGAACAATTCATCATGCCTGTCTTTAGAAAATCTGTCATGAAATTACGACCTCGGGGCAGCGAACAATATACGTACGTACAAGCAGCACATGCTCATCCGTCTGTGTGGGGCGAGAGAACATTTTTATGGAGGGGACAATTTGTCATACGTACATCACACAACGTTTCCTCGACGTCATTGTGATGTTCTGTCCTGCCAGATGCATTTATTATTCTTTTGGAAGCTGCGATGTTATTCTTCGTATTTCGTTCTGGCCTTAGAAACCCTCACTCAGTACCTGTTGCTGTATAAACGCCGCATTTAAATGCGCTCCGCAGACCTTAGCCAATTTTCTCGCGGTGTAAATACATTAAGCTGACTAGGCTCCTCAGTGTAGAGAAACCACACTCAGGAGCAAAGGAGTAACAGGAGCCTTACTTGTGGGCCAACATCTCCAAATGTCTTATGAAAATATCATATAAAAGTAAAGCAGCAACGTCCGGTTGCAAAGCAATATAAAATGGGTGTGAAGCGGCTTTCGTTCTTTTTTTTTTTTGATGAGTGCGAAGCATGCCCACGAACTTGAAGAATGTCGCAATGGGAGGAAACAAGAATAAGGAAGGATTGGACACGGTATGGTTATTTTAATTATGTTGGTACAAGGGTAAGCTATTTACAGGATGTATTCACCAAAACACGAAATCAGCGGAGGGCCACGCTAGGCTGCAGTTCCTTTCGTCATCTTCTTCGTCGTCGGAGTTTTGTTGTTTCGTTCATTGCAATGATACCCTTTCAGTGCATTCGATAGATTCATTAGGAAAAGCGTAGTGAGTCTTTGAGAAACCTTGAAATAACTCTTCGTGTGACCGGCTATTGACCTCATCATCGCAGGCGGCTGCCTCTCGAGCAGCTTACACCAAAAGTTCTTCGGTCGCGTCAAGTATGAGCGTACTTGATGGTATTTTGCCGCAAGAGTAGCGTGACTTCATGTATTCGTCAGTCCCACGAGTGCGCTGGAAGCTACAGAGAGAGGCACGGTATGGGGGAAGAATCCAAAATGTCACTAACAATGTTCTCCGCTTGGCTTTCTTGGAACGTGCTTGTACACTTGCTGTATGGTTGCGAGCGTACCGTTAGAATAACTCCACAACACACGCACACACAAAGAAATAACAAGAAGTTTACGCTAAAATAGGCCCCGCAGCGACGCCCCGCGACGTCCGCGTTTATACAGTGGAGAAAGCGCTATTACATATGTTAACGTCAGGCCCACACAAAACGGTGCGTTTGGGGAAAAAAAGGATTAGGTGCAGATGTAAGCACTGTTGCAGTGGACCCAGTGCGACGTAAACAACCTACCTACCGAGACCCATGTGTCTGAATATCTCACATTCTTACATTCAACGGAATTGTGATATATACAGGACAAGCCGTGATTTTATATTTGCACATATGTGCTCAGTCACAATGGTGTTTGCACATCTATGACGTGTCACTAAAACAGCACGTGATACGGCATAGATGCATCAGTTTCGATAGTAGCTTGGGGCTTTTGTTGCCTGCTTGCGTATCAGAAAAAGCACATCAATATTCAAATATAAGAAATACACAGCGATACATAAAAACAAATCAGCACAGTGTGGGCGAATAACTAAACAGCGCAAGAGACTGGAGACTTAGATAATGTGTGATATGGAGTGGTGCTCTTAAGAGAGGCAGGTTAAGTTTCCGACGTTTTCATTTAGACCGGCTGAAACAGTGTTGAACTTGTAGATGAGGAATGATTCGCGAATTTCGCGTTCGTGGTGGGTCCTGAAACCGGATTCTAGTACAGTTATTCTCATGTTTTCGAAAGGGTGATTTGTCATATTTACGTGCTTGGATACCGGAAGGTTTGGAAGTGTCTTGCAGTGGGCTTTGTGGCTATTAAATCGATATCGGACCGGTGTCTCAGTTTGACCAATATACTGAATTTTACAGACTGCGCATTCCAGCATGTAAATAGCGTTGCTAGTATAACACGTGTAGTTTCCACTGATTTTTACACTGAAGTTCGATGCAGTGCTGGTAGCCATTACAGACGTTGTCATTTGAGCGCATACTTTGCATTGGGTCTTGTTGCATGGGCGGCATCCAAGATGCACAGCACAGCTAGCTTTGGATGAGATTAGTGCGTTGCTGAGGTTAGTGCGTTGTCGCGATATATAACACCTGAAGAGGCCCGTCTCCTTTGCCCCACTTGTGGAGTACCCGAAATACACCGGCGCCAACACCAGAACGGGGCCCTTCACCAAACTCGCCTCGCCGCCGCTGCGAGTCCTTGCCGGTCCAGCCTCCAGGCGTCCGCCTCCCCTACTGCCATAGAGGCTGCTGTGGCTCTTCTCCGTACTCTGCGTCCGCAGCTGCTCCGTGACCTGTCAACCCGCAACGAAACGCCACCACCGGAAGAGACCATGCATCTCCGGGAGCTGGAAATGGACACCTGAGCAACCTCCCTCCTCCCTCTTCCACTTCCGCCCCAGGGGGAGGGGCAGTGTGGGGAAGCCGATGACGATGAGGGGCTGCCTGAGCTCAGCTCGTGCTCGGCTCGCTAACGCTCGTGCTGGACTGGCTGCAGCAGCGGGCAGCCTGGCCTGGGCCTCGGATTCCGAGTAAAGGTGCTTGTTGTTTTGCTGCCTCTGTTGCCTCTGGACGCCGCTAGGGGGCTGTGGAGTACAGACGCGCTTCACATCGGCTCCCGCTTCTCAACTAGGATAACGGCCAACAACGACCCTCATTTTGGCATCTGCGTAGCAGGCAAGATGAGAGGAACCGGCAGACACTGACCACCACCAAGTGAGTGTCTTGTTGCTTGATTTTTGCAAGCCTGCGCACCCGCCTGGCTAACCCTAACGCCGAACGCGAGCCCTTGGAGGGATGTGTCAGCGCCCGGCGCGCGCTCGGAACGCTCGAGCGCTCCTGTGGGCACACCGGCGCCTGCCCACGCGGCGACCAACTCCCAACATGAGCAAAGCAGCGGACGGAACAGACCGGACTGAAGTGCAGAACGCTGCGGCTACTTGGCGGTATGATGCGAGCAGTGGTAGAACAATTAAACGAGAAAGCGTTTGGATCACGAGAGGCAGAAAAGGCAAGAGAGACGCGGGGGAAAAAACGACGCAAGAAGCAACGCCAACCAAAGAAGAAACGTCCACGCAGCAATCACAACCGCAGCGTCGCAAGCCTACGATGCCACCTCTACCATTTGACGACTACAAGATTGTATACCGCCCACAAGCAGGTCTCGAGCTAGCAAAGTGGAACAACATTGCCATCGTGCACGCCATCGGAAAAGCCAGCGGCTTCGCACAGCAAGACTTCAGCGAGAAAGTGTGCGTTCAAGTGCAACGCCTGGAAAACCTGATTATAGCAAGCACGGCCGAATGGGAAGACGCGAAAAAGCTCGAGAGCATCACCAGTATACAACTTCGCGGCACTTTGTTCACCATAAAAAGCAACACGAGAACTCCAGACGATGTATCCCGTGGTGTCATAAGCGGGCTTCTGCCCGGCACGAGCTAAGAAGAACTGAAGGCAGGCCTCCGCGCACCGGCAAGGTACACAGTTCTGCACGCACGTATGCTAGGGCAATCGTCCACGGCGGTGACCTTTTTTCAAGGACCGCACGTTCCTTATTACGTCCGCTTCCACAGCCTCGATTTTCGATGCAGACCCTACCGGAAATCTGTGCAGTACTGCAAAACTTGCGGCAACACCGGACATCGCCAGGATGTCTGCCCGCGACCACTGCCGGGCTTCTGCTCTAAATGCGGCAAGACCAATCAACCACCCGACCACACGTGCAAACCTGCCTGTATGTTATGCGGGGAATGCATGAAACCGCAAGCAAAGACTGCAAGAAAAGGCTTAAGCCAACCCGCCGCCATTTCACATCTGACAGCAACGAATGGACAGGATCAAAGCACGAGACTGTCGCTGGAGCCTAGCGGATGAATTCCCGGAACTAACAAGCCAAACCACTAACCTGCACAGCAGCGCCGGCGGCGCTCCCACACGAGGTCGATCACGGTCTGCACTCCGACCGCGATCGCGATCCCGTTCACGCTCACGCTCGTGCTCGCCCAAAAGAGTGAGCTATACGAACGTAGCAAGTGGTTCGAGTGGCTCCGAAACTACAAGCAGGTCCACGTTTTTGTCGCCTGAAAATGAAGCCTTACGAGTTCTACAAGACAAGGTGTACGTCCAACAAAGTGCACTGCAGCATCAAGCCAGTCAACCACAAAGCCAACAACCCCTTCGCGCTCTCCTCGATAACGGCCCTACAAGGACGCAGCAGCGCCAGAACCTCTGCAGGCTCGTACACAACTGCGCCGGATCGGAAAAGAACATCCTTCGAGAGGTTCAGAAGAAGCTGTGCGGAGATCCACAGATAACCACAACGGCACACGACAGAGCCTACGGTGGAAAACCAAACCCCGAACTTGACGAACCCTTTACGCAGGCTGAACTCTGCGCAGCATTGTCTAGACTCACTAGAAACACCAGCCCGGGCAAGGATCACATTATCAACAAGCATCTCCGGAACCTTCCGCAGCGGGCCACCGAAGCCCTTCTCGAGTATTTCAATGAATGCTGGGAAAACGGAGAGATACCGGTTAGCTGGAAGCACTCGGAGATCACAATGATCCCCAAACCCAACAGGCCCCTCAGCATTGAAAACCTACGCCCCATTTCCCTTACCTCTTGCGTCGGGAAACTTTTTGAGCACATGATACACAACCGGCTAACCCCATATCTCGAAGACAAGGGACATTTTCCGAACACAATGTTTGGATTCAGGCAGCACCTATCAACTCAAGATATCTTCCTTTTGCTCAAGGACGACCTCATCGACCACCTGAGCAGCAATAGTAAATCTTCGATTGTAGCCATCGATGTACGCGGAGCCTTTGACAACGTCAGTCACGATGCTATCCTCTCTAACCTCGAGTGCCTGGACTGCGGGTCTCGGACGTACAACTACGTGAGGAATTTTCTCACCGGCTGCACGGCCACAGTAGGATTGTACAACCTCCGCAGCGACACTTTCCGTCTACCGAGCAGAGGTACTCCGCAGGGCTCGGTCATTTCGCCGTTGCTCTTCAACGTTGCTTTAATCAAACTACCCAGCCTTCTCGACGCTATACCAGATCTACGACATGCTTTTTATGCTGACGACATTACCTTGTGGACGCGCGCCTCAAATACCGGAATACAAGAAATGCACCTGCAAGAAGCGATAGACACGATCGAGAGCTACCTGCAAAACTGCGGCCTCCGCTGTGCTCCTGAAAAGTCGGAACACCTCATCCTGAAATCCAGAACGAGAGGCCGACCAGCCGCCTACAGCGAACCCGATCCCAACGTCACCCTTAGCGGAAAGCCCATCCCTAAAGTTGAAACGTTGCGTGTGCTGGGGCTCCACATCCACAAGGATGGGTCCGGGGCGGCCACCCTCCCGCGACTGCAGCGCACGCTATCACAGCTAACGCATCTCGTCAGGAGAATCGCAAACCGTAGAAGCGGCCTTAAAGAACAAGATACGCTACGTGTGATGCAAGCTCTCCTCAGCAGTCGAATAACCTACGGCACGCCCTATCTGGCGCTGAAGAACGCAGAGGTAGAAAAGCTCAACATCATAATACGTAAAGCCACCAAACTCGCCTTAGGGCTACCATTGACAGCTTCAACTACGAAACTCCTCAAGATGGGAGTACACAACACCTGGCAAGAACTAGCCGAAGCGCATAAGGCTAGTCAACTAGAGCGGCTCAAGCTCTCGCGCACTAGAAGATCAGTGCTTAAACGGCTTAACTATAGCGAGGCTTTTGTAGCTGATACATCCACGGATCGAAAAGAACGACTTCCTCCGAACATCCGCGAATCCTTCAGCATTGCGCGAATTCCACGCAACATGCACCCCACGCATCACAAGGAAAGAAGAAAAGCCCGAGTGAATGCCATGCGGTGAAATTACAGCCAAGATCCGGACGCCAGATATGTCGACGCAGCCAAATACCCGCACAGAAACGCCTACGCTCTGAGCGTAGTAGATTATCGAGGCACAGAGCTTGTATCTGCCACAGTCCGCGCCCGAAACCCAGAAACTGCAGAAGAGGCAGCAATCGCGCTAGCAGCTACCACGTGCATAGACGCGGCTGTCGTATTCACAGATTCGCAAACAGCCATGCGAAATTACTCCAAAGGTCGTGTGTCTACACAAGCACTGAACATTCTGAAGCGTCAAAGCACTCCGATGCCATACACCTGTGTGACATGGGTTCTTGGGCACGAGGGGCTGGAGGGGAACGAGACGGCAAACGCTGCGGCCCGCGATCACGCCTACCGGGATATCCCCTCCCACTCTCCAGACGGCAGGGCAGCGTCCGCGGAGGCTGAACCCGTACCCATCACCTACTCTGCGATACTCCAACGTCAAAGGCTGGAACGCAGGGAGTATCCCCCACCGCACCCAAAGCTCAACAAAGAGGACAGTACCACATTGAGAAGACTACAGAGCAACACATACACCCACGGGATACTCATGCACAGACTTTACCCGACGCTACACGAATACCTCTGCCCAATTTGCGGCGTACCTGATACCTTAGCCCACCTGATACTAGCGTGCCCGTGCCATACAGTTACCGAAACATCGCCTTCACCGAATGGCCGTAACAACAGCCAAGCAAGCGAAGACCTTCTCGAAACGTGAGAGGCCAAGCTCGCCTCAGAGGACCTCGACGGACAACGACGTCTCGTCACCAGGGCGAAGGAGGCAGCGAAGGCCAGAGGGTTCCTGGAATGAGGAAACCTCCCACCTAGGGTACAAGCGGGACGAGCCCCACAGTATCGTTTCGTAAAATAAACGTTTATTCACTCACTCACTCTGTTGCCTCTGTGTTCTCTCTGAGAGCTCTGGCCGACCACTAGCCCTGAGCCCACAATATATATATATATATATATATAATTCGGGGAAGAAGTTCTGTGGGTCCGGTTCAAAAGTAGTTTAGAAACAAATTGCGCACTTGCGAAAATCGCACGTTTATTATTCAACGTTTCGGCCGTGGCACGGCCTTCGTCAGAATGAAGCAATTACAGTCTAGTAGCCTCTTTTATGGGCATACACATGTGGGCAAGGTCATGTACGTGCACGTGTAATTGTGCAAATATGACAAGGCTGACAAGACAAGGATATGTGAATCACAAGACTGATGCAGATGTACATGTCATCGCCACGTAGACGCGCGACAAGGAAAAACATTTAAAAAAAATATATAAAAACAGTAAGGAACCATGTTTACAGAACACATATATATGCGCGACAAAAAAAAGTAAAAACGTGTTTTCAGAACATATCTACACAGCGCGTTAGCTGCAACGTGACAATGATTATACAAAAAGAACGTAATGATGTCAAGACATGACTGATAGGCACGACACTTTACCAACGCTCTCGTTGATACCGCATGACACAGTGTTAAACTTATGGATGAGGAATGATTCTCGTACTTCCCGGTCATGGTGCGTTTTGAAACCTGACTGTAATATCGTTGCCTTGATTTTGTCAAACGTGTGTCCCGGCAGCCTTACATGGCGAGATAGTGGTAGATGCGGTAAGCCGTTAACATGCGCTCTGTGGTTGTTAAAACGCGTGCGAAATGAAGTTTCGGTCTGACCGATATACTGCATATGACACAATGAACATTCTAGTAGATAGATGACATTAGCGCTATCGCAAGTAAAATTGCCATTGATTTTTAGAGAAAAATCAGATGCAGTGCTTTGGGCAGTATTTGATGACGTCATATGCATACAGATTTTGCAGCGGGGTTTTTCACAAGGCTGGCAACCAAGATGAACAACAGCTTTTGTCTTCGAACGGGTTAGCATGTCACGCAGGTTTCTGGAGCGACGATATACAACCCTTGGCGATTCCGTGAAAATCTCTCTAAGCCGATCGCTCTGTGTCAATATATTGTAATGCTTTCTGAGGATGTGGGACACGTTAGGAACAGATGCGGAATGTGCTAGGACAAGGTTAGTGCGTGATAATGCCGCTACTCGTTTGTCCGTACTGATGAGGTCTTTCCTGTCAAGCGAATCAGCCCGTTTGATTGCGTCGTCAATTATCTCCGAAGGGTACTTCTGGTCAATTAGTGCTTTACGAAGCTGGTCACAGTTTCGAGTGAATTCACTGTCGTCCGAACAAATCCTTTTAAACCGAATAGCTTGGCTATACGGGATGCTTGTCTTGCAATGTTTTACGTGATTGCTCTTAAAATGCAAGTACCGTTGTCGGTCAGTTGGTTTCCTATAAAGATTGGTCGTCAGTTTGCCATTACACAGACATACCGTGACGTCAAGGAAGTTTATGCTGACTGGTGAATAACAATGAGCAAATGAAATTGACGGTGCGGCATTGTTGAAGTCCGCAATGAAGCTAATCAATGCTGCTATATATATATATATATATATATATATATATATATATATATATAAACGAGTACTATCTGGCCCATCAACTGTGCTATGAAAGTCCAGGCGTGTGAGATTGCACTGCATCGCTGATATTGAAGGCCCCGCGGTGTATAATTACCATTCGCAGAAACGACATTAGACACGCAACCGTACCTGCATAACTCTGCGCGGTAGAATTCATTATCTGCGTGAAGTGATAGAGCGCTCGCATATTGTCCGTTTCAGGATTGCACATGAAAAAAAAAATTGCTTTTCCGCTCCTCTCAAATTTAGTGCTATTTGCTGCATCGTATTACAAAAAGAAAAATGCATTCAGGAAGTCATTACGCACATGCGCACTTGCGAAAGCTAAAATGAAACAAAGGAAAAATGAAAAGAAAAGCAATCGATGGACAGCGAGGACAGCTGGTAGAATGCCTTGAAGTTAACAACACGAATAAAAAAGATTAGATGCGTGCTATTGCAAAATATTCCCTGCAGCAACAGTCGCCTCGATATCTTTTACAATCACTTTCAAAATCTTTTTTCTTTGTTCTTTAATATTACCTTTTTTTTCCCGCGGACCCTGCACCACCAACAAACAGCGGTCAGTTACCGCTTCTAATACCGATCCTCCATCGGTAAACAGAATTTCGTACCTCTTGAATGTCGTTCCAAATCTCCATTCCTCTTCCAATAACGATAAAAGAAATTGAAAACGCAAAGGGGAACGAGCTGTTCGCCTCAAGTTACCCTTAGTGTGCTGTCCTCTGCGGCAAATATTTGTCTTTCTAACAAGGGCAATAGCGGTGTAATAAGGCAAGCAGAGCAGACTACGCGAACAAACGGAGACTGTATTGCGGAGGGACGTAAAGTAGTTTTTATAAGTGCTGAGGGCATTGATTCTACTCGTGATACGCTATCACGTTCTACGTCGCAAGCAGTTCCTCATTACGGGCTTCAAATATCCCGGGGCGTGTAGATTGAATAAAGCAGGCTTCATAGCTGATGTGTGATCAGCATGCGCTTAATGTTGCTCTTGCATTGTGGTCATTGTACAGAAGTTTTTCTTTTAATTATTAAGCAGAGTGACTGCAAATTACAAAGGATGAAGAAGAAAAGGCGGACACTATGCGGTATTGAAGCTCATCATTTATTGAGACGAACACGGAGCTTATATTGAAGAGACGCACGCGCACAACGACAAGAACCCTGCGTATGCTACGCATTGTGGCGCGAACCAGTCAGCAAGAAAATTGCCTCTAATTGTTTGGCCTAGAACCAAATGTCGGAAATAGGGTGGGCGTTCCTGTGCAAACTACACCAGGGGTGCAAGCTTAACGGGGGCTAACCTGAAATGTGGACCGTAGCGTAGTGACGGTGTCGTAGACTGCTGGTACGACGTAGCCTTAGCACTCAAGTTAGTGCACAGACATATGTTTCGTTGGCGAGAAGAGCGCGCTATGATGCGGTGATGTGCGTATCGTAACTGGCTTTCGTCGAAGGAGTCCTGCGGATCCGAGGAACGATGCACGGCAGCACGCCGTGAGATTGTAGAACACATGTATTAGTTATTTATTAGTTATTATACCGGCGTGAAACGAATTACATCAGCACAAATTAGAAGCCCAGTTGTCGTCGCGGAATGTCCATCACCATGACTGCTGGTGCAATAGGTTTATTTACTGCCATTACCGTGTAAGAAGGAAGGAAAAAATAGAGAGGGAAAGGCAGGGAGGTTAACCAGTGTAGGACAACCGGTATGCTACCCTGCACGAGGGGAAGGGGACGGGAGAGATTGAAAGGTGAAAGGAAAGAGGAAGAGAGAGAGAGAGGGTGCACATATAGCACATTGTCAGAGTCAGTGGCACCTGCATGGTACGTGACATCACACATCGCTGTTAAAGTCGTTTGTGCAAGTCCGTCGTCTTTAAAAAGTGCAGCAGCGCCTTTGTCACCTTCAGTTGCAATGTCTTGTGTGGCCGACACTGCAGAATGGCATCAACCGACATCCGTCGCAGGCCAAGGGGAGCAAGAGTGGACGCCAATGTTTGCCTCACAGTAGCCTATAGGGGTAGCCTGCCTGCTTGGCACCTCAAGGGCCTGGATTCGACTCCCGCCTACCGCTTGGTATGTTGCCTTCGGAGATGACAGCGAGTTCGTATTTGTCTGTGTATTTGTTATGTTAACATTCCAGCCAGAATCTACGACAAGCGGTATGCCTTTCATGTTCCTAAGAGTGTTCTACTGATAAGTTAAATACCTACGTTGGTAAGTCCTTGACTGACATAGGCAGCATAAAATCCTAACGCCTGTGGTGCACACACACATACCATGGGCCGAACACTCGGCTATGAGCCGTACTTGACTGTGTTATCGACAATCGTGACATGCATGACAAGTGTATGAGGTTAGTGATAACATTATTCGTTCATGTTCGCCACAGATTTCTGCCCTATACCATTGAAATCTTGCTGTACCAGGTGAACGAGACGGCCAGGGAAGCCCGTACTCATTGGCGGCTGATAGGTAGATAAATAGATAGCTAAATATAGTCAATGCAACTTGACTTCGCAGAGTAATGTTTCGCATTTAAGTTAAAACCGGTGAAAACACAGATGTGGCTTGATCAGGGCTGCGTTACAAATGCTCAAAACGTTGGTTTGGGCTCTTAGAGGCGTTATTGGTTGATGCCCGGCACACACCTGTGCCTGATCTGTATGAGGTCGGCGTTGGTCCCAAGAAATGAAAGGTCGTCAGCAGCACTTGGCGCATAGCTTATTTCCTTCTCAATCAGTCCTTCTAGTCAGGAAACAGCAACGTCTGTTTCCTTTTGCCTGATCTCGGTGGCATGTAACTGTTTTACGCATGCCAGAATAAAGAGTATTATTATTATTATTATTATTATTATTATCGCTGATGGGGTTTGCGGGGTCAAAAGCACGATATTGTTATGAGGTAGGCCGTAATGGCCAGCTCCGGATTACTTTTGAACACTTCTGGTACTTTGACACGCAACTAGCGCACCGGAATGTCTGGTAATTCACTCCTATCTAAATGGGCCCACCGTGGGAGGTATTCGATCCCGCAACCTAGCGATTAGCAAGCCAACATACTAACCGCGATGTTACCACGGCGCTTATTTAACGCGACAGCCTGTGAAACTCATGTGGCAGAAAGGTCTGCGTCGGCGCCGGCATCAATGTCCACGGCGGAAATAATCATCCTGAGCTTCGGTGGTACTTCCTGAAGCACCCGAATACGCAAGCCCTCACTCGTGGCACACGTGCGTTGGTGAACAAAATTCAATTTACCGAAGTAAAATTCGTCAGAAATGTGGTAAACCACGACCTAAATAACGCATACGCACATGATAGCTCCGAATGTAATTTTAATGTATAGGAGAAAACATAATTATGCTAGCAGGAGGCGATGCGGACGGTACCCAATGAAGCTATAGCGTTCTACTGATAAAGGCGAAGCTGAACCGTCTTCTAACTTCTTATTTCTTTTAGTGCTGTGCTTTTGAGGGCCACTTTTCGTAGCAGTCAATTGCCGACTGGGCAGCATCCACACTCTTCTAGGTCAGATACTTTGATTTGACGATCCAAAAACACGATGTGATTATGAGAGGCGCCGTAGGGGAGGGCTCTGCTAATTCAGATCACCTGGGATTCTTTAACGTGCACTGACATTGCGCATCAGCACAGGGGCGTCAACATTTCGCCTCCATGGAAATGCAGCCGACGCTGCCGGGATTCGATGCCGCGACCCTCGGATCATCAGCAGATTGGCATAGCCACTAGGCCACAGTCGCGGGTAGGTCAAGTTCATGAGTTGAAAGATTGCGATGACAGAAAGAAATACGTAGTTCACAATTCTTCGTCTCTTCCTGCATTTGTTTATGCTGAACCTTAATTTTCCGCCTCATCCTTCAAGTTAGGTAGATATCTCTTACTTGTACTTACAACGTATGTATCAAGTCTTTGCGACCGCCACGTTTATCTGGTGGCTATGACAGTAGGCTGCTGACCCGACGGTCGCGGGATCGAATCCCGGTCGCGGAAGCTGCATTTAGATTGAGACGAAATGTTAGAGAGCCCGTTTACTGTGCTGTGTAAGCGCACGCTAAAGAACTCCAGGTGGTCGAAATTTACGGTGCCTTCCACTACGGCGTCTTTCATAATCATGTCATGCATTTGGGATGCATAACACCAGAAGTTATTATTAAGTTTTCAATGTGGCAACGCTATTACTGCGGCACATTTTGTAAAACTCTTATATCCTTCGTCATGCCGTTCCAAATACGTCTTTTCCGTCGTAACCTTCAGTCGAATAGCTGTAATGTTTCGAAAAAAATATCCGGTGCTCTAAGCTTCTCAGGACCTAAAGTTCCTTGCCTGCCTGCCTGCCTGCCTGCCTGCCTGCCTGCCTGCCTGCCTGCCTGTCTGTCTGTCTGTCTGTCTGTCTGTCTGTCT
Source organism: Hyalomma asiaticum (assembly GCA_013339685.2). NCBI lineage: Eukaryota > Metazoa > Arthropoda > Arachnida > Ixodida > Ixodidae > Hyalomma > Hyalomma asiaticum. Next base: position 113,979,073 of record CM023483.1, on the reverse strand, counting down.
GTCTGTCTGTCTGTCTGTCTGTCTGTCTGTCTGTCTTCCAAAGTAGGACAGCCAGTTCAGAGTTATTGTAAGCGAGAAACCTGAACACTCTCAGCGTTGCAGGTGACGCATTCCGCAGTTAGAAACTCGGGTATTCGTTACCTGAAGCGCTGAGAGATTGATAGGGGCCACATGTGCTGCAAGGAAGCTACAACACTATTTCTCTTTTTATCCCTGCTGCGTGCGCCCTTGCCTCACCGGAGATGCGGGCGCTACGTATCTGGCACGAGAGTTGAAAAATGATACCTCCATGCTAGTGATCTGGATGGAGTGTCTTTATTTCTTTTTATTTCTGCTTTTTTTCCGCAGCTAAGCCCTCCCACGCAGGTCGAATTCCAGGCGCCGCGCCCGCATTTCCACGGGCTCGAAATGCCGAAACACGTGCGCGCTGATTGCCTGCGTAATATTGGGAAAAGCAGAAAACTTTGTTGGCTAGGATACAAATATTCTGAGGCAAAAAGAACGTTTCGGAACCGAATGGCTTCTAACAGCCGCTGAACACAGAGTAGAAAAATGTGAACGGAATAGGGCATCGGGGGGCACCAAGAGGCAACAGGTAACGACAGAACTTTACCCTTCGGAACGAAAAAGACGCGAAAAGAGTTGTCGGCGGGACTTATTTTTCACGAGGCTTGATTCGCTTCTATGTGTTGTTTTCCATTGCCGCATGCATAGCTCTCAAGTCATCCGATATCGCAGCCACGTTGGCCCGGCTTTTGCAATAGGTAAAAACAGTATTAAACATTGGGTTCCATGCATCATGCAAGTGTTGCCTGACTGTCGGCTCTCACATATTCCGTGAGCTTGTTTATCTTTCTGGCCTAGTCTTTGCCGTCGCTTTTATTTATTTTTATTCATTTTGGTGCCACGTCGGTACTTCGAATCTCAAACGCCACATATGGTTTTCAAGACAACGTTCGAGCAGAGCATGAGGTGCATAAACTTGAAAGAGCAATACACATTCAGCGATAATGATGTGCTTGTGAGTGTCGCAATAAAAAATTCGCAGCATATCCACAGAGTGAATGATGATGAGTGTGCGAAGCTTCGGAAGTTCATCGTAGCTCGTGCCGAGTTCCGGATTAATTTAGTTAACGCGCACGCTACGAATCCTTATGGTTCAACTACGCACAAGTGAAATCTCCCACCGGCAATTCATTGCAAGTCAAAATCCAGTGCCTATATATATATATATATATATATATATATATATATATATAAGGGTGGCCGGTGAACGGTTCTCCAGCGCGAGCAGTCGGTATTTTTCAATCGAGAAACTCGCTAGAAGACGCTGCCTGCATCAAGCTTGTCTCTCGCGGGTGAGGGCGCGTTCTCCTTCTTTGCGAGCTGGTAGAGCGTTCATGCGGCGGTCGCCTTTTCGATGGAGGCGAAAATGCCAGAGGCCCGTGTACTGTGCGTTGTAAGTGCACGTTAAAGAACCCCAGGTGGTCTAAATTTCCGGAGCCCTCCACTACGGCCTTTCTCTCTTCTCTATCTCTTTCACTCCCTTTCCTCCCACCCCTACGGACGCTTAGCCGTGCTCCCTACATGGGCTGCAGAAATTAGCGTCCTTTCCTAACCGAACCACTATCAATCAATCAATGGAAGAAAGCGTTTCCATAGTCAACGCGCGCCTTGCGCTCTCTCTCTATATATCTCTGTCTCTCTCTCTCTCACAAGACAGCAGATGGAAGAGTGAGAGATGTAGCAAGCCGGGAGGCACGCGCCGAGCGCGAGCCTCCAGGCGCGCGAGGTCTCAAGCGCGAGCCTCCCGGCGGCGCGAGCCGGCGGCGCGAGGTGGGTACATACATACGACGACGACTACTACGACAGAGGAGGGAACGACCCACACCCTAAGGAGCTTCGCCCCTAAAAAATAAAGATTACCGCGTCAATGCACAGCAGCAGTCGAAAGCAGCATATATTATGTCCGGCAGCAGTCAGTGTATGTGGAAGATGGGCTATGTAACATACCACATTACCGCATGGTATGCGTGCGGTACTAAACCTGTTCCCCTCCACGGTGGCCTAGCGGCTGTGACACTCGGCTCCTGATCCGAAGGTCACGGCATCGCATCCCAGCCGCTGCGGCTGCATTGCGGTGGAGGCGAAATGTTGAGGCACGTGTACGAAGCGATGTCAGTACCCCACGTGATCGAAATTTCTGGAATCCTCCACTGTGACGTCTGTAGTCACATCGTGATTTTGGGATGTAATACCTCATATATTATTAATATTAGCATGGTGGCCTTCTTGACATCTATGTACGTTACAAAAATTAAAAAGCGACTTTTACACGTCTCCGTCTTGCGGTACAGTTCGGTCACTTCTAAGCTTTGTACGGTGTCTCCCCTCGAAGATATGCTACGCACCCAGAGTAAACGGAAGATTTGAGTCTTTTTTTATTTTAAACGACAGCAGATGAATGCCATTTGACTATGCGCGGTTGTATTACTGGAATGACGTACGTCTCCTATTCCTTCCATCTGCCACCCAAGTAGAAACGCGGAGACCATATTTCACGTTCCGGAGTAAACGAGGGCAGCTCAGGGAGTGGGCGATTTATAACGCCGGCTATATGAGATCGGCAAAATGCGATATGTCCCAAAACGGCAATCGCTGTCCTTACCCGCTCCCGCACGTCTCGGAGTTTCACATTCACTGTATTGGATTTCATTCAGTTTTGGAGTGACTTTGGACGAAGTCTTTTCCATTTCGCGCTGCGATGGCCGACAACGCTGTTCCTGATGGCTGTCTCAGCTAGAGGACACTGCAGCACATCTCATGCGACTGTCCTCGATGTAAAGTTCAGTGCTAATCACTAACGTCCGATACAGGTCATCATGACCATATACAGATGAATCTGAGTGGGCACATTTCTAGTACATTGACCACACGTGTCCCCGCAGCTGAGGGCGGCGAAGGCGGTGCCGGAGTTTTCGAAAACAGACTTGCATAAATGGCGGTGATAGTGAGGTAGCATACCACACAATAGCCACTGACCATCCAGTTTCATCATTGCTTCGTGCCTTGCTTTCTCTCTTGCTGTTTGTTATGCAACGTTGGGTACACCCGTACCTTTTCCCTTGTGGGGGGTAGCATGCTGGTTTTCCTGAAAGGGTTAACATGTCCTGCCTTTTCTTCGCTCCTGTTTCCTTCCTTTAGCAGAGCCTCGGATAGTGATCAGTGAAAATGTGTCCTTGGTTGATTCTCAGCGCGCTGTTTAAACAACCCCAGCGATAGAAAAGTCGCTAAAAGAAACAAAGCAATAAGACACCAGAAAACAGGCGTTCGGGTAATGCTCCTGGAGCTTCCACGTCTGGTTGTGTCTGACTAGCCACTGAATTTCGATATCGCTAACCATACAACTTTAGCCTTTGTCTGTTCGCTTGTTTTATCGATGTTGCTTTATGTGCAAGGGCTAACTTCAACTTTAAGATAAGCAGATGTAGACAAGTGTCGCTTTTGTGCATTTCTGGTTGTACCGAGTAATGAATGACGATGGCACATTCTTGATGTTACCTATCGGAAACAACTTGCCGGCTCCTATCCTAACAACGTGCAGTACATCATACAGAGGTACATCGTACAATGAACGTCGGCTCAAAAAGCCCATTGTGGTAGGTTAGCTACTAGGGTCTGGGCTTGCGAAAATCGAGGTCATGAGGTGGAATGTGGCTAAGCGCGCTTACATTTCGGTGGGACTAAATGCGACAAATACTGGAACACTTCAATTTAGGCACACGTTTAAAGAAAACCCGAGAGGGCCAAATTACTCCAGGGGCCTTCGCTACACGACTAGCTTCGTAATTTTATCCTGGTTTTGGCACGTAAACCACCGTTAATTATTTTTAGTAAAACTAGAAGCCAGCCACACGACTGTGCAGTCTGAGGAAACAGTGCATCTAGCAGGCAAGCGCGACCACATTGCGAAGGCAGATTGAGTTATATATTCGTGTTCCTCGATCGCCTTCTTTCTGTCATCTCCCTTTCTTTATTTATGTCTTTGCACGTCACCGTCCTGTTTCATCGCTCGGTTATTATTCTTCCTTTTTTTTGATCGCTTTATGTGTTGCTCTTATCCTCCTTACACTCCTAGTCACCCTCACATCTCTTTCCCACCCTACCAGACCGTACATGGCTGGGATATGCCCTATCCTCTGCTGTGGCTGGGCGTCGCATTTACGAACTCCTACGCATTCCGTATAGGGATAGCCGAGACCGCAGCCTGCGCCCACTGCAATGAAGATGTATCCATTGAACACATCTTGTACGTGTGTCCGCAGTAAGGTGCACAGAGACAATCACTTTGGGACGCGTTCAACATGCTGGACGACCAATCTCTGTCAGAACACAGACCCTTGCGAGATAGACAGGAGTCAACGTCGCAAAAAAAGGCGTGCAAGCACTAGTACACTTCTTGCGAGCGACGGGTCTGTCTGCAAGACTGTAACCAGAGCGCTCTTCCTGTGTGCTGTGTGCGCTTTTTTTCCTTTTTCGTTTTATTTTTCTCTGCTTGTGTACATTTTGTTTTCTTCTTCGATTCCTTTCTCTGTCCACTTTCTTATCCCGTCTTCCCCCACCCGAGCGCAGGGTAGCAAACCGGATGCCAACTTCTGGTTAAGCTCTCTGTCTTCCTTCTCTCACCTCTCTCTATCTCACCTACTCCGTTTCCTCCTCCTTTCCCTAGACATCAACTTCGTGCCCCCTCTCCCGCGTGCATAGACTGCGGGGAGGTGGAAACCCTTGCACACCTCCTGTGTGGCTGCCCTGCCTTCGCCTCCGCTCGGGAACAGTCGTGTGCCAGCTATCGTAAACTCGGCCTGTCGTGCTCAACACTACAGGACTTGTTGCACCCGGCTGGGTTGCACTGAACGTCGCCGCTCCGCTCTTTCCGCCCTCCTCAACTTCATCGAGGACACGGGCTTGGCCGGGCGGATCTGACAAACTAGCCTGTGTCTTACGTGTCGAGCTTGATGTGTACCTGTGCTTTGTATAGCATAGTGCCTACGCCCGTGTCTCCCTCTTTTCAGTTCTACTTTATCTTTCTTTCTCTGTTTTAGTCCCCATCCCCCACAGAGGACGGTTGAGGTGTCCTCCTCGACGAGAGACAGTTACTATTCTGTGCTTTTCTCTTCTTTTCAATTAAAGAATCTCTCTCTTCTTCACCCTGATTTTCCTTTCACCTTCATTGTCCTATTTTCCCCTCTACCTCACCTTCACGCCACTCTTCACCAGGTGGTCGCCCACGGAACTGTGCTGAGCTTAAACAACTCCACCGTTAAAATACGGTTCCTCACCCCTCACCTGGCAGCAGTCGCGATTAACATAAAAACTGTCTCTCGTGCTTCTTCCTTGGGTTTGTCCTCCTACATCTGAGCCCTGCACAACGTATCCATAGCAACGAACATAGTTACGAATTCTCATATAAAGCTCCTATTGTTCTCAGAAGCAGCCGACGCCGGTACAATGAGGTTTTTTGTGACCCATGAATAAAGAGATGTTTTACCTTAGTTGAGAAACTATCGATTTTCATCTTACTACGACCTGACTAGAAGAGTTAATAACATGATGCAATCGACGATACCTGTTCTTTGTAATGCGCGAGATCCCTATAATCCAAGGCTTACGGTTTACGCAATGGACAAAAAGCAAGTGCACAAAGTAATTGTGTGCTCGGTACTGACAAGCGTGTGCAAAGAAAACCACTGTTTGCAATAACCAATGAAGGCTTTGTAAAAGTAGTCTCCACAGACGGTTGAATCCTCGAATTGTGAAGAAGCAGTGCAAGAGAGACCACCGCATGAGGGGCAAAACACACAGGCAAGCGCCTACAGTGGAGGACTACATCTATTGCGCTTGTAGTTTCACAATTCAGACGAGATAACTATATCCAAAAAGAAGCACTGATAAGGTTCGTAAGGTTCGATCTTCATTTATGGCAATGCTTCTTGTGAACCGTAGCTTGCATCCCTGCTATTGACTTCAGTTGCTGCAACAGCTATTTTTTTTACTTCAGTAAACCACGATGTTATGCACACCGTAATGGAGCTCTCCGGAAATTTTGTCTACCTGAGCTTTGAAAATGAGCACTATCGTCGCACAGTTCACGATGGCCGAACTCACGAAACTTCTTTTTCCTAAGTTGCGTTGGGTGGGTTTGCTAATATTATGTACAGCTTCATGATTGGTTGTAATATTCCTTGCCGCGGAGGTCACATTTTCGATGGAGGCGAAAATGCGCCCTCCGCAGCAGGGATTAAAGACGCGTCCGTCTAGTTAGCTGCCGAGCCCTATAACTACTGCACCACCATGGCAGGCACGGAGGCTGAGATGACAGGTCCTGCGTTTTCACTGCGGCATGATTATGTGCCATATACGAAGCCTAGGCTTTTCCACGTTAGCAGCACTTGCGATCTTGTTACACACAATAAAGTGACTTTGGGATAACAAATGCTAAATGAATGAAACGCAGTTGCGAAAACGAGAAACCGTAATATGTTTGGCATTAGGAGCTTGTTTACGCCGTTTTGTTGTCGCACTTCAAATGAATTCCGAGAGACAAGCCATTGCGGGCCATCTGCGTAGCGTTCCATTTAAACTGCTACTGCGTCCCGCATAAGGCGATAAGCGGATTAATTCTACAGGACCGACCACATTCGCGAAACAAATCGCTGGGGAGCCATCCCGACTTCCATGAAATGCCGTGGCCTCATAAACTAAATCTAATGCTGCGTTCGGCTTACGGTTTCTTGCTGCTCTTTGGAGAGTCGGCGCCACTAAATTTACAGCCTTCTCCCTACCAGCACAGCTTCCTCGCTCATTCTTCATTGCGATGGCGCTTTTGTATATACACGAACTCAGAGTTTCATTTGCCGGAGCATGCAGCACGCAGATAGGTTCTCTTTTAGAACCGCATAATTAAATTGTCCTTTCGACGCCGGACCATGCAAATTACTTGCATTTGTCTGGGCTGTACAGTTAGTTCTTCACGATGGGGAAAGAAAAGCGGCAGCTTCTCAAAGGATCTGATATGCACCACGACAATTCGATGTTTATTGCAGAACTAACGTCAAGGAGAATAATAGCAGCTACTGAGCGAGTTCAACAGAAAGCATCGTTTCAGATATTATTTCTAAGGTTCACAAAGCTCACCGGTGGAGCTGCTTCCTTTTAGTTATTGGTATGCTAGGGAACGAAAAGATGCGACTTTCAAAATAAAATAAAAAAGAAAAGAAAGCAACAACGCCAGTCGTCCGCCGCCTTTGTCTAAGAGCTATGGTGATTGAATGCAGGTCCGAAGGAATCGGATTCAAATCTAGCCTCGGCGGTCGTATTTTTGATAGCGATTGAAAGGCTAGAGCCTTAGCGCGATGTTAGTGCGAATTAAAGGCATCGAGAGGATCGAGCTTTCGGGTGGCCTGTACTACGACTTTTCTCTTCTTTCTAGTCTTCCGTTCCCTTTCCCTGTCTCACGGACGCCGAGCCATGCTCTCAATATGGACATCAGAAGAAAAAAGATTTCATTCCGCACCCGAATTACAATGGTTAGCAACGCGCAGTGGCGCCATAGCTGTGCTTTTGGGCAGAAGACATTAATTCTAGCATCTTGTACTCTTGCAATCCCGTCAGCATAGCGCAGCGAAGGCCCTAAAACAATAAACAAACTATTGTAGCCATGTATAACTGCATCCATGCGCAGGTCTTACAATACCCTAAAGGTTTATGGAAATGTATGCGAAAATTCTTACATTACATTAACGTCGCCGCGCACTGGCGCCACGATGTGTTACTCACCTTCTCGACAGCGTTGGCTCGAATTATAACCGGCGATGTCTCATGGATTCACGGTGTTCATCAGGAGTTATGGTGCTGTTACCTCTCTATACTCATCTGTGCTTCCCATGGTGAGGCTGTGGCTGCTTATTCGAGCCCTCGCGGCCGCTCTGTTATCTCAAAGTGCAAATGCGGTGGTCACTACGTGTTTCCGTTGGTTCTCATGGCTTGTTTTTTAACGTGCATCCTGTTCGAACACAAAATATGCCACCTGTGTCGCGTTCTGTACCTCGACAGCCCTGTTATAGTACAAAGGTCGCATTGTAAAAATCGCACACATCTCCGCGTAAGGGAACCTCGAGTAGTATGCGAAGGAGCCATGGGAGTTGCTGTAAGGTTACTCTTTATTCATCATCGTTTAAGCTCCGGAGAACGTTTCCCCTTGAGTATAACGGCCTTGTGCTCCGTAAAGTATAAATCGCACACGTCTCTCAATTCAGCTTCGCGAGCCCTCGCCGCGTCCGGATCCTCTTGCCGGCGCTTCCAATCCGCTGCAGCTTCGCGAGTCCGCAACTCCGGGTAGGCTTGTCGACGTGCCCGTTTTGCTGCAGCTTGGTGAGCCCTCGCCGCCTCTGGATCGGCTTGCCGGCGCTGGCGTCTCGCTTCTGCTTCTCGAGCTCTCAGCTCCGGGTCGGCTTGACGAGGCTGCCGCGCTGCAGCCGCTTTGCGAGCCCACGCCGCCGCGATGCGATCATCCACCGTATCTTCGTTCATATAGAAGCGCACTCCAGGACAGCTGCTACAGAAGAGCGCGCGCCGGGGGAGAGCGATTGCTTTTATCGATGCGACGCTTAGCCGCGAACGGTCTCCACTCAAACTAGAGCACGCGCCAGAGTGGAGCGAGCGCTCCACTCCGGCGCTCCACTGCGCTCCTCTCCTCTCCGAGCGCTCCACTCCGCTCCGAATACTAGCGTGGCTACGGCCGGCAATGTTGCGTAGGGGAGACAGGCCTCGTTCATAAACGGCTTCGCATCTAAACTTGGAATTTCACGGTGGTCTTTGTAGAAGAAACAACTGATGTTACAGTGAAGACAATCTTGTTCAACTGATTATCATTTTGTTTGGGGAGTTGTTGTTTTGTTATTTTGTGGGGTTTTACGTCCCAAAACCAGTTCTGGTTATGAGAGACGCCGTAGTGGAGGTCTCCGGAAATTTCGACCACCTGGGGTTCTTTAACGTGCACTGACATCGCACAGCACACGGGCCTCAACATTTCGCCTCCATCGAAATGCAGCCGCCATGGCCGGGATTCGATCCCGCGACCCTCGGATCAGCAGCCGAGTACCTTAGCCACTAGATCACCGTGGCGGGTTGTTTGGGGAGTACATTGCAGCGGTGCTGCAATGTACTCCCTGAACCATGTTCTAGTATCGATGTTTTGCAATGGACTGATAGTTGTGTGGCCGCCAGGGCGGTTCAGTTTGCTGAGAAACGCACCATTAATTTTAAATAACCGACTGAAAGCCATGTTGAAACCGCAACCAAGTAGACGCTTCGATCAGCGTATGCGATGACGTCACATCCTCCCCTCCATCAGAAACATCGAGCTCGCGGCAGAAAAATGACAACGGCGAGATCAGCCGACGATGTATTCAGTTATGCCAGCTTTTCTGGACATGTTCAGCGAAGATTTGAGCGCTAGGGTATCACCATATTGCTTTTGAAGGTCCGCAGGCGCTGGTAGGCAGCGTTAAAAGTGACGACGTCAAAACCACGTGGTGGCCTGCAGGGGAATCCGCTATAAACTTTTAATGTTCATTTGTAGGAAATCTAAATGAGTTGCAACCACCTGGTATGGCATACATTATTACAGTACCGTGGCGAACACACATTGAAAATTTCATTACGATGAGTGGACGCTGAAAAATCGCCAGAGTTCACCTTTAATTGTGTCATTGCATTTCGGCTTATGCGCGCATGCTTTTTGTGTGTGCTTAAACGTAGTGTCCAATACTGCAATAAATGAGTCCTTATGTACCTCTCTTTAATGAACGCCGATACAGCGAATTATTAGCCAATTATTATTAAAGTGTCAATTTTATTTCGTCCCACTTCGTTACTGTGGCTTTTATTATTTTAATGACGATCACCCAATGAAACTTTGATCACCCAATGTAAATGTAAGAGCATTTGAACGATGGCGCCAACTAGTGTCGTCCTCATATTCCGGATTATTTAGTTTGTAATGCGATAAGGAAACTAGTAAGAATTACGTCCTTTATTGTCTGTTTGAAGCCTACGATAACCATTTACTAATACCTAGGATTTTTGCGTTGGCGTTACCACCCACTTCTTAGCCGATATTTCTTTGTATGCAGTCATAACAAATATCGGACATACCGAATGGATTTAAGGTTCCGATGCGGCTTCATTATAACCAGGTTTACTTTACACCAAGGCACAACGCCAGCTGTGGTTGATCATTCTCAAACTCCAGCTCCGGCAGACAGTTTCAGTGCTCAGTTGCAGATTCAGGCATCTTACCACTGTTCGCACGAGCCGGCTATGATCATGATTGAGTGTCACGGTTTATGAAGCGTTCCAAAAAATCCGCGAAAAGCGGCACCATCATTTCGATGGAAGCCACGTACTTACCTGCCGGTGAATCAAAACACGATGTGTTATGAATTGTCTCCCATTGCAGCAATACTACACACGGACACTACTGAAAAGCGCTACTAGTAAGCGACTAGAAAGCGACAGGGCATACGTTCAAGCAGTGTTATTTTTGTTTTTGTTAACTTTTTTGCGAAATGGGCTTGCCCTTAAGGCATAGTTCATGGTGTGCATGTGTTACATGTCATGAAGTAATGTTTTGTAATATCTGTTGTCGTGTATCCGATGTCATAACTGGTCGAGGCCCTGTAGCGGTGACCGGCTTGCTGTAGGAGACCAGAGCACTCCCGATGGAGTCCTATGCATGTCCATATCGGATGTTGTGTATCTGCGTCCGTCACTGGAACAGAACAGTACGGACACGTATAACCCAGTGGTATGCTGCACCAGTTCCACGCGGTGCCACCCCTGCCCGAAGTCTTCTAAGCACAAGTATTGTTCCGGCAGTCGTCAGTGTAATACGTATAAAATAATAAATGCTAGCTAAGGGAAGAGGCAATCAGCAGATGTGACGAGTAGCTACGGCTCCTGCAACCGTCCAAAGCAGCTACCACGGTTCCGTAAACTTATACCAGTTCTATTACTGACTCAGCCATCGCGACAAATAAACGAACGAATGGCGGAGGAGTCGCCATTGGCTCGTTTGTACCGCCCGAAAGGCCTCCGCTTAATGCCTCAATGGACAGATGAGTGACATGTGTCAGGCTACTGCTGGTGCGCGGAAATGTCGGACGAACGGTCCTGCCTACTGTTACGTGCGCAGCCGCGCGTTTCCCCCTGCTCAGCCTTCCTAACGAACAATATAATCGCTCACAAAGCTCGATATAGCGTCATGCAGTTGTATGACATTGCATAAATGCAGCTGACATAATGATATCTCGTTGTCGCGCGTGTCTATATATATATATATATATATATATATATATATATATATATATATATATATATATATATATATATATATATATATAAGCAGTGAAGAAACGGACGAACGTGCAAGAACTTTTTACTTTCAACGTTTCGGCCGGTGGTCCGGCCTTCATCAGGAAGGACCACCGGCCGAAACGTTGAAAGTAAAAAGTTCTTGCACGTTCGTCCGTTTCTTCACTGCTCATATTCGTCTGGATCCGCAGACACATTTACTGGATTATATATATATATATATATATATCAAGAAGCGTTTCTGCGGATCCAGTACTTTGTATGCGTTGAGAAACGACGGACGAACGTGCGAAAATGTTTATTTCTTCCAACGTTTCGGCAGGAGGGCCTTCCCTGACGAAGGCAGGCCCTCCTGCCGAAACGTTGGAAGAAATAAACATTTTCGCACGTTCGTCCGTCGTTTCTCAACGCATATATATATATATATATATATATATATATATATATATATTGCTGCGAGGCCACTATAGTGTGGCGGGACAGTCGGCTAAGGAGCCTGTCGTTGCGAAACTTCCCGACGATAAAAGAATACGGACTTCGTTCCAGCAGTATTCCTATTGTGAATCGGTGGACGAGTCCACAGCCCGTGTCTTGTACCACTGCGAACCACTGCTTATGTAGTGTTTTTGCCTATAGCACGCAATGCGCTGACGCCGTTTTAGTGCTACGGTTTGTTGCTGTGTCAAAAGACATCTTCTCCGGCAGAACTTGGAGAAAAGGAGAGCAGAGTGTCGGAAGCATGAAAGGGACGTTTGAGTCAGCAGCAGGGTACAGGCGGCATCCAGTAGTGAGCGGTGCATTTTGTCGGATGCCATGAATGCGGCGTTCATTTTTTAACACGTTTTTTATATTCTTCCGCGTCTTCTTAGAGACACAATCGGCACCGCTTCGCTGTCCTTTCTACAATGGTGACGTCAGTCAATGAAGCATTCACTGGCAGTACTGAAGCTTGTTTTGATTGCTTTTGTTAGCTTTAGCTTATCCTTGTTAGAATTACCCATTCCTGGTTTGTATTGGGTCACGCGCGTTCTACGGTAATCAACTTGTTTTATAGGTCTACATTGTTGCTTGCTAGTGTCTAGTGCCATTTTTGAGGAATAATAACAACGCTGCGGGCCCACCATACGGAAATTAGGAATGTCTAGTGCATAAACGTAACCATGCCACATCGCTCGGTGATAGATGGCAAGAATGGAGTAGCGTATGAAATCGTCACAATGGTCAACGTGTGTCCGACTTTCCGTGACGATGTTTCACTGGCCCGCGTATTTGATGCACACGCAATTACAAAGAACATCTATTATAACGCGAAATAGCGCTTGCATTTATTTTTCTCACTATCACATTGCCGGATGTAGGCCTGAAGCGTCGCAAACAGCCGATGAGAATCTTTCATGGAATATGGAAGCTATTGCGTACCGAACTACGCCGATTAAGCGTATTCAGGAAGAAAGCTTTATACGCGTTAACTACTTCTCATAATTACGTCAAGTGGTTCTTATCCATGGCACAGGCCTTGACATTTTAAATGTAAATCCGCGCTGAAGGACTTGTCGGCGAAGATTTAGTACTGAACTGCGTCAGGGGTCAAATCACTTCTATTTCGATAACAGCGAATATCACCGTTCACAAGTTCTTGCGTTAATGTGTTCGTCGGAAAAAAAATGATGTTGCTTTGGCGCTTGACTTACATACAAATCAGCCGGGACGTTAGTAACGCCTAACTATCCAGTCTCCTTGTTACATTACGTTATAGCGGGGTAATTTGAAAACAGAGATAAAATTAAAGACAATAAAAAATTGTACCACTTCCCGTGGCACTAGGTGCAAAGGGAGTTGAATATAAAATAATAGAATCAATACGAAAAATTCAAATGATAGTAACCTAGAAAATAACGGCAAAATGAAAAAAAAATCCACTCATATCCACGGAGTGAATGATGATGAGTGGGCGAAGCTCCGAGGTTCATCGTAGATCATGCCGAGTTCCGGAATAATTTATTTAACGCGCACGCTACGAATTCTTATGGTTCAACTACGCACAAGTGAAACATCCCACCGGCACTTCATTGCAAGTCAAGATCCAGTGCCTATATATATGTGCGTGTGGCCGGTGAACGGTTCTCCAGCGCGAGCAGTCGGTATTTTTCAATCAAGAAACTCGCTAGAAGACGCTGCCCGCGCCAACGTTGTCTCTCGCGGGTGAGGGCACGTTCGCCTTCTTTGCGAGCTGGTAGAGCGTTCTTCGAAGAAAGAGCGTTTCCACAGTCAACGCGCACCTTTCGCTCTCTCTTTCTCTCTCTCTCTCTCACAAGACAGCAGATGGAAGAGTGAGAGAGCTCGCGCACTGGGAGGCACGCGCCGAGGGCGAGCGCGAACGTGCCTACGACGCGACAAGGAAACAGCGAGCGCCGCAACGCCATCTATTGATCAATTCACGTACTAGCTAAGCAGCACCACAGCGCCATCTCGTGATCATTCTGAGATCATTCAAGAGCGAACGCATTTTATAGCTCTCACCCCTAGCGGTCTCCCATCGCACTGCATCGAAACATCTCGAACGATCGCCTCCATCCAATGAGAGGCGTGCTCACGCGCGCCATCTAGTGATCGCTCATCACACTATGCGCTCCCATACATCTGAATGGAGCGAGCGCCGCAGCGCCTTATTTATTATTTCATCTCTTATTTAATCCCTTATTTAATCTCTTATTTTAATTCGTCAACTATGCTGCGCTAGCGACATCTACTGATATCCCGTCACACTAGCCTTTACCATGGATCTCTATGGAGCGAGCGCCACCAACGCCATCTAGTGTTCACTTCACGAACTAGACAAGGTGGCTACGGCGGACAACTACGGCAGACAAGTCTACGCCTTAAGGAGCTTCGCCCCTAAAAGCTGCCACTCCTGCGCAGAGGAGGCACAACTTTGCTACCTGTTGTATCGTTCTCCTCTCTCGCGTTTCTTCTTCCTTGTTAACAGCCTTCCTCTTTCTCTGTTTCCTCTTCTTCGTCGCCGGATTCTACCTCTTCGTGGCTCTCGTCTTCTCAATCGGTCTTCGTTTTCGTCGTAATTTCGGCAACTCCTTATTCTTTTATTATAATTTCTTTTTTATTCGTAGCCGTCGTCGTCATCTTCAAATTGCGCTTATTTACCCCTTCTTCTTACACTTCTTGGTCGTCTCGTTCTCCTGCTTCTTCCTCGTTAATGTCTCATCCGTCGTGCGCCTCGTAGGTGGCTACGACGGACAACTACAGCAGACAAGCCTACGCCTTAAGGAGCTTCGCCCCTAAAAAATGATGGTGTGCTGGAAAGCTACTCAACCAGTACGGACCAGGGAGAACAAAAATATACAATTCGGATGTTCTGAATGAGAGCGCTGCAGATATGTGGCGTTCTTACCGCCGACGAGCGCTGTGCGTGGAAACAGCAAACTAACAATGCGGTGCTCAGCACTGAAAAATTGACATGCTAGCGGGTATCGAGTAGACTAATTTCCGATGGAGCTCTCCGGTGGCCGTTAGGCGGCGTTCTGCTAGGTGGAGCGGAAAGCCAGTTTGGCACGCGCTCGCGTGGTCCGTATACTTTTGCTCGCGCCTGTACATTGTTGATTGTTAGTGTCTAGTGCCATTTTGAGGAATAATAACAAAGCTGCGGGCCGACCATACAGAAGTTAGGAATGGCTAGTGCCTGAACGTAACCATGCTACATCGCTCGGTGATAGATGGCAAGAATGGAGTAGCGTGTGAAATCTTCACAATGGTCAACGTGTGTCCGACTGTCCGTGAAAATATTTCACTGGCGCCCGTATTTGATTCACATACAATTACAAAATACTTCTCTGATAAAGCGAAATTGCGCTTGCATTTATTTTTGTCCCTTTCAAGTTGCCGGGTGTAGGCCTGAAACGTCGCAAACAGCTGATGAGAATCTTTCAGGCAATAGGGAAGCTATTGTGTACCGAACTACGTAGATTACGCGTATTCAGGAAGAAAGCTTCATACGCGTTAGCGAATACTTATAATTATGTTAAGTGATTTTTATCCATGGCACAGGCCTTGACATTTTAAATGTAAATCTGCGCTGAAGAACTTGTCGGCGAACCTTTAGTACTGAACTGCGTCAGGGGTCAAATCACTTCCATTTCGATAACAACGAAGATCACTGTTCACAAGTTCTCGCGTTAATGTGTTCGTCGGAAAAAAACGATGTTGCTTTGGCGCTTGACTTACATACAAATGAGCCGGGACGTTAGTAACGCCTAACCGTCGAGTCCCCTTGTTACATTACGTTAAAGCGGGATAATTACAAAACAGATAAAATTAAAGACAATAAAAAATTGTACCACTTCCCGTTCCACTAGGTATAATGGGAGTTGAATATAAGATAACAAAAAGAACAGGAAAACATTGAAATGATGATAGCCTAGAAAATAACGGAAAAATGAAAAATGATGGTGCGCAGGAAAGCTACCCAGCTAGTACAGACCACGGAGAACAAAAATATACAATTCGGGTGTTCTGAATGAGAGCACCCCGCCACTGCTGTCTAGTGCCTTTGACACTCGGCCGCTACTCCGAATGTTGCGGGATCGAATCCCGGCCGAGGCGGCTGCATTTCAATAGAGGCGAGATGTTCAGGCTTGCGTACCGTGCGATGTCAGTGAAGTCGAGGGTTCGACTGAAGCCCGTCTGTTCAGGACGAAGAATGACAGGAGATGAAACAGGCACTCCGACTAAATAAAATTTAAACGGAAAGGAAAAGAAAGACGTTTCAGCTTGCCTACGGAAGTCTTGTTCACAAAGAACTTCAAAAACAACAAGGCTTCTGTGAGGAAACCGAAACGTCTCTTTTTTTTTCTCTCTCTTTCCGTCTTTTTCCTCGAGGAAGCCCCGCCACGGTGGTCTAGTGGTTATGGCACTCGGCTGCAGATCCGGAGGTCGCGGGATCGAATCCCGGCCGCGGCGGCTGCATTTCGATGGAGGCGAAATGTCGAGGCCCGTGTGCTGTGCGATGTCAGTGCACGTTAAAGAACCCCAGGTGGTCGAAATTTCCGGAGACCTTCACTACGGCGTCTCTCATAATCAGAACTGGTTTTGGGACGTTAAACCCCACAAATCAATCATCAATCAATCCTCGAGGAAAAGCACCGGTACATTTTATGTGGATTCACAGCCCTTTTTAAGCATAAAAAGGCCGGTGGCGCGCACGGGGCTTTTTTTGGTCCAAAGCTTTTCACTGCAGTTCAACTAAAATCATTGGGAATATCTTATCTTTTAGGTTATCGATTTATTTTGATTATATAGGTCTGAACTAAGAATTACTTGCAGCTTCGCAGAGGAATAGCCTGAGTGCGGCTTAAGTTGTACCCGACAATAATGGCTTGGCTTAAAAAGCAAAGCAAAAAATACAAAATCGATCAGGGTTTTAATGCTTTTCGTTTCCGCAATACAGAACATCGTTTGCACCCGAGGAAAAATAAATTTGTCAAAATTGCTCTTTGGATCGCTTTTCCTGTCGACATTTTTAAGTTTGCGTTTCGCCACTCTTGATATTACGCACGTCTTGCACGTCTTGTACGTCTCCTTGTACATTTGTACTTATTTTGTACTGGAAGCTCGGGGATTTGCCTGCTTATATATATATATATATATATATATATATATATATATATATATATATATATATATATATATATATATATATATATATATATGCCACAGTAGAAACAGACACGTTTTTTGTTCTTTGTCAATATCGTGCGGTTAGATCCTAAGAAGCTGAGAGTGACATATGCGGCACGATGTAAAAAGATACCTGATGCTCCCGTCCTTCCTTGTTGCGCCTGTGGAAGCGTAGGCCACATTTAGTGCATTCTCATCGAATGGCGTTGCAAGATCTGTCTCAGCCCGAATGCCTTTCTATGAACGATATGTTTTTAACGTCCTCCAACGTTCTCACCGCATTCTGTTACGATGACTTCTTATGTATCTAACGAGGAAAATTTCTTCTATATTCTGTGGTATCACGTGGAATATGCACAATGAGATTACACGGTAAGCTGTTGTTGGTGACGGAGTAATGACGACAGTTCGGTGTTTGGCGTGCAATTCTAAGTACACACTGTTTGAAAATTTCGTCCCCACCTAAAAGTGAGCGTGCCTGCCGGAAATAGGACAGCCGCCCTTATCAGCTCAACGGCTTAACCGCTAACTTAACATAGAGGTAATGTAATATATCAATGCATAGTATACACAACGAACTCGCCCTCTGATTACCCGCTTCAATGGACGAACAATAGAATGACATTCATAATGAATTATTTACGCCGGCGTTCTCCGGCCGGCGCCGGTCATATGCACATGGGTTCTGTAAAAATTTAAAGGAACAATAAAGTGAAACGCGATTTTTCTCGTTCGAGTGCGTAATCGTGGAAATTTAAGTGCGCGTTCAACAGTTATACATGGGCGGATCTAACAGGCCCTAAAGTCTGTAGGAGTCAGTAGCATCATGTACCGCTTGATATTGGACTATCTCACCGACAGGTCGGTGTACATGTCTGCAAAGGATGGCGACACAACTTTTCACAGAGCACCTCCAGGAGTTCCCCAAGGCGGAGTACTGAGCTCGACCTTATTCCATATCGCCCTTATCGGCCTGGAGAATTGTATCCCGGCATCGGTTGAAATTTTCTTATACGCAGACCGCATTTGCATATGGCGCTGAGATTGAAATTTACCACAACTTTATTGAGACGTTTTTACAGACACACGGAGTAATCATGTCAAATGACAAGTGCGCCGCCATAGCGTACACTGAATGGGGTATGTCGCACTATATATGGAGGTGACGGGATCTCACATCCGATACCTGCTCGGTCAAAAGTTCTTTGAAGTGAAATTTTATAGATAAGTGATGTAGTAGCCACATTTAACAGTATTAGCGACAAAGCGTGAATCATATCAATATTTTTTGTTTGATGTTCAGGAACTCTGGTGGTTGCTCTGTGGGCGCTCGACAGCGAATGTGCTTGGAATTAAAGATGAATTGCGCGAAAACTTGCCACGGACACAGGAAAGAGACAAGGATGAGCGCAAAATTCCAACCAGAAAGTCTTCTTTCGAATGTACACTGCTCTCTGCGAAGGTCTCATGTGGTCCTGCGCTACAGAGGCTTTCAAGTATTCAGGCGCTCACCTGTATGCGAGTTAAAGGGCTGAGGGTAAGCGTGGATATACCTAGAAAAATTTAACTGTAAGAACCATAACAGAAAGCCGGCGACTTCCGGATCCGCTGCAACTGAAGCAAGAGTTCCTTCCAGTCTGTGTGTGTTTTACATCCAGGATTCACAACGACTCACTCGCCTAGGCCAGCATATCTGAAGTACAGATCCTGCTCTGATTCAATTACGAAAAGCCATCAATTACGTCGAAGCCACCGTGGAAACTAGCCCCTTGAACCATAATCACGACTGTACCCGACATCAAGGGCAAGAGAAACACAACAGCTCTAGCAATTACATATTTTGCCCTGGAGCATATTAATGCCAGCTACAGAACCCGCCATCACATTTACACTCATGTCTCTGTAATGGCCACACCATCGGTGGTAGGTGTGTGGATCTTTTCCACCTCTGCCACCTTGGCTCAGGGAACTTGTGCCACGGCTACAGAGCTTGCCTCGTTGAGGAGAGCTCTCCTTTATATCACAGATGAGACACATGAATCTTGGGGGTATTTTCCGACTCACGGGCGGCATTGCAGTCGCTTGCCCTTGAGCGACTCGTTCAGTAAGGCTCATGACCTCAACTACCACTTTGTCTTCCAGTTACCAGCTCACTGTGGATGACAAAAAATGTTTAGGTTGGCTCTACTGCCACAACTGCACATGGCGTTACAGCATAGACAACAGCCCTATTTTTCTCAAGAGACTATGCGCTGTTGCTGGTATCATATAGTTTGCCTGGAACCTGCAGTGGTCTTCTCTTTTTTTTTTGTGACGCGACAACTTTGTACGGACCACCGCATGCAATTACCCCAACCTTCAGCTCCCACATACCACGCGGTTTAGGCGGGCAAGATGAAGCCGGTCCACACTGTATAGGACTCCGCGTGCGTGCACAACACACTTCAAGCGCAAGACACAACAGCAAGATTCCGCAGTTTACCCTACATGCAACGCACAAGAAGAGCTTAAGCCCGTCCTGCGCGATTGTCAGCCGTACGACTCCGAGCGAAATACTTTGAAGGCAGCGCTTCATCTGCAACGCGGTTCGAGCTTCGAGCTACGGCACCTCCGCTACCTGTGGCAAGAAAGCACCTGCGCACTACGCAGCACGAAATCATTGCTAGCGTATCTACGGGCAACATGCCTCAATGAAATGCCGTAGACCGTCTTATTGTGCATATCTTTAAATATGCTACGTTTAAATGTAAGACTGCGCGTTGTGCAAACATGTTGTCATTGTACATACTGTAATAATCGTTAAAAACCTGGAGGAGCAAGCCAGGCCTCAAGCAAGGCTAACATCTCCGGAAGCATAAGCAAAGCCTTCCTTCTCTCTCTCTCCTCCAGGATTAAGCTACCTTGACAATACTGGGAGCCCTACTTCGAGGCAAAGACGATTAGAAAACGCGAAACAAGGTGGTCACACCACTCTGAGGTCCCTGCATTAATACGTGCAGCGTCACAGATACTCGACGGCTTCTGCTGTGGCACACAAAATTCGTTGATACATATTAACGAAAGGGAAGGGGTCAAGGGCTCGTTCTTAATTTGTTAGAAACAACTTAATGAGCAAACAGACATGGTAGAGCATCGGACGCGACATCCGAAGGTCGTGGGTTCGGTTCCCACCGAAGGCAGGTTTGTCTTTTCGTCCACTTTAACTCCTTTCTACTTTCTCCACAATTCCAATACCACAAGTAACTTCCCCTTTGTTTGATACACATTGTGTTTCAGGAAAGCCAGAGTGTTGAGATAGCATGTATGACAAATTTTGTAGAGCCAACGTGGTAGAAAATTGGAAGGAAAAAGCACTAGACTTTGTGTCACTATGATCTCTTAGTTTAGGCGGGATATATAAAAAATTAAAATTTTCACTTTCATTTTCTGTTGGAATGTGGCATATAAAATTTACATATTTGCACAGCGCAAGACTACGAGTAGTTACGACGTAACTACAGAAGAAGAGACAAGGACAGAAGAAGAGACAAGGACAGTCTTGCGCTGTGCAAATATGTTTATTCCCAATCACCAACTAGCCCAAGCATTTGTCTTATCAAGTTACATATGAAATTTCGCATTAAATATAACAAAACTTCGGAAAAGGAATCAATCTGAACGTTTAGTACTTTACTGAGGGATTCCTTGAAAAGCAAATGCCTGGGCCAAACCAGGCAAAGTCTTAGGAGGGCTTCGTGTTGCGGGCCCTGGCTTCAACCTGGCTATATAAAGCGACCGCGGGCCTGGCTCGAGCTGAATAAGCTCCACGCATCTCCACGAAGTGAACCATGACTAGTGGGCGAAGCTGGGGATCGTTCTGTGTTACCGGAAATCACCCGTGACATTGCCCACTCATGCATGTAAATGAGTGACAACGCGTGTGTATTTACACACGCGTTGTCATTTGTGCTCCTGGCCTTTATGAGATTCTTGCGCTCCCACATCCTAGACCGTACCGATTTCTGGATTAATTTTGTTAACGCGCACGCTGCGAATCCTTATGGTTCAACTACGCACAAGAGAATTCTCCCACCGGCACTGCATTGCAGGTCAAGATCCAGTGCCTATATATACGGGGTGGCCGGTGAACGGTTGTGCAGCGCGAGCAGTCGGTTTTTTTCAATGAAGAAACTCGCTAGCAGACACTGCCTGCGTCAGCTTTGTCTCTAGCGGGCGAGGGCGCGTTCTCGTTCCTTGCCAGCTTGGGCCAGCTGTTGTGCATGCGCAGTGGTGTTGTGGACGGCACAGGGACGGAACAGGCTCCACCATTAGCTGCTCCCCATCTAAGAGAACAGGACTTCTTCATGTCCCTACGATAATACGGTAATCGAAAAACCCAGCAGATACTACGTATTGCCGTAATCGACGCCATGCGAAGCACTCAGTGAAGGAGCTGCATGTGCAGAATTCTTTGGCAGTCAACGAACTGTTACCAGTATGACCCACGCCCTTGTTAAAACCGAGTAGTTGTGTTTATAACGTGGGCTCACCAGGCACGTCCTCGGCGATGGGGCGGCCGAAGGGTGGCTCGCGATAGGATGTAACGTCGTCCCAAATATTAAAGCACCGAACGTCTGTTCTGTCAAAAAAATGGCAGATCCCACGTGCAGTGCGAATCAAGGAAATGCGAAGTTAACGAAACGGCCGCAAGAGCATCAAGACTGTGTCATGTAAACGGTGCCACTCATACACGCATGTCATGATTCTGATGTTATGGCCTGTCCTTTACGTTCGTCATGCAGTCGTATGCTGCGATAGCAATTTTGGTATACATCCCATTAACGAAACGGTTGGCATTTAAATCGTGCTGCTCATGATATGCATGCCAAGATTTTCACGTTATGACCTGTCATTTATGATTGTCATGCAGTCTAGTTGTGCCATACCAATTTCCGTATGCATCCCATTAACGAAACGGCAGTACAGCGCCAGGACCGTGGCATGTAAATCATGCCGCTCATGACATGCATGTCATCATTTTCATGTTACGACCTGTCATTTAGGATAATCATCCAGTCGTGTTGTACCATAGCAATTTTGGTATACATCCCATTAACGAAACGCGTGGCATGTAAATCATGCCGCTCGTGACATGCATATCATGTCTTTTATGTTAGAACCTGTCATTTATGTTCGTCATGCGGTCATGTTGTGGCATAGCGCTTTCCTTATAAATCCCATTAATGAAACGGCCAGGAGAGAACCAAGGCCATGGCATGTAAATCATGTCGCTCATGACATGCACGTGGTGATTTTCATGTTATGACCTGTCATTTATGTTCTTCATGCAGTCACGTTGTGGCTTGCTAATTTTCGTGTACATCCCGTTAACGAAACGCGTGGCATGTAAATGATATCGCTCATGACATGCACATCATGATTTTTATGTTGTGACCTGTCATTTATATTCGTCATGCAGTCATGTTGTGGCATACCAATTTTCGTATGCATCCCATTAGCGAAACGGCCAGGAGAGCACAAAATCGTAGGCGGCTAGATAGATAGATAGATAGATAGATAGATAGATAGATAGATAGATAGATAGATAGATAGATAGATAGATAGATAGATAGATAGATAAGCTCAAAGTCACTGAATTTCGCTAAGAAATGCTTCGCATTTGAAAGCAATGCACGCTACTGCGCACTAATAGGGAATTCTTGCGGTTCCAGTGTTACGCTATGCGCAAGGACTTAGCGGTATACTGGACAGCGTACAGCAGCGTATAGCGTTGTTTCTCAGCGTCGAATGGGACCAGCTATAGCTGATAACTAGAACGAGCAATCTGGTTAAGTATTTCCTCCTCGATTCCGGCCGACTACATCATCTACGAGGATACAGCACCGATAATTTGAGTGTGGGACGTTGTCGAATTGCCATGATTCTTTACTCTCGAAGCGTAATGATACAAAGCTAAGGCAAATACAGTCGTCTGTTTGTAACCTCGGAGCTGCAGAGCGGACGACGACCACTTGAAAGATTTGAAGCGGATTACACACGCTTTGCGTGGTGGGCCATGTTTGCGCACGCGCAGTTTACGCACGGTGATCCGCTGTACGCATAGTGCTTCGTGTATAGCGGTTTACCGGACAAGGTATATGTATAATTGTTGTTTTTTTGGGTTTAATGTCCCAAAACCAGTTCTGATTAAGGTATGTAATAGTACTGCACATAGTAAACAGACATAGTACTCGTCGTGTCGCCGTTACTAACTTCTTTATTCTCCGCCTGCCCCTGCCCCCTTTGCACTTGTTCGGTCGTCGTCTTCTTTATCAGCTTGGGCTTGCTTCACTCCCCCCTCCCTTGTCTTCATCCCTCCTGGGATGATATTTGAAAACGTTTGCTATTGAGGCTGACTCGATGGTGCCGTTGGGTTCCACATACCAGACCGTCTTCAAATGTCCCTGTTGGCTTGCTGTCTTGACAACAGGAAATGGCCCTTTGTAATTCACTCCAGAGCTTGGCAGTCCTTTTCGTACCAGCACCAGGTCTCCCACCTCTATTGTTGGTAGGGTCGTGTCCTGTTTTTTGTCAAAATTACTTTTCATCCTTTCTCTGTACTTAACTTCTCCTTTTCAGTTCTTCGCTCTTCCGTGAGACGGACCGTTGCTTCAATTCCTGAAGCCTTGTCAGCTAGCAAATATGTTGGCTTCCCAGTCACAGCAAAGAGTGGTGTGCATGCCAGAGCCGTTGTGTAGGAACGGTTATGATGCGCTACCGCCGCTTGAAGGCAGCACTTCCATCCACCTGGGAAGTTTGGGTACATATTTAAGTAACCTCTGCTGTCTCGAATAGCTCGCTCCGCCAGTCCATTAGCTCCTGGATGATATGGTGCCGCAAACCTAAGTTCAACTCCACGTTGCTTTGCCCTTCATTCAGTTGACGACTTCAGCTGACGAAAGGCGGGTCCGTTGTCGGCTACCAATACTCTAACGTTCTCAAACACCTTTCGGCTTAGAAAGGATAGAACACTGTTTGCGTCCTCTTTACCCGCCTTTGCTGCCACCTTCCTTGTGCACTCATCCACACACAACAGGAAGGCTCGAGTCTTTTTCGCACCTTCAGATTTTTTTCGAAGTTGAGCGAAGTCCAAGTGGATTACTTCAAAGGACACGCTTGAGTGTTCTGGTAAAACCATCCGCTGAGTCGACTGTCTGAACTTTACTTTAATAATTCATGACACGATTGAACATAACTTTTCTTGTCTTCTTTCGAGCGGTGCCAACACCAGCTTGTTGAGCATGCACAGCTGAATGCTGACTTGTACACCATCTCGCTTCAGAAGTTCCTCTGCCGACACGGAGGCTTCACTCATGATAAGGTTCAGAAGCTCAGCGGTAGTGATGTGTTCAGAAAGTTCAACGGCGGCTTCATCCTCGACTTGATATTTGTTCAGTACCACAGAGTCGTTGTGGTTGTCCAGGAAGTCTCCCACATACTGCTTCATCCTGTCGACTGCGCCAAATTATGTAATAGTACTGCACATAGTAAACAGACATAGTACTCGTCGTGTCGCCATTACTAAGTGCTTCTTTATTCTCCCCCTGCCCCTGCCACCTTTGCACTTATTAGGTCGTCGTCTTCTTTATCAGCTTGGGCTGCTTCAAGGTATATATATATATATATATATATAATTAATGTTCATCATATATTCATACCTAGCTATTCCACTATTAGTATATATCACGTAAACGAGACGACCAGGAGAGCCCTGAGACTTAGGCCCCTAAATAGATAGATAGATAGATAGATAGATAGATAGATAGATAGATAGATAGATAGATAGATATTGTCAGAGGGACTAAAGTTCGCTAAGAAATGCTTCTCATTTAAAAATATTGCTAGGATATCGGGCCGTGTTATTGTATTTTAATTGTTTTATAATAACAATCCAGCGAAATGTCTTAAATTTCCCTGTACAGTGTGAGTTCCAATTAGGCATAACTTCCGAGTGTTATAAGAGCGAAGGGAATTAGAAGGTGAGGTATGGTCGCTGTAGAACGCACAAGACGATTCACCTTAGAAGCCGGAGAAACTGTCTTCCGCCTTGCATTGTCATATAAACATAGGGTGAAGCGAAAGTTGTCTCAGTTTATGCCAATTCCTTATTTCTACAACTTACTACATACACATTTCTCCTTGCGTGGTTGCTTCATCGAACCATATGTTAGACAAATGAATCAAATCTGTTGAGAAAATCACGAGAGACTACCACACAAGAATGACAGAATGCATGAAATGGCGGATATTGTTACATTTGCTGGTGATGAGCGGTAAAGGTAAATTGTGGCTATGTGTAAACAAAAAAGAATATATTCTGTCAGTTTAAACGTGTTCACGACAACCTCCTTGCACATAAATTGTGGCACATACAGGCTGTCACATGAAAAAATAGTGAAGTAGACAGCTGAAGCACTTGTCACAGGAGGGCCTGACAAGAGATGCAGTGTGCCTTTTTTCGCTATGCTGAGCCCTACTACAAACTGCAGAGGAAATCTGCCGCCTTCCCATTCTAAGAAACTGGCGCTGATTTCTCCGGAGGGACATTTATTACAGCCTGCTGCGGCTGTCACGTCCTGCCCTAAACGCAAACAAAAAAGTCAACCCTGTGTTGCTTCAGCGTTAGCCTTCCTGTCCACCGCACACCATGACACATCTACGCACCTTCAATGTCTCCTAAATTTCACCCGTGTCGAGTATTTGTTCTTTGGTTTCGCTGTTTTCACCATCCTAAAATTGCGGAATCTAAAGAGTTTTGCTGGTTTGACAAGAAACCAGCAAAGCAGGAAAGGTTAGAGAAGTGGCGTCGATGCTACTGCGGTGATTGAAAGTCCTTTTGATGGGCATCAGTCTTAACATTGCCGAACAAACTCCACTACTTTCAAACCTAACATGCACTGCATCAATTTTTGTAGATAGATGTTCGTGTGTAGAAATCCTAAGTTTCTACTTTGGATTGGTAAAATCTTGACTTTGTAAAAATTTTCGTTATGACAGCTTGCTGAAATTCAAGCAGGTGTTGCCAAGTGTAGAGTAAATCTCCTTCCGTCCAGCAACTCGGCACAGCCAACGCCTCCTTGTAAAACTGTCAGTCTGAATGGGTCTAAAAATCCTACATCTCAATAGCGAATCCTCTGATCTGAAGTATTATTAAATGCAAAACATTTTTTGGCGAACTTGACCAACTTACACCATATCTATCTATCTATCTATCTATCTATCTATCTATCTATCTATCTATCTATCTATCTATCTATCTATCTATCTATCTATCTATCTATCTATCTATCTATCTATCTATCTATCCAGCCGCCTACATCTCGGCGGTCTCTTGGTCGTCTCGCTGGCCTGATACACACAAATATTTGCATGGTAGGGGACAAATGTGTGACCAACATGAACGAACAATTTTTACATCACTAAAATTATACAGTCCTTATGCAGATAACGAATAACGATACTGCAATCGCGTAGCTCTTACCCGTAGTGCTCGGCGTGCTCTACGCGGGTATGCGCCACAGGCGTTTGAATTTTGTGAAGCCTATAACCGTCAAGGACCAACCAAATAGACATCTGACATATCACTAGGACATACCTAAGAATAAGAAACGCACACCATTTGCTATAGCGTGCTATTGAAATATAATCTTAACAAGCACAGACATACATGCAACCTACCAAGCAGTAGTGGGGAATCGAACCGTTCCAACGAGGTGCAAATCAAGCACGTTACCACTAGGCTATGATGGCTACTCCCACACGGTATATATTGTAAGCAAAACAATTGTATCTGCAGTTGTGATGCTGGTACTTATGTAACGTGAATTATTCTTCTAATGTGTGTTATGCACTATCATATAGCAATCTAATAAAGAAAACCGATGTTTTACTATCACTCGGCACGCATATCTCCAACTTTATTGACCTTGTAGAAATTCTTTAACGAACGACGCTGACAATACGCGAATGAGCGCACCGTTCCGTGCGTTTTACCTCCTGAAAAGAAGAAACGTCTGTGTTGTGCACTGACATGAGTGCCAACGTTCCGTCCTACCATGCGGTACCATGAGTTCACCATGGTGCTGTCGACGTTCCTGGTTATCCCACGTTATTAATCCTACGTGTTAGCCTCAGCTTAATGTCAAACAATTCGTCGTGGGCTGTTTCATCGCTGACTGCTTCGCGTGACACCGATTCCCACAATGCGTGGGGTCCGCGGAATTTTTTTCTTTAAATGGACCGACAGTCAGTTTTTATGGTACCTGCTTTTATTAATGGAACTGAAAATTTATCCAGTCAGAGTGTCTAATCACCCAATGGTAACGGGTAAATCGCCGCAGAACTTCTAAAATCAGAATGTTTTATCTGCGACGACTATATGCAGTCTTACAGGCAACACACTTGCAAGCAGTGGGAGGTGAGCGCGACAGCGATTATAAGCCGGCAATGGAAAAAAAAGGAAACTAGTGAAGCCCTAAATGCAAATAAATAATTGTTGTGTTTACCTACTCGCAAATTCGTGCTGTACACTCCGTCCGATACGGGCTTCGTAGATGCGACAGAAAAGCGCCGGCACATGCGTCGAACCACGCAGCGACCATTCTACGGTTGCGCCGGGAAGGCAGTGCCGCTTCTCGGTGTAAATCCATTTGTTTTGTGCCTCATGGGCTGCAGATAACAGAGCGGGGAAGCTCAATAATATGCGTATTCTAACCTTAAGCACTAATCATGGCGCGTATAAAAGCATCTGGCACCGCACACCAAACCGAAGACTCCATATGTAGCAGTACGAAGTCTCTACGGCTACGTTGCGCGGCATACCCGTTTTCTGTGACTTTCAAACGCAATTTAAAGATGCCAATTCTACTCAAACCCCATTAAGTATGCTTGAATCTGTCACCATAATTTATGGGTTTTTTTCTTTTCCGCCAGAATCTAATCGCAGGTTCTGGTCAGTTGCTGGGCCCTTTAAAGTGTGAACTGAGAGTAACGGTAGGTTCCAAAGTATTGTTCTTCTTACCACTGAAGCAGCGGGTTAAGCATTCTTTTCGGCATTATGTCGTCGTCCATGGCTTATAGGATTTGTTGCATGCTTAATGCAAAGTACAAGCACTTTTTTTTTTCTGTAGAAATCTCAGCATACGCTATGAAAGTCAGGAAATAAGCGTGTAAACTACGAATGACACAATAGTCTGTAATTATGAGTTTATATTCATCTTTCGTCAAAGGCTGATTGCTAATGTTCTAGCACTGAATCTTTTATTCTAGTGTCTATGACAGTACTGTTCGAAAGATGGAGTACAGTAGAGTGTGCAAACAACGCATCTTAAAGTATGCTTCCTGAAGAGACTTAGCGGTGCTGTGTCTGTGGAGGGTGGGGAGGTGATGAAAATAGTAATTGGCCCTTTTGTTCGTTTTGCAGTAATAGACTGATTTGTTCACCGTAAATAAATTTACCTCTACAGCGTGCTAGAAGAAACACATCTGACGCGACTAGCTATTGTGGAGACATATGAATTACAACTGTTTTGAACATTTCACATTTTTCGGAGTGTTTATTAGCCGATGCTGCTACTAGGCCCCACTATCAACTAACAGATAACTAACTGAGGTAAGAACTCCTCTGCACTCATGTAGATCGTTAGCTCACCCGTCCGCAGTTAATTTTTGTGCTGCTGACTTTAGGCAACTTCACCTTCTACAAAAAAAAAAAAAAAAACTACTGCCACTACTCGAGAGACTATCGGACATGTTAACTAAAACTAGGGAACGTTATAAAACAGTTGGCCGCAACACTTATGATCATGGCTGCACTAATGGTTTATTGCAAGTAACAACTCTAGGCTCGACGATCCTCAATTTGCTTTGTTACCTTACACATTTCTTAGCGTTTTATGCGAAGAGATTCAGATAATGTATAATGTGTAGATTCACCAACAAAATTCAAAATATTCCTTTGATTAGGTACTCTCCAAAAGTTATATAGCGTATACGAACGTAAATGATCGTTGTCTAGCTTGCTTAGTATGTCCGAAATTGCTTACGTCATACTGAAAATAAAAAAAAAAAGCAATATAATACGGATCACCAGAAAATGAGGACATGAGCAACAAAGGTGTTGTATCTGTCTTCATTTTTCTATTGCTTGCATTTTTCCCTCCATTTGGTTTATCAGTATGTCGTCCCAGCACACCCAAACTTGCATATTAGCTCCATAATTCTTACGCGTAAGGCACTTAATATTTTCGTCGTTATAGGGTGTCGTGTTTCCATGCATAGAAATTTCGGCCTTATCAGCACTCTGAAACTTGGCGTGCGAAGCACTCACCTCGTAGTTGTCGATAAGGCGTTGCTTGTTGTCTTTCCGCCAATTATTACAAGGCAGATGAAGGTCATTTTGTCACATGAGTAGTTATGTGCATGGCGCAGTTACCGTCAAAGCCACCAGGCATGTCTACTACACTAAGGTGTGTAAGTGTAGCTGGCCCTACTTCGGCACTGACATTTAGGCACAGACGTTGCACATCAGCTGCACCGAAGAGCGATGGACTCTGCGGGGCGTGGATGCGTCTATCGTAGGAACCGTGATGGTAGGTATATATATTGTAATGTGAGTGAAACAGACACAGCGCCTTTTCTGCAGGCCGGCCGTTCTAGTCTTCCTCTTCCTCCTCTTCCGCTGTGATGCTCTCCTAGCGCGAGCGCCCTAGGCACGGCGAGATTTTTACTGTTACACATGACAATACATATATATACATATATATATATATATATATATATATATATATATATATATATATATATATATATATATATATATATATATAGAGAGAGAGAGAGAGAGAGAGAGAGAGAGAGACAACGTAAAATTGCCTTTGGATGTGATGTAAAGAAACCTTTTGCATTAACCAACTTCATTACTTGCTTAGTAATATCGTCCCTTATCTTCACATACTGTTGCGGAATGTTGGCCTTCTATGGGCGGAGGCCGCCAGACGCCCACCACTACCTTTTAATGACAAGAACCGAACAGAACGGGTAATGTGATGACGGTAGAGGTGGGCGTACTGGTTCAAGCTAGCTTTGAAGGCGGCCGTCCACGATCTATTCTTTTTCTTCGTCTGCTCTAGTCGCCGGCAGATGCAAAACGAATCATTTACGTGTTATTTTGGGAATATTTCCAAGCTCGTGGCCTTTAGTAAGGAGCCATCGGGTTTAAAATTTCGCAGTGCACGCACGCCTAGGAGCCTCATCTCGTAGGAAAGCTAAATTTGAGCGCTAACTAGAGATACTTTACAAGAACTTGCCAAGGCTTTGCGTCCATAGCCTAAAAAGGTTCGTCGCTGGGAGCTCTCAGAAACAGTATGCTGCGTAAAAAGAGGGATTGCTGTCAAGAGCACCAGACCATCAACTACGTGGATTTCTCCATCTGGCTCCTTTGTATTTCCACTAGCCTATCGTAACACAGGACATTTAGCACGTAACGCAGCGTACTCTCCGACCTGTCGCATTCAACATGCGTCAGCCCACTCAATGGAAATGAGAATACACCGAACACCGTTTACGGCCTTATAGCAGTATTAGTGGTCTCCTCAGAGGTTTGCGGCAGGGATCGGTCAGCTTGGCTCTATTAGAATTGTCGAACAGCGCACTTCGTGTTTACTACAAATCATCAGCTGCATGTGATATCCTGCGTACAGTCAGTACATTCGAATGCGTAAAGAAAGCGTTAAATTGGGATGGAAGATCCCTATTTTACCCTAAGCGGTCAACGCTCATTATTCTGTAGACAAAAAAGGGACATATTGTTTGATTTCACGTAACCAGCGTAAACCAGCTCCAAACGCGACGTTCTCCGCATACACCAACTTCTCTTGCCCTCACGCCTTCAGCCCACTACTTCATAAAGACGGATGCGTATCATAGCTTAGCATAGATTGGTGTAGTATAGCAAAGAGACGGGAAAAGAAAGTGAGGATAAGGAGGAGTGGAAAGCGTAAAACATGGCATGGCCTTCCATAGTATAGTAAAGAGAGTGAGAAAAGGAAGTGACGGTGAGGTGGAGGACACGGAGCAAAGCCTAGCCTCGTATAGTGTAACAGTGGGGGGGAAAGGGGAAGTTAGGGTAAAGAGGAAGTAAAGTAGGGGCGGATAGTGGGGACGAATACCACGGGTGTGTATAGTATGGTATAACAAGGGGAGGGAAAAGGAAGGGAGCGTGAGGAGTTATGACGGTTAAGTGACGATAGAAATGAGGAGGACGTCACAACTGGAAATTACCCCGCCAGGCCAATTAGAACCCAAACGCGTAATCGAAATTGCCTAGCGTGACGCCACGTGCAGCTAATCACGGGACACGTTTTCGCCAAAACCATGTAACCGTTGGTCACGTAAGATCTCTCCGCCAAAGACATGTAACAGCTAGGCAAGTGCCAAACGACATGGCTTAGTTGAGCTTGTAGAAGCCGGAAGCCGGTAGGTCGCCCACGAGCTCCGCTCTTAGCCCAGCCTTGCACCGCTGGGCACTTTAATAAAATATTTCTCTCAACTCCGCTTCGGAGATGAATCGGGTGGGGCGAACAAGAAATGCAACGTCGCTAGGCGCTAGCGTCATAAAAGTTAAAATCCTCAGGACCTCATACACACCAGCTCCGCCAACTTCAAGGCACCACCTGCATTGCAGATGCTTGGTGCTCTTGTGTGTTCTTGTCGGTGCAAGACTGCTTGAGGCGAAACGTGCAGTATATATCCATAAACCACGTATATGGGCCACCCTCGACGCCTGGGATATGAATGGCTCGCAGGCTAGGGTCCCGTGGATGTTCATCAATACGGCTCTTTGGGCTGCTATAGGAAAAAATGAAGAAGAAAAGCTGTTCGCTGCAAAAAACAGTCCAGTGCAGTTGAGGAAAGAAGGCGAGAGAAAGGAAGTCCCGAACAAAAAAAGCAAGTCAGATAAGTTGCGCCGCACATATTGTGGCCCGCAAACCGAAAGCCACAGCTGCTGGAACGCCATCAGCCTAAGCTTTTGCGTACAAAGAGTCATATTGGTGGCACTGCCTGGCATTATTGTGTTGGCGATCTCTCGACCATAAAGTTCGGCCGGTGGGCCGGTCGCCGAAGGAGAATCCGAACTCTGGCGGGAATCATAAGTGAAGTGAGACGGAGGCGGTAAGAAGGAGAAGCTGGGCTTGAAGGGGCGGACGGTTGTCAGCGGACGAATACCAGGATTCGTTATTTGTGGAAAGGGTTGTGGAAGAAAGAGCAGGGTGTACAAAGCCGGCGCTTCCGGTCAATTCCTTCCTCACTACAGCTGGTGCTGCTTTTGTTACGGTTAACCCTAACGACTACTGTTGCCACCCTAATCTCTATAGTACGACATACTACAGAAAGAGCTATAGTTTGTTCTCCAGTCACGTGCTATCCATATATGCAGTTTCAATAAACTTCAGTTTCAGTCTGCGCTCGTTTCCTCACTTCGTCCGTGTATGTTTGCGCACTTATCTCCATGAATGTATTTATAGTGACCGAGCTTTCATGGCGTTCCTTTTCCTGGAAACCATGTACCCCTTCGTGTGCGAGATAGCGTACGATGGCCCGTTGCATAAGATTATTTCTCATGTAGGCATACACGACATCATCATCATCATACTATCGAAATGGAGCAGGACAGAAGAGGTAGCGCAGGAAGAAAGCAGACCGCGCAGTCGGTGCATAGGCAAGACGGTACAATTGCAACAGGAGGTGGCTGTAAAGTACCAGCTGCGTAACAAGTACCTGCGTTATACTTCGGTTTTGCTCAACTAGCCGTCCAATGCGTACACGCTAGTGTTGGCCAACGTTGGCTAAATGATGGCCAACACCAGACGATGTTTCGTATTGATGGCTCTAGTGTTGCCATCTATTGATTATATAACAAAATACGAACAAGGGTTACACACTCTTTAGCAGCTCTTCATTTCTGGGAGCACTTGCTTCATTATTTTAGCAGTACTTTGAACAAGAAGATCAACAAGGTAAGCATGAAGAAAGCCATTAAATGAACGTTCAAATGAACCTTTTTAATCGCGAAGTCTAAACAATGTTTCTGGATAGGGGCTGCCACAAAGAACGTTGATATAAAATAAGAATACTCGAGTTGTTCATATGTAGCGGAAACGGTATTATAAGAATAGTCTCCATTACAAGCAGTTCTACCTGTATGGCTGCTTTATATGAAAAAAGAACAGTGGCTGTTACTGTTTATTCACCTACTCTTCCAGCAGAACTGAACAAAAAAGAAAAGAGGCAAAAGAAAATAAGGAAACCAAGAGGCATTTCGTCGTTTAATTATTTTATTTATATATTTTTGGAGATCTAGGGAACCTCAAAAATCTATAAGATCTCATTTTTCTGTATAAACACGGCGCATGGTTTCGGTGCATGGAAGAAAAATAGGAACCTCTGGGTTTCTGTTGACTCTTGACGGAAAGAGCTGTTTCAGATTGCTTTCTCTCGAGCAATCGAGCGGTGTATTCAAATGTTGTTTACCTGAGACATATCGGCTCGTGCCAGAGTTCTTTTTGGTTGTTCAGAGTCATATGTACGTCTCTGAGATTGGCAAAGCTCATCGCTTTATTCTCCAGTTATTTACTTATCTGTTGCACTTTCGAGATCCCTGCTCTTTATATTATTGAATTTCAGCCGTTGAAACAATAGCCCTTTATTTTTGCAAAAATTTCAGGGGAGACAACTGAAGAACTGCCACCAACATGATGACGTGAACTTTGTTGTTGTTATTATGTGGGGTTTAACGTCCTAAAACCAGCTGTGATTATGAGAGACGCCGTAGTGTAGGGCTCCGGAAATTTTGACTACCTGGGGTTCTTTAACCTGCACTGACATCGCACAGACACGGGCCTCAACATTTCGCCTCCATCGAAATGCAGCTGCCGCGGCCGGGATTAGATCCCGCTACCTTCGGATCGGCAGCCGAGTGCCATAACCACTAGACCACCGTGGCGGGGCGCGCGAACTTTGCTTCATGGCCGAGTGGCTTGTAAAACGCGTGTTTAAGATCAGCACACATGGTTTACCCTGAACGAGCAGAGAAACAATGGATATTCTGAAACGCTATAATGAAGTCCTTTATTATCTTACGTTACGCAAGTCTGCTCTGGTTTGCTGGTAAACGAAGTCTCCCCCATTTCTCCATGAATTAAGACTTTTGCTCCTCTCATATAACAGTTCGACACTTTCTAAATATAAGATGAAAGCATGTGTAGCAAATGGAGCGCTTCCTACCCTCCCATTTTGCAAAAAGCCGACATTCGAAAAAAGAGCCAGGCCTCCGCGGAACCGCAGGACAGTGACAGCGTAAGCTGGAGGAGCGACCTTCTCAGAGGCCATTTTAAAGGCTTGGGAAAACTAGTGCAAGTAGAGATGGTAGGTATCCCCTGCTCCATAACTCTTATCATTTCGCCACGAAGGGAAGTACCCACTACGCCATAATTACTGCGGTATTGTAACGTGCAATCTGTATAACTACACATCTTAGGCTCTTGGCGTCGTTTTCCCGAAAACGAACCGAACTCTCGGCGCGGCGTCGACGGCGAGCTCCGACGACGGCGTCGACGGCTTCTCTCTGCACAGCTGCCTTTTGTGCCCGACATTGCCTTGCTTCAGCCGCGCGCGTAGCTCTGCGATTCGCTTCTTCAGCAGCGGTCCGCACCTTACGAGGAGGCGCCATAAGGTATATCGAAAAGCCAAGTCAGGTTGCTGTAGGGGCTGCGCACGTCACCTGCCTTGTGACGCATGGCACGATACGACAAAACTGGTTCAAAGGACAGCGATTCGTAATAATGATGACGGAAGTGTTGAAGTGGATTGTTTCATAATGATGATGCTGATGATGCCTCTGTAATGGGTGCTGAGCTACAACGCACGCACCCCTGTGTTCTTTCAAATGTTTCCTCGAACTGGTTATGCAATCCACTTTCTGCGTCGTACAGTGGCGTATTATTATTCTGCCAAGCAACATTACATTTGTTAATGCGATTCCTCGGCAGACGTAATACCTGTTTAGGTACTTTAGCGAAGCTTTTTCAAGCAGAGGCGTAGCTCAGTGGTGGAATTCTCGACTGCCACACAAAGGGTGTGGGTGCGAATCCACGCAGATAACGTGGGTTCGAATCCTCCTCGTTCCTGGTTATATTTCTAAAATTTGCGCGATAGTGGTTGCGGACACTGGCGGCGGACAACTACGGCGCCAGAAACGGCCCTTGTTATGATCTCATAACAGCTTCGGCTGTAATATATACAAAGAGCACCCTTATCGCATATCACGTCCCGTCGCCTGAAAGCGCGGTAGCCAACGCGCTTGCCTGTGCGGAAAGCTTGCACCTCTCCCTTGGACACGACGGCTGGCGAGGTCGTTTCAGTGGCCGTCGAACTGTCAGCGACTGTGGTAGCGACTTCGGCTTTATAAAGTAGGCTGGCAGGTCGTCGAAAACACGAGTAATGGCGTTAGGCCTGAGGAGGGGCTTGTCCTTCGGCAACGAAACAGCCTCACCGTTTATCGTGAAATCGTCCGTGCGGATGATGTGTGATGGATCAAAGTACTTCGCCCATACACGTGCATGCTTCGACTCGAAGCTGAAGTCGTCAGTCTCTTGCCGTGGTATGGCTCGCTTCGAATTCTCGAAGTGCTCACGAACACTCGGCATGCAAAATAGCGTTACCTTTTCGGCCGTGCCCGAATAACCGGAACGGCACCCCGGCACACAGCACCTAAACAACGTCGTCAGGCGAACGTGCCGCTTCAGTTGTAGAAGTCCAGGAGTGGAATCGTGTCTAAATAATCAATCACAAATACAAAGTACGCGTCCAAACTTCTAGTTCACACCGGCTGCAACTGGTGTCCCTCCGGGTTGAACACGAAGAAATGAGGCGGGAGGTGGCTCTAAGCTGCGCTGGCGCGGCAGCGCAGAGGTTTCACGGAACATATCAAGGTCTTCCATAGAGTAACGGCGGAGTTTCGTGATCAGAAAAAAGTATTGAGGGACTATGCTATTACGTATAGCAATGGGCTGAGGGTGACAATTTGGGTCGTGATTGACAATGTGGGTCGTGAAGCCAACTGAGGAAATACAAGTGCGTGATACTTGACATATCCGGGAAGAAATAGCACGCCACTAGCCACAACAGCGCATTATAGGTCGATGTAGATGATTATAGTAGCAATAGCCACTTGACATCTCTCGGAGTAGGTACTGCGTTTACTTCTTTCTTCCTTCATGCGCACGCATGGTGCTTTTAAATGTTTGCCCTATTCGTTTCGTCTTAAATATCCCACTTGAATTGGTATTTTCGCAAGCGGTGATGGATTTGGCCAAGACATTATTAAGATATGTATAAAAATATGTTCCTTGTACGACAGTCTGAAACAAAAAATGACAGTAGCAGTCTTGAGGCGGTTCCTTATAAAAGCACTCTTGGATATCTTTACGGTATGAAATGTTTGGGCTTAGTGCTGACTTGAGAGTAAAAGGAAAGCAAGCTGCGACTACAGCACATGTTTATATGGTGAAATAAGTCAGCTGTATTTACGAAAGTTAAATCGAAAATACTTGAATACAAGACGGGAGCGTCTACGACCGAAAAAAAAAAATTAGAAAACTCCACTAAGCCAAGAGTGGGTGGGGAGGGGTTCTTCCGGACTCAATAAAGTTATTTCCTCCTCCTACACTTCACAAGAAACCACTCAGCAACTATTTGTATTTCTACGGCCTTGACTACACAAGCCTGTTACAAAACTGTTTTGCACGTGTAGCGAATATGTTACCGTGCTAACATCCATATGTATTTTTTCTCACGAGGTCGAGAGCTTCAGGGACAAGCGACGAAAAAAGTTTCGGTGCCAGAGGCCTCCGAACACCTTCTTCAATCTCTCCCTTCTTTCTTTCCTGCTCAGCATTTTTTTTTAACTTGGAGAAAGAAAAAATTCTATATGGCGCAGCACGCCACTCGCGCACTTAGCCTACTTTTCCTTCGGCGCAGGATGTACACACGCGGGAAAGAAACAAAAATGCAAACAAACCTGCCCACCGGAAACATTGATTTTTAAGTCAAATACGACTCGGGAATTCTGATATATATATAGCACGATTTGCATAGTTTGAGCTATATTTCTAGTGTTTTCACTGGCTAATTTGAATATTTTGTTCGTTATATACGACATACGTGCAGCATTGGAGCGCGTGCTGCGGTCTTTTCATTAGCGATGCATTAGACGAGCGAGGATTGATCTTGTCTCTTCATTTTTCTCTTTAACGACTTTCATACTCGCTCGCCAGATACGATAAAATTAATGCAGCTTCCATCGTCAAACATAGGTACACTCATTGTACGTATATTTGAACAGATATTGAGAACCTGCAACGGGATAACATATTATAATATCAACGGAAAGCTGAATTCTAAGGGCGCGTATCAAGTCGGACCTCCTTTTTTCTTACTTCGCTGACTCTGCGAAGATTTTAGAGCGCAAATCTCATGAACCCCTACCTGCGTATGGCGCCTTGAGTCTTCATTCGTCATAAGCGAGCGAATGTGCTCCGCGACTGATGACCTGGTTCTTGTGCCTCGCTCCACGCGACGCTTTTATTCTTTTGTCAAGGACGGCTGGGATGCAGTGTAGATGTGAGCCTGTATTCCTCGAGCGATCCTCCGCGACTCGGGAGAACCAAGTAGTCCACGCGGCCGAAACAGAAGCTCCTAGCCCCGTTCACAACAATGAGCGGCGGACGCGGTGGAAATGCTTCGTAAGTGCAACTTCAAGAGGTTTTAGTTGTGTAGACAACGGGCACGCTTTCCCGTATCCCTGCACAAGGTGCACAAGAAGCTTCAATAGCCGACATGAAGCTATGCAGCATTCGTGCTAATAATGCACTCGAAACAAGAAAGTCCACTTTCTCTCGTCATTTCGTTGCATTCGCGGCGTAAGTATGCAGACCCTAAGGCAGGTGCCGAACATCTGTATTCTACTACCAACGTTGCACTCATGAGGCCTCGGCGCATTTAGCGATTATGTTCGCACTGTTGTTGTTCACAGAAAACTACACTCGAAAGTTTTACCCTCTTATATACCATAGGGAGCCCTTCTATCTGGAGAACATACCGCTTCTCGTGTCTGCTTTTTAAGATTAGTTCTATTAATATCACCTGGCAATTTTAGTGCCAAAAAACAAGGAAAAAGCTGCGGTAGTGTTTTCTACGGAGCATGCTGTTCTTTGCCGACACGGGAAATGAAGATGCTGAGAAGCTGAATGTTTCGGCACCTGCGTTTATCATTGGTTTCACCCAGATGTTGCAATAAACTTTTTCTCAATGACTGGTTTCGTGCTTTAGGGGCGAAGCTCCTTAGGGTGTGGGTCGTTTCCTCCTCGGGATGATGATGATGATCATGATTGTGGTTCGGTTAAGAAAGGACGCTAATTTCTGCAGCCCATGTAGGGAGCACGGCTAAGCGTCCGTGGGGGTAGTAGTAGTAGCAGTAGTATAGTATGTATGTAGCCACCTCGCGCCGCCGGGAGGTTCGCGCTCGCCCTCGGCGCGTGCCTCCCGGCGCGCTCGCCCTCTCACTCTTCCATCTGCTGTCTTGTGAGAGAGAGAGAGCGAAAGGCGCGCGTTGACTATGGAAACGCTCTTTCTTCGGTGAACGCTGTACCAGCTCGCAAAGAAGAACGCGCCCTCACCCGCGAGAGGCAACGTTGGCGCAGGCAGCGTCTCCTAGCGAGTTTCTTGATTGAGAATTGGAGAAGCGTTCACCGGCAACCCATATATATTTATATATATATATATATATATATATATATATATATATATATATATATATATATATATATATATATATGGGTTGCCGGTGAAGGCTTCTCCAATTCTCAATCAAGAAACTCGCTCCGGCACTTCATTGCAAGTGAAGATCCAGTGCGTATATATATAAATATATAGACGCACTGGATCTTCACTTGCAATGAAGTGCCGGTGGGAGATTTCACTTGTGCGTAGCTGAACCATAAGGATTCGTAGCGTGCGCGTTAACTAAATTAATCCGGAACTCGGCACGATCTAAGATGAACCTCCGGAGCTTCGCCCACTCATCAACATTCACTCCGTGGATATGCCGTGAATTTTTTTTTGCTTCATATAGCGCAATATTTCCACACGCGATGTGTTGGTTTGGTCAGGGACAGGTCTACCGAGCTATACCATAGTAGAGTACGACGTGCTCTGAATCGTTTACTTTTTGTTCGACTTATATGAGGTTACACACATGTTGGCTTAGTGTTTTTCAAAATGTATTTTTTCAACTGCCGCACTCAGCACAATCAGCATCCCGAAAGAGTGGGGTTCAAAGCAAAAGTGAGTGGAGCTCAAGAGAACAAAGAGCTGCGCGTGCAAGTGCCGGTGCAAGAAAATAAAAAAGTGCGCGCGCAGTGCGCGTGCACTACTTTCTGCTAACACTGTGGACGTCACTGGTTTTTAAAGACAGTTGGAGACAGCTCGGCTTTGCAAATGTTAAACGAACTATCGACTCGTCTGTTCACTGAACCACG
The DNA here is from genome assembly GCA_013339685.2 of Hyalomma asiaticum. Lineage (NCBI taxonomy): Eukaryota > Metazoa > Arthropoda > Arachnida > Ixodida > Ixodidae > Hyalomma > Hyalomma asiaticum. Next base: position 113,939,318 of record CM023483.1, on the reverse strand, counting down.
CCGAGAAAGGGGTACTCGGGCGCAAGCAGAGAAAGACGAAAGCAACTTTCCTGACCTAATACTTTTACTATAGAGCTCCAACTTAAACCGTGGCAGTAGCGTCGCTCTATTTGTGGCCAAGAGCTGATTTGCTAGCATATTTCCGGACAGTCGCGACCCCGATATAGACACAAAGTTTGTATTTCAGCTTACAAAGCAAACAGAGGACGACAAAAGGAGCGATTTATAACGCAATCTACTTGATGGAAGAGAAGCGACGCTGCCAAAATGACGGTCTGGGACATTATTTTCTTTCCCCGAGCATCGTCTTCGCTCAATGACGCTCCTAACTCACATCCTACGGTTGTTTTCTTCTTGTTTACTTGAGCGTTCACACTTTATTTGCTTATTGCGTTTACAGAGCAGTCGTCCGGATGTTTTGCTTCCGTTGCGCTGACAGTGCGTTCTCACTGTGTTGGCGGCAAAGAGTTCGAGCACTCTCACGATTAAATAAAAATCTCGGATTGAGGCCCCGAGCATTTCTGATGACAAAGGAAGTTCCGCAGTGACTTTCTTCATGAACATACATTCATAAGCCGCTTCTGAGAAGCGAGCACACGAAGCAGTGCCTCCACTTGCAGTTTCTTTGGCGTTATTGCTTTGTGTTACTTAATTTCTTTATTACCAAAATTTTTCTCAGTTTCATCTGTATATGTAGAATTCAATGTTTATCAGGTTTCTTTTTGAATGTCGGCCTGCTGGAGGAGATTATATTGTCGGTCTTCTTGTCAACAGAGCGGGCATTCCGGTCATTTTCGAAGTTTTCTTCAGTGGGGGTGTTGATTTCTTGTTTCGTTACTCAGCAATGCTTCTCTGTGAACGAGGCACTGAGGTTTTTCACTGAATACGGCAAACCCCGCCTATGATGGCTGAATGCGACGGAGTAGGAAGTCAAAAGTGAACTTGAGTATCAGCATTTGCATTTGCGGCGTTTTCAGTTATAACAGAAAAAAAAACTGACAAAAGTATCAGTAAGTCATACCGCTATAAAGCCCTTTTTGCGGCGTTTTGCACATTTAGACTGTCATTTTCAAGGTTAATAATCATCGTCATCAACACCACCATCATTATCGTCAGCCTGTTTTGAAGCTACTGCAAGACGAAATCCCGTCCTAACGACTGCCAATTCGTCCCATCCTCGGCGAGTTGGTTCCACTTTATGCCTGCGAATTTCTTAGTTTCATCGCATCATGTAACCTTTTGCCTGCCTCTGTCGCGTTTTCCTTCTCTTGGCGTCTCTTCCGTCGCTCCTGATCTCCATCTCTCGTCCAATGAAATGTCCTGCCCTGGTCTACTTCTTCCTTTTAATTGATATAAGAATATAATCATCATCATCATCATCATCATCAGCCTGTTTAGGTCCACTGCAGGACGAAGGCCTCTCCCAAGGATTTCCAATCCACCCTATCCTGAGCGAGTTGGTTCCACTTTATGCCCGCAAACTTTTTTAATTTCATCGCTCCCTCTAACCTTTTGCCTACCTCTGTTGCGTTTTCCCTCTCGTGGTATCCATTCCGTCGCTCTTACTGTCCATCTGATATTTTTTCTCCTCCTGAATGTCCTGCCCAGGTCCACTTCTTTCTTTTAATTGATGTAATAATATCGGCTACTCCTGTCTGTTCTCTGATCCATTCCGCTCGTTTTTTATCTCTTAGCGTTACCCCTATCATTTTTCTTTCCATTGCACGTTGCGTACTCCTTAGTTTCATCTCTAGTTTTTTCGTTATTCTCCATGTTTCTGCACCGTACGTTAGTACTGGGAGAATGCATTGATTGAATACTTTTCGCTTTAATGAGAGCGGTAAGTGTCCGGTCATGATTTCGTAATGCCTTCCGAATGCGCTCCAGCCCAGCCTTATTCTACGGAGAATTTCATTTTCCTGGGTAGGAGTTCCTGATATTAACTGTCCCAGATGTACATATTCGTTTACACATTATAAGGGTTCATTGTTGATTTTAAATTCCTGTTCCTTAGCTAAGCTATTGAGCATAACTTGGGTCTTTTGCCTATTCATTTTTAATCCAATTTTAATGCTTTCCCTGTTTAGGTCATCAATCATGTTTTGTAATTCGTCACCATCATTGCTAAAGAGCACAATGTCGTCTGCAAATCTTAAATTGTTTAGATATTCTCCGTCTATTCGAATGCCCTTTTCTTCCCAGTCTAGACGTTTAAAGACTTCCTCTAAACATGCTGCCCCGCCACGGTGGTCCAGTGGCTAAGGTACTCGGCTGCTGATCCGGGGGTCGCGGGATCAAATCCCGGCCGCGGCGGCTGCATTTCGATGGAGGCGAAATGTTGAGGCCCGTGTGCTGTGCGATGTCAGTGCACGCTAAAGAACCCCAGGTGGTCGAAATTTCCGGAGCCCTCCACTACGGCGTCTCTCATAATCAGAACTGGTTTTGGGAAGTTAAACCCCACAAATCATCATCATCTAAACATGCAGTGAATAGCATCGGAGATATTGTATCTCCCTGTCTCACACCCCTCCTGATCGGGATTTCTCTGCTTCTCTCATGTAGGAGTAGTGTGGCTGTGCAATCTTTGTATATGTTGTTTATGGTTTTCACGTATACGCCAGGTACCCCTTGTCGATGTAGAGCTTCTAGAACTGCTTGTATTTCTATGGAGTCAAATGCTTTCTCGTAGTCGATAAACGCCATGTATAGAGGTTTGTTACATTCCGCGTACTTCTCAATTACTAGGTTGATAGCGTGGCTGTGGTCCATTGTCGAGTAACCTTTCCTAAAACCAGCTTGTTCTCTCGGTTGGTTAAAGTCGAGTGTTTCTCTTATCCTCGTAGAAATTACCTTTGTAAATAGCTTGTATATTACTGGGAGTAGGCTGATTGGTCTGTAATTCTATTAGTCCTTTATGTCACCTTTCTTGTGGATAAGGATTATATTAGCATTTTTCCAGCTGCGCGGTACGCTACATGTCTTGATACATTTCGTGAAGAGCGATGCAAGTTTTTCAAGTACAATATCTCCTCCGTCTTTGATCAAGTCGGCTGTTATACCATCGTCACCAGCTGCTTTACCGCGGGACATGCCTTTGGCAGCTTTTTTGTCTTCGTCAGCGGTTATACATGGAATTTCGGTGCTCTCCTCTGGTTCTATTTCTATTAAGGTTGTATGGTCTGTCTGAGAGCTGTACAGTTTCGAGTAGAAATCTTCTGCTACCTTTACTATTTCGGTGAAACTGTTGATAACGTTACCTTGTTTATCTTTTAGCGCATGCATTTTGTTTTGTCCTAAGTGCTGTTTCTTTTTGACCGATTTAATGCTGGTGCCTTTCTCTACTGCTTTCTCTATTTCTCTCATGTTAAGGTTTCTTACATCTCCTTGCTTGGCTTTACTGATCAATTTCGATAGTTCGGCGAATTCTATCTTATCTTTTGATGAAGTTACTTTCATTTGTTGGCGTTTTTTTATTAAGTCCTTGGTAGATTGGGACAGCTTACTTTTTGCGTGCTTTGTTGTTTTACCCCCGACTTCTATCGCGGTTGCAAGGATTTTTTTCATTATGGTTTTGTTTATTTGTTCTAAATCGTCACCGTTTTCGTCTAAGGCCTCGAACTTGTTGCTTAGGGCGACTTTAAATTCGTCGTCTTTCGCTCTGATTACCTCTACATTACATTTTTTTCTAGTAAATAATTTAGTTCTTGTTTGCTTTAGGTTAAGTACAATCTTTGCCCTTACTAGTCTGTGATCGCTGCATTTTATCTTCCCCACTACTTCTGTGTCTTGAATTATACCTGGTTGATCGCACATTATAAAGTCTATTTCATTCTTTGTTCGCCGTTAGGGCTTTTCCACGTCCACTTCCTATTCTTGTGTTTCTTTAAGAACTTATTCATTATTCGAAGCTGGTTCCTTTCGGCAAATTGTACTAGCATTTCCCCACGGTTATTCCTACGGCCGACGCCGTAGTTGCCTATCGCCTGCTCTCCACTTTGTTTCGTTCCTACTTTTGCGTTGAAATCCCCCATGACTACTGTATATTGCGTCCGTACTTTCTTTATTGCTAATTCGATATCCTCTTAGAATTGCTCTACTTGTTCATCGTCGTAGCTCGTTGTTGGCGCATATCCCTGGATTATCTTAAGTTTATACCGCTTATTTAGTTTTATTACAACGGATGCTACCCTTTCGTTAATGCTGTAGAATTCATCTACGTTGGCCGCTATATTTTTGTGCATTAGGAACCCAGAGCCATATTCTCTCTTTTCGGGTAATCCTCTATAGCAGAGGACGTGTCCATTGTTTAAGACTATGTAAGCTTCGCCTGCTCTCCTAACTTCGCTAAGGCCAATGACGTCCCAATTAACTCCCTCTAGTTCCTCGAGTAATTCCGCTAATCTAGCTTCGCTTGAGAGGGATCTTGCATTGAACGTTCCAACGTTTAGATTCCAGTGGCGGCCCCTACGGGTCCAGTGGTTGTTACCGCCCTCTGCTGCTTCACAGAGCTGACCGCCGCCGTGGACAGATGTTCTGCAGCTGCTGGGCACTGAGGGCGAGGGTTTAATTGTAGACATCGTGTGGGAGGTGGTGGCCAAGTACTTCACCAGGGAGGCCAATTCCTGTTCTGGTGTAGGAGTGAGTTTTAAACGGCACTTGAACGACTGAAAGCCTTTCAGGTGTCCAACCGTCGCCAGGACCCCCCTACCGACATAATCTCGAGCTTATGACAACCATCCTTGAAAAAGAAAAAAAAAAGGGGGGGGGTGGGCGGTCGAACCTGTGACCCTCGGCGGTCTCGGTAGCCGCGGTTCCGCATCGTTAAACGTACACGCTTACAAAGCATTTCATGCGCGATAACTTTTATGCGCGTGACTATTTTGTACAGTATTTGGTCTCAAAATGTCCGCGATTATCTAGTTTTGCTGATCGAGACATCCAGGACGTCATGGTTATTAAAATTGCTCTGACAGGTAGCTAGGCGCGCGTGGAAAGTCGTGTTTTAGCGAGCGGTTTTAACTGCGCCGTTGTAGCTAATCAGGAATGTTTTCGTGCACCGCATTCCGTGCGTAGCGCGAACGTTGTAGAAGTTGGGGTAAAAGAAATTATTGCGACCTTGCACGTGGGTAAAACATAAGTATTCTTTTCTAAATTTTTTGCGACGTACGTAAACGGAAAAACAAAACAAATCGCTGGTTGTAAGTCGCGGTTGCATGATGTGCAATGAGTAATGAAATCTATAATTTCCTATGCCGGAATGGACGTGCGAAGACAAAATGGAAATATATAGGCATCAGGGAGGTAGCAGTCACACAGATACATACACACATATCTATATACAGCGGCACATCCACGCAAACATACACCCCAGGAAAGACACGCAAACTATCTATTGTGGCGGTGAAGGCATATTATCGCGCACATTCCTTATAGGAAGTGGATTCAGAGGGTTAACTTCGTCCGAATTTCTTCGGCCAGCTAAAAGATTTGTGTAAAGGTTAGTAGTGTACGGCTTGTCTGAAGGCAATGAGTAATCAAGGAGTAATTTATATTCCTTATTGCGCTTGCAATGTTAATTTGGCCATGAATCTATCTATCGAGCTATCTATCTATCTATTTTCTCCGTCCGTTTCTTACGAGTTGCTATTATCGGAGACCGTCGGTTGGTTATGTCCAGCGTCGCATGCATGGGTTTCCTGTCTGTGCGGAATACTATGAGAATATGAGAATATGTAGTCGTGCTAGTAGCTAACACATTTTACTATCTGTTATAAGAAAAACGGTTTGTTTAGCTGCTCACCGAATTATCGTCGGCGCGTTGGGCTGGGCGCGGTTGTATTCCTGGGCTAGCTCAAACGTGCATCATAGCTCGTTTGCAACTCTGAAGCTGCCCTTCAGAGTTGCAAACCCTGAATCGCACCCCTGAAGCTGCCCTTCGTTGGACGAGCCTTTTGCCCGTCTGGACGATAAAAGAGCCATTCATGTAAGAATACCAGCTAATTTTTAAATGTTCAACCACTGTCTTTATCTATAATAAGGAGAATTATAAGAAACCTAACAGAATTTGACGAGCATTGTTCGCCTGTAGGCGGCTCACAGTTATTAGGGGCAAATCTTCAGGATACCTATTATTTACAGTATATATCTTACTCTGAAAGAAACCTTACTCCCGAGATGTCATGTATGTTTCATTTTAGCCCTTTGGCTACGTTTCTGCAAATTACCGTTCTCATTCGTCGCCATGGAACGTAATAATTGAGATAGTCGTTATCTGAACTAAAACATCAGTGAATCCGCATCATGTTCAGGTTTGTTCAGAAATTCTTGCTTGACAGCGTTTGCGTTGATTTGTGTTGCGGATCACAGCGGGAGTGACCCTAGTGAAAGAAGAAGGCATGATTTTCAATAACGGTCTTTTTTTTCTTAGTTTTTTAACTTGGTGACGGTTAACAGTGTCTTTTTAACAGCGGAGCTATAGCCGTGCCCGGCGTCTACGGAAAACTGTGCTGGTGAAAGTGTAGAGAGTGTGAAGCGTGGATAGGAGGTGCAGGTAGATAAAGAAGAGGGACAGAGTGGGGAGGAAAATAAGTAATAGATAAATGAATTTCTTGCTATGTGAGATTCGAACCCGTTTACCCAGTGTCGGAGGGCGACCAACACAACTACTAGGCCATGAAACCATTTTTTTTCCTTTCATGGTATTTCCCCTAAGGAACTCGCAAGTTGTGCAGACCCTTTTCATAATTGTAAAGCTAGGTTCCCTGCAATGCAGCTTTCCCTACTAATGGCGGAATTGGCAATCCGGCAAACAGCGTGTGCAAGCGCAGTTTGCTTGCGATAGGGCATGTAAATTGTCGACGCAGACCTTCTGATACAAACATTCCCAAAATAACGGGCCGCAGCATCGTGCAACTTGAATTTTGATAGCATTTAAACAAGGACAGCTGTCCCCATTAATAGGGCAAATGTGCAGTGCAGAGAAGCGTACTTGCGAATTATGGAAAGGGTCTATACCGTAGTATTGCAGCAATCTAGCGACAATAACCACACAAAAACTGCAAGCAACATTGACAGCCTAACATACAAATTCACTGACAAAATGCGCATAAGTGTTGCAGCGAGAGTTCTTCAAGATGTGTGGCACAGCTAGTCTATACAGCCACGCTTGCAGAACATGCATTTATATGGATCGTATGGTTGCGTTCTAACGACGATTATGACACAGCGTGTTACAAGCGAGAGAAAGAGAACTCAGAGAGAGAGAGAGAAAAACAAAGAAGTAGACACGAATCAACCGAGAGAACTGAAAGAAATAGAAAGATGCACAGAGAGGAAGGAAGTAAAGGAAAAGAGAAGCGAAGCTAGTGCGGATCTTAGAGTGGAGACAGATGTAGAGACAGGGAAGGTAGTGGAATGAGTGAGAGTGATGATCAGCTTGGTGTAGACGGAATAAATACTCCATTCACATGGAACTATGACGCATCAATAATTGCTATCGCAAGAAAAGTTAGGCGTGGTTCTACTAAAAATTCGCTTCGCCTTTAATTAACTACGAAATTATTTGCTGGGGCCCAGAATTCTACTGTTGATTCGTATTTCCAGTAGCAGAGCCACGCCTCATTTCTTCATGCGGTCATCATAGCGCACTGAAGAGATGAACGTTTAATTGAGAACAGGAGACACGAGTACCCACTCTCTCGCTCTTTAGTTTAACGTAGTACTGTTCTTCGTGCCGGTGGATTATCTTTCCAAGGACGACGTTGCACGCACTCATTCTTACGCAAACCGTTCTGGCGTTGGACTCTGAACAAAGTGAAAACATGGCCGTGCACATGTGAAAGCATGTTTCTGTCGCAGTAAGTTAGCTCTGAATGGTTGGAGTCGTTGAAGCGTGTCACGTCTCCCTGACACGTCTTCCGAGTCATCATTAAAACAAACAACACCCTTGAAATCCTGTGAAATCTCGAAGCAATCTCAAGGCAGCGCCAACCCAGAGGAACTGCAGCAGAACCAACGTTTCCAGAAGTTGCGTCTGTCGCTCTAGCTTTTACTTGGTTGGCAATTTTCTGAACTCTTGTACTTCAGTCTGCTTCGTTCATTACCTCTTTTAATATCTTGGATGTCTTCCTCCTCTTTCACATCACGTCCGCGTACGCTCACTGTGTCCGGTTCGTTTCTCGGACGTTGCCCGGATATTTCACACACTCGAAACCTTTCTTCCGGGCTGTTTCATATATGTGTTTTATTTAAGCACCTTTAGCTTTGGAATGTTTCTTCAATTTTCTGTGCGTCTTGTACCCGTCCAAGGTGACAAGCCGAGAGTTCCTTTGGGAGCACGTTACTCGAAAAGTTTCAAAATGAAGAAACAACCTTCAGAAACTTCGTTTCCGCAGTGACCGTTCTGAGGAATACTGTTTACTTTTCCTGAAATGTTCCCTTTTATTTCCGAAAAGGAAAAATGTGTTCCAAGCAAGAAGAGTGAGGACTTCGTAGATAGTGGAGTGCTTGCGTGGTGACACACGAACTGAGCAACGCTAAAATAATCTCCGGTGTGTCGCACGCAGGTGGCAAGACCATCATGTAGGAGCTAGAAATCTGGCACGCCTGGAGCGTCGTATACACTGACAACCAACAAAAACGGTAGGTGCCGTTTCTTGGGCATCTCACAATTTACTCCATTACCACACATGGTGTAGGATGAAATGCGCGTGCTTGCGTGTGTATAGAGGTGTGAGTGCGCGTGGAGGGGGAGGGGGTTTGTAGCGTTGCCATGGCAAATGATGTAGCCACAATATACCACATTCCTTCCCCGCCGCGCATCAATACGGTGTACCTTCGGCAAGTGAATCTCACGAAGTTCTTTTTCACAAAATCCAAAGGTTATAGGCGTCACTTTGGCTCTTTGCCTATTTTGAAAAATGGATTATCTGTTGCATGGTTTGTACAGTTAGGTCGCCTGGGCTTGCTTACTTCCGTGTAAGTTATTTCCCGCGAAATACTGTGGTGCGCTCGAAAAAAGGTAACTATAACTCTACTATAACACTTATATGCACATATTAAATAGCAGCATCACAAGATAAAAGAAAAGGTTTGTCTTTATTCAAAATTTATTCTTGTCTCATTGTTTCTTGCAAATCCTTATTGATCCCAGTATGGTAGTAAACATTGCCGCGGCATCGTTCTTCGCCATGTCCCGTAAGCGTCCTTAAGTCGCAATAGCAAAACGCGCTAAACGTTCCCCGGAAAGCATAGATCACCTTAGAAAGAAAGTATGCATAGAAAAAAGTAGCACCACTTGCTGAGAGACAAAAAAAAAATGCTTTCCCGTTTTATAAATTTCAAAGTTTCAAACCTGTCCACTCCTGCGTCCCGTGAAGGGGAGACAGAGCGGGCATTTGCTGAGTGCCTCTTAAGTTTAATACGTAGTAAGCCGGCAGGCTCTGAGTGCTCTGAAAACTGCGCGCTTATGCGGCGTAATTAAATTTCGAGCACCGGCAATTGTAAGTCGGCGCGCCTTCTCTAGTCAGCTTCCCGTTGCTTATGTTATTCCGTCTTGTTGTGGTGCCAAAAAGGTAGCGCTACTCTCTTCTCCTTTATGGTAACGAACGCTGGATTTGGCTTGCGTGAGAAGGTCGGTGAACTCAGGCAAGGCGCATTAATACAGAGACCTTATTAAAGGCAACTTCGTGTTTATATGCAGTTTTTCGCGAGGCCGTGTCTCAAGAAGGGGAAGTTAAGGCAAAAATGGCTTGACTTCGGGTATTTCGCTGTTGAAAAACTTCAAATTTGTTCTCTTAGCCTTCAACAAACTCATAAAGGCGTTCGTTTAACGTACTGTTTATTCGTTGGAAGGCTTAGAGAATGGGCAGAAGAGCAACATAAAACGCCGTCGTCAAAAGAGACACAACACTCCGAAATTTTGCGGAAGATGTGGCATAAACATAGCGATCGAAGCTTGGTAGTGCGACTCTAATAATCTAGAACCATTGGAATGACAGATCACGTAACGATCCTTTCAATACTTTTTTGAGAATAACCACAGAACCATGCCGGATCAGCCATTTAGGATCCTGTGAACATGTCAGCCAAGTACGACTGCATTGCACCACCAGGTAATGCGAAATCTGCTTTCAAACATAGCTGGAAAGCGCCCGCTCATCTTTCTGGATGTGATGTCACATAAGGCATCGACTAAGTCGTTCGCGTACAAATAGCGTTCGATGATTTCATGATCGCGCGTAGGACGTCTGCTATTGTTCGGTTTGAATTGAACAAGCCGAGAACACGCGCGTATCTCTGTTAAAGAGCAACAAAAAAGGTAAGCGACTTAGTCGCTGCCTCGTATGACGTCATCTGTTGAAATAGCGGGCGCATTCCAGCTGTGTTTGGAACCGAATTTCCTATTCCCTGGTGCGCACCTTTAGTTCACATTTGGCATGAAACTCCACGACCGATAGCCACAGTTTTCTAGCGATATTCAAATGGCATTATACGGACATTTTAAAGCACACTGACATGAATTTCAGGCACCTTATTATTGTTCTGCGTAGGAAGACTGATGTCGAGAATCTTCAAAAGGGTATCGTTGTGCTTCGGAACTCAAAAGCAAATTCAACTGCTTCCACGCATATAGGAATCGATGTCACGAGAAGCAATCGGCGAGGAATTTGGTATATTCATTCTCGTATTCGACCAGGTATTACAACTAGGATTAACGTCTAAGTGTAAACTGAGCACTATCAAAATGACGACGACTGCTGATGGCGATAGGTTTACTTATAATACGTGCAGTGATGGAAGAGTAGCCTTGGACACGTGGTAGAGTGTTTCCTTGACTGGTCCCTCGATGTCCCGGGTTCGATTCGTACTAACCTAACAAGTTGACGCTTGTCTCTGTCTCTCTGCTTGCTATGTTTAAATCGCAAGGTACGACTAACGGGTGCGTCTTTCTCTTGCTTTTACCGTGCGCAAAGTATGTGCTCATGAAATTTTCATTTGGCTATTCATTTGATTAACATGAGTTGCGATGTCAAGGTTCAATGAGCTGTGGCGCGTACCCGCATAACCCCGGCCGAGCGCTACGGTTACGAGGTCGTCAGTCATGCCGTTCGTAGCGATTATATCATTTTACCGATCTCTAGATAGATCATTCATACTCGCATACGTTGATGCCCAACGAAATTAAACCTCCTTGTAGCCTATGCCGCCAAAGTCGTGGTATGCACTATGATGAAAAGACGGCCAGGGGAGCGTCGAGTCGTACGCGGATAGATAGATAGATAGATAGATAGATAGATAGATAGATAGATAGATAGATAGATAGATAGATAGATAGATAGATAGATAGATAAAAACGGCCACAGTTTCTCAAGTTCTGCGCGAAATCCTACGTATATATTTTTTCATACATTTCTTGAGTCCTCTAATGATATTTCTACCGTCAGCAGTGGCTGAAATTTCCTCTTAAGGACATATTATAAGCCGTTCTTGAATATTGGGGACGCGGTTTTTAATAATTATTTTGCCCTCTTTCGACGTGGTTGCTTTTAATGATGGTTGAAATGTCTATTTCAACCCGAATTTCAAAAGAATGGTTAACTCCGTTAACTCCGCCTTTCTCCAGATTGGACTCCACTAGGAGGCCAATATTTTAATGAGACCATGCAGTCGTGCGCCATCAGAAGTTGACTGCACGGGACTTGTTGTTGTTGTTATTGTTTTGGTAGGTGCACGGCACGTATCATTAAGCGAGGGCCTACTGCATGACGCTCAAGCACCTTAGCGAATTTTCCCTGTACAGTCGCCTGTCCACCCGCGACCAGGAGGGGCCAGGGGGGATGGCGAAAGGCGCCACTAATATCCCCTTCTCTTCACGTCAAAGCAGTTTCTCCACTTCTGCCGGTCGTGGACGAAGCGGAATGTCAAATCGGCTCGAGCGTGAATAGGTCCTCAATGGGACCTTCCTCAGGCTGCATCCTAAATTTCAGTTATACAAAGGAGGTTCTCCGGTACACAATGGGAAGCGTTCTGCAGCTAGATTTTTTAAAACAGCGAAGCTATTCAAGGCTCTATTTCTGCGATACAACGTTAGAAGAAAACTATCATCATCGTGAAATTAGCGCGCATGCACCACTTCCAGGCAATGCCTAATGCGCGCTTCCGTGCGCACTTTTATTCTCTCGCGCTCACGCCCTCGGCCCACTACTATGGAACGCCGGGTATGCTGCGCAGAAAGGCGGTATGTGTCAAGCAGCACCTGACGAAACGTAGCCATGCATATTACACAAAAATAAGGGGGTGGGAAAGAGTCGTGAGGATGTGCGATGTGAGGGTAAGGGTGAAGTCAAGGATGATGCCATAAGGTATAGTGTGGCGTGGCCTTTTACGGCATAGTTTAGCGAGGGGATCAGAAACGAAAGTGATGCTGAGGAGGACTAATGTAAGGGTGGGGAGGTCGAAAGCGAGGGGTTGAGAGGGTAAAGCACAGCATAGCAGTGTACAATGTAGCATATCAAAGGGTGGGATAAAGGAGAGAAGGAAGGAAGGAAATAACAGAGAGGAAAAGGCAGGGAGGTTAACCAGAGTAGGACAACCGGTATGCTACCCTGCACGAGGGGAAGGGGACGGGGGAGATTGAAAGGTGAAAGAAGAGAGAGAGAGAGAGAAAGGATGCACGTATAGCACATTGTCAGAGTCAGTGGCACCTGCATGGTACGCGACATCACACATCGCTGTTACCGTCGCTTGTGCAAGTCAGTCGTCTTTAAAAAGTGCAGCAGCGCCTTTTGTCACCTTCAGTTGTAATGTCTTGTGTGGTCGACATTCCAGAATGGCATCAACCGACATCCGTCGCAGGCCAAGGTGAGCAAGAGCGGACGCCAGTGATTGCCTCTGTATATCATAGCGAGGACAGTTGAATGTGATGTGTTGCAACGTCTCTTCACGACGACAGGTGTCACAAAGAGGGCTGTCGGCCATTCCGATCATAAAAGAATAAGAGTTCGTAAAAGCCACTTAACCACAAACGATAAAGCAGGGTGGCCTCTGCTCGGGGGAGTTTTGGTGGCAATCGAAAATGCCGCAAAGACGGCAGGTGGTGTTGTCGGCTGTTCTGAATTGTTTGGCTGCTTGAGGCACTCCTCAGCGAGAGTGTAATCTCCTGTGCAATCGCGTGAAGTCGCCTGTAAGCGTCGGACCTTGAGAGAGGTATGGTTTCAACTTTTGTGCCTTCAAGTGCAGATCTGGTGGCCTTGTCAGCATATTCGTTTCCAATGACGCCGCAGTGACTGGGGAGCCACTGAAACATCACGTGGTGTCCCTTCTCATGTGATGTATGGAGAAGAGATCTCATCTCCAACACCAGTTGCTCGTATCGTCCGCGCCGCAGGGCTGCCAGCAAGGACTGTAAGGCCGCCTTTGAGTCGCTAAAGAGTGACCATTGTCGGGGTGGTTCCTCATTTACTACACAAAGGGCAGCACGCAGAGCAGCAAGTTCCGCAGCTGTCGATGTCGTCGGGTGGCCTGTATAAAACTGATGGTGGAAGCTTTCGCTGGAAGGGTGTGGGCAATGGATCGAATGGACGACCGCTTCTGCTTTCCTCCCCGACACTTTTTTTTCTTGCTTTTTTTCAATATCTTTCAGTGTTGCATTTCACAAAGTTACTACCTCGTAGCAGAGGCCGAGAGAGCAAGGATGTGAGTGGTGGGCTCACAGCAACTGTGGAAACTGAGGTCCCCAAAAGAGCACCGCTGTTAAAGCGTTTTAAGCGGCCGTAACCGCCATTTCAGGAGAGAGGTGGTTGTTCGGAAAGAAAAACGAAATCATCCTAGTTTCTGCAGCCCTTGCGGAAGCACGGCGCAGCGTCATAATTTCGGGGCGCGAGTGTCATTACCGGCATTGCACCGTCCCCACTTGCCGACGCTTTGTAACGAAGCGCGCGCTGTCGTGCCCGCAACATCTCGTTCCCTCCGAGAAGGCAGCCGCCAGAAACATCTCGGAGGGTACGAACTACCGCGTTCTGACTGGTAGGGGCTGGTCACCGCACACTCTCGACAAATGTCACGTGTCACTACGAACTGGTGTTACGTGTACACGTAACACCAGCGCGTCCTCAGTGTTACGTAGTGTTAAGTGCGTGCCGCGTCTGTAGTGCTCGTAGTGTTACCTAGCGGTACGTGTCGCTAGTGTTACGTCTCCGTAGTGTTCGTAGTGTCACGTGTTCGCACGGACTGAATGCTGCACATTGTCGTCTCTGCACTGTGGAGAGAGAAGAGAATAAACAAAGTTCGGTTTCCACATTGAGCCGAGATAATAGCCCGCAGCATGTTCGCCATGATAACGCATCGATTGATTGATTTCTAGAGTTTACGCCCCAAACCACGATACGATTATGAAAGGCACCTTCGTGCAGGCCTTCAGAAACTTCAACCATCCAGAGTCATTAACGTGCACTGACGTCGCACAGTACACGGGCGTCAACGCTTCGCGTCCATCGAAATGCAGTCGCCCATGCCCGGATTCGGTCCGGCAACCTTCGGATCAGGAGCCGAGTGCCATATAGCCCCTAGGCCACCGTGGCGGCGCAAGAGGCATCCGAAAACATTACACTTTTCATGCAATCTTCAGTCACTCAGCTTTTGAACTCGATAGCACTGAAGAACTTGTGTCACACAAAGTCCAGTGCTAGCGTCGGCGTCGGCACAAGCTTCTAGAGCGAAAGAATCAGCTCGGGCTTTAGCACAGTTTGCTGAAACACAACGACCACGCAGTCCCTCCCCTATGGCACGGGCGCGTTAGTGAAGAAAATTTAATTTGTCAAAGCAAAATCCTTCAGAGAATAATCGTAAACCACGACTTAACACCCACACACATGATAGCTCGGTCTACTAAGGGGGTGGGAAAGAGTCGTGAGGATGTGCGATGTGAGGGTAAGGGTGAAGTCAAGGATGATGCCATAAGGTATAGTGTGGCATCGCCTTTTACGGCATAGTTTAGCAAGGGGATCAGGAACGGAAGTGATGCTGAGGAGGACTAATGTAAGAGTGGGGAGGTCGAAAGCCAGGAGTTGAGAGGGTAAACCACAGCATAGCAGTGTACAATGTAGCATATCAAAGGTTGGGAAAAAGGAGAGATGGTGATGAGGAAGCCAAGGAGGAGAAGGTGTAAGATATAAAGTGGAAATAAAGAAGGAAACATGACGGGCAGAAGGAAGAAGAAGTTGTAGAAAGAGATAAACAAAGAAACAAAGATAAAAGGAACACCAAGGAGACGAAGAAACGTGAAGAAAGAAACGAATCTGCGTTCGCAAGGTTGTGGCGCCTCTTTGCGAGCTTTGCTGTTTACTTAGATTGTACAGGCTCTGGAATGGCATCAATTCTTTTTTTTTAACTGGTCAGTTCCTAGCAGAGATAAGAAATAAAAGCCACGCTGTGGAAACTGTGGGAGCAGGGAAGCTCTCCTTTTATCTTGAAGTTATTGTCGAGGGTGCTGAGATCCCTACGGCTGTCACGTAGAGCTATCATTGTTGCTTCCACTGTCACATAGCAGTGGGCTCGTGGCAAGGGTGTGGGCAATGGATCGAATGGACGACCGCTTCTGCTTTCCTCCCCGACACTTTTTTTTTCTTGCTTTTTTTCAATATCTTTCAGTGTTGCATTTCACAAAGTTACTACCTTGTAGCAGAGGCCGAGAGAGCAAGGATGTGAGTGGTGGGCTCACAGCAACTGTGGAAACTGAGGTCCCCAAAAGAGCACCGCTGTTAAAGCGTTTTAAGCGGCCGTAACCGCCATTTCAGGAGAGAGGTGGTTGTTCGGAAAGAAAAACGAAATCATCCTAGTTTCTGCAGCCCTTGCGGAAGCACGGCGCAGCGTCATAATTTCGGGGCGCGAGTGTCATTACCGGCATTGCACCGTCCCCACTTGCCGACGCTTTGTAACGAAGCGCGCGCTGTCGTGCCCGCAACATCTCGTTCCCTCCGAGAAGGCAGCCGCCAGAAACATCTCGGAGGGTACGAACTACCGCGTTCTGACTGGTAGGGGCTGGTCACCGCACACTCTCGACAAATGTCACGTGTCACTACGAACTGGTGTTACGTGTACACGTAACACCAGCGCGTCCTCAGTGTTACGTAGTGTTAAGTGCGTGCCGCGTCTGTAGTGCTCGTAGTGTTACCTAGCGGTACGTGTCGCTAGTGTTACGTCTCCGTAGTGTTCGTAGTGTCACGTGTTCGCACGGACTGAATGCTGCACATTGTCGTTCTCTGCACTGTGGAGAGAGAAGAGAATAAACAACGTTCGGTTTCCACATTGAGCCGAGATAATAGCCCGCAGCATGTTCGCCATGATAACGCATCGATTGATTGATTTCTAGAGTTTTACGCCCCAAAACCACGATACGATTATGAAAGGCACCTTCGTGCAGGCCTTCAGAAACTTCAACCATCCAGAGTCATTTAACGTGCACTGACGTCGCACAGTACACGGGCGTCAACGCTTCGCGTCCATCGAAATGCAGTCGCCCATGCCCGGATTCGGTCCGGCAACCTTCGGATCAGGAGCCGAGTGCCATATAGCCCCTAGGCCACCGTGGCGGCGCAAGAGGCATCCGAAAACATTACACTTTTCATGCAATCTTCAGTCACTCAGCTTTTGAACTCGATAGCACTGAAGAACTTGTGTCACACAAAGTCCAGTGCTAGCGTCGGCGTCGGCACAAGCTTCTAGAGCGAAAGAATCATCTCGGGCTTTAGCACAGTTTGCTGAAACACACGACCACGCAGTCCCTCCCCTATGGCACGGGCGCGTTAGTGAAGAAAATTTAATTTGTCAAAGCAAAATCCTTCAGAGAATAATCGTAAACCACGACTTAACACCCACACACATGATAGCTCGGTCTACTAGTTGAAAGTACAAGTAAACGTAATTTTTTTTTGCTAAGAAGGCATTCGAACGTGCCCAATGAAACAATTTCAATATTTTAATCAGGTTTGAACTTTGCACAAAGCTATTTTACTCCTAAATGTTTAAGCGAGCCGACATTTGTCTCATCCCGGTGTGGCAGACACGGACGTGCAATGTCTCCAATGACCTGTGCACATTCTCTGACGTCATGACGTATGCAATTGTCTTATTATCGAAGCTCCATTCTGGCACTCGTGAGATGGATGGTACTGCACTATGTGACAAAGCGAAATGGCAGGTGAATTTGTGTGTGAGAACGTGTATAATTGAGCGCGCTGTTCTGAAGGCCTCCCTTTCGACAGGAAGAAGGGCACACAAACATGGGCTCTGCGCAAAACTTGATCAGTTTGTACGGTTTTGTCGTCTACGGACCCGGCACTGCAGCTTGCTGCGGTGACTCGGGCTGCCGATGTCATTTCCACACGAGGCATCGCCATGTAGACGTGGCATGGGACCGCGCGGTGGTCCAGGGACCCGGGGGTCCAAACACACTGGCCAATAAAGTTTTTCACTCACTCAGTGTGGGGTTTTACGTCCCAAATCCACCATACGATTAAGAGAGACTACTTGTTGGAGGGCTCAGGAAATTTAGACCACCTGGGGCTCTTTAACATGCCCTGACGTGGCACAGTACACGGGCCGCAACATTTCGCCTCCATGAAAATGCAGCCGCCGCTGCTGGGATACGATCCCGCGATCTTCGGATCAGTAGCCGATTAACCAGAAGACCGCCGTGACGGAGCTACAACTTGAAGTTGCAAAAAGCGCCACCTACAGATGTCGTTAGAGTGTAGCGCTCGTAACGTGTTGTTCGTGGCGTTGGCAACAAAAAGGAAAGAAACAAAGAAAGACTGTACTCTTTCAATAGTTCAAGTTCTGCAAAATGCTCATGAAATGTTATCATACGAAACCAACTCAATATCCTTTTTTTCACTGGTATGTTCTGTAACATGTGGACGACATCATTTCACTGAACAATAACACGCATGGTATTGTTGTAATGAACATGTTGTCCTGTAGTCCAGCAACGTGTTCGATTTATGTAAACTCCGCAAACACACCTCACCCATCTTCCCTGCGTGACGCCATTACCACGTTGCAGCAATCCTTGTAAGTAAATAGATATATGGTTACGATGATTTATACCCCTCGGCAGTATATCACGTACATTTTCTTCGCCATGCAAATACCTGCAGGGTTCTACAGCGGCTGCGTGCACAACCTTTATGGTCGCCTGGTACGTGGACTATCCGGGAACTTGTCTGGATAGACTAACGGTACTCTTCTAATGGCCAAGCGCTGGATCCGCTTCTTCTTTTCTTGATTATGAGCGGTAGCTAGCACGGGCAGTGTTACGGGACGTATGCAGAGGCGAGTTTGTGTCTCTCGTGTTGGAACGCGGCCGCCCTGGTCTTAATGGAGCCGTCCTCTCCGTTGACAACACGCTGCGTTTCGAGCGAAGCTTTCGCGTGGCTGCAGGAGATTGTTCAATTTGTGAAAGTGGCCTGTGCGCGGGCCGGCGTCACCTCTCTCTTTCCTTGCGTTTTCTTCGTTGTTTGGCTCGCTTCATTTTGCGACTTTCTTTTAACATGTGGCTTTGCACTCGAATTTTTCGCGGGCTGCAGGTGCTTGCAGGTACGCCTTATTTCTGCAGGCTTCGCGATTTATCTTTTCCAAAGGAGAAATTGCGACGCGTGCAAAAATAAAATTCTCCCATATAAAGGAGAAATGACGAAACCTCCAGAAATAAGACTTTCCGGCAAAGACCTGCCGCGAGCGAGAAATTCGAAAAAATTCGAATGTGTGGAAAATTTCAAACTTAGCCAACTTAGGTAATGTGTCACCCTTGTTACTACTACGAATTTTTATTTGTATTTCGCAAGGAGTTAGCTATGTGTATGCGTATTTGTGGTCATGATTACGTCGAGGAGAAAAAAAGTTATTAACACAGTCGTACTTTCAGGTATTTAGCAGGTAGAACAAAAATAGCAGGCGTCACACTAAATCTCAAGAAAGTAGTTGCGTGTATTGCAGGTCCAACCAAGAAAGAAACATTACGGTTGGCATTGCGCGTGGCAAAAGCGAGCAGGGCAAACCATTCAATCCAATGCGCTGGGCTAGGTGGCCTGTAGCCTATATAAAAAAGAAAATGAGCGCCAAGTGTATGCCAACTCGGTTGAGCGGGTCCAGCGCTCGTGTTTAGTTCTCCTCCTCCGTCCTAGTCTGTCATTCTGTGAGCCTGTGACGATGACAGGGGCTTTACTGTGACAATAGGGCGATATATTGTCACAACCGTGATGGCACCACGGATGGGGGTATAGTAACTAATCGCACATTGCCAAAGATGATGTAACTTCAAAGGAGCTTAGAGGTGGTGTCGCCGGCAGCAAGTTGGCGTAACTTTGCGTCGTAGACGGAGGTTTTCTTGCTGAAAAATTGCTACGCTTCCGCAGATAATTCTGAATGGTGATTCCTGCCCGGGTCTTTGCTGGGGCGTACTAAGAGCCAAAAGTGCTGTGTGGGGCGTTTTTCCATGCCTTTATAAATTAGGTGCAATGATGACGAAAAGAATGACGAAAACATGTGGCGGTTTGGAAGCTCTATCAGGAAAATTGCTGATTGAGAAGGCAGCAGCCTGTAAGTCGATTTCTGTAGCCATTCAGCAAATCTTTAAGCACGTTCGGCATTAAAACGGTGCCGCTGTCGCTGACATGTATGCGCGGTTTACCGCACCGAGAAACGACGCGCTCCTGAAAACGCCCGAAAGTGATTGAGCTGACGAAGTCAAAGGCAGTTTAAGGAGCAGCAGGGGTTAGTTGCATGGCTACTGGGGACGCATTTATTGTGGCCTTCTGTTATGGAGAGGCAGTCCACGTTAAATCGTAGCGGGAACACCAGCGTGTACGCGATGCCATCAAAACCACTCTTTGAGGCTTGAGAGCATCGTGTAAGGTGGGAGGTGTCCAGCACCGGAGTGCCGTAGCACATAATAAGCAGTAAACGTCGCACGGTTATTACCGCAGCAGCTCGCTATGGCAATTCCGGTAAAAAAGAGGCCCATGCCGGGTGATCTACGCGGCCATAAGGCTTCTGCGACGAGTCTTCGCAGTGTTCAATCACAATATAGCCGTCGGGTGACGTCAAAAATGCAGCGAGCTCAGAATTGAGGTGTTTCTTTCGGGAGCCAATTCGGTGGGGCGTTGTTGGTGCTTGAGATGGAAAGCGCTGAGAAGTTACCGAAGAAAAGATGTGAACAGGAAAGGCGCTCACTTGCAGGTGAATGTATCCTGTCCGCCCCTTTTCTACTGTAATTTTTAAGCGCTGTCCTTCGCGAGTATGTGAAACCAACTGGCCGAACACTGCACTGTTCTGAAACGCATTGTTGCTGCTTATACTGCTCGTCATGAAATGAAGCTACGGGCTAAAGTTTTCCATCACTTAAACTAGGACCGAGCAGTCAGGTAAGATGGAGGATATCTGATTCTTCGGTGCACTGCGTCGGCGGATAACGTAAACTACCGCCATCGAACCGTGCAGGGACCACGCCGAGGCCGAGACTGTCATAGCTCTCCTGTTAATGATGTTTGTCTTGTCCATGTGAAAATGTGCAAGAGCTGGTGTTGGCTGAAGAGACTACGAAGAGTTTATACGAAGGGCAGCGTCGCAATTGTTCCAGGAAGAGTATTACTATATCATTTCGTTGAGAAGTCCGTGGAAAATCGGCTTAAATGGGGAAAAAATACCACACGGAAATTTCAGATGCATAACTATGGTGAAAGATGGAATGCAACGAGTTACTTGGAAGTTCGTTGTTTTACGGCTGACTGCTTCAGCACTAGTAACGCGACTCAAGTTGCTCACTTCGTGGAAATCTAAAAGCACTCATAACGCTCAATGTGAACGTTTTAGACAGACCACAACGGAATTTCGAACCGCCTGTTCCGGAAGCGTTGGTGTATAAAAATGATGTCGTATCCATAGAGTAGAATACTTTCTCACTTTATATACACAGCCTAAGAATACAAGGCAATACCACTCAAACTTTGGGGGGTGTTGGGAAGGCCAACGGGCAGGAGCTTTACCTCGTACCTGTCATCGAAAAGAAGGGCATTTCAGCGTCCTTTGATCATACTTTCCAATATCCGGAAAGATCTGTAGTTGTAAAGAAATAAATATCATGTAGGCGGTCTGACGTGCCATTTAGCGTTTTGACAGTAGCTGCACGTCAGGTTTACTCGCACTATTGAACTGCTGATCCCAACACAGCATTGGAGCACAGCATCGTCTTCCTTCATAACAAATTGGACATCAGACCACGGAACAAACGCGTGCGTTATCACGCCAAATTAAAGCTTATAGTTCATTTCAGTGGATATGTTTGTGTTTTGAGACACACATGTTCCACGTCAGTGCTGCCGAACAGGAAATTGAAATGCGGAATCGACTTCTATGTCTCAGTAGGGACGAGTGGCCGAGTGTAGTCGGAGATACGGCGACACAATTGGGCGAGTTTTCATGTGAAATTTTGAATTTTCGATTTCTGCGCCAACGCGGATTCTGACAACGTGGTGTACCTCGAGAGTTCGTCTTTGTTCTCCATGTAATTACTATAATGTAGTAGATCCTACTGAGTGGCAATATGCAGTGCACTGCTTGCGAGAAATTTCAGCATTATTCGAGGCATTCCACACAACAGTACAACTGCTGCAATATCTATTCGAGCAAGTCGACCGTAAATATTATCTGCGTTGGGACAACTGTACGGTGCTGCTAATTTCCTAGTAG
The DNA here is from genome assembly GCA_013339685.2 of Hyalomma asiaticum. Lineage (NCBI taxonomy): Eukaryota > Metazoa > Arthropoda > Arachnida > Ixodida > Ixodidae > Hyalomma > Hyalomma asiaticum. The sequence goes on along the minus strand of CM023483.1, from coordinate 113,917,574 downwards.
CTATAGCGCAACGACAACACGTGTTACAGTGATATAGGGCATCGAAAAAAAAAAAGAAAAGATTGCAGAGCCTGCACTAGTGGCTCAAGGCTAGCGTGGATGATGTGAACTTGGCTGGTCCCGGTTTGCCTCCAGCACATCTACATTTCGCCGCGCCTTCTGGCTCACCAGCATTTCGTCATCAGTCCTGGCCCCCAAGAGGGCGCGTCCACTTCTTTCATGCAAAGTCCAATGTATGGCATTCGTACGCGCGCTTCTTTGTATTGATGATGATGATGATTGTGGTTCGGTTACGAAAGGACGCTGATTTCTGCAGCCCATGTCGGGAGCACGGCTGAGCGTCCGTGGGGTTATGGGAAAGGGACTGAAAGAGATTTAAAGGAGAGAGAAAGCCGTAGTGGAGGGCTGCGGAAATTTCGATCACCTGGGGTTCCATAAGCGTTGGCGTATAGAAATGATGTCGCATCAGTAGAGTAAACTCATTTCTCACTTTATATATACAGCCTAAGAACACAAGGAAATACCATTAAAGCTTTGGGGAGTGTTGGAGAGGCCAACAGGCACGAGCTTTACCTCGTACCTGTCGTCATAAAGGCGGTCATTTCAGCGTCCTTTGATGACACTGTAAGCCTGCCGCTAGCAAGGCGCGTTTTTTTTCGTTAAGATTTCACTCGGCGACGGGCGACGTCGGTCAATGGGACGTGTTTCGCGGCATGGACTTTCCGCTTATCGTACCCCGGCCGTAATTGTTCATTTTCTTTACTTTCCTCATATGTGTCTTCCGCGTCTTCTGGGGACACGGGCACCCCGCTGTGGAGTGAAGAGGGGGGATGCTTGGACAGCGGTCGCGGCGGTGACACAGGCGGACCCCGGATAGCCTGGACCTCTAGGAAGCCCTGCGACGTTCCAGGTGTACATGCACACACGACCTTGTGAGCGCCCGCGCGCGCGGGGAAGCGGGCGGTGGTTCGGAAGGCAGTTCTTCCGAAATTGGCGGACGAGCCGATGTGGTAGCCCACGCAAAATTCTCCGTACCGCGGAGAGACAAATGCCCACCCCGCTTGCCTGAATGGAGGCCGCCCTTTTGTGCGTGAGCACGCGGTGATAGCTGCATATCGGTTGTTCTGTACACCGCACCGCGTGCATCATCACGACGACCTGGGGTGGCTGGGCTGATCGTGGCGGCGGCATGAGACGAGCCGGTGTTGACAGCCACGAAGACGCGCGAGCCTTTTGTTGTTCGGCGTCGGAAGCGCCGCTTTGTGGTCACTGGGTTGTGGACCACGCGTGCCGCGGAATGGCTTTTGTTCAAGCGTCCCTTCCTCGCACGCCGTGGGGTAGCACGCGTCTAAGAAAGTCGGTGCGGCTAGGCTTGTTTGACGAAATAGCCAGAAGCAGACGCGCGGATGGGCTAACTTTCCCATGGGAACGTTTCCTTACAACAATAACTCTTTCGGGGTTCCGAGTCTTTTGAGCACCGTTCGCTTCCTGTAACTGCGCCTGATCAGACGCGACACGTGCGCATGTAACGCGTTTCACGTGCGCCATATCTTTACCATCGCCCTTCGGCCTTGGGTGGCATGGTTTGCTTTTATGTATGTGTTGTTTAGTGCTGATGAATGTGCTTTTTTTTATTATTGTACAAACATACCCCTCTCACCGTCAACAGATTGGGTGGTGATTTCACCAATTGGACCGCCCCAATTGAGGAGGCGGGACAAAAGGTGGAATCGCTGCCCAATGCCAGAGCGAAGTGAAGATGATTCGCCGGCTGAGACGGTGAGGCGGAGCGGTTGTGTTAATAAAGATGGCTCCGCCATGGGACGGGGTATGCTGAACGGGTGGAGAAGTGCTACGCACTGCCGGCTACGCCGGAGTAGGGTCGCCCTACGTATAGTTCAGCATCAGTTTTATTTTTATGTACGAGTCAACTCCATGTATTCTCTTTTGTATATTACTGTAAATACAGTTTTCGTTACCTTTTATTTAAACTGAAGTCTCTGAGCCTCCTCTTCAATTGCTACACGTTTGCCCGCGAGCCTATCGCCGCCATACCAGCGGCAGCCAGCTCCTTCCCAACTCGCCCATGCCGTCTCGGACGGTGCGTTTAGGACGCCGAGCGGGGAGCTGGAATCCCGAAGAAGAACCTTCGGCACCATCGGTCTCAACTTTACTGGCGCAGTCCGACAGGATAGGCTCGCTAGGCGAAGAGCGAAGAGACGGAGAAATTGAAGGCATCACAGCAAGACGGCTTCGACTGGCAGCACCTCCGGTGACTGCCGCCAGCGCAGCCCTTCGACTGGGGACGCGGCGGAAGCCAGAACATCCCATCGCCATCTACGACGGCGACGAGGTACGGCTGGTTTAAGGCAGACCTCGGAAAGACATCTTCAGCAGCTTGCTCTACCACCCATCAAGGCACATGGGTGAACCACCGACAGCAGTGACGGAGATCGACCTCGAAATTGAGTGAGTTGCTTCGGCTCCATTTTCTCCCGCTCCTGTTGTCGTGTTCGAGCCGCGGGGAATGTCATATAAAATGGCAGGAGTTAATTCCGGAGCCGTGTGGCCACAGTTAACCCAAGTGGACTATGAGTTAGGGCGAACTCGAGAACTTACAGAAAGGGAAATGGAGTTGAATTTGATGCTGGCTCAGGAGCGTCGTAGACAGCTGCAACTCCTGATAGAGTTGGCCCAAACTGAAGCAGGCGAGAGCTCCGCGTGCGGAGCAGGTAGGCGAGGTAATAGAGTGCAGGGCGGACTCGGAGCCCGCTGCGAACTCGTTGGCAGCGGGAAAGGCAGCAGTGTCTGCAGGCGTATTGCGAACAGAGCGGGAATGTGCCGCCTCGTCAGAGCCCGAGAAGCAAATGCCGGGTGTGTTGCTCACGACACAGGCGGCTGGTCGCAGTGTGGGGCCGTGCTCTGACGTCGTGGCCGTGGATAGTCCCGACACTGCACCTCTGTGTTCGCAGTGCGTGGAAAACGAGACGCACGCTGCATTAACGGCAGCACGAACTGCCGGACTTGAGACAGAGTTAGGCTCTGATCTCATAGCGGAGGCGAATGCTCGGGAGGATGCTGCTTCTCCGAAGCAGTATCAGGAGGTATCCGAATTGCAGGGGTCGTGCCCGAGCTTCGACCCGCTTGGCGATAGCTGTTGCGGCCGTGAGGTGGGGATGATCGCGTCATCGCCGAGTGCAGGGGCAGCAGTGGAGACCAGCTTAGTGGAACGACTGCGCGGCGGAGATTGTGGTGCGGACCGTGTGCCAGGTACACATTCCGTGGTTTCCTGGTTAAAGCCTGTTGACACCGCCGACGCAGCGCCGGTGGCTGGTGCATGTGAGCTGCCCGAATCAAACGAGGAGCCGCGGAGTGAATTAGCCCAGATAGGACATAGCGCATCTAGGGCAGTGGAGGCAGGCGCCGATACGTTTGATGCAGGGACCTTGCGGCGTGGACGATCGCAGGCACAGTGCGGGGAAAACGGCCCCCACACCTTTGAGGCGCACCCGTTGCAATCGAGCTTCTGTTTGCGTCAGTCCGCTGATGATATGGGAGGCCCTTTGGGCACTGCCGCCGCGACTGAGCCGACGCTAAGAGAGAGAGCGACAATTATGGCCACTCTGAACTATCGAAGCCTCTGCAGTCACTGTTTATGTGGGCTAGCTATCGTGATGTCGCCCGCACCGGCGAGAGCTTGCCCCGCTGGGGTGACAGGTGTATACAAGTGGACGGCCCATGGGTACGGGTTTGTTTTTAGATTCTTCGTGCATTCTTTTGACCCAGGGGGTGAAGCAAGGGAATGCTAATGCCTATGCCACCCCTAACGTTGCAGATTAGCTGGAAAGAACAGGGCTAACTAAAGAGCTTTGATTATCTATAAGGGTTAGAACTGTTTGCGTTGTGGCTCGACCGCGATCAGCAGAGAGCGGTGGAGCTGGAGCAACTTCATTGTGTGGGTGAAGTGCCGAACTATGTGGACACCATGCGCCACCGAGCAGTGAACATTGAACACTAGGTGTTTCTGTGTTGGACATTATCCAACAGTGGTGGTGCTTCTTTTTTGTGTGTGTGTTCCTCGGGAACTGCATCATGCGCATGGCATTTGATGATGTAACCTGTCAGTGTCTGGTGTTGGATTAGCTCATGCGGTTATGTAGTAAGTGCAAGCATTTGCTTACGGCATGCTTCATTATGGATAACGTTGCGATGGTCATGCTGAGGCAGCTTTGCACGTTGATGTTATGGTATATTTGCATGCATGGGTGTTAGCGCCCGCTTCGTAACGTGTCGCACGTACCTCGCGCTAAGTATTTTATTAGCAGGGTAACTGACTTAATTCCACGATGTTACCTGCTGGTGTTTTGCGTTTTTTTTACTTCCTTTTTTTGTTTCGGTGGAGACAGTCAGATTGTGTGCAGGTCGTGCCGCGTTACGTTTTTACGGTAGAGCAGAGCGGACAAGGGCTAGTTGCAGTGACGTATATTTTTTGTTACCCTTGTGGACTGTTTTTTTTTTTTTTCTAGCTCGCATGAGTGTATCGCACTTGCCGGGGTTGAGTGGTGTGCATGGCACATTATCAGCGGCGGCGGAGCACAGTGTTTCGCGTGTTAGATTACTTTGCTCTGCGAACAATGTTTCTATTTTGTTTAAAGTACAGGTCTTTTTTTACATTTGACCAGCGTCATTCCGTGATTTCCGGCTAGGGAAGGAGTCTATCGCTGCACGAAGGAGAGCTTATCACACGCTATGCGCACGGTTAGCGTAGTTGCGGTTGTTGTGTATGCCTCCCTCTGATTTCTGCGCCTTCTAGCGATAATGGCGGCCGGCTTTTTCGTCGTGTTCCCGCTTCAGCAACGCTGTAACCAAGTCGTTGCGAAGTCTTGGGTGGGGGGTGTAAGCCTGCCGCTAGCAAGGCGCGTTTTTTTTTCTTTAAGATTTCACTCGGCGACGGGCGACGTCGGTCAATGGGACGTGTTTCGCGGCATGGACTTTCCGCTTATCGTACCCCGGCCGTAATTGTTCATTTTCTTTACTTTCCTCATATGTGTCTTCCGCGTCTTCTGGGGACACGGGCACCCCGCTGCGGAGTGAAGAGGGGGGATGCTTGTACAGTGGTCGCGGCGGTGACACAGGCGGACCCCGGATAGCCTGGACCTCTAGGAAGCCCTGCGGCGTTCCAGGTGTACATGTACACACGACCTTGTGAGCGCCCGCGCGCGCGGGGAAGCGGGCGGTGGTTCGGAAGGCAGTTCTTCCGAAATTGGCGGACGAGCCGATGTGGTAGCCCACGCAAAATTCTCCGTACCGCGGAGAGACAAAGCGCCCACCCCGCTTGCCTGAATGGAGGCCGCCCTTTTGTGCGTGAGTACGCGGTGATAGCTGCATATCGGTTGTTCTGTAGACCGCACCGCGTGCATCATCACGACGACCTGGGGTGGCTGGGCTGATCGTGGCGGCGGCATGAGACGAGCCGGTGTTGACAGCCACGAAGACGCGCGAGCCTTTTGTTGTTCGGCGTCGGAAGCGCCGCTTTGTGGTCACTGGGTTGTGGACCACGCGTGCCGCGGAATGGCTTTTGTTCAAGCGTCCCTTCCTCGCACGCCGTGGGGTAGCACGCGTCTAAGAAAGTCGGTGCGGCTAGGCTTGTTTGACGAAATAGCCAGAAGCAGACGCGCGGATGGGCTAACTTTCCCATGGGAACGTTTCCTTACAACAATAACTCTTTCGGGGTTCCGAGTCTTTTGAGCACCGTTCGCTTCCTGTAACTGCGCCTGATCAGACGCGACACGTGCGCATGTAACGCGTTTCACGTGCGCCATAACTTTACCATCGCCCTTCGGCCTTCGGTGGCATGGTTTGCTTTTATGTATGTGTTGTTTAGTGCTGATGAATGTGCTTTTTTTTATTATTGTACAAACATACCCCTCTCACCGTCAACAGATTGGGTGGTGATTTCACCAATTGGACCGCCCCAATTGAGGAGGCGGGGCAAAAGGTGGAATCGCTGCCCAATGCCAGAGCGAAGTGAAGATGATTCGCCGGCTGAGACGGTGAGGCGGAGCGGTTGTGTTAATAAAGATGGCTCCGCCATGGGACGGGGTATGCTGAACGGGTGGAAAAGTGCTACGCACTGCCGGCTACGCCGGAGTAGGGTCGCCCTACGTATAGTTCAGCATCAGTTTTATTTTTATGTACGAGTCAACTCCATGTATTCTTTTTTTTATATTACTGTAAATACAGTTTTCGTTACCTTTTATTTAAACTGAAGTCTCTGAGCCTCCTCTTCAATTGTTACACGCTTGCCCGCGAGCCTATCGCCGCCATACCAGCGGCAGCCAGCTCCTTCCACCTCGCCCATGCCGTCTCGGACGGTGCGTTTAGGACGCCGAGCGGGGAGCTGGAATCCCGAAGAACCTTCGGCACCATCGGTCTCAACTTTACTGACACTTTCCAATATCCGGAAATATCTATAGTTGTAAAGAAATAAACATCATGTAGGCGGTCTCAGGTGCCATTTAACGTTTTGGCAGTAGCTGCACGTCAGGTTTACTCGCACTATTGAACTACTGGTCTCAACACAGCAATGGAGCACAGCATCGTCTTCCTTCATAACAAATTGGACAGCATACCACGGAAAAACGCGTGTGTTATCACGCGAAATTAAAGCTTACAGTTCATTTCAGTGGATATGTTTGTGTTTTCAGACACAGATGTTCCACGTCAGTGCTGCCGAACAGGAAATTGAAATGCGGAATCGACTTCTCTGTCTCAGTAGGGTCGAGTGGCCGAGTGTAGTCGGAGATACGGCGACACAATTGGGCAAGTTTTCATGTGAAATTTTCAATTTTTGATTTCTGCGCTGAATCAGGAGAGGGGCCAACGCGGATTCTGACAACGTGGTGTACCTCAGAGTTCGTCTTTGTTCTCCATGTAATTACTATAATGTAGTAGATCCTACTGAGTGGCAATATGCAGTGCACTGCTTGCGAGAAATTTCAGCATTATTCGAGGCCTTCGACACAACAGTAGAACTGCTGCAATATCTATTCGAGCAACTCGACGTAAATATTATCTGCCTTGGGACAACTGTACGGTGCTGCTAATTTCCTAGTAGCTATAGCGCAACGACAACACGTGTTACAGCGATATAGGGCATCGAAAAAAAAAAAAACGATTGCAGAGCTTGCACTAGTGGCTCAAGGCTAGCGTGGATGATGTGAACTTGGCTGGTCCCGGTTTGCCTCCAGCACATCTACATTTCGCCGCGCCTTCTGGCTCACCAGCATTTCGTCATCAGTCCTGGCCCCCAGAGGGCGCGTGCACTTCTTTCATGCAAAGTCCAATGTATGGCATTCGTACGCGCGCTTCTTTGTATTGATGATGATGATGATTGTGGTTCGGTTACGAAAGGACGCTAATTTCTGCAGACCATGTCGGGAGCACGGCTGAGCATCCGTGGGGTTATGGGAAAGGGACTGAAAGATTTAAAGGAGAGAGAAAGCCGTAGTGGAGGGCTGCGGAAATTTCGACCACCTGGGGTTTCTTAAAGGGACCCTGAAACGGTTTTGACGATTTTGTGCAAACATGGTGATCCGGTAGAGCGGGTCACTAGGACCATTACAGGGCAGATTTTAGCGCTGTGCGTAAAGCGTGTAATTTACAATAAGGTTTTGAACACGCGTATCGCAGAAGGTCGCAGCGGCTCGCCAAAAAGCGTTTTCAAACGCCCCCGCCATCGAGCGATCGAATGGGAGGTCGCTGATTGGCCCCGACCCAAGTGACGTGCGCGTAATTTTCAAAACCTAGCTGCGAACAACGTGCTTCTACAACGTACTCCTTCGTTTCAGCCAACGGTATCATCGCGGCATCTGGCGGCGTCACACGAGTCGCCGGCGCTCTATTACAGAGGGCTAGCACTGCCGAGGCGGGCGACCTCAGTGAGGATATCGGGGCGCTATGTCACTACGGGAGGCTCGGCAGAGCGGCTGACGCGGGAGGCGCTGTCGTCGCTAGCGCGCACTCCGCAGCAGATTGAGTTGAGGAGGAACAGCAGTGGTAAGGAGGAAGGCGACAGAAATAAGCCCATAGCTGCCTTAGCGCATTGTGCTTCGCTTTATTTATGGTGTGAATGATTTCGCAATTGTGTTGCCTAATCAGTGACGCAATGTCAAAAAAACGTTTCAGGGACCCTTTAACGGGCACTGACAACGCACAGTACACGGGCCTCTGGCATTTTCGCCTCATCGAAAATGCGGCCGCCGCGGCCGGCGTCGAACCGGCGTTTTTTTTGGCTGGCAGCCGAGTACCATGACCACTACACCACCGCGGCGGCCAAAGCTTATGCAAAGCCTCACATCACGAGAGCATACGTCCTCTCATGGCGCGAAGATATGCACAAACGCGCAGTGTATGTAGAATAGCAAAGGGGTGGGACGGCGTCAAGCTGAGGCCGCGCTTGCCGCATCTGCCGCCTTCTGCGGTTCGATGCGAACGTGTTCAGGCTGAGCTCGGTGTGATACTTTGAGAAGGGTTCGCTGGGTCTCGCAGTGCTTTGCGAGTCGTTTCCAGAAGAGCTCGCACCATGACGAAATGCGGATGCTCCGGAGACATACCCGTATCAGCTAAGTGCCTATAAGCTTCGCTACGCTTGCACCACTAATGCAAGCATAGCTAATTTTGATCTTGGTGCCCAATAACTCTTAGTCATACGTTTTCGCAATTGCATTTTTCTTCATTTGTTTCGAATTTTATGTGCACGCATGAACCAATGGATCAAAGCCGGCAGACAGCATTTGTGGACCAGTGGTGGTAACAACTAATAAAGAAATGTCGAAACCTTCTACACAAAGGAATAGGCTTGAAAGCTGGCGTTTCAGCGTTTAGGAGACCGCATCGCATTTATAATGCACGCACAAACAAAAAGACAGTCTACGAACAACTGACAGTTGTTTGTACGGACCAGTTGTTCTTGTCCCTCATATTCGACGAAACGTCCCTCATATTCGCGCGAATTGAAGGGAAACTGCGACGATTTCTCACTGTCCACGAATCGCAAAGTAAGTTTCAATTGTGCTCTCCTCGGCGCTGCAATAATATATACCAAACCAGGCAGTTTCAAGTAATTTGGTTTTTCTGAAAATGAATTTTAGAAATATTTAGCATATTTTTAGCCCTGTAGTTTCGACGTCATTACTTCCAGCGTTGCCTACATGGGCTGGCGGGAGGTCAAGAGCGAAACGCGATACTTCAGCGCTCTAAACGGCGGTGGCAAGTTCCGATAAGCTGGCACTACTCAAGTTATCGTAGGATGACATCACCACTTTGGTTGTTCTGGCACTAGCTCTATATTTTTTATGGCGGGGATGCTGTAACGCAATCCCCTACGCTGCACGGAGCATCTACTCGTTTCAATTTCAATTTGAACGTTTCGTTCGTTCGGATATTGAATATTATTGGTAAGTTTCTATCCAAATTGAACACTCTGTCTGCTACAGGACTATTAGTGTCATTGGAAAAGAGCGCTATCAAAATATGGTGAAAAGGGGGCTGGCGTTTCTCTTCAGCTGCTTGCCTTACCCAAGCGTATAAGAGATGTCGTACATGAGACATTATTAAGACATCCACCATCCTCCCCAACCCTCATTCTAAAACAAAAATGAATCAAGAAAATATGACGATACTTAAGCTTGGCCTTCAACAGTTGAACGCTAAACAGCCATCGGGCCCCGTTCGCCCCCCCTTCTCAGAGAATACACATTAAAATTAGCGTCTTCTCTGTAGAGTGCCACAATTATTTGAATTTCGTCGTCACAGAATTTCCTTTTCTCGCACATTAAAATGAAAGGCCAAGCTAACGTGTGTGTACGTTTTAAGTAGGTCACATTTTTCGATTTTTTTTTCTGGCTGACTTACTTTTGGTAAATTCAATTTTGTTCACTAATGTGCCTGCGCCACGGCGGAGAGGCTGGCACGATTGGGTGCTCAAAGCTGCTATGACCGTTGTGTTAAATGACTATTTCCGCCGCCTACGCCGACGTCGACACCGAGTCCGCATCTTCCACGATACAACCTCGTTAACGCCACTGTGTTAAAGCTGCTTTTGAGACTTTCACGATGTGTCAGCTTATCTCACTTAATAAGGGCCAACACTGAAAAGGGATTAATGAAGCCAGATCCTCTACGCGACCGTCTTGTGTCATGTGTCACTGGCAACAAGAGAAAGACACGACATCAACGTACCGAAGGTCCCCATCCATAACGCATCGTCTTTCACCTTCTTTTCCGTTTCGCCAACTCATCCCAAAAACTTCGTGTAATGCAATTCAGTTTCCCGTTGCTCTGCTGCAGCTCCAGAGCTTGAAAGCTTAGAACTCCACGTCCTCCAATGACCTCGTGACTCAATGCGACGCATGATGCTTTCGAAATGAGAACACGAAACCATGGGGCGTAGAAGCGCGTAGATTCGGCCGGCGCTTTTGTCCAGAAGCCGGACACTGATCGATCCACAGTAGGAACGGCTTTGTTGACACCGCGTCTAACTTGTGTTGACAACACGCCGCTCTCAGAAGCTGTGGCCAACTTTCTCACCCGTGGTGAGTAGTGCGTCCAATTTCAGTTTCCTCTTCGTTCTTGTTTTTTCATGCTGATCCCGGAGGCTTCCTTCGGTGCTGGGCGTATTGGGAATAGGAACATAGCCGAACAACCTACATGCTGCCGAAAAGACACAAATGGAGGATAAGCAGTACCACTGATAAGAATTCTGGTGATGTTCTCAGAAGTGAGATAAAAGCTGCAAAGAAGAGATTTAAAAGCTTGTTTTGACATCGCCAGCTAGACATGGTACATCTGCAGATTTTCGAGACGCAACTTTATACGACAGTGTACTTAGTTTTATGAAAGGTAGACAAGCTTTTCTTTTTTCAAAAGGCTTCCTACAATGAGGCATGAAAAACCGCAGTTGTAGGCCGGATGCTCTTATGTGCCAAATGGGGAAGGGGTGGGGGGTGTTCAACCGCATTATTTTTGGGAATTGGTACGATATTAGCGCATACAAAACCGTTGGAAATGGTACGAACCCATAATTTCAAGAGACAGGGCCTCTCTTCTGTTAAGACAGCCGTGCAGCCTGCTGATGATGCGGTGGAAACCGCGCGTTCTTGTGCTCTCAGCATGCCTTCTCCGCCGGGCACTCCGCCTCCGAAAGCCGCACCTACTGATTAGTTCATACAGATCGCCGCACTCTCAATGTCACTACGAGTGACGCTGCATGCCGAAGTGAATTGGCAATTCCTCCCTTTTAAAGTGCGCAGATGATAATAGACGTTCACTTCGAAGTTGCAGCACTTTCCGCGAAGCGTATTTTCGTAATTCGCGAGGAAAGAGTTTCGCCCTGCTGCACTCTTGAAAAGTTATATACCTTCGCTGGAAGAGCGCCACGCGGACTTTGGTCAGGGCGCTCGTCACTACGGCAGTGGTGCGGCATTTGCGATGTACTCCGCTTTCTGCGCGTGGTTTTAGTCAGGAATGAGTTTCCGTGTCGCTGCCGTGCCTCTTCGACCATATGGACGCCATTTTGTGGCAGTGTTATGTCCTATACAATTGGAGCTTTGAGATTTGTATCGTTCTTCTTATCCGCTTATACATAGCTAACGCGGTACTTTTGCGATAAACTGCGTAGCATACTCCTATGAGAATATATGCGCCTGTGTACTGGCTACACGCACAACGAATACCACTCGTTAACATACACGCGTGAAAATCCATATATGTGGAAAGGTGAGTGTGCAGCCTACTTGAGTCTCACGTCAGTAGTGCAGTGAGGGCAGGAGTGGGTCAAGCGCAATAGATGAATGCGCCCGCAAATTCCGCACGTTGGGCTCTGCATAGCCATCAACATGTCATAGTGGGCCGAGGAAAAGGGTGGGTCCCCTTTTCTCTTTTGCGTGACTCCAAAAATAGCATCGCGGTAAAAGGGCCCTGTAACACTTAAAGAACGCAGCCAGGAAATTGCGCCCATCAGTCGTTGAAGGCCCTGTGACAATGTGAACCAAATTCTGTTGCGGTACGCGATCAATGTAATTCAAAATCTGCTTTCAAATGTTAGAGGCGATCGCCTGCTGTACTTTCAACGAAATGATCTCAGTGGTCGCACCGACCAAGCCACTTGACGTTGCTCGCTCTTCTTAAAGATAGATATATACAGCGTTTTCTTGTTGAGCTTCGAACGGAGAAATAGGATATTGCAGACGATATTTCCGCCGTTACCATGAGCAGCTCATTCTATTTCTGCCGTAAACGGCATAGTCGGTGCCCCAGTAACGTTATTTGTTAAAAAATTAGCGAAGTGGCGATGCTGATGGGCTTTTTGCTGGTCCGGGTTTGTCTCCGGCATACCCACAGTTTGCTATTGTACGATACTTCAGGAAACGCCTCGCGAAGCACGGCGAGGCCTACTGGACGCTTCTGAAAGATTCGCACGGAGATAAGCGTAAAGACGTTCGCGTCAAACCAGAGACGGTGGCAGACGTGCCATGCGTGGCCTCGGCTTGACGCTATCCCATACTTTTCCACTACACATTCCTACACTATTATAGGAGCTGCTAAGACGCCACGAGACGACGAAAGCACTCGTGGAGCGAAGCTATGCACAAGCGCGCTGCTAGGCGGCGGTCTCATTTTCGATGGAGGCGAAAAGGCCAGAGGCCCGTGTGCTGTGTGATGTGAGTAGAGAACCCCAGGTGGTCTAAATTTCCGGAGCCCTCCACTACGGCTTTTCTCTCTTTTCTATCTCTTTCTGTCCCTTTCCCCTACCCCCACGGACGCTGAGCCGTGCCCCTGACATAGGCTGCAGAAATTAGCGCCTTTTCCTTACCGAACCACAATCATCATAGCTTTGCGAAACGCTGCTCGCCGGACAAATATATGCACACCGTCTTTGTCTTCTTCTTCTTCTTTTTCTCCTTGCATGTGCAACACATTCGACTGCAAGCCGCTGTTTTGCCAATGTACTAGTGGGCTGACGGCAAGAGCGCGAAGAGGAATACGGGCGCGTATCGGAGCCGACACTGCAAATTCCGTGGTGCGTGCAGTGTAATACTATCTCACACATGTTCATAGAAGCGTTCACGGATGATGGGCATTATTTTTTGAGTAGGTCCGAAAGGCGTTGCAGGGTTCCTTAAAAACGAAAGAAATATGCCATCTGTGGTTCGTACCTAAAATCAATTTGTTAAAAGATTAGCGAAGTGGTGATGCTGATGGGCTTTTTGCTGGTCCGGGTTTGTCTCCGGCATACCCGCATTTTGCTATGGTACGCCATTCAGGTCATTAACGTGTACACTAATGTGTCCGGTTTTTTTTTTTTTCAACGCGATATAAAAATTATATGGACACTTGAACGCGATTTTCGCCGCCGCTTATATGTCCCGTACATATACAATATGTGCATATAAATAGCCAAGGAAAACAACCTCTCAGAAATTTTTAAGCACGTCCGAGCTGGGATTCGAATCTACGACCGCTCGGTTACCAAGCGAGCGCCTCATACAACGACGCCACAGAGCAGCCTTGCTGACCGTGCAAGCGGCGCGTTTTATATATACCATTTGGAGCTGCCGTGCAGGCTTGTTTGGGCTTCCACCACGAGGTGGCTCCAAGTTCTCAACGCGAGCGGAGAAGTACTTATGCGCTGCCCTTGAAGCTCAACATGCCAGAATCTAGAGTTCGGGCGAGGAGGCCCGTGTTTGGAAGTACTGTCTTGTTCGCCTGTGTCGCCGCGGCACACGTGGATCTTGTTACAGACGCAGACCTTGTCACAGTGCTAGCTGGAATCCATGAGCTGCCTTCCGCCGAACTGGCCCATGCTTACACGTAGTACCGCCGTAAGGGGCACGGTGCTCTCTCCAGCTAGCCGACTACATCACATAGGTCAGCGACTGTGTTTCTACCATATGTTTTTACTGGGTGTGGAGCGCCTTGATCACGTGCTTCACTCCAGGTGCCTCGCATATCGTCGCAAAGCTGGCAATGCCCTCGCCCCATTGCGCTCACGCGAATGCGTCTGCGAGTACACGAAGAAACGCGCTCCTGCGCCCCTGCCAGCCCTCTCGCTGCCTCGCCGCCACCGCCGATGCGACGGCCACCATGCACTCTCATACCGCCGCCGCCAACCAGGGAACGCGATGCGTACAGGCGTGGTCGCCGTGTTTTGCCCGTGTCACTGGGGCCCAGTTAACATATGTTGCGACTTCGTGATTATCAGAAGAGATTATCAGAAGGCCAATCAGAAGGCCAATGTGCGATGGTGTGTAGAAAAAGTTTAGCCCGCAGGTGCAGATTCCAAGCCCACCGCTGTGGCGGCATTTACATGGGACGGAATGCAAAGATAGCAAAAAAGAAATAAAATAGAACGTGCTCTTGCCCTCGTGCCTTTTCCACCTTGCCACTGGCCACTTTGCACCCTTTCCAGTTGCGTCTCGATTAACGAGAAAACAGAAGCTTCGATGTTCCGACGGTTCTCATGGCGTGAAGCATGCTTAAATTTTTTTTTTTGTTTAGGTGTTCACATGACGAATTTCTGGAGTTCCAGGTCCCCGTGAAAGCCTGAAGCCTCGCCACGCGAACGCATATTTGCTTAATGCATGCTCTATTTAGTATATTGCTGCCTTGGAAATGACTACGTCAGTAAATAGCCTTTTGCCGTATTATAAGTGACCACTTTTGCGCTGTTGAGAAGCGTGTGCTTACATGTGAATACGCTACAAAAAGGGATTTTGTCGGCGCTGAAACAAATCTTAAATGAGGACGGCATTCTTCAGCATATTCCTTCCTAGTTGAGGGACTAGGACCAACCAACATGAGGCAATCTTGTTTGGATGACATGCACTGTTGGGGAAAAGCAACTCCATCATGGGGCTGGAAAAGAACATTTTACTGACAATAGCATTATTTTGATCGAGTCAAGAAATCTGTAGAATTAATTTTGCAGAAATGCATTTTCAACTAATTCGTACTAGCCATATTCAAAACGTGAGCTGCCCACCAATATGCGACATTGCCGCCGCAACAGTCATTTTGTGCCCCGCCAAGGTGGTCTACTGGCTATGGTACTCGGCTGCTGATCCGAGGGTCGCGGGATCGAATCCCGGCTAAGGCGGCTGCATTTCGATGGAGGCGAAATGCTGAGGCCCGTGTGCTGTGCGATGTCAGTGCACGTTAAAGAACCCCAGGTGGTCGAAATTTCCGGAGACTTCCACTAAGGCGTCTCTCAACACCAGAGCTGGTTTTGGGACATTAAACCCCACATAACAACGATAGTCACTTTGCGACATGGCTCAGAATGACTAATACGCAACGCGCTTACATGGGATGTGATATTGAATGTTTTACCTCTTCAAACAGGACAAAAGAACAGTTTAGGAAAGTGGAGCAGCTTTTCTGCTGACAGATGCAGTTAAGTTTTAAATGCGAAGCACTTCCTGGCGAACTTAAGTCACTTTGAGCGTATCTATCCCTTTATCTATCCATGTATCTAGCCGCCTACGTCTCGGCGCTCTCCTGGTCGCCTTGTTTACCCGGTACACACAAACATTTGACAGGAAGGGCAGAAATATATGACGAACATACATGAGTGATCTTTGCATCGCTAACGTGATATCCTCATCATGTAGTAGTTAACGATGCGGCAATCACGCGTAGTTTTCGGCACCTCACACGTTGCCGTGCCTTGAGGCCCGGCTCACACAGCACGCCGGCTTTAAGAGATCCGCTGTTAAAACCAGGAAGGAACACCGTTTGTTCTCGCTTGCGATTGAAATGCACTCATAAAAATCACGCAGACACCCATGCAATTAGCCACTCGCCCCGCCACGGTGGTCTAGTGGTTATGGCACTCGGCTGCTGATCCGAAGGTCGCGGGATCGAATCCCGGTCGCGGCGGCTGCATTTCGATGGAGGCGAAATGTTGAGGCTCGTGTGCTGTGCGATGTCAGTGCATGTTAAAGAACCCCAGGTGGTCGAGATTTCCGGAGACCTCTACTAAGGCGTCTCTCATAATCAGAACTGGTTTTGGGACGTTAAAACCCACAAATCAATCAATCAATCAATCAATCAATCAATCAATCAATCAATTTGCCACTCGGTAGGGAGTGTCGAACGCGGGCCCTCGAGATGCCGAGCAAGCGCTCTACCACTACGCTACGGCGGCTCCTCCCACACGGTACATAGAGCAAATAAACCTACCGGACCAGCAGTTCAGCAGCTGCAATGACAGTGCATGTTTAACATTACTTGCGCTTCTAACGTGTGATAAGCACTATCATAGCACTACTTATATTGTCCTACCATTCAGTATGCTTTTGTGCAACTTTGCTCGATCCTTCAGGAATATTTCAACGAACGACGCTTATCGTAACGCCTCAACACACTGTACAGAGAATTTTTTCGACAAAAGAGATGCCTGCGTGGGACCAAGAGGACTGCCAACGTTACGCCGTGCCAGGGCTGCACGGTATCGCAATACAAAAGTATCGCGATAGTATTTCAGAGAGATACCTTTGAGTGTCTGTTTTTCTGTATCGAGATACATTTCAAAAATGTATTTGTATCTCGGTAGTGAAATACTTTTACGATGTATTGGCCGTATCACGATACTGCGCAGGACACGAGTATATCGTTACTTTTTTTTTCCCGGGAAATCCGCTGAGACGTGTTTCCAATGACGTGTTCCCATGCAGAAATTTGGTGCCGACGATGCGTAGGTGACGGCCGACGATGCCTAGATGACGGCCTGTTTGAGAAGCTCCTGCTGCTTATGTGTAACTTTTCAAGAATAGCGATTTTTGTCAAATAAATTTATACTTTATCTCAATTCGTTCGTTGGTGATTCCAGCGCTTCGCTTGCGCTATGCTATTTTTAGCATAGCTAATACTGTTGCCACCAAGTTTGTCGATTTCGATGTACAATGTGTGTTGTTGTTCTTGCTGTGATACAGTGTAAGTTTTTTTTTTTTTGATATCTGTACCTATGTCTTTATTAACAATTATGTACAGTGTAAGCCTCCTCTGTAATGCCTTAGTGGCACTCAGAGTACTATGATAAAATAATGAATAAATTGCAAGTTGCACTCCAGCATTGCAATTGCGTTGCAACATTTTAAATGTTATGCTGCACTTAATAAACGTATTTAAGTAGTATGGACATCCCCGACATAGAAAAATGTATTCCAGTATTAGTATTGCTCTATCTGTATTCCGGAATACCTTCTCGTATTTTTGCAAAAGTATCTCTGAAATATCTCGCCACGTCAATTACAAACGTATCTCAGTATCTGTATTTTAGGCTTCCTAAGCGCGTATTTCGATATCTGTATTCCGGAATACTTTTTCGGGTATCTCTGCCCAGCCCTGCGTCGTACTATGTGCTCCTACTCAATCGCCACATTGCTGTCGACGTTCCTGGCTATCCCACGCTAAGCATACTCATAAGTGTCTTCTAAAGCGCTCTGAACAAGTTAAGACAATGATTCTAGTCATCACAGTTTGCTCAAGAACAAACGCTTATTCATAGGCAATTGTCTCGCTGATAGCTTCTTCGTGACACCGATTCACACAATGCGTGGGATCTACAGGATGTTTATGTGTGTATGTCTGTGGGCATGAAGGAAAAAGAAACATAAAGCCTGTGAAATTTGAATAAGCCGTTATGCTTGCGCGTGGGCGCCACATGCACTACCGCTATCATGCAATATCATCATCATAATGCCCATATAGCAGTAGACTCAGGGCAAGGATGTGGGCAGTGGGTGTAGTCTGAGTGTTGACCTGCTTTTCCTGTTTGTGGAACCGGAGGGTTCTTTCTTTCTTTCTTTCTTTCTTTCTTTCTTTCTTTCTTTCGTTCGTTCGTTCGTTCGTTCGTTCGTTCGTTCGTTCGTTCGTTCGTTCGTTCGTTCGTTCGTTCGTTCTTTCTTTCTTTCTTTCTTTCCCACTTTCTTTGTTGGGTTATCTCTGTCTACGCAGTTCTTTGCATGATCACTATCGTGTGTGGTGTGGGTCGTGGATCAAGTGCAACAGCGGCTCAGCTTTTACGTTCTGGGTGGCAAATCCGCTGGGAACTGCGAACGCCACTCTTTAAGGCTTTACCTCGACCCTGAAGCGCTCCAATGCTGAAGATACGGTACTTTTAAATATTTTTTTCAAATCCGTCACTGAACCACTAAACGCCATTTTTATCCGCTGCAGAAAGCATCGTCACATTTACAAACAGCACTGGAAACATCATTAGAAACTGCGGCCGGCTTCGTAGTTCGCGTGGACAATTAGGTCGGAGAAACCGCAGCCTAACCCAGTGCCGTCTCTTCGATTTCGAAAAGGGGGCCAACGGGGAGTAACTTCCCAGCAGATTCGCACTCTCTCTCGCAGCTCGATAGCCGGCGTTGTTGGCCCTGCTGGCTTTCTTTGTTCTTCCGTCGAAGCAAGCGGACGCTGAGGCCGAGCGGAATGGTCGGGCCAGTGAAACGAGCGAAACGGGTCAGCCGTAACAAACGTTACCCGACGCAGTCATTTATCTGCAATGCAGAGGCCGCGCATCTTCTCTGGGCCCTGCTCGGCTCCTACTCTGCTCGTTGTGCCTCAATCTATGAGCGGGCTCCTGTTGGAATGAAAACAAGTTTTATCTCGTTCGGGCAACATCTAACTTTCAGAAGATAGTGGTGCTCCTTTTTAAACTAACAGAACATTTAACAACCAAACCTTACTGTCTGCAGCTAAACTCCCATCGATGGCATCTCCTCAGTAGTAAGAATGTGTTATGCATGTCTTTTTCTTTTTTTTGAGAAACGATGAAAAGGCTACAATAAGTGCGAAGAGTGCGTCCCCGCCTTCAATGTTACCTTAAGAACATGCAAGGGAGAACAATTCAATTATTTAGTTAGTGGCAATGTTGTATGGAGGAAAGAATATCTCTCGACACTGCGAAGATCTAAAAGCTGAAACTGTATGCAAGAACCAACGCTTACAAAAAGAAATTAAAATTAACGGCGCATGCAAGCACGCACACATACACGTACAAGCACCCATGCACAGAAAGAGACTCAGCCCACATACACAAAGCAGGCTGTGTTTGAACGGTCCCTGGAAAATACCTGGGCTGTTTTAGGAGTGCAATTGCGATGTATGGCAGCGGCTGTTATGAATAAAAAAAAAAGATTCCTGCAGATCCCAGGCGTTGTTGAAATTTGTGTCAAGTAAAGCAGTCAGGAATTATGCCCACGATTATGGCACGACATTAAGCGAAGTCCTTTAAGCGTAGGATTCATATCTTCGTGCAAATAACATCAGTGGGCGTATGCTTAGCGTGGGCTGACAGGGAACGTCGACAGCACCACAGCAACCGAATGGTAGCTCATGGTACGACGTAACGTTGGCAGTCATAGTGCACAGCACAGGCATTCCTATTGTGGAGTTAAAATGCACGCTGCGGCGTAATGGTATGCGTATCTTCAGCGTCGTTTGTTGAAGTGTTTCTACGGATTCGAGCAAGGTTGGACAAAGCATGCTCAGTTATAGCACAACATATTTAGTGTTTGTTATGTTGCTATGACAGCGCTTAACACATATTAGGAGCACAAGTCACTCTACACAAGCGCCATCATCACATCTGCTGGTGTAACAGGGTTACTTACTGTATACTGTGTGAGAGGAGATGCCGCATCCCAGAGGTAACGTGCTTGCTTGGTACTGTTTGGTGGGTTGTGGGTGTTCCTGTGTGCTTGTTGTGTTTTTATTTCAATCTGGAGCTACGACAAACATGGAACCTTATTTACGTCCTAATGATATGTGGTCTTTGATTGATGTTGGCTGTAGAAAGTTAAATCACCTGTGGCGCTACACGCATGCCGTAGGCCGAGCACATCGGGAATGGGCCACACATGATTGCAGTATCGTTAATCGTCACGGATATGACGAGCGCATCACGTGAGTTGTGCTAAGAACAGTCATGCACTTTCGTCGACCATTTGTACCCTACCAAACAAATATTCGGTTATACCACGTGGATGACACGACCAGGATAGCACCATGACGTATGCGGATAGATAGATAGATAGATAGATAGATAGATAGATAGATAGATAGATAGATAGATAGATAGATAGATAGATAGATAGATAGATAGATAGATAGATACGGTCAGTGTTGCTCACGTTCACCAAGAAATTCTTTGGATTAAAAAACAACACCCTCGCTAACGTGAAACCTGAGGAGGTACGAAGCACGTCGTGACGCACCGGTCGATCGCCGCTAATGGGCAATGAGAGGCCTAATACTTGAGTCGTTTCAACTTTATATATAGGCACATTTATAACACGATCAGCCATCGCGTAGTTAATGTCAGTTAATGTATTGTATTTTTTTATTTGACTATAGTTCGTCCGCTTGCTTCATCATGATATTGACGACTTCAGTAGACGCCGACAGCCGGAGCTCGCACTAAAGCTATCATCGTTTTAGATGCGAAGCAGCTTATGGCGAGGGCTCTGTCCCTACCACGGCGTCCACCCACCACTGCGCATGCGCGTTCCCAGCCCCCTTACTCTCCTCTCCTACGCTCCCCCTCTCTCTCATCTAGGAATCCTCTCTACTCTACGGAGCGGCGCCCGCGTCCCCCACCCCCACAGCGCATGCGCGTCCCCTCCCCCTCTATCTCTCCTCTCCTACGCTCCCCCCTTTCTCTCCTGTAGGAACCCTCTACTCTACGGAGCAGCACGTATGACAGGTGGTGCGATAGCTGCATACTTCGCTGGGGGCGCCACGGTAGTTCCTGCGGTATGAAAATGACGGAGCGCGCGCCTCATTCTATCTCCTGTACAGTGCCGTGATGAGCGCTTGGGCCATCAAACAACCACCGCGTACTCTCTCTCTCTTATACATTCTCATTCGTCCTCTCAATAAAATTACACCACCTCCCGCTCAAGCTAACCATCTCCCCGCTGCTTCTCATCCACACATCGTTCGCTTTAGCGGGAGATGGTGTAAATTTCTTTAGTCCTGTTCCCAAGAGTGCGCGTGCACTTCTATGCAATGTCCAATGTGCGGCGCCCCTACGCGCGCTTCTTTCTTCTCTTGCCTTAGCGTGACGGGCGACGAAGACAAACACAGGATACGCCGACAGCCTGAGCGCATAAGTTGCCTCGCGCCTAAAATTTCTGTCTTCATAGCGTCAACTTGGATATTATACCGTGTGTCATGCACATGCTGTCTCAGAGCGGGGTTGCCACAGTAAGCCAGCCACAGATACACAAGACAGATTTAGTGGGTTGATTACTGGAGAAGCGGGAGAAAGAAGGGCATTCGTATATAATTGCATTATTGCATCCTAGTTCTGAATCACTGTGTGAGGTGCATTGCTCAAAAGCCAATTTGCTGAAATTCGCGCTCATTATTGAAGGAAATGTTGGTGCCTTACATCATTGCTATCAAGTCACACAGTCAGGAATTACTGTACTAACGCAAAAAAAAGAGAAGACACATTCTGTATTAAAACACATGGTAAGGGTCATGGCCTAGAAACCACCGTATTCTCCTGCGCGGCAAAAACATTCGTCATATCCGCAACATCGTGCAAGGACTTTTTTTTTTAGATATTACCATGTATGCGAGGCAGTCTTCATTCTCTGTGTAGACGTACTACATCATCTCAAATGACAGTGCAATTTCTGAGGCCAAAAAGCATTGCGCAGTTTAAAAAAAGTGCACTTGGATATGCTAGGAGGAGCAAAAAAAGTGTGTTCAAGACGGAGCAGCTGTGATACAAGTTTTTTCAGCAAACATAAAAGGTTATCATCAGAAGGGCCAAATACAAAGGTACTAATTGCGTATAAAAACTTTAAGAGACTCATACGATAGCGTGAAAGGAATGGGTCAGTGTCCAGGGAGTGAATTTTGTTGACAAGCTTTGGCAAAGGAAACATGCAGATTTTCCTTAGAGATTATCGAACGTGCTTGCGTCGCAGTGTTTCAAGGATAACGAAACGATAGACCCGTGTTCCACCACAGGACGCAGTAGCGTGTTGTCTGAAATGTACTTTGTATCGCACGGTGTTTTAAATACGCTTTACACAAAAAGTGGCCATTTGCCGCCTATACGGAAAACACTGCGCTGGTAATGGTTCCTATAATATATAATCTCTTACGTTTTGCCTAAATTAGTAATCGGTTTTCACAGAGTGGCAGTGGACCCCATTCATTTCTCAGTCTTCTCCCTCGTCTCTATCCTCAGATATCTTATCGACCGCGTTTTCGAAGTCCTGTATGTTCCAGCTCGCTGTGCCGTCTATTGCAGACATTCAATATGCGTGCTCACGCTCTCGCTTTTAGGGTCGCGCGTAGGCCTATAAAATTTATAGTAGCCGTCTGCTTGCAAAGAGCGCTCGCGTGCTCGCCTTTGTGCGAAGTGCCACGATGGCGATACTTCGTGAGCAAAGCCGTCGATGGGTTATGCAAGCGCACGAAGTGGCGTGCAACGAACGTGCATTGGTGGATGGGCGAGGTGCCGCGTCTTGCTATGTTCCCTATGCGACCTTGCGATCACTCACTATATCAAGTCTCGAGCATGGCAGTAGCCTCCTTAGCCCAAATTCATGATACAATTCCGTCTTACGTGCTTTTCGATATTGGCTGATTGGCCGGCTTAGCTAATTATAATGCCAAATTATTTCACGCTTTGCTGGGACGTACTTAGTTTTCCGACGCGAAAAAAAGAAATACACTTTGAATTTTAATGAATATGATATGAGTGGATGTAAATGTCTCTTACGGATATATTTATCGTAAGTCGCTGTTGCGAATATGCGCCCGGAGCCCGTCTTCAAACACACACACACACATATGCGCGCACGTTCGCACACAAACATAGCGAAAATGGTGCTGCGGTATTACAAACGCTTTCTCAGAATCGAATGTGCACCACTTCTATTCGTCATGACAGAGTTTAGGAAGGTAGACTGACAACCTTGATGCACACTTGTCCTAGACCCACTGCTACGCGTGTGGTAAGCCGATCTCGAAGGCAGCACACCACGTGAGCAGTAGGACACTTCAGGCGTTGTGGGGAGTGAGTGTGCGTGCACGTCCTTGTGGGCTCAGGTTGAAGTAGTGGGTTCGATTCCTGCAACCGCGGCTGCATTTCCATAGCGCTGAAAGCGAAAAAAAAAGAACAGAAGTAATGAATACGCATGCAGCATATCTGGGACCCCAGTCAAACCGTACTAGTCAACACACTCGAATCTATTCATAATCGTGCCACCCGGTTTATTTTGTCCAATTACTCCCGCTACGCTTCTGTACCTACAATGAAGAACACACTAAAATTGCCTGATCTGTCTTTACGTCGTAAATGCCTTCGTCTTTGTCTCTTTCAGAAAATTTATCATCAAAATGAAGAGGTAAAAAAATCCACAGCATATCCACGGAGTGAATGATGATGAGTGGGCGAAGCTCCGGAGGTTCATCGTAGATCGTGCTGAGTTCCGGATTAATGTAGTTAACGCGCACGCTACGATTCCTTATGGTTCAACAACGCGCAAGTGAAATCTCCCACCGGCACTTCATTGCAAGTCAACATCCAGTGCCTATATATATATATATATATATATATATATATATATATATGGGTGGCCGGTGAACGGTTCTCCAGCGCGAGAAGTCGGTATTTTTTAATGAAAGAACTCGCTAGAAGACGCTGTCTATGCCAACGTTGTCTCTCGCAGGTGAGGGCGCGTTCTCCTTCTTTGCGAGCTGATAGAGCGTTCATCGAAGAAAGAGCGTTTCCATATTCAACGCGCGCCTTTCACTCTCTCTCTGTCTCTGTCTCTCTCTCTCACAAGACAGAAGATGGAAGAGTGAGAGAGCTCGCGCGCCGGGAGGCACGCGCCGAGGGCGAGCGCGAGCGTGGCTACGATGCGACAACGAAAGATGGATGAATGGATGGATATTAGGAGCGTCCCCTTTATAACGGGGAGGTAGCCGGGCCACCAAGCTCTAGCTTTATTTCTGTTTCCTCTACAAACAATTCTTTTCCCGAATCACAGCGAGCGCCGCAGCGCCATCTATTGATCAATTCACGTACTAGCTAAGCAGCACCGCAGCGCCCTCTTGTTATCATTCTGAGATCATTCAAGAGCGAGCGCATTCAAGAGCGAGCACGAGACCTAGCGGTCTCGTGCGCCATGCGCTCCCATACTACGCGTTCCCATACATCTGAGTGAAGCGAGCTCCGCAGCGCCATCACGCCATCTAGTGAGCACTTCACGAACTGGACGAGGTGGCTACGAGGGACAACTACGAGGGATGGAACGATCCACGGCATAAGGAGCTTCGCCCCTAAAAGCCACCTTTTTCTTCAACCTGAGTACATTTCATCACGCGTGGACCACAACTTTAAGGTTCGTGTCCCACTTTGCCGAACAAACCTATGCAACGACTGTTTTATCCCCCTGACCAGCAGAGAATGGAACCACCTTCCGCCTCTATCGCAGCAATTACTGATATGAACTTTCAAGGTGCCATTGAAGACACGGTATTTTGCTAACTTTTCTTCTGAGAAAATGTATTTTTGCACCGTTGTATTTGTATACTAACCACTCCTTTCGGTAATGCCCTCGGGCTCTGAAAGTATTTGTAGTAAATAAATAAATAAATAAATAAATAAATAAATAAATAAAATGCCTGTGTAGTACCTTGTGGTTTATAAACCACTGCTCAAAATTTCTCCGAGAAGCTCCATTTAGGTTGTATGTCAGGCATGCCAACATAAGGGAGGAAAGAAAAGCAGAAGCATAGAAAGGAAGGAAAGAACATATGGTCTCTTCGTTACGAGCGTTTCGGTGTATCACGACAACTTCGCTGCTCGACCACCTACGCGGAGTGGCCCCGCCACGGTGGTCTAGTGGCTAAGGTACTCGGCTGCTGATCCGAGGGTCGCGGGATCGAATCCCGGCCGCGGCGGCTGCATTTCGATGGAGGCGAAATGTTGAGGCCCGTGTGCTGTTCGATGTCAGTGCACGTTAAAGAACCCCAGGTGGTCGAAATTTCCGGAGCCCTCCACTACGGCGTCTCTCATAATCAGAACTGGTTTTGGGACGTAAAACCCCACATAATAACAACAACCTACGCGGAGTGGAAGCGGCAGTGACCCTTACAGCTGAGCTGTTAAGCTTTTTAGGGGCGAAGCTCCTTAAGGCGTGGGTCGTGCGTCCCCGATGTATGTAGTAGTAGTAGTAGTAGTAGTAGTAGTAGGTAGCCACCGGCGCGTGCCTGCCGGGAGGCACGCGCTCCCCGGCAAACTCGACACTGCCCCGGCAAACGCGAGAGACAACGTCGGCGCAGGCAGCGTCTCCTAGCGAGTTTCTTGATTGAGAAATACCGACTGCTCGCGTTGGAGAAGCGTTCACCGGGAATCCATATATATATATATATATATATATATATATATATATATATATATATATATATATATATATATAGGAACTGGATCTTGACTTGCAATGAAGTGCCGGTGGGAGATTTCACTTGTGCATTGTGCATAGTTGAACCGTGAGGATTCGTAGCATGCGCGTTAACTAAATTAATCCGGAGCTCGGTACAATCTACGATGAACATCCCGAGCTTCGCCCACTCATCATCATTCACTCCGTGGATATGCTGTAATTTTTTTCTTATGCCGTCACTCGCTGACAGAAAATCGTCGGCCAATTCTGGAGGCAGTGCAGTAGACGGGTGCACCGCAGCCGCGTCGCCTAGCAACCACCCAGCATTGCCATGCTCGCGCAGCACAGCTGAGTTACAGCTAGCGCGACCGCGTAAGAGGACGTCACAGCTAGTAAGAAAATAATTTAGATCACGTAATATGATGTTACATATAGTCTCGCCGCCTGGCAACTACCTAGCGCAGCCGCGCTCGCACAGCCCAGCTTAGTGACACGTAGCGTAAGGCAACACGACGTCGCAGCTTGTCGCGAGACGTGTTCAGTTGAGTGTTCAGTGGAGTGACTGTTTTTCCTGAACGTCCAAATTCTAGTGTAGAGAGAATAAGTTACGTAATAATGCACAGTCGGTCTAGGCTATGGTGTCAGCCATCTTCTTTATTCTGAACCACCTCCTATTTGTCTTCTTCCATCGGAGCCTCTGTAGGCTCTTCGGAACGCCCACGTAGAAATTAATCTGAAATGAATAGCTGCTGGGGTTTTACCTGTCGAAACCGGGTCGTTATTGCAGGGCTCGCCCGTGTAGAGGGCTCCGGAAATTTCAGCAACCTAAGGTAAAAACGAGCAACTAAAGTGGAGCGGACAATCCTACGGCATTTCTTCTCCATCAAAGTGCGACGGCGACAGCAGGAACCAAACCCGCCTCTTTCATCTCATTTCATTTCATTTATTGTGCCCTCAATTGCACAAGACTCTACATAGGGGAGTGGCGCAATGAAGCAACAAAACAAGAAGGATCATGAAGGCGACATCGAACTGATCAAATTTCTCATGGAAGCGAATTCGAATGAAGGTAAGTAAGTACAGCGCATACGAGAAAAACAGTAAAACATAAGCTTCACACCTCAGAAATAAAATAATTTGTAAGGTGAACAAAACAACTTATGGTCTGAAATGGAACGATGTCGGAGGGAAGGTGGTTCCAGTCATCGGACGTTCCCTTGAACGAGGAGTGACAAAATGTGTTAGTGCAGCATGTAGGAATGTGTACCTTATGATGGTAATCTAAAAGAGCTGAACGATAAGACAGAGTGGTAATGTACTAGGCTTTCAAAATGGGAGGATGGGATGCACCATGGTGAGCAATCAGAATGAGATGATGGACTGTCAGTAGCTGAGCACCTTCACCACTGTACACCTCCGCAGCGGGAGAGCTTTCACTGGACGAAACCTGTATTCGTTTCGCTGTATACAGGTTTCGCTTTCGAGCTGTAATATCGATATACCTGCAAACAAAATCATTGCGTATTTTAGTGCGGACACTTCAGCGTCAGGTTAGGCAAACCGAGACTGGAATATTTATGCGCTACACTACCATTCTTCACGCCGCATAACGGACGATACCTTGCAGCGAGATATTGCAAATCTGTTCATGTCAGTGCACGCCTAATAAACAGGTATTGGTTCAAGGGTCCTTATTCCCATATCGTCGGCACTAACGAGGTCCTTATTAAGCGTTCACGCTTAGCACGCGGCATGATGTGCGCGTCAATGCGTTTCTGCGCAGGAAGGGAGCATTCACCCCCTATAACTGGTGGCTCTGTCGTGAGCCTGACAGATCAATAATGGCGCCGACATACGAGTGTAGACGGCTAGATTACTTGTTCCAACCACGCGCAGTACGCACTAATTCCCTGCCTAACGCCCTGCCATCGAGTTCTGGTTTGCGCACGAGTGGACGTGGTAAGATAGACGAGGTCTCGGCTGTAAGGTCCAGCGTCATGTCGTTTAGGGTGTGTGGTAATTACTACATTATTAAACGGGAATGACCGAGCAGGGTTCCTGTTTAGCTCGTAGGGCTTTCCTTCCTCCCGCAGAGGTGATGTACCCTCTAGCACTGCTACTGATGGTGCGACTCAAGCGAAGCAGAGCTGGTCGCTTCGGTGAATAGCCTATCGTCATTTCTCACTGCTGCGCTAAGTGGCGTGAAGGCATTGAGATGGTAAATGATATCTAAATATTGGTTCAATATGTCACCCCGTTACCCTAAGGTGCATATGCATGTAAAGTGCATGGGCTACTGGGGCACATCTTTACTTACCTGTTCTTGAAAGTAGGTTCGATTATGTGTATAACTAGTAGACAGTGGTCTACAGGAGAGGGAACACTCGAACTTCCAAAATGTCTTCATGGAGTTTTTACTTTGCAACGTCTTCAAACGGGACTTGCGCGGAAAGTAAGAGTTTAAGATAACAGGGGAAAGATGTTTACTAACCAGCGGCGGGAATCAACACTGTCATATTATTTCGAAGTCGGCTTCAGTACTACGTCCCTTCGCGCACGACTTTCTAGTTTCAGCGCCTGTTTCAAAGTCAAGCAATCTTTCAAGAAACCGAAGGGCGAAGTCATTTTAGCTGCCTTCCCCGCTGCACAACCACGCAGGCTGCAGAATTTGCCAGCGAGCACTGTCGCAAAGTGAGCGAACGGCCGGCGCATAATGAGTACGCGTCGTCACCGAGAGCTCAAATTGCGTTGGAGATTTGAAACGAAAGCCCTTGCGCTCTAGGCGGCTCTAGCTGCTCTGTAATTAAACCAACGAATGCGGTTTCCTTCAAGCCGCTTTTCTGAAGATTGCTACTCTCTGCCTCACGAGCGTTCTTGCGGAAGATTGAGACGGACCCCAGAGCCACTTCCTCCCTCACCCGCCACACACATTAGCCCGGCGTTCCATTAGTACCCGCTACCACTATGTTTCTCCCTCTAGTCGCCACCAGAATTCATAAGTTGTTCCCTTAGGAGTCACACGCGTGTAAATCCGTTCCCAAATCTATGCTGAAATTTCAATATACCTTTTCCCGGACGCAATCTCCTTGCTTCAAATTTAATAAGTGATTATTGTTCAGCTGCATAATCACCCGGCGGGCTCACCAAAGGTCATGAGTCAGACTACGTGCAAGTGGTAGCGTAACCCTGTAATCACTGGGATAAGCGTTCTATCCGCCATTGCTTAGGGTAGAAGAACAGGCTGTTTGACGACTCGATATTGCCGAATGAAAGCACGTTTATTCCATTTTGCTTTGCGCTGACGGCGCTGCGATGGAAGAGGAGGAGGCATTATTGCAAAAAGGAATGACTTTTACTGAGCGACGTCCTGGAAGCAGCTAAGTGGGGGTCGCTTAACTCTTGTGGCAGTCGCGTAGCCGCTCGCCTATAGGCGGTACCGCCAGGTCTTGGAGGAATAAAATAAGTGTTCGCCAGAGCACTTCTCTTCTTCGATGAGCTCGATGACACGATCAGGAGGTGTGGGATCCGGGCAGGCCCAAGTCCGGAGAGAATACAGCCAGTGAATACAGCCTAATGGTGGCCAGGGCACGAAGTCTTGGTTGTATGTAGTGGAGGCACTCTCAACACAAGTGGTTCAGCTTCAGGTTCAGGCTCCAAGTAGAGCAGAGATCATACATTGCCGTGATTGTGATTGCATCCCGGCTTTCGAGGAACCAAGTTTCTTGCGCGGAACTAGGAAAGTACGACGCGTGAGCTAGTTGAACCTTGCTCTATTTTCGAAGCTGGAGACAGCTGTTTCTCCAAGCCCTCCATAGCATTTAACAAAGTAGAGATTGGTTATCTAAATGTCTACATGTAGGTTTTTTGATGTGTAGTGGTGTACACGGGTTTTTTTGTACCCTATATATTTCGCGTGTTTTAAATAAAGAAATTTCAATTACATGTGCTTGCTTTGTTCTTTCCTCCATTTGTCCACGCTTTTTCGCACAATTTTCCAGATAACTCAGGTGGTCGGGGGGAAATGTATCAATTTGGACAAGGCACTGCCCGGAAGGGGCAACGAAGTTTAACGTCACTCAAGACAATCTTCACCCGAGCGTGCTAAGCGGGATGGAAGCGCCAAGTTGTCGTCCCGCAGCCGCTTCGGCAGCCTAAGCCGTGGTCCATTTGCTTTTTGGTCAACAGTATACATATCGCTGATGCTCACCTTTTTTATCTTTATTTTCGTTTCGTGCGTATCTAAGCTTTCTTATAAATACGGTGCATGTGTAGCTATGCGCAGCCATCGTTTTTTTACAGCGCTGTTGTTATCGGCGTGTTTGTACCCCATGCAGAGCTCAGATAATTTTTATAATCAACGAATTGACGTAGGTGATCACTTCAAAGTTCTAGCCAAAAGGCTGGTATTATAAAGCGTTTTAAGAAAAATATTGCCGAATAAATATGCTTCGCCGTTGTTAACTAGTGAGTTCGGCTACTCGCCTCTTCAAAGTTAGCTCTTACTATCGGAACGTTGTATTTGACATTTTTCAGCAACGTGTCTGAGAGATGTGTTCCGTTTCTAGTGAAGTTTTGCAATAAGAAACGAATAATTCCCCTGCATGTAATTAAGATACGGTCATTTGTTTATGCTGTTCTAAGAAGCTGAAACGTCTTTGTCACTTCTGTATTTTACCTTGTGTGACGCTTCTCGGAATTATTATGAACCGCAGCACGAAAGGCGGCTTTTTTATAAAACGCGCTAAGTAATTTGGTGGGAACTCTTATTGCCTTCCTTCAAACATTTTGTAGGGATGGCCGCGTCACCTGTTTCAATACAGCTGAGATATGGAGACTGCGCTCACATTGATGTAGCTTACAGGTGTTTATGTTTCTGTAGCCTGGACAAATTTTATTGTTTTATTAAATCGCCACACTTTCTGATATGCTCCTTCTTACATGCGGCGACAGCCAATCTAAAGTGAAAAACCAGTATTCTAAACGATTCCCGCACCTTCATGACAAATTCGAAGTCATGACATTCTAGAAAAGCTCCTGTGTACAAATAAAATAATGTGGCCCGTAGGACCATTTTTCGTTTGTACTGTAGCGTTGGTGCTGATATAATAAAATAACATCCCTTTTAAATATCACGATTCTCTGCAATTGCGAGTTGTTTTTATTGGGCCTACCGTATCAGAATAGCTTTATATTTTTTAAAAGACTCGCTTATATTGAAAAAGTTGAAATACGAGTCAGCTGGTTCGTTGCGTTCCTAGTCAGCAGCGCTCAGCCTGAACACAGACACACGAACAAAGCAAACGAATACATTTGTTATACAAAGCTGATTTGTACAATTTGTCGAAATAAACTTGACTAAGATATTTCATATCCTCATTGAAGCGTCTGTGGCAGGGGAGGCGAGCTTTGCGTAAATGTGATGCACCTGAACCATTGGCCAGTGGTCGAGCTTAAGGTATATCAGTACGACATAGGGCAGTTTTAAGTACGACCGTAGCTTCTTTTTTTCCTTTCGTTTAGCGCTCAGTGGCTCCTACTAATCCGCTTTCGAAGAACAGCCGTGCTGGGAATTAAACTTACGAGCCTACAAAGTTCCGATAAACATTCACTTCAACTGATATCATTTTTCATCTCTGCCGACTGGCAACTTTCGACTAAGTTAGACATCAGATATGACCAAAATGCAGAACTCTGCAAAGCGGATGAGCCACAGCCAACCGTCTGGGCTTTTCAGAAAATATGGACACAGAGTTCGCGTAGTGGTGTACAGATCTCGAGGCCGATAACAAAGGAGCGCATTCTGCTTCAACGATTGCCGGCAAAGCAGGCGTGCCAGCACGCGATATCGGTGACCGTTAATTACTTGCTGACAGCCATTGGCATATGGAACAATTTTTTTCACGCGTCCATTCTAGGCGTGCCTTTTGCCAATAATCAAATAGTTCTGGGAGCACGGGGTTACGTTTCAATGCTCCCATTTTCTCGACAAATTTTAATTCTTTCGCGTGTCCAATGTGTGTTATTGTTGTCATGAATGTAGGTATTGTGTGCAACGGTCGCCATCAGCAAGGGAATTTCCGCTGCAGAACTACTGCACTAAAGACGGCGCTACAAATGCGCACAACTAGGCATTAACGCAAGCAAGCTTGTTACATGTAAGAAGGTTTACAAGCCACTTGTGGTAGCATACATGCTTCTCTACGCAAAGTTGTAAATGTAGTTAGCAAACTGCTTGGTTCACGAGCCCTTTAATAAGAAGAAAGAGTGCGGATTATGACGCAAACATAGGTAACGTTGTGACGGAATAAGCGGCATGGTGCTACATTATTTGGAGGAATCATTCGAAGAGAGAGGATGCCGCGCTGACTTCTATCAAACTCAGCTGCCTCTAATGCAAGAAACCGCTGCGCAAAATTAGAACCGAAATGTTCAACACTGACGCTGTAGATTTACCTTCATCAAAAGAGACAAAGAGAGCGCATGCGCGCGAGAGAGAGGTAATGTTATATCGAGTGAATGAATGAACGAGACCCAAAACGCCCCAGAGGTGTAATGGTTATGGTGCTCGGCTGCCATCCAAGAAACGCGGGTTCAATCCCGGCCGCAGCGGTCGCATTTTCGATGGAGACGAAGATGCCAGAGGCCCGTGTACTGGGCGTTGTTAGTGTACGTTTAAGAACCCCAGGTTGTCAATATTTCCGGAGCCTTCCACTACGGCTTTTCTCTCCTTTCTATGTCTTTCAGTCTCTTTCCTCTACCTCCTCGGACGCTTAGCCATGCTCCTGTCATAGGCTGCATAAAATAGCATCCTTTCCCTAACCGAACCACTATCATAATCGTCAATGTGGTAAATATTGGCTGCGAACTTGAACCGGTGAGCTGACCATCACAAATACAGCCTCGGCAACGGCGACCTATTTTCTTTGTGGGTGAACAGCAAAAGGCTGGCATTTGCGCATGTTTATGTACTCCCTACGCAATCGGAGCTAGTAATCCACAATATCGCGCTTTGTAAACGGGCCGTAGGTACGTAATATCAAGATGATAAACACCATAATGTAGCCTAAACAACGTGTCCTACTAAATACTTCCGAATGTTACAATATGTGGTTGATAATCGCGAGCAAACTGCTTGGCTCATGGTTTATGCGAAAATATTTGCTTAATCGCAGCGCCCTAGATTCCACATGCACAATATTGGGATCCAACGCGGGAATGATATAAACTACCACTCGCCGGTACGCTTTTTCTGCAAGCATAAGACCGCTAAACACAAAACTCATATCTGAATTGAAATTCATAAATACAGTAAAAGATCGTTATTTCGACACTGGTGGAATGTCGAGAAATTGTCCAATTATCCGACTGCAGAAATACCGAAAGAACGACAAAAAAAAAGCGATATTTTCCCTAGCATGACGTGCCTTTATTTGCCAAAGAAATTTGTAACCTTCGTCTGTCTTTTCGGGCTAATTTGAGCGGTGACAATAGCTCTAAAAGCTGTCAGATACTCCGTGGCAGAAGCAACATACAGAATTTGCTCGCAAAAGTCCTCCAGCACGGACAACATTTTTGCGGCTTCTTTTACCGTGCATTTCGGTAATTGGGGCAGTTGATCACCTTCAGACGAATCGTCTTTGACAGCGCCTATCACGTCCTGAATGAAGACCTATGCGGTATTTCCCCCTTTTTTTTTTCAGGTGTACAGTGCTGCTCTTGGAAGAGTTACCCTTTTTTCCCCTTTTCTCTCTTCACATCGACGCGGCGAGCTAGCAGACTGCTGCGTCGTTAGAGGTCAGATTAACCGATGCACGCTAAAATTTTCCGAAATAACGAGAGCTACGCTCCATAGGGACCACGCGCGGAGGTCGAATTAACAGAACTTCCGAATTAACCGGGCTCGGATTCACGAGGTTCCGCTGTATTATAACTGAACACCGTTATTTGATGTTGTTCCTTATAATTTTCCAAACACTCCTGTTGTGATTCGTGTGGTATTCGTTAGATTATGTACTCACGGGCCTTTAAGTATGATCGCAATGAATTTCCAGCATAATGAGTCTCCATGGAAAAAAATGTGGCTTATCCCTCTGTCACATGAATCGATGTAACACGGAACTGTAATGTGCCCTCACAGATGTAATTGGATGTTTCTTGCACCTTGAGGATGTCCGCTTGACATACATACGGTCACTAGTCGCTGAAGTTCGCCGAGAAATGCTTCGCATCTAGATCGTTTTTATTTTGGTCTTGTTTTTTTTTTCACGGCAAAATTTTTCCATAATTGCCTTGGCGAGCACGACTAAAGGCTGAATAATTGCATGACTTAGTCATGCCACGCTGGCAGCAAAGCAGAAACACACCAGTAAGCACGATGAGCAGAAAACGCGACACCACGCGTTATTGTACACGGATTCCATGATCAAACAGAACTGCGAGTAGAGATCATACAATATAAACAGAGCTCTCATTCGGGTGGTGACAAAAAACAAAACTCTAGCTTTCAATCAAACTAATACAAGAAACACCTTGACTAGGGCGTACTTATGCTCTACAGGAAAAATTAAATGACAGTAAACAACGACCACTGAGACAATATTAAACCAAATGTAAGAACCCCTTGACATCAATAATTACAAGATTTTAAAATTCACGAAATGCATCACTTTCTTCAACTAGTGGTTCTCTCGTTCTTTTTAAGACAATCTAGTTGAAGTTCCATCATCCGGTAACTGTAGTTCGGTTGGTTGTTAGCTTAAGATGTCAGGTATTTGTTAATTTAATCATTGGTCGCCATAATTCATGCGCGATCAGTGTTTGTAAATTAAGCTCCTTCGCAGCTCGTATGGTGTTTGTTTCCCAGAATATGTATCGAAGAATAATGATGTATTTAGCCTATACTGATGCAGTGTCTCCAGACATAGCTTGTGTCTGTAGCCCTGTTTGATAGGCAATAGTTCGTAAATTTTAAAGTACGGTCGAGTGCTGTCGTAGAGGGGAGTGTTAGAGATTTCGCTTCTGTAAGACTAGAAGACAATTTGTTTGTAGCAGTCGTTGTTAGCCACACCAAAGAGCAGTATGTTAGTCGTGAATGCTTTAGGGCATAGTAAACTTGTATCTTGATATTTGTTGAAACATAGTACCTCAGTCTATATAAAATGCCGATTCTTCTGGAAAGATCTTTCTTTATCGAGTCAATGTGCGGGGACCAAGAAAGTTGTTCTTGGAATACAACTCCAAAGAATTTTATTGATGTCGTTTGCTGAATCTCGCTGCCGTGGAAGTAAATTGGGGTGCATAGGAATGTGGATTACTCCTTTAGGTTTGAAAAACGTGTACTTTATTTTAGCGATATTCAATTGACGTTTGTTTGTGTTGAGCACAGTTGTTTTGTTTGTTTTTTTTCCTTCGTCTACATCGCTAACCGATAGACCTTCGTCTGCTACGGCAGCAATACGAGGCCATTAAAAACGGGCCACATCGTTGTTAGTATATCTGCTCTTGCTAATGTTAACGATATCGATAAACTCCGAAGAGCCACTAAATATTTGTTCTCGGCATTTTGACGTGAAGCAACGTGTTGAAAGAATAAAGCAAGCCTGTTCAAACATAAAATAACGTGCCGGTGTACAGGGAAAAGTTGTTTTCGCATTTACCCAACGACTCATGCCTTGACTTAATGTTGCAGCACAAGCCGCTAGGCTCTTTGATCGTTCTTTAAATATTCAATCGATGATCCCGAAGCTGGTCTTGGGGAGCAGAAATATGTTGAAAGAAAGAGACCGTATTGCCTTCATTATTTATGCAAGCCTTATAATGCCTTGACGCAACGAAGACAAAGGGAGACTGTTGCTGCAGCCGCCTTTCAAATTTATAATTGCGCATGTATTTGGGCAGCATTAAGAAAAAAAAATTCTTTTGGACAGCGAGGCAGTTTAGAGACTCGCCATGTCCAGCCCCGGCGGCTGTCACACTAGACCCATTACCGTCTACCCATTATACCCTCTACCCACTATCCACACTCTTAGCCTTAGCCCACTGCTAGGTTATATTGATCACGAGAAGGTCAATATAGAAAGAAAGAAAGAAAGAAAGAAAGAAAGAAAGAAAGAAAGAAAGAAAGAAAAAGAAAGAAAGAAAGCAAGCATTGTCGTCCGTCTCGGGTGTCAAACGGCAAACAAGGGAAAGCGGACGCGCTCTTGTCCGTGGCGCATCACCGACACACGGCTCTTCAGCCCACAGCTACGTGTTAGCGCCTGTCATGGCGATAGAGACAGTGCAACATGATAGTCATAGTAAACTTGACATCCATGCCAGTTACGTCACGATTTGCTGCTCTCGCGGTTTTGACAGCGTGGGCGTGGCTTAACATTTTTCGTCCTTATTTTTGTTCACGGAGAGTGTCGAGGAACATATAAAATTGGTTTATTCTAGTGTACCCTGCACAAAATAGTTGTATGTGTACAAAATTGGCAGGTCTAGCCAAAAACTTCGCTCGGCGAATGTGCATGTAGAGAAGAGCTACGTAGAAAATAGCCACACCATAATTTACGTTGCGCAAGCATGAACGCCATAAGTACTCAGAGAATACTTCTATGACGGATTGGTTTGCATTGAGCGAAGTGTTAAGAATACGATCAACACCTTTGTGCATAATGCATGAGTGGATATATGCTTAACATAGGCTAAGCGTGAGACTCGACAGAACCATGGTGACTGAATTTTAGCTCATGGTGCGAAGTAACGTTGCACTCATGTTGCGCACAGTACAGAGGTCATGGGGCAGCAGGTGTGGAGCTAAATAGAGGAGACAAGGACAAGAAAGAGCATACACATGTGCCGAACAGGTCATTTCAAATAACGCGGTTAATCTTCTGTTTGATCGTCTATTTAGAGCCACACCTGTTGCCTCAAGTAATGTACCAACTAGGTCATCGACATGTCCACAGTGGTCTGTTGCGTCAAAGAGATATGCACGCTACGATGCTCTAATGTGCGTATCGTGAGTGCCGTTCGTTGAAGTATTCCTATGGGATCGAGCAAGGTTGAACAAAAGCAAGCAGTGTACCAGCAGAAAATGCCTATCGCTTATTACATTGCTAAGAAAGCGCTAACAGACATAACAAGTGCATCTAGTGTCGAACAAGCACTATCGTCACAGCTAGTGGTGCATTAGGTTTATTTACTCTGGGGTCTGTGCGGGAGGAGACACCGTAACCTTGCGGTAGAGTGCTTCTTTGACACCATAGGGGTCCGGGTACGATACCCGCCTACCGCTTTGTAAGTAAAATTACAGCGCTTTCGTGTGTAGTTATGTGTTTCGTATGTTTGCATTTCAATTCCATGCTACGACAAATGGCATGCTTTTATTGTTTTAGGAGTGTTCTAATGATATTTGAAATGGCTATTTCAGTTTGCTCGAGATTAACATGGCCTGCATAAATTCAATCACCTGTGGAGCATATCCGAATACCAAAGACCGAGCACCCTGAGTATGAGCCACACGAGAGTGCCGTGTCCTCAATGGTGAAGTACATGAAAAGTCGGTCGTTAGTGATCTAAAGATCAATAGTTCATGTTCGTGGTACATTTGTACCTTACCATCGTACCCTACCATTCGCACCCTACCACCCAAATTTTACTGCATATCGGGCGAACGAGAGGGCCAGGAGAGACCGACACGAAGGCGCCTTCCTTACTCCTCTTCCTTTTGGCTACCGATGCGATTTTTCCAGCTGTGGCATTCAGCGTTGAAGCACACACTGGCGTGTCATAAACATAGCCGTGCCCCATTTGAGAGAGAGAGCAGTAAAGCGATAAACTTTATTGTATTTTGCGAGAGTGTTGACATGTGCATCTAATTAGTTATTTGAGGCACTTATTGTACAGCCTCCTTGCACAATGCCTGGCAAAGGCTTTGTACACTATGTAAAAAAATAAATAAAAGAACTAACGAGCACACTGTGTTGTATTTAAGGTTGTGTTTTCGCCACACACAGAATTCAGGGTTCAGATTTAGGTTTGGAGCTGATAGCTGGTGGCATCGTTGGAGGAGGAAAATGGGAATGAAGATAGGAGCCACTGAATGGGTGAAGTCGAAAACCGATATGAATAAAAAAAATGCTGGCGCTTG
This sequence comes from Hyalomma asiaticum, assembly GCA_013339685.2. NCBI lineage: Eukaryota > Metazoa > Arthropoda > Arachnida > Ixodida > Ixodidae > Hyalomma > Hyalomma asiaticum. The sequence continues at coordinate 113,879,957 of CM023483.1, read as the reverse complement.
ACGAATAGCCGAGATAAAGTGTATAAAGGCGAGTCGAAACTGCTAATGGCTTTCGTAATTATGGTGGCAATGATACATTGCTGCTGCTGTCACACGTCTATTTTCTCTTTGGCGCGTGGCTGAACCTTACTGTATTGATATGTTTTATGTTTAGCGTCAATGTTTCCCTGTCAGCTTGTTATATTTGTAGTCTCCAAGTGAAGTGGAGGTTTACACTCTCTTTATGCGTTGTTGCTTCCATAACTCGCTGTGAAACACAGATTAGTTTTATTGCTGATTTCTTTAAGCGTTGATTGTTTACATGTCGATAAAACAGTCTTCTGCTCGTTTCCATTTGTAACACGAACGATATATCCGTGACACACGCTACAATGCGGAGTACTCTGAGACCTAGGGGAAAGATGTCTTGTTTTTGTTTTATTCTGCGCCTAAGTGCAAGCGCGGGGTCGCTGTAGACTTTCTCGGCAATCAATAGGCCCCTACCGAATCGGGGATCTATCGTTAGAATGGGAGTTCCGAAGCGGTATAGTTGGTGAAATGCCATGAAGGTGGTGTGACCTTGCGTTGCTCAGAGAACGGCAATTAGAGGACAGCATGTATTATAATTTAGATGGCGCGAGACGCATGTCGGGTTGCTGAAGGAATACACGTATAGCGTTGTATTGTAACTGATCACTAGAAATGAAAAGAAAAGAGTAATACATTTAGTGTTGTGGAACGGTATATTCTGGGCACTATATCTGTGCCATTGATCTTAGGAACTAAGGTCCTTTACCGAGAGCCTGCAGCAGTCGACAAAAAACGCTGACATAGAAAGCTTCGCATTAAAAATCCTCGTCGAATAAGCAAATGCGCATTTGGTAAAGGCGCGATGCTGGCTCGTTTGGCGGACTTTATAGGTGCGCTTCAATTTATTTTTGAACGGCATATAACTTAGAAGCGGCTGTTCCGAAACAACCTATGCACAGTAATATGCATGCCGCCTGCCTAATATAGCTCCGATACACAATTTGTCGTGAAATGGCTTAGTTGTGTTGTACGACGTACCGCCTATTGAAAAGTGGGATATCTGGAAACATCATAGGCTGGTGAAGCGTTTTACTAGAAAGAAAGCGCAACTACGCTTCCCGCTGCGCCATACGCCTCAACAGCTGGAACATGTACGAATGGAGAGAGCAAGTAAGGATTAGATTACTCATAAGAACAATTCAGTGTCTTCCAGCAAGAATCCAATTTTGTGTCATTACTTCGTCAAGAATGCCCTTTCGCCACATACTTCAACCTTCTGATAATTGCATTCACGCGGCCTTCGGCAACCGATAACTGTAAAGTTCATCTTTCCAATACCCCGTCATGTCCAGAGGCCGGCCAGCAACCCGAAATGTCTGAGTCAGCCGAACAGAACGCGTGCCTCGTTGTATCGTCCTCTTCGCCACTTCGATTTACTCAGTGGTTATGAAAGGTGACTGCGGGCCTCCATTAAGGTCAAATCATTTCTCATCATTCCAGAGAGAGAGAGAGAGAGAAAACTTTAATCCGCATATAGGTCCGGCGATTTGGTCGGGGTCACAAGCACCCCAGCCTAGGTGACGGCCTCGAGCCCTTGGACACGGGCGGCTTCCTCGGCGTGCCGGACGGCCCAGAGATGATCGGCGAGGTTTTGGCTGAGCAGGCACGCCTCCCATCGTGCCCCGCGGTCACAGACTGCTATGTCTACCCCGTTCCTAATAAGGGGATCCTGCTGTGCGCTCCCTGTGCATGTCCACAGCATGTGCTGCAGCGTCGCGCTGGCTACGCACACTTTACACGTGTCAGATGCTCCTATAATTCCCTGCAAAATAAATTTTAACGCCAAAGTGTTCTACGCCAAGAAATCATTGACCACATCCTCAACGTAAGTAAATGTCTCAAAAAGGAAACTTGTATGTACAATAAAAAAGTACCACTCGCTCGGACACGAAACCACGTTCACCCGGGATGCGACGAAAGGAGCTCGAAGCTCTTACCGATACACCACCCAGGGGCTGCTCATACAGGAAACACACGGGCCTTATATGTGCACTACAGCGCTTTACAAGTTACATCTAACCGACTTCCAGTTGAAGTAAGGGTGTTTAGCAGGCAAGATTACTCCGTTAGGCAAGCATAATTAACCTCATCTCCCTTCCGCTGAATTTTTGCTTCGCTTAGGGTTGCTGTGGTGGTTCCGCCATGTAGGAACGATACAGCGAGGCAGACGTCGTGCTAATACGCGCCGCCAGTGAACGCTTCTGTAGTCTTCGGGCCTCTATCGCCGCGGAAGTTAGAGAAGTGCGGGTTCCTCCATGTATATTCACCAGCATGGAGTTTTTGAAGCAAGCGGCTTCTTGAGGGTGCGTCCCAGGGGCAAGGTACAACCTCGGCCGCTACGAAATTTGTCTGGTGCGGCCATGTACGTTGAGATGCAACGCGCACTACTCCAGGAACGCAAAATGGCCGTCTACAAGCAAATTATGGGCCTTTCGTTGCAGTGGGCCGTGTGTTCACAAAACAATTCCTTCGGTGTTGCTTGCAACGTTTCACCGTTTGCGGACGCTCCTGATTTACGGCAGGTTTGCGCAGGGCTCTGGTGCGCGCATTTCAGTGTCTCCGGAACAATCTGATTCGCTAGAGAACTTACGCTGGTGTGCAGCTGTCGAGGATCTCTGTGCCGTGCCGAGCTGTCCCTGATGTCTACACGTAACGTGTTCGCATGTCCGAAGTATATAACCCCCCTCCCGCCTCTCGTTTTGCCAGATTGCCGCTTACGCGTTCCACAACTTCACGAAGGCGGGTTTCACCTTCGTGTTATACCGGTCCCTATGACAGGCGGGTCAACCACTTTTTGTTTCTACATTTCTGCGGCATGTCCCGGATGTATCTTAAGTGAAATTATTTCCCCATATTTCTGACAGTCCTTGAAGGTCTGAGGATGTGCAAATTAACCTCAGATATGTTCCTGTCCAAAGAAGCCATCCTAGACGTAAACACTTCTCAAATAATATCCGATCGCTTGAAAAAGTGAAAGGGATGTCCGTTGCAGTGTTAGAAACCAAACAAGTGCAGGCGCGGAAATGAGTGCGTCTTTTCCTATGCTGGAATTTCGGAACACCTAATCAAGTAAGGTGTAACAGAAAAACTTGAAACATGAATGAATACCACTACTAAAGTTTGGTCAAGATTAACAACACTATACGAGATATACTTGCGCAGCTTTCCCATTGCTCGAGTAGTTAACCGGATGAAAGAAGACGTTCTTCAAAGCAGTGTCTCATGCTGAGGTACACGCACTCAAGACGTATTACCAATAGGCTCCCGTCAGGAATGCACCTGGCAGGAATACACGTCCTGAGGAATCGGTCAAAGTAGTTCTGTATGTGTAGCAATATATATATATATATATATATATATATATATATATATATATATATATATATATATATATATATATATATATATATATATATATATACTCGTTAGTATTACCTCGCTGGCTGCCTCCCTAAATATTCGCATCCTTCCGCGCCAATCGGCATACCGGACATACGGTATCGTTCAAAATCTACCAGCGCGTTCGACGGCGACACTGCAGTGAAGGTGCGTCCTCTGTTGCCGTTTAAATATCTTCAGTGCCCAAAACTTTCAAACCATCAGTATTGTCTGCGAATACTTCTTTTCCTTATCCGTCAGTTTAGAGGCGTCGCCATCGATTTGTAATGCTCACTTCCGGTGTCGATTCCGGGTAAGCCCTTGGCTTTTCTGGCGCCTGACAACCTAACGTAACGCTATACGCCCAAACGGACACCCTCTTGGCAACTATAGCGGCAGTATTGCCTCCTCTCTGCTCATTCAATTCACGCCGTATCACGGGTGACTTCAAGAATGCTGACTGGTTGCGAACGTGACTTGTCGGACGTAGTTGAAGGAAATGCCAGATTGGCACGTTTTTTTTTTTTTCGACGCACAACTAGCGGCTTACCACATTGAACTCGATGGCCTCACAGAGGACATACACGGCATGTCTCAGGTTACGCCAGATGAAAGGAGGACATACCACATATTGAACGCGCAAAAATACACATGAAGTGCGCCTTATCTGGAATACGTTGCACATATAGCATATGGTGACCAACCTAAAAGGCATACCCGTCCTCCGTAGCCATTTCATATGACGTGCTCCGCCATAAGCTAACATGGTCAAACAACCAGCCCACAAGTATACCCCAAATACTCCAGGCGTACACTGAGCAACATGCTTCCAAATAGCGCCGCCACCGACCACAATAATTGGGATGCCGTCGTGTAACTCGAAACCAGCGCGTACACCACCACTACATAATAGACCACTGCATTTTGCCGTTTTTTTCCTGTTGTCGGCACCAGTCACACCCCTTCGACACAACTGTACACAACTGTACTAGTCTTGGAATACAGCTGGTTCTGATGATATGCTGGCAGGACATGCTGCAGGATGCCACAATATCGCACATGCTTGTGCCGGAAATCATGCGTCTGAAGAGCGTGCGAGGCCACACTGCTTCGGCGTTCATTACACTTTGAGCTGTTGTGGTCGTCAGTTCTTTCCACCACACAGCTTGCTGGCCTAGTTGGTATTTACTTAAGGTCATGATGAAGCCGCCGCTAGAACAACATACACACAATGGTAGGAACACAGGAACAGGACAAGCTGAACACAGGAACAGACAAGCCGCTTGTCCTGTTGCTGTGTTCCTACCATTGTGTGTATGTTGTTCTAATGGCGGCTTCATCATGATCTTTCCACCACACTGGGTCTCGCACTGAAACTACTGACCAAGTACTGGGGCTTTTACGGTGTTGCAGAAAGCGCTCTTTCCATGTACTGTGCAGTGTACCTCGTTGAAATGTCTGGACTTTGCATCGTCATCAAGACAAAATTGTCCATGTAGAGCGCCTGAACACACGACGGCCTGATCGTATTAAGGCCCTGCCATGTCACCGGACGGCTCTATGTTAGACCCCGTGGTTAATCGAAGGGAAGAGTAAAGGTAATATGTCATCATTTTCTGCGATTTCAATGCGTTGAGCTCTGCGAACCAAAACATGACCAAGTCAATGCGTCAGTGCTGTCCCTTGAATCGGGCTGTGCATATGTCCTTTTTAACATATATTCCCGGAGTTTCTGAGCCTTCTCGCAGCATTAAACGTGTTTTTATTACGAGAAAATGTGCATCTAAAACCAAGTCATAAGTACCACTAGTCCTCAGCGTCTCCCGCTGTGAGCAAATCCCTGCGCACTTCGCAGCTTGCCACCAACTGTACAACAGCTTTATCCACTGCCCCCTTTTCTCCTCCTTCCCGAGCGTGGGTTTTCTGAGGACTTGACGCTGAGAAATGGTAGAAATTAATTTGGGCGTCCGGCCGTCTCACCAGTGATAAATGTGACCATGCCGGAGGCCGGCGCAAGATCGCAGGAGCCGACTACGTAACGGCCGCAGCAGTTGCAGGCCTTCTCTCGTTATATCGCTATATATGGAAGGGCGATGTTGCAGAGAGCAAAGAGGGAGCTAAGGCCGCGCTGACGCCGGCGCCGCTTTATGAGTGGTGGTGGCACTGAGTTCAGGCAGTCGCATCAATAATGCGCCAGATGCGTCCTCTGAGAGGGGCTCGCCTCGCCAGGGCTTCTCTTTTTTCATTTTGCTGAAGCACGAGACCCCTGGTCAGTGCTTGACGAATGTTAGCGCACAAACGAACCACGAGACAATTATGGTCGCTGCTGTTAGGAAATTTGATACATGTGCGCCGCTTTCGTGCGCCGCCAGGAGCTGGCGCATGCAGGACGCAGCAAGAGCGTAGACTAGGTCGAGTATTGTCCTCAGGTACCGAGCGGACGTGAATTTCTGCACCCTACTGACAAACCTGTTTCAAAGTGTAGGCACCGGGCTATGTTGTTATTGGTACTTCAGATTCATAAGTGAGTAAAGTGGCTGGGTTATTGATGACCTCGTTAATGGTAGAAATGCTGAATGTACCTACATCAGAAAATCCACGAGATACAAGGTGAAGGCACTGTTGCATATGTCCATAAAATGTGAATTCATTTAACATCTTTCTTGTTAGTTTGTGACAATCGATCCAGCATCGACGACCAGTAGAGAAGCGTCTACGACGTCCTTAAATATGTAGTGATGACTTTAATGTTCAATTACATTTACAGTCATACGTTTTGGTTTCAAACGTCTCACTACTGACTCAGAAGATGCGTCGCTTGCTAATAGAGACGTTGTTGAAATGTTATGGCATGCGTCAGTGCGACTGTGCTACCAACGCGACTGTATTACCAAAGTTAAGTTGCTAACAGATTTGCTAACATTGCTAACATGCCCATGTGTAGCATGGACAAAAAAGTGGTTTGTGTTGCTCCACGTATGAAACATTCGGTGTTAGCTCCTGGTCGACGTTCAGTGAGCAATAGTTTGTCAGCATGCTTTTAGTTAGAGATAACAATACAAAAGCAAGCGTTTATAAGTGTTTAGAGAAAGCACAGAAAAGGATACCTGCTTCGTTCAAGACTCCTGCATTCTGCGAAATTTCTGGCCTTGGTTTTATTACCCGGTTTACACCAGCCAGCATGACATCGGCGTACTGAGGAGCATACTTAGCTGTAGTACATTCAAGCCATCAGTCCATAACAAGGATTTATGAAGAGCTATGTGCCTATAACTCCGTGATTTTCATTAAAGCGTCCAAAGCCGTAATTGTCACATGAACGCAGACGTTATAAAGTACGCGTTGACACGGGAATAGACAGAAAAGAGCAAGCACCTTAAATGTCCCGCCGTGAGTTCTCCCCGTTCTCCATTTGAAGAAGTTGGTGTCCTTAAGCTCGTGCATCTTGTTTCACGCTCGTCAATGTGTAACCGAAAGATAGTTGAGTGCTCTTAATCTGAATAGCACTCCGAGACGGCAGCTCTGCCACCTACCTCTGTAAGCTCTGTGGCCATCATTTCACTGGTGTCGATTATCGGACCTTCTCGCCTTGTAATAAGTAGCTGCGGACGTCAGTGTATGCCAGATTTCGAATAGCTCCCCCATAGTGGCGCCTAAGAACTAAGATACTCTGCACCTTACCATCGAGAGGTGAACGCCCTCAGGAATCCCAGAGAACAAACTTTAGTAAATCACCTTTCTAGTCACGTTGCGTCCAATGATGAGAAATGAGACGATGCCTTGCCGTTAATGTCGTACGCACTTAATACTAGGCAACACTGTAGCACAGGCTACGGCCAGTTCTTTATATTTTTATTCTTCCGGTCCGCCCCTACTTATTATCTGACAGTGATAGTGCTTCTTTCGCGAAAATACCGTCCCGTCGAACGTATCTGGGCGTCCCGGCCAGATACGTTCTATAGCACTGCAAGCAGCATAAAAAGAACATTAAAAAGCAAACGGCCCTGGATACCTCGTGTCCGTACGAAAGCTTTTGCGCAAACGGGATTTGTGTCAAAAGTATTCCACTCAATACCCGGCTAATCCTTGTTGACAATATCATTCAAGTCGACTATAGAATAGTGCTACTCAAGGGTAGCGGAACACGCTTTGCCAACACTGAAGTCATGCATTTGGCGAGCCCATACACTTCACTAGACTAGACGTTCAATGACACGTGCAGTTAGTGGGTTTTCTCTGCGAGGAGAGAATATTGCGTTGCGGATGATCCGTAAGTAGAAGAGCTATAACCGGGGTATGGATATTCTTATTATTTTGTTTCGGTTATTAGAGGACGCTATTTTTTTGCATCATCTACTGGAGCACTGCTCAGCGTCCGGAGGAAAGGGGAAAGGAAGCGACGGAGTATAAATGCGAAAATCATCGTAGTGGAAGGTGCAGGAAATTTTAGCCACCCCGAGGTTCTACGACGTGCACTGACATCGCCCTGTACACTAGCCTCTAATATTTTAACCTTCAGTGGAAATGGACTGCCACGGCCGGGTTTCAGCCAGCATTATCTGAGCCGCAGTCGACAAGCAAAACCACTAGACCCCCACGGTGCACAATAGGAAAACTTTTTGGTAAATTCTGGGTGGTCTCGCAGTTAACATGCATTATCTAACTAAACTCCAGACTCCCACTGTGTAAGAAACAACAGCCTCCCCCCCCCCCTCGCCGTGCCTACATATTTCATTACTTCATTGAGCCGAAAAACATGCTCTGGGTGCAAAACATTCGGGATTTTAACATTTGCATGCATTCACATCTCTTTGAGAACATGGATCAACTCGCTCTGGAGAAGGTTGTCTTTATCTCCGAGCATGAAGCATGATCTACAAACGAAATTTCAGGGGTTCACGCAAACGCTGGAGAAGCACAAAGCAGCATTGCTATGAGGGCACTTTTGGAATTACTATTATATTCCGCATTTTACACGACGCACTTCCTATACTACTTGCAACACACTGCAATCCTTTAGGTGAGTTTCAACGGTCGACAATCTGCATTAGGCTGTCGAAGTCATGTTCACAACGAATGTGGTTTCGCCATCTACCACCCAAACTGAGTGAGGGGCAGGAATGCATTAGGCTCCTGAAGGCCTCCAGGGCGCCTCATCGACCTCAATTACGAAGCACATTAGAGTGCGAGGGGTGGAGTTCTTAACCTTAATTACTGATCAAGTGTCACAATGGGTTTAACAGCGATGCAGAATGCTGTGACGGGGCAACGAATGGCGGAAAAGGGGCTGAGAGCTAATACGGATATTGCACGAGCGAACACGAGTGCGTGCTTTTAGAATACTCCGAAGCTTAAGATATAAAACAAGAGCTAAGCAAAGACATAAATGTGCAGCGACAAGTATTTGCCTCAAAACTAGGTGGGGGAGATGATGCGGCTGGCCTGGCCACTGACGCCGCGGTCTGAAGCAGCGGTACCTTGGCGACGGTACGTCGATGTCATTTGAGAGGTAGGTCTGCAGATCATTAATGCGGATTGGGAATCGCCGCGTTCACTTAGTTAATTACATGGAAGTTTGGTCGCTGCAGAACTAGAAGAGAGGAGAATGTACGCTTATAGGGAACGCTTACTGCGCGCTCTTTAGAGCTGCAGGTTCCTGCGGCGCTACTGTGTATGCTGTTTATTGAAACACAACTACATTTGACGTCAGAACAGACTGTTAGCCCGTTGTTCCTTTCGGGGCTGTGGGATAGAATCAGGACGTTTATGCGTGCTGTTGGGGCGGTAATGTTTGTCCAGTGTTACAGTGCGTGACGTGTTATTCTTCTTGCATACATTCTGTATGAATATGCACGTGTGACGCTGCTCGTAATACGAGTCGTAGAAAAGGACAACTTTCAAATCCGGCGATATCTGTATCACGGTACCTCTTCATTGTTATGCAGAATCATTTACGTGTCCTGAAATACAAGGGAACGCAGAAGAAGTTCCAGCTCCTGTTATAAGAACTTCGAAGAGCAACGTTATAGACTGCTTTTTTGGGGCCGATAGTTCGTCGACACCCGTTATCACGTCAAATAAGGAGGACGGCATCATGTCTCGAGACACCTCCGTACTGTGCTTCCCATTAAGGCTCAGCGCTCTTTCAAAATACATCTTATATTGACGTTTCGAAGGAGTTCTGCGACAGGTTATCCCGTCAGCTCACAGCTCTCAACAATTCGCCTCCCTCCATCTGCTGCCCACCAACGCGTGTTTAACGCATAGATCAACAATTTTCAATCCTTAAGGCTAGGGTGGCTTTAGCTTTGTGGGGAGGCATATCAGCGCAAGGACGCTGCGTAATTTGCTGTCCAGTATTCTGTCATGTGGGCGAAAAATCGTTCGCTTCGAGCTGTGCAGTGAATCTTTGCGACGTGCATCTCGTAGGCAGGAAGACAAGCCGCCTTGTTTTGCTGCTGAAGTCTAGCAAGTAGCAGATCGTTCTATGGGTGCATATGTGGAGATGGGTAGCCTTCAAAGGTCCTAGGAAGGCGCGACATATGTCATGGTGGGTTTTATGCGCGGACGATGGTCGATCAATGATGTAGTAGGCTTAGTCACCTATGTTCACCATGATAAATGAGCGTCTATGAGCTACTTTGTTCTTTGCCGTCGGCGGGGCGTACGACAACTCGCGGAAAAGTTTCGCGTGCTTATGCGAGAATGTGCCGGGAAGGATCCTTCCGCTCCTTTCTTGTAATAACGAATGCCAATACCAGGCCCTGTGAACCTCCTTTCTAATACCGAGAAACAAATAAACGATTTATGTGCTAATGCTCAGATTCTTCAAATATTAGAACTCACACGGCCGGCGTTGGCAAAACTCAAATCGAAGTACAAGCCACGTTAAAAGTATCAAAACATCCATGTGTACGGTCGTACATCAGCAGAAACTCGGCGAAGTGCGTGAAAGAGACAGACGCTGTTGAAAAGGCGAGAGAGAAGAGTAACAGGAACGTTCCTCTGGGCGGCAGCACCCACTGACGACCTGCTGGTGGACTCTTGAGAGCGAGGTCGAAGACTCACCCCTCAGCGGACCAGGTTGCAAGGCTTCACTACCAGTGGAGCGACGTCACATCGTCGAATCATTCCGCTGTCCTGTGGCACCGCCTCCACGGAGGGAGAAACTATTTGCGATGGCCTTCAGAGGGACGTCTAGAAGGCAAGATGACGAGGATGTGCGCGTGTGATGCGTCGCACTTAGGCATCCCTAGCCTGGGGTTTCGTTGGGGGCTGGTTGCAGCGACCGTCGTGGCTGCCTTGGATGGCCATCGGGCCGATGCTGCATACGTACCTAATATGGATATTCGCAGGACCGCATCCAGAGTACTCTCGTCTACTAGAGCAAGCCAGCCTCCTCTACAGTTGGCACACGATAGCAGACGTCACAAAATACTGCTTCAGTTAAAACAGACACAGGCTCTACAGTGCATATCTGACACAAACACATTGAATTGTGCTATAAGGGAAAGTCCACTTTGTAATAAAAGACGTCTGCGGACAAAGACAGCAGGGACGCGGCCAGCTCCCGGATTATGTATGTATGTATGTATGTATGTATGTATGTATGTATGTATGTATGTATGCAGAGAGGTACCTCGCAACGCCAAGCCAGGGCGAAACGCTAGGAATGCTATGCTAATGACGCGTCTGGAACAGTGTTGAATGACGAATTAGCTACACAACACACAAGCCTAATCTCCTGACATGCTCGTAAGCGAATTTGCGCCCTTACCAACATGCATCCTTCGTCAGCAAGTCTGTGAACGATAGCTCATTTCGCTGAATTGCTCAAGTATGAATTTCGCGAAAAGCCTCCTTGCAAACTCGTCACATTAAGAACAATGAAGCTGAAACTTACATACAACTTGGAGAGACAATGAAGCCTAGGAAAGCATAGGGGAAGTTGCTTGTGGTATTTTAATTGTGGAGAAAGTAGAAAGGAATTAAAGTGGACGAAAAGACAAACCTGCCTTCGGTGGGACCCGAACCCACGACCTTCGGATGTCGCGTCCGATGCTCTACCACCTGAGCTACGAAGGCGGCCGTCCCCCCGTCCACTTTATTGTGTATTTATGTACATATTATCCTGGGAGTGTTAGGCAGCGCCACTCTGGCCAAGGCGGCGTGCGTGGAACGCACTTTCATGCCAGGAGGCGTCACGTAGAACGTGAACTTAGCTGAGATGGCTGCTGCCCAATAAGCCCTCGCATGCTACCTAAGGCACCAAGTCTGCCGCAACGAGGCCCACGCTATGAAATAACGAAAGGGAAGGGGTCAAGGGCTCGTTCTTTATTTGTTAGAAACAAGTTAATGAGCAAACAGACAATGAAGCCTAGGAAAGCATAGGGGAAGTTGCTTGTGGTATTTTAATTGTGGAGAAAGTAGAAAGGAATTAAAGTGGACGAAAAGACAAACCTGCCTTCGGTGGGACCCGAACCCACGACCTTCGGATGTCGCGTCCGATGCTCTACCAACTGAGCTACGAAGGCGGCCGTCCCCCCGTCCACTTTATTGTGTATTTATGTACATATTATCCTGGGAGTGTTAGGCAGCGCCACTCTGGCCAAGGCGGCGTGCGTGGAACGCACTTTCATGCCAGGAGGCGTCACGTAGAACGTGAACTTAGCTGAGATGGCTGCTGCCCAATAAGCCCTCGCATGCTACCTAAGGCACCAAGTCTGCCGCAACGAGGCCCACGCTATGAAATAACGAAAGGGAAGGGGTCAAGGGCTCGTTCTCTATTTGTTAGAAACAAGTTAATGAGCAAACAGACAATGAAGCCTAGGAAAGCATAGGGGAAGTAGCTTGTGGTATTTTAATTGTGGAGAAAGTAGAAAGGAATTAAAGTGGACGAAAAGACAAATCTGCCTTCGGTTGGACCCGAACCCACGTACCCTACGAACCCTAACACTCCCAGGATAATATGTACATAAATACACAATAAAGTGGACGGGGGGACGGCCGCCGTCGTAGCTCAGTTGGTAGAGCATCGGACGCGACATCCGAAGTTCGTGGGTTCGGGTCCCACCGAAGGCAGTTTGTCTTTTCGTCCACTTTAATTCCTTTCTACTTTCTCCACAATTAAATACCACAAGCAACTTCCCCTATGCTTTCCTAGGCTTCATTGTCTGTTTGCTCATTAACTTGTTTCTAACAAATAAAGAACGAGCCCTTGACCCCTTCCCTTTCGTTATTTCATAGCGTGGGCCTCGTTGCGGCAGACTTGGTGCCTTAGGTAGCATGCGAGGGCTTATTGGGCAGCAGCCATCTCAGCTAAGTTCACGTTCTACGTGACGCCTCCTGGCATGAAAGTGCGTTCCACGCACGCCGCCTTGGCCAGAGTAGCGCTGCCTAACACTCCCAGGATAATATGTACATAAATACACAATAAGTGGACGGGGGGACGGCCGCCTTCGTAGCTCAGTTGGTAGAGCATCGGACGCGACATCCGAAGGTCGTGGGTTCGGGTCCCACCGAAGGCAGGTTTGTCTTTTCGTCCACTTTAATTCCTTTCTACTTTCTCCACAATTAAAATACCACAAGCAACTTCCCCTATGCTTTCCTAGGCTTCATTGTCTGTTTGCTCATTAACTTGTTTCTAACAAATAAAGAACGAGCCCTTGACCCCTTCCCTTTCGTTATTTCATAGCGTGGGCCTCGTTGCGGCAGACTTGGTGCCTTAGGTAGCATGCGAGGGCTTATTGGGCAGCAGCCATCTCAGCTAAGTTCACGTTCTACGTGACGCCTCCTGGCATGAAAGTGCGTTCCACGCACGCCGCCTTGGCCAGAGTGGCGCTGCCTAACACTCCCAGGATAATATGTACATAATACACAATAAAGTGGACGGGGGGACGGTGCCTTCGTAGCTCAGTTGGTAGAGCATCGGACGCGACATCCGAAGGTCGTGGGTTCGGGTCCCACCGAAGGCAGGTTTGTCTTTTCGTCCACTTTAATTCCTTTCTACTTTCTCCACAATTAAAATACCACAAGCAACTTCCCCTATGCTTTCCTAGGCTTCATTGTCTGTTTGCTCATTAACTTGTTTCTAACAAATAAAGAACGAGCCCTTGACCCCTTCCCTTTCGTTATTTCATAGCGTGGCCTCGTTGCGGCAGACTTGGTGCCTTAGGTAGCATGCGAGGGCTTATTGGGCAGCAGCCATCTCAGCTAAGTTCACGTTCTACGTGACGCCTCCTGGCATGAAAGTGCGTTCCACGCACGCCGCCTTGGCCAGAGTGGCGCTGCCTAACACTCCCAGGATAATATGTACATAAATACACAATAAAGTGGACGGGGGGACGGCTGCCTTCGTAGCTCAGTTGGTAGAGCATCGGACGCGACATCCGAAGGTCGTGGGTTCGGGTCCCACCGAAGGCAGGTTTGTCTTTTCGTCCACTTTAATTCCTTTCTACTTTCTCCACAATTAAAATACCACAAGCAACTTCCCCTATGCTTTCCTAGGCTTCATTGTCTGTTTGCTCATTAACTTGTTTCTAACAAATAAAGAACGAGCCCTTGACCCCTTCCCTTTCGTTATTTCATAGCGTGGGCCTCGTTGCGGCAGACTTGGTGCCTTAGGTAGCATGCGAGGGCTTATTGGGCAGCAGCCATCTCAGCTAAGTTCACGTTCTACGTGACGCCTCCTGGCATGAAAGTGCGTTCCACGCACGCCGCCTTGGCCAGAGTGGCGCTGCCTAACACTCCCAGGATAATATGTACATAAATACACAATAAAGTGGACGGGGGGACGGCCGCCTTTGTAGCTCAGTTGGTAGAGCATCGGACGCGACATCCGAAGGTCGTGGGTTCGGGTCCCACCGAAGGCAGGTTTGTCTTTTCGTCCACTTTAATTCCTTTCTACTTTCTCCACAATTAAAATACCACAAGCAACTTCCCCTATGCTTTCCTAGGCTTCATTGTCTGTTTGCTCATTAACTTGTTTCTAACAAATAAAGAACGAGCCCTTGACCCCTTCCCTTTCGTTAATACAACTTGGAGAGGATTTCTTATGTCACCTGCTAACATTCAACATGCCAGGCATTCCCAATCCTTCCTAGTAATTTAACGTGCTCGTAGCACTGAAATTGTCCAGCTCAACGATTTGCAAGTGTCTGAGTCTGAACGCAACATTCCACGATGGCTCAGCTATGTACCTGAAAATAAAGTAGTTGCCCTCCGAATGCGCTGACGAGTGGATATTTTCGACCGTGGATGATCCGCAGGCTTGTAACAAATGTACAGAGTGACAAAAGGCTAACAAACTGGACATGCCGGATGTAAAAGATCTTAAGTAATCCCATTCTGCAACTTCATTCCCAGGTATACGCAGCGTAGGTTTGTGTGCAGTGTTGGAAAAGATCCAGACACTGCTAATTGACGTTACGCCGTCTTCGGTTGCGGACAGCAAGGAATGAGGAGAAGACGCGCGTTCTAGTGCTGAACGCATGCTGGCGAGAGATCCCGCACTGTCATTGCTCAAACTTGACAACCTCCAGGTCTCAGTGCGAAAGCGAACATTATGACCCAGCGATATGGAAGAATCTCGCAGAATATAGACGACCCGAGTACTTGTTGTCTAGCAAGGGCCTTACGTAACTGTACGTACCTTGCAGCGGGAGTTTTTTTCGTCGACGCTGTGTTTGCTCCGGATCAAGTGCGACTTATTGATATACAACAAACCGATAGGGCTATAATTACTATCCGGGTCACGCCAATGTCATCCCTATTTGTAGTTATCCGTGCGAAAAAAAAAAAAAACTCATCTGTTGCTTTGACTAGGAGGGCACCTGTCCTATTTGATGATATACTTGTGTTTTAAAGCGAAGCTTGTATTGTCTAGCTTGTATCCACGTGGTTGAGGTAATCAATCCAAAACCGGTGGCTCCTAGAAAAGTCGAACTGCTGGTGCACTCTATAAATTGGTGGAAAAAAAAAGCTAATGTATTAGTTCCTTCAACCACTCCATCGAGAGCGCAGTGGAGAGAGAAAAAAAACTGTTTATATGGAGTGAAAAATGGCTCTGGCTGTTATTCGCAGTACAAAATTTTATCACTTCCACACGATACTCAAAGTTGACACGAAGCAGTCGTCGCGGGAGCTCAGTTGTGGAGCACCGCATGTGTAGATGTGTAGTGCGAAACATGAGGGTTCAGGTCACGTTTCGGATAAATATTACGGATTGACATATTTGCTTATATGTATTGCTTTTATGTAATCATTATTCTAGATATTTTCTTGACGTCGCTGTGCCTATATCGCCTACCATAGAACTGTCAATGCCCTTGTTGTACATGGAGCGTTTTGATTTTGTCACGGATTGCTTTTCAGCGTGGTGCACTACAGACTTCATTTATCATTTCTAGTAAACACGCAACTAGGAGCATATGCACCTGGTGAAACTTAAGCTATACACTGTTTATTCTTAAACGTGGCAGCCACTCATCCGCCAGGGACGACGCGGGCACTCTATTGTGATTTTATTAATCGGTTGTCTCCTTTTTTTTCATGAACATGCGAGCGCTTTACTTTGATGGTGTCAATCGTTTCCTGGCTCTTTGCCAGGAAACTCTTGTGACGCCAATTTTTCCTCCTTTATATCATTTGACGCCATACTGCAAGTTTACTTTACATTGCAGAAACTCCTGTCCGAATAAAGGGGACCATGGGGACGGTGGCTCGTCCGTTTTTTTTTATATTTTGGCGCCGTGAAACCCTGCATACAGGACCTTCAGTGGTGAGATAGAACGCTCCTACGAGTTCTCGACCGAAGCTGATGCCTGGAGGACTGTTGTGCAACCGCCGTTAGGTGAAGCTGGAGTACGAGACCTAACAATCCCCGATCCTCACACCAGGACTAATAGTGCTTTGGAGGACGACCGGAAAGTCGTGGTCGAGATACCGCTTCGCGTGATATTTTGTCACCGTCGTCGCCACGCAACGAAGCCGACCAGTTACCACCGGATTTTCCGACCTTGGAGCGGATCGGGGAGGCCGTCTTCGAAAGGCAGTGCTTGTTGCGAGTGGTATTCGCGGAAGCGATCGCAACCACCGAAGGTCTTATGAATTTGGAACACCCATCAATACGTGAGTTGCTGGACGTTCATCGTATGTTGATTCATCAGCACCTCCAGTTCAGAGAGGTATACAAAGAAGTTAGAAAAACAGATATAGAGCATTTAGAAGCAGATATGACGGAAGCGGACATTTACAAGCACCAGGTAATTATTGCAAAAGTCAGAGTAGAGCATAAGGTAAAAGACATAACAAAGATCTAAAAAGCCCTTATGGAATCCATCAGGCAAAGGGTTGAAACACATACATACAGGAAATTATGCTTTGTCATTCTAGGTCACGGCAACCTGGTAAATGCGTACTCGGGAAGACGGTGTGATTTTTGTTAGCAGTATCGGACTCTGAACTTTGCGTTCAACGAAAACTGGGATGAGGCAAACTAATGCTACCTCGCCTAAAGGAGTGAGTAGAAGAAAACCCACTAAAGAAGAAGCTTCAGCAGATATTTCACTTGCGTCAACACATGCCAGAGCTCACTCTTAACGTAAGTGCTCTCAAGGCGACAGAAGAAACTCGGCTGTTCATAGTGGAGGACGTACCTGCAACCAAGACGCAATAGATAGTTGAAGAACTCAGAGAGCCCAACACATATGAAGATTAAGGTTAAGTGCAAACGAAAAGCGGTATAGTCAGGCGTTGGACAGCGTTCGCCTATGGCCCACCGATTTTCACGCAGAAGCAAACCAGAGGCAGTGTACGAAGCGAGGACAAACCGAAGCATGACCTTAGAGACGCGCAAGCTCGCCGTTTGCGATGCCCATGGCTGCAACTCTTCGACAAAACGATTTAATACACGGTGGAGAAACGTGTGAAAGGGGAGGTTGCTGCGACTGCAGAAGCAGTGAAACACAACGCGGTCTACAGGAGCCATTCCAGATTCTTGGTGGCATGCAAAAATGGTGGCCTTTCCAAAACCTGGGAAACCTCCAGACGATATTGTTCATATGCGCCCGATAGCGCTCACCTCAGCGTTGGGGAAGCTGACAGAAGGCGTGCTCGTTATACGCATTTCATGGTGGCTGGAGCACTACTCTTTGTATCATCCTGGCCAAATCGGGTTCCGTCCCAATCTCGGAACTGAGGACAGCCTCATATACTTGTCTTCCATGGTTCTTACTGCAGGCCCCTCCAGACGCATTCGCATCATTCTGGCTGTGGACATTCGCAAAGGATATGACCATGTGAGCCACGATGCTATCGTTAAAATTCTCCGGTGGCTCAAATTCCCGAGTAGAGTATGCACATTTGACACGGCATTTCTTAAAGCTCTTACCTTCTCCGTTCGCTTTGCTGGCCAACCAGTCGGAAAATTCGTCTCAATAAGTCGAGGTGTTCCACAAGTACCCGTTCAAGCACCTGTCCTTTAAACGTTGCTCTCCTCTCATTAGCTTGGAAGTTGGCGACGATACACGACGCAAAATATATCATGTATGCACCCGACATAACCATTTGGTCAGTTCATCCAGACATTTGCCTCCAAGAGCAAGCATTCCACGAGGCCCTGAGAGTTACTCAAGACTGATGCACTAAGATAGGACTTGAAATCTCTAAAAAAACGGCCTATAAGTCGGTGGCAAACAAGTATGGGCGTCGTCTGCTGGCACGCCGACTTTTGCAGCTAACGGCGGATGAGGACCCACCTCATGAAGCCTCAACCCTCCGTGTGCTTGGTCTAGATATTGCCGCCTCAGGATCTGCTGGACTTTGGATCAAGAGGGCGAAACAACAGGCCGCAGAAACTCTGCATTTGATACGGCGGATTGCAAATAAATCCGGTGGTGCCAGCGCCACCATGTCTCGCCTCCTCATGCGATCTATACTATAACCACGACTCGTTTATAGCGCCCAATTTGATCATCTCACGGTTGCCGATTTGGCTCGCCTGGAGGCCATTAACCACGAAGCTATGCGTGCCGTCCCTGGACTACTACCTTAGCGCCAATTCCAACGCTAGTGTCCAAGTCCCAACTCTACACCATCGACGAGCTGGTGCATCAGTGCCGCTGCGCACGTCACCTCAAGTCATCGACGCTCTACTCGGCAACTTCTCTGGACGGGTACATGGATTACGAACTATAAAATCCGGCTTTAGCGACAAGCACTATCGCCCCATGGAGCAGGCTAGAACTGAGCGACAATAAACCTCTTCGTCGCTTTTACAGCCCGGTTCCTCGCTGATCAAATGCTTAAGTCTCGCGCCTTCATCGTGCCGATGACCAAGACGATGCCACCGTTGTATAATGCACTCATGCCAGTGTTAATGGCACCACGATCCACACAGCTCTGGTGTGCCCGTTAATAGCTGAGGCCGATCAGACATGCTCGTAGGTGGCAGATCCTGAGCCGCCAACCTATCTTTCCGAGCTTGCCGCTATACGTGACAGCGTGGACACGATGCTCCCGTACCTTAATTAACATAATTATTATCGGCTCATCCTTCGTACTGATTCGACGGAAGCTGTTCACGATATATGTGAAGTATATTCGTCTAGAATGCTCTCAGATATTCACCGCCTGGCCTCCTCTACAAATGTCCAGATACGCGTTCAGTCAGTGCCTCGAGCGGCCTTGTCAGATCTTGTCAAAGCTGATTTAGCAACCCACCCGCAAGTTATACCACAACCCCTTCCGCATTTTTCTGAAAATGCCCAAGGACAGCTACTCCGACAAAAAGAAAACCTCCGGCGTACCGAACGAGCCCTTATACCACCGTGTGGGTCAAACTTCGCTGGTGGTTTATCCCGCCAAGAGGAGGTTACGTTAAGGAGGATTCGGGTCGGAGCTACGCTTACCCCTTCCGTGACCATTTCCTGGCCGCAACAGTACCGCGGTCGCCATGGTGCATCTTGCCCATTTTGTGATGTCCCAATCAATCCACAATGCAGCACTGAGACATTTGCTGTGGACTTGGCCAGGCCTACGTCCAAGGCATCTTCGCCACCTCCGTGCAACAGGCTTCAGGCCCGGTCGACCGCCCTGCCTAGTTCTCTGGACCGATGGACCGTACGACCGTTCGCCTCTAGATTTCATCCACGAATCTAAATCATTCGTTTATTTTTTATATCATTGCGTTATGCCTAAGGGCAAGCTTTCGAAGTAAACATATCGCGGAATGCTTGTCTTGCAATCAAATACGATAAACAAGACCACAGCACAAGTCTAGGCGAGCAAAAAGAGACGGTCAGGAGGAGAAGGCGGCTCCTCCAGCACTGCAACATGGGTGCGTGGATGAACCAGCATAGGAGGTATTCCTCAGAAACAACTAACTTATCGCATGGACACATCTTGGCCAAGCTCTTAGAAACACGGAGTTGGCACTAGCGTCACACGAATCGGTGGAAGGTAAAATGAATGGGTTATACCCGTGACCCTTCGAGACGAATTGGCTCGGAACTAATAGACAGTGACACATTGTGCACTGAATTGTATGGCGTTAGCCATTTAATTCGCTATAAGAATTGTGAGGGCGTGGAGAATATTGGAAAACCATAAAAGACGAAATGCGGTGCAATCATCTCTGGATGCAGTACGTTCGAATAGAGAGGACGCCAGCACGGGGCTGAATCTTAGGACGAAGGCTCGACTGTTTCGTTACACAGCCGACAGGTATCAGTCTTTAGGGCACACTGCTCTTTTGCAAGGACAAGAAAAGCAGCGCAAGACAAGCGTCGAACTTACGTAGCATCGCATATATGGACAGCATTGTAGATGCATATATTCAACATCTTGCGCACCGTACTCCGCCTTGGTCCTTTATCAAGTTACACTTACAGTGCGTTTACACATCGGCAGCAGCGTTCAGCACTTTAGGTTACTTGCGTTGAACAGAAAACATGCGCAACATTGCAATTTATGTCCGCCTTGGTGGTGCAACGGTTATGGTGCTCGCCTGCGGAAGGGAGGACGAGAGGATCTGTCAGCCTAGCTTGCCTAACACTTGTCCTTGATCATGTAATGAACACGTGTTTCTTTGTGAATGTCTGGTTGATCGTATGTAGTTTACGTAGTATCGTTCCGAGTCTGGTCACTGTTGTATGGCTGGTTTACGGTGATATTCGCTGTTGTTGTTTGTAACATTCCAACACTGACAGAGACAGAAGATTTTATTCTTCTTCTTTCTCTTCCCCCGTTCCCCCGCCAAAGCAGTTCTTCGTCGTCTTTTAGTCGCTACACTCTCCCTGGCTTTGTTTTGTCCCTCCGCTTGATATAGGGAATCACATTGCTGATGGCAGCTATTTCCATGACACCATCTTCCGTTACGTAGCCGATGGTCTTAAGTATTCCGTCTTTTGTAGCCGTTTTGGTCACCTTAAATGGTCCCAACAGTTTTGTACTATGACTGTCATAGCCTTTCCGTATCAAAACTAGATCACCTAGAGTAATATTGGGGATCTTGTTGTTATGCCGCTTGTCAAACGCTCGTTTAAGCGACTCCCTGTGTTTTCTTTGGCTCTCTGCAGTCTTCTTGGTCTCCTCAAGGTGTAGTTTTGTCTTGATTTCCAGCGTGTCGTCTGCAGGCAGATACGCCGGTTCACCGAAGGCCGCATATTGGGGACTGCATCCCAAAGCACTTGTATGGGATCTATTATGATGCGACACTGCTGCTTGTAGGCAACATTTCCACCCTCCTGGGAATTCCGGGTACATGCTTATGTATTGCTTTATGTCTCGTATGACCCGTTCTGCGAGCCCGTTGGCTGACGGATGGTATGGGGCTGTGAACTTCAGAGTGATGTTTTTTTCTTGTGCCCACTTTGCAAGTTCCTGGCTCCTAAATGCCGATCCATTGTCAGATACTATGCATTTCAGTCCCTTAAACATGTCTCTGCTCAGTAGTGCTATGACGGTTTGCGCATTCTCTCTTCCTGGCTTGGCCGCAACAATCCTTGAGCATTCGTCAATGCATACTAAGAAAGACTGAGTTCTCCTCACGCCTTCGCTTTTTTTAGCTCAGCGAAGTCAGCATGAATGGTCTCAAACGGCACACTTGCGTGAGGTGGGAATATCATAGTGTCTGTTTTCTGTTTGTATTTAGCCTTGTTGATTTGACAATTGTGGCAGGATCTAATGTAATCGGCGACATCATTCTTCATTCCTGGCCATGTAAATCGCCTTCTCAATTTGTAATAGGTTCGCCAAAACCCATCGTGTCCTCCTGAATGTGGGCTGTCATGATACAGCTCAAGAACCTTTCGTACCAACGTAGCTGGAACCTGGAACTTTCTTCCTATGGGGATCAATTGCTCTGTACCTTCCCAGAGTTTGAGTAGGTTCACACTTTCCTTGTTCCCACATTCACTGATTACTGGAAGCCGAGAAAGTGCATCAGCATCTGATAATTCTTGCCCGCTTCTGTGTGCGACTTCGAAGTCAAACTGCTGGATTTCACTGATCCATCGGGCTATTCTCCCTTTTGGTTGTGAAACATTCAGCAAATGGGTAAGTGCCTGATGATCAGTGAATAGTTTCAATTTTGCACCTTCGATGTAAGAGCGAAAATACCTCATTGCGAGAACAACAGCCAATGCCTCCTTCTCTGTTGTGCTGTAGTTCTGCTCTGCCTTCGTAAACGTATACGAATAGTAGCCAATAACTTGGGCTCCTCTTTCATGTTTTCGCTGATACAGAACAGCACCTGCACCGAAGTTGGAAGCATCTGTCGTCAGTTCAAAGGGAAGACTGAAATCGGGTAGCGTAAGGATCGGATCTGATGATATGGATGATACTAAGTCGTCGTAAGCCTTTTCACATTCATCAGTCCAAATAAAATCGGTGTTCTTGTGAAGCAAATTGTTCAATGGTTTTGCTCGGGCCGCAAAATTTTTTATGAAGTTTCTGAAGTGTCCGGCAAGCCCAAGAAAAACTCTGAGCGCGTGTACACTATCTGGCTTCTTCATGTGCCTTACGCGCTCCACGGATTCTTCCTTAGTGCTTTTAGTAAATCCATCCAGGACGCGTCCAAGAAATGTAATTTTTGTCTTGAAGAACTCACTCTTCTTAAAATTTACTTTCAGTTTAGCTTCGCTCAGTGCGATCAAAACAGCAGTCAGGTGTTCAGCGTGAGACGTTTCATCTTTTGAATAGACTAAAATATCGTCGACATAGACGTTGCAAAATACTCCAAGAAAGGGTTTCAAAACGCCATTCATCATCTTTTGAAACCAGGCAGCGCTGTTCTTCCACCCGAAAGGTAAGCGATTGTACTCATCTACGTCAAAGGGAGTGACAAAAGCCGTGTACATTTTATATTCCTCTTCGAGTGGTACCTGCCAAAATCCTTTGCAAAGATCTATTCTGGAAAAGATTTTGCAACCTCCCGTTTCTTCAATTATGCCATCAATTCTTGGCATAGGAAAAGGGAATAGGTCTGTTTGGTGATTCAAGATTCGGTAGTCTGTACATAGTCTCAAAGATCCATCTTCTTTGGGAGCCAGCGTAATTGGTGAGGCGAACGTAGACACCGATGGTCGTATGATGCCAGCATCTAACATATTTTGGATCTCGTTTTTCAACCAAATTTTCTTCTCGCGTGACATGTTGTAAGGCTTTCTCCTGACCGGTGTAACGTCTTTCAGCTTGAAAGGAACCGAAAATTTTGTTGTTGCTGGTGGGTAGTTGCTTAAGCAGACAAGTTCGCGGAACTTGTGGCGGACGTCGTCTTCACATGTAATAAGGCGATCTGCGATAGTCAAGGAGGCGCACGTCTTTTTAGCCACAGTCACTTCATCATTCCAATAAAGGTTTAACTTTAGGGTCTTCATATCAGGTCGGGAAAGTAAAAATTTGTAGTCACACCCTTTTACTACGAGAGCGTCAATGTCAGCATTCTGGCCTTGAAAAGAGACACTTGTTCTCACCCATTTATCGTAAATTTGTCTCGTCCCATCAAAACTTTGTACTTGTACCGACCTCCCTCGAATAATTTCTTTCCTCTTTACAAGTGCCTCATTTATGACAGACACAGATGCCCCACTATCTACGAGAGCATCAACATCTTCACCATTTACCTTTAGTTTGATATACAGAAGGTTAAGAGCCGTTAGAAAAACAGTCTCCAATTTTGTCGTCAGGTGGGACTGTGCACCCTCTTTTATTCGTTTTTTGTTTCAGCTGCATCTGGATGCGAAGAAGCCATTTGATCTTGGTAGTTACTGGCATCGGAGATTACATTAACCGCTCGGTTTCGACCATGCCAATTGTCATGATCACGTGACCTCCAAGGTGCCCTGTCGGGATGGTAATCTGGTCGACGTGGGTTCTGGGAATTCCAATAAATTGAGAGGTTCCTGATAGAAACTAGAAGTTCCTCGACAGTTTTTGGCGATTGCACTTGTGCCTGTCTCTGGAGTTCCTTAGGAAGGCCGTGAATAATCAGCGGAACTATCGCCGACTCCGGAAGTTCCGGGTTTGCCATTTGAAGAAGCCGCCTTTTCTCATAAAAATACTCGAGGGGCTTTCCTGATCGAAATTTGTAAATAATTGCTCGGTCCCACCTTTCAACGGGGTTTTCGTCGAAAGCTGCCAGGAAACTGCTTTTCCACTCATCCCACGTGTCGGTCTCGTGTCCAGCGTAGTGAAGCTCGTACCACTTTCGAGCCAGTCCGGTAAGGAATGGACGCATGTTCCTGATGCGTTCACTGGATTCTTGCCACGAGTTGTCCTCACACGCGTGTTCGTAGAACTTGATCCAGGTTCCGGCCTTGTGCTTTCACCATCAAATGGATCAGGCTTTCCTATCTCCTTGTTGGGTCTTTGTTGTGCCCGGATGACGGCAAGAAGACTATCCATGAACTGCTGCTGTCGCTCTGCGTGCTGTTGTTGACGGTGGAGAATTTCCATGAGGCATGAGCTAACGGAATAATCTTCTTTACTTGGCGCAACCCTTGACGACGCTTTCAAGAGCGGCCGCATGATGTATTCTGGAAACTCGGAGTACTTCAGTTTCAACTTCACTGATGGTTGGTTGTCGATCTCCTGCGGCGTCTTCCCAGCTTTCTGAGCGACGAACTCACGTAGTTCGGACGTTGTGATACTTTCAGGGAATTCATACGTTTCTTCATCCACGTCGCACGTCGAAAAACATGGCCTGTCCCTTGAACTTCGGGATAAAGTCAAAGTTATCCACATAGTTGCGTTCTTAATCCTGCCGAAGATTGCGCCAATGTAACCTTCCAACACTGACAGAGACAGAAGATTTTATTCTCTTCCCCCGTTCCCCCGCCAAAGCAGTTCTTCGTCGTCTTTTAGTCGCTACATTGTTGTTGTTGTTGTTGTTGTTTTAAAAAACATTACCTTGCTGCGCATCAGTTATAATCAGCGAAGTTTTCCTCAACAAAGAGTTGGAATTTAGTTTCCATGTATGTCGTTTGGTGTCATCTTTTTCTTTCCCGCCTTTTTAGCGTCACGCCTCTTGTCCTCATGTAATGAATCAACTAGCTCAACTACATGTTCTGTTCAGGAGGAATGAATGAATGAATGAATGAAACCACGTTTATTTCACATTGTAATGCGCCGAAGGCGCTGCGGTGCAAGGATGTGAATTAGATCCCGGCATCGCTGGCCCTGTTTTCGACGCAAGTGAAAATTATAGAGGACCATGTGTTGCGCGTTTTCAAAGCCCGCTAAAGAACCCCAGGGGGTCTCTATTTCCGGAGCCCTTCGGCATGGCGTGCCTCGTGATCATAGCGTCATTCGGACACGTAAAATACGCCATATATTACATTTACACTGCGAGCTACATCGCGTGACGCGTAGGTTTAAAACTGCACCTCTCGTCAAGGCCCAGATTTCTGGTTGCGGTCCACGATCGCAAATGGTAGGACACATTAACCTGCTTAGAAGGTTAGTAGAAAGAGTGCTCATTAGGCAGTATAGTATTATTTGCAAAGGACACATACGAAAAAAAAAATGCAGCGCCATTCATAATAGCGTTTCCGACTCTGCGTAAGTGAAGCATGTCAACGCAAGAGCTAATTCCTGCATGAGGGTCGGTAATATTCCAGTGAAAGCCGAAGCACGCCTTAATTGGATGCCGTCAAGGATAATCTAGGCGTAGAAAACGCTTCATTAATGTAGCGAGGCGGGAAGCGTTCCACATTCTCGGAAATCTAATTCCGCTACATCACGTCCTGGAGGCAATCTAATTTTTGTTGGCAGCTCAAATTAAGCACTCCCGGGGGATGCGAAAAAACTAGAAATTTTGATGAACTGAAATGAAAATTTCAAATGGGAACGTTTTACAGCATACATTGAAATGGCACTATAGTGTCATTGTAATGTATGCTGTAAAACGGCATGTTGGCATGTTGGCAATTAGGCATGTTGGATCTATAGATCCAACATGCCTAATGCAAGACCATTCTCCTAAATGTGGCATGAAATTGGTAATCATGGCTATACAAGCTCTGTTTTGTCGGCGGCCAAAGTCTTCAACGCGAGTTGCTGTCAGAGCATTACTGCGATTTCTCCGAGGAACCGGATTTCTTGACCTACTGTGAGAGTGCCCTGCCAAGTGACAATGATGTTGATGTGTCCTTAAAATCTCTTTTGTCTTTCCCTCTTTCATTCCCCTTTCTCCTTCCCCAGTACAGGGTACCCAATCGTAGATCTTCTCTGGTTAAGCTCCCTGTCTTTCCCTTACCTTTCTCTCTCTCTTGTCATCAACAGCAATTCGCAGAGCGCCGATCAATCGACATGCACTCTTACCTTAGAAAACTCTAGCCAATGCGAATATAGGGACCAGCTAAGTCGCGAGTTAAAAAGCGCTCTTCCAGATGTTGCGGAGCAGCGCCTTTCTTTCCGTTTAACCTTGCAGTCATAAGCCACATGAAGTGTTGAAGCACTCGCGGCAAATGGAATGTAAATTGAGCGAGTGCTTATCGCGTTTCTTTGGAGCCTAGTGACACATCGTTGCTAACAATACATCAGCTCTTCAGATTTCGTAATAATCTAAGGCTATGTACGCCCGAACAGCCGCGCCTGCTGGACTGCCACCACAACAGGGAGCATCTGCACAGTGCAAGTATTTATCACTACCGGCGCTGGCATTTACGAAACATTCGCACGCCACTAACTCTTAAAAGTATCCATCAGCGAGCGCTTTTAATGAGGCCGCACTAATTGACGAGGAAAAGAGAGAGTAGGATGTTAAAGCTAGAAAAATCGGTCGGTTATGCGCCGAGATAATTGCGTTCAGACCAGCCTTCGAGGCTTTGGCGACTTAGAAAGCACCAGCAATGTCCCATTGATGGTGCAATGCCACGTGGCGCACAGTGCACGTGGCTCTAGAGTCGGCAAAAAAAGCTGTTACGTGGTAATGCGGCAAGACAGCTAAGTGCACTGCTCGTCTATTGGTTTCCTGAGCGTTCTTACCGTGAACATAACTGTGCTCTTGTTAAATAGTCAGCCGAGTCGAGGGAGCAGAAGAGACCTATATTTGGGCTGTATGCTTGCATGCGCGTGCATTGCCTATCAGAAGACTAGCGTGTCGTATTTAAGAGGCGCGCGAAGGAAGTGGACTCGATTATGTCTGCATGATCTGGCGCATGAATTTGCACAATGTTTTGGAAACATTGTTTCGGCGGTAAGAACGAGACTGTAATAAAAAGACCTGACACATATCTATTCCTGATTGTCCGGTTTAATATTATTGCATAAAAAGTCTGTGTGGTATATAGCAACAGTATATAGCAGTATATTTCCTTAATAATATTTCTGAGGTCAGAAGCCCTCCAAGATTTCAGCTAACAGCACACGCAGACGCTTCCTATAGACTATAATGTCTGTAGGAAGCGTGTGTAGATGCGAAACAAGCCGTTCATCTAATTGACGTTCAAGAAAACTACGTTGGTGACACTTTCTTGCAACCACACGGAATCTATGATTATGATAAACTAAGTGGGACTTCTAAACCGCAGAATACACTAGGCATCAGAATGTGAGAACAAGCTTGGTTAATTTCTTTCATCATATGTTACATGCAATGTAAACAACGAAAGGGAGGGGGTCAAGGGCTCGTTCTTTATTTTTGTTAGAAACAACTGCTCATTAACATGCAATGTAAACAGGAATTTCAGCAGAAACGAACCCGTTACTAATCGAACGGGAGGTTTCCTTTTTAAACGGGAGCGTGTTGTATTTCATTCAAGCGAAGACACGCGGGTTCAGGACAACTGAAGGCCCGCAAAAGCTACCGAAATTAAGTAGTGCGCAATGCAGTTGTGTTTATAGGCTTCTTAAACACTTCATTTCTCTTCGCGTTGAAACTATGTGTAATGGCGCATATTAACTAACCCTACATTAAGACTAATAAAGGAGAGAAATATTTCTACTCTACCACACTTCCATTAGCGAGTCCTGCAAAGCAAAATATTGTTCGGCCGTTCGCGAATTTGATGCACGCATACATTTTTCTCTTTCGCTGTACGGATTCATTTCACCCACTTTTTGCAGACATACTTCGCGACACCTACTTTCTTGTGCAACATAACAGGGTCGGCACTCTCTAGTTAACCAGGTATACGCAGACAGTCCCCACATCAACGCTCTAAGTGCAAACGCACCCCATACTGCACATACTTTACTGCTCCTAAAAATTCGCCTTTCTTACTTTAGCGAGAGGAACCGCGTTCCTTTATTTCCTAGAATGCTCGAGATCTCGACTGTCACTAAGCACGCTCTCAGAGTGCACTTGCCTTAAAAATGGACATCATTTTGAGTTTACGGGCAGTTTGTGCTCCTTTCTCGTAGTTCCTGCAGTGTTCAGTTCTTTTTAGTGTTCCAGCGCTCCTGTTTTGTCTCAGAACACACGTACGCCTTGCTTTAGAAAGTCCTACTCGCTTGTAAAAGGTTGTCAAGGTCCTGTCTGCAGCTGATGGTAAGGAAACTTTCCGGTTCCCCTCTTGCAGCGCATTTATGTGTATTCCCACGTATAGAAGACTCCATCACGAGCTCTGCGAGGAGTGCGGGCGGGTGGATGTAAGGGGGACAAGCTAAAGGCAGGGAGGTCAAGCAGATGCGCATACGGTTTATTACCGTATCCTTGGCGAAAGGAATTAATGAAGGAAGAGGAAGGTATGAGGGCAGGGATGATATGTCTAAGGCCACAGCGGAAGTCCACCACACCCTTACAAATGGTCGCAGAACCAGTGTCGCTTTCCTTGCCTGCTATAGATAGGGCCATCGACCGAGCATTGCTTCTTCTAAAAATGGAACCTGTTCATGCTCACGGATGTAACAACACTATTAAATAGCTGAGTTGTTTCGGATCGATGTTCTTCAGTAGTAGTAGAAGTTGCCTGCGCTTGCAGAGCACGGGATCACGCGTGTTCTGCAGCACTAGCTATAGGTGAGAGAACGAGGAAATGTGAGCTAGGGAGAGACGAGAAAGAGATCTGCAGGAAGAGAGGTGAAGAAACAGAGTACTCGCATGGCGCAGTAGAAATCCGTGCTTGCTCTCAGCCCACTACAAGAAAGAAAGAAAGAAAGAAAGAAAGAAAGAAAGAAAGAAAGAAAGAAAGAAAGAAAGAAAGAAAGATGTCTTGTTCAACAAAAGGGAAAGGCCCCGCCCCCTTGCGCTCCACCCACAACGCACCTCCTTGACCACCGGACCCCCCCGCCCACGGGTACATATGGTAATGATAGTCATAATGATTGTGCTACATGACAACTATTTCGTAAGTAGCAAAGATCACACAGCTAGATTTCGACGAAAACAATAAGCCGAGGGCCAGGCGGTACCGCCAGCTCAGGTGTTTGACCAGCATTCGCGAAGTTAGGCGAGTGAAGCTGCTT
Organism: Hyalomma asiaticum; assembly: GCA_013339685.2. Classification (NCBI taxonomy): domain Eukaryota; kingdom Metazoa; phylum Arthropoda; class Arachnida; order Ixodida; family Ixodidae; genus Hyalomma; species Hyalomma asiaticum. The sequence continues at coordinate 113,850,602 of CM023483.1, read as the reverse complement.
CAATTTTTCAGCGGGAAGTTCCATTCCCGAAAGTTAAGCGAATTTCTCACTTAGTATTGCAGTAACTGGCGTTTGCAATGTCTTACTGCGGTCCCGTGCACAGGTAATGGAAACAAATGAACACGGGCTGGATTCACCGATCACTGCCTCAGGTGCGGTTGGTAAGTTTGAAATACGTTTACTGCAGTAGGAAGAAAATAAACTGTTACAGCAACGATAAAGTTTAAACCTGGGGCGATAGTCCGCTGGCTGTGATGCATTTCACTTTGTAAAAAATGTGTGCTTATTACTGGCGCAATGAGGGATAGCAAAATAGGGTACAGATATAGTGCAACACAAAATACCATTTCATGTAGCCTAACAGAACGGTCTTCGAAGCGTGGGTTGGCTTCTTCGTGGAAGCTCCTTTCTCTGAGCATCGGAAATCTGCGTACCGTGTCGCTACACCTCGCCAAAGCACCTTCATTACACCGATTCTAATTATAATGGAAGGCACATCTGTGGAGTACCCATGACGACACAAGCGTGGCACTTGTATGGACGCTAAACTACACAGGAGGCGCCGCTTATTCTATTGCTTTCTTCTGCTTTTTTTTTTACTGCTTTCCATAGCATTCTGCTGCTTTCTGATGCTTCCTGTGCACTCACATGCGAGAGTATGTCAAGTTTTTTTTTGTTTGCACCCTTTTTTGTTCATGTTTACTCTTCGAGTTTATTGTTCATATGATGCAATGCCTTGTAGTCTTGACAAGAATTTTCTTGTGCGTCTACAAGCTCCCCGATCAACTTCCGTCTGTTTACATTATTGTAAAAGAAAAGATAGGTACTACAAGCTGGCAGTTCATATAGTATTGTTCGTTTTAGAAGGACCACTAAAGGGCTTTACAAGATTGAAAGATTAGGATTTTGCGATAGCCACTTCCCCATACCTGTCGACAACAGCATTCGCAAGCGAGAAAACATTGAGATTTCGAAATTCCCTTGGTGCCTTCTCACCTGGTCATCAGGTGCCTTTTCAAAATTGCGCCACCTAGCCTATTTTAAGCATTCTATTAGTGCTATAGGTTATAAATAGAGACCTAATTTGTTAAGCTTTGGCAATGAACCAAGGCGCAGTAAGCCGCAGTTATTGCTACATGTATGGCTGTGGAGCTAACTGCACCGCGCTGTTCGAGAGCGTAACGTGAAGTCCTGTTTCGGTGCAAGCGATTAGAATTCACCTGCGACTCTTGGAATTTTCAGCAGAAATTTCTGACGCAAAATTTTGTTTATTGCCGCAGAGAAATCGGTTGTAAACTCCAACATAGGTAAACAATCTATCTAGCTAAATTTAATAGTTGCTCCGGTATCCCTTCAAAGTTCACTTTGCACACCTTTCTTTTCTGTTGTCTTGAGAAAGTGGCAAGAGAAAGAAATATCGACGCTTTAGACAGTCAAAGTCACGGACGCGTTACGAGTACATACGATTCTTCTGAGTAGTCGAGGGATTTGCATATAGATAGCACTGGTATATTTTAGCATAGCTAATGTGGAGCTGTAGACGATTCTGCAGAACGCCTGCAAACAAATTCTGCAAGAGTGCAAATGTAGTGCATGTGAGCGAAAAACGCAAAACTAGAGCTGATCTGCCATGGGAGCCAAACTAAAGCACTGTCCTTGACGAGATATACCATCAATGCTGTTTAGTAGCAAGGGCCCTTTGATATATGCCTGAACAGTCGTGGTTAGTATGACAAGGCTACCATTTCTCGTTATGTATGCAAATCATTCATCCTGCTTCGCTTCAAGAATTCTCCCTAGGATCTTTTGGCTTATGAGCCTTTCAGTGACCCGCGTAGTCTAGAAGCCGGGAAAAGAACCACGAAATCATCGGTTGAGAAGATTAACAAAGAAATCGACCAGAAATCCTGCTTCTAACTTATTGCTCATGGGCCGCGTCTTTCTGTGCACTCACTAAGCAGAATATCCTTCGGTTATTGAATTGTCTTATTATTTGTGGTTTCCTTTGTTTTAGCCTTTCCTGCTTTGCTATTTGGTTGTGAGAGTGAGACTATTTAGCAGTGAGACCACGTCACCAACAAACACGCTTTGGGCTGCTTACGCTGCTTATACGAGAGGGAGAACAGCGAATGTACATATGACGGATACGTCGTACAGTGGTCAATGGGCTTGTGATATAGCGGCTGTACTCAATAAGCGTGGACATTTGTGTGCATCTGGCAGGCCCACTGCTATTTTGTCCGTTGCACCTATGTTTTCCTAAAAGCTTGTATATGGAGGTCATTACCTGCTGTTTTCTGTAACTTTTAGCTGCTTTGCTGCCAGAAGCTTCTCTCTATTTTCCCGGCACCCTAAGATTAATTCATGCTTTCGAATGTTTGGGAATTTCGCTTGAGATGTCGTGACCTGTAATGAAATTATCACCAGGAATCAGTCTCCTTAGAGGGGGCGAACAGCGTAAGTTAGGGAAATGAGAGAGAGAGAGCGAAGGCCACAGGATTCAGTCCGAAACAATTTGGCGAAATAAGATACGGATAAAACATAAGGATCTTAGCCCGAATATGTCAACATTATTGGTAGGATCTAGATTCTTGAAATGGACAAAAAGAAAAACGATACGCTGCAATTTGCAGCCACAATTTCTGCTCCCTCATAAAGAAGCTTCCGTATACGTCTAAATTATGATAACGCGGCTCGTCATTGTTCCACCGAAGTTATGCAGTACGAAGTATGGTCATCTCTGGAAACACAAAACATGTCCGGCAGAACAATAATGAAGTGAAAGAGCAGACGTTGGAAAAGGTAAAAATAAGGCAATTTATATGATGCCGCCAGTGCAACGTAACTAATGAGGCAGTGGATGTGGTACTGCAACAGAACGTTAATTGGGACGAAAGACGACGACAAAATGACAAAAACCGTAGCCTGCATTTCGCACCGTAGCCTGCATTTTACCTCCACAAAAAGAACTGTATGTGCTGTGGAATGACATAAGTGCCCACGTTACGTCGTACCATGGCCTACCATTCAGTCGTCATGGAGCCCATGTTAAGCACACACCCAATTATGTTTTCTGAACAAAGACCTTAATCCTATGCGTAAGACTTGGCTTAATGTCAAACAATTCGCCGGAGGCACTTTCATCGCTTACTGCTTCGAGCGACACTGGTTCCAACAATGCATGAGGTCCGCAGGATTTTTCTTCACCGAACTTGAAAATGTGCAGAGACATTAGCATTAGTTCGTTGCTTCATAAAAAAGCATAGAATTGAACATGCGCGTACGTGTTTTGGACGCAGTGTAAAGGGCATACACCGGAGCTGTGGGGTATACTTGTGTGAAATCCTGCCACATGTAGGCATTTCGTTTAAAGGGTGTGGAGTCTCCGGACCCGTCGTACCGTTGTGGTTGTCTGCGGAGAGTGTCAATCAGTTCATTAGTGATGGCGCCGCTAAAATTGCCAATGAGTTAACTGCTCGCATAAAGCAAGCACGCTTCAACAGTTTGGTGCCATAGGATATTCTTCTGGGTGAAGAATATCACATGCGACCTTTGTCGCCATGCGAACTTATCAAAAGCTGTAGCAAAATAGAATGGGGCATTCACAATGTTCCTGGTAATACAGCGATAGATGTACGAGCACTTGCGAAACCTTATATTGGATATTTCGAGCTTTACATAAGTACTGTTATGTACCGGTATTATATGCTTAGAGTTGATCATCATAGGTCGTGCTGATGCTTACGCGTTGAAATAAGTCAGTCCTGCCCGCTATTGGCGAAATGTCGAAACGTTCCAAGTCCGCTGCGCTTGCAAGCACTTCATCCCCTTAACATGGCACACGAACGCGACTGCGGCGTTATAAAACACCGGTAGGTGGGTAATGGTCTCATGCATCTGACATCGTAGATTGCCCGTGCCGGCTCAGTGGAACTAGGCTATATTCTTAAAGACGATTGCCTAAACAATCACGCATTCACGTTGTGTAAATTGATCCCGTACGATCGCTGCTTATATGAGGTAGCCCTGCGTTGCGAAAGCGGGCTACTGGATTTGCAAGCAGATTATTCGCTTTACTTTTCGCAGTGTCTTAGCAGAAAGAGGATTGCTTTCAGCCATGCAGCCGGTGCCTAAAACGACGACTATGTTATAACGGAAAGCTACTCACGTTTCTGCTCGTGTAATCCATGTAATACTGGGAAAGTCACGAAGACATCTGATCTCATTTCTTTTCTCAGTCCGTGTACTGATATCGTCTTTTCCATGATCGCCGTTCCTTTATATTTTCACCGGCTCGCAGCTGCGCTGAAGTTTCTGCCTGATTTGTACAAAGCGAATATGTTATGAAATAATAGTCTCAATTCACCCCTTCTCTTGTAGAATCAGCAGGGTGACATGCATTCTTCATTTTTGAGCGCCTCTAGCAAAAGCACTCAATTTTGTCGTAAAATGTTGATTTGTGGGGTTTTACGTCCCAATATTACGATGTGATTACGAAATACGCCGTGGTAAAGGGCTCCAGGAATTTTGACAGCCTGGGATTTTTTAATGTGCGCTGACATCGCGCAGTACAGGGGCCTGAACATTTCGCCTCCTTCGCAGTGCAACCGCAGCGGCCTGGTTTCGATCGCTCGACCTTCGGATCAGCAGTCGAGTACCATAGCCACTGGAACACCGTGGCGGGGCAAGGTAACATAGGAGATGATATCGATTGTGGTCTTTCTCCCTTAATAATGCTTGATCGGTAGAATTAACTCTTAAGAGATGAAAAACCGATTGTAGCTATCATCCATGCGGCTGAAATATGCAATATGTACGGACGAAAGAAATTGATTTCTTGCAGATATGGATGCCAGTGACTTTCAGGGACTGTTCAGAATCTACGCCAGGGAACTTGTGCGAAGTAATGTGCACAGCCTGCAGAGTATCTGTTAAACATTTTACTATTACCAAAGCCTGATAACGTGAAATAGAAAGACGGTGACATGTTGGCGGGTTCAAGCAAAACCCAAGGCCACTTTGCGCCGATGTGGGAAGAACCAAGGACAAAGAGCGCAAATGCAACAACGTTCATAATGCACGTGGCTTCTGCAGCACTGGTCAGCCAATAGGTGCGAAGACTCCCCGCCGTCCCCTAATTACTGAGCGGAGCAATCAATCCCTTCTAACTATTTCCATACTGGCGGGAGTTTTGGATGCACTACAAAATAACACAGGAAAGCGCCTTTGCTGCTATCTAAAAGACTTAAAGCCAAGCAATGTCTTTGCTTGAGACTGGACATAACCTTAAATAAGAGCTTTGGATAGATAGATAGATAGATAGATAGATAGATAGATAGATAGATAGATAGATAGATAGATAGATAGATAGATAGATAGATAGATAGATAGATTCAGTCCTCAACATTTCGGCTCCATCGAAATGCAGCCGTCGCGGCCGAGATTCGATCCCGCGACCTTCAGATTAGCGGCACAGTGCCGTAAGAACTAGACCTCAGTGGCGGGGCAAGCTTCTATAGCTACTCCAATTGCGATGCGAAGGCGGAGTACGAAGGGACGCAGACTAAAATGAAGTGGAGTAGTCGTCGTAGATGGTTGTCCACGAGGAGGAACAAGCTGTATAGTGTAACCCCTGTTATTCTTCAATAGTATGGACTTCTGTAAGAGGTTCCTTCTTCAATGAATCAGTCTAGCAACGTCAATGACTGCTGGATATGAACAAGCCCGAGTGAATAGGTGATGACTTTACAAGTTCAATTTGTTATCTACTAAATGTACTTGTACTCTGTGATTGTGAGAACGTGTGTTGTGAGTTTCGTTCATACAAATGTGCATTTAAGTAAAGCGTAACTTAAAAGAACAGCCGTCGGAAACAAAGGCAGACGGGTTACTCTAGTCACCATCACTTCGCTATCCAAATCACAGACACACAAAAAAATCGACGCCGTGCAGCCTTCTCGTAAATTCCAGGCGTGGCTTTGCTATCGGACACATTCATGACTAGCGGAGCCGTTGGAGCTTAGGAAAGATTGCAAAGTTCTGGCGAAGCAACTTTTTAGCAAGGCAACACTTAACTTTTCTTGTACTGTATATTAACTTCCCTGTCTTTGTCTGTTTTCCCTATCTGAAAGCCTAGCGGTTCCGGTACACTGCCGGACTGGACACGGCGTACAGGAAGTTGACATGCAGATACTGCGGCATTGGTTACAGACCTAAAACGACCTTTTTTTCAGGTTTTAAGCAATTGTAATTATCCACGCAGCGTTCCGTAAACCACGCACGATGCTGTAATAAAAAATTAAAGAAAAGTTACACTTTCACCAGAACGGCGAAGCAAAGTATGCGACAGCAATTCGTTACGTAATATACGAAGTAACACTAGCTGCTCTAGGGTCATTGAATTTAGTGAACGTGGGCTTATTAAGTATGTAGGTGTGCTTAGACATGATTAGACTCGCACGAAGGGTGTGAATGACCATGACATACCGCAAGCAGAAGAGTGGTATTGCTCAGTAATGGCGCCCGTGGGCAGGCCGGGAAAGGTTATTTCGTATAACCAGCGTTCGCTAATACCACTAGCTAGAGAGGCAATAATAAAGACTGCCCTTTAGTTGTATTTTTTCAAGTCACAGGGTCTGCGCCTTGCTGGCCACTAAAAATGTTCCTTTAAGTTTAACATCAGAAAAGACAGTACGAAGCAAGCTTTCTTGTTATCATACCTCGCTATCAGGAAGCAGCAGTGCACTGCGGTTTCCCGAGAACTATGTACGTTGCCTTTCTATAGAAAGTTGCTGCGCGTGCTATTATAACGTCGTTTTTCACCCTTGTATCAACGCCGCAATAGGCCTGGCAGTAATAACATCACATTAAATGAACAAATGAACGATATTTTTTTCAACTAATACAGGATTTCGGGCTCTGAATCCGAAAACAACAAGCTGATGAACATTTTTAACAATAAAAGAAAGTAAAATCAAAACAGCTCTATATAGGCTAGCGCCAGTGCAATAATGCCTGCCCTTTCAGGGAAGGTTTCCTCCATGAGTTGTTCAACTCTGTAATTCACGAACCAGTGGGAATATTGCAGATCCTCCTGTTATAAGTTACCTTCATCGTGAATCAGTTGTATTCGTGCTGAGAACGCTGCAAGCACACATTGAAACTATGTCGTGAAATGTGTATGGTAGGATAAGTAAAACACCAAATGTCATGCGCTTTACCCGCACACACCAAGATTCCCGTATGCCACACAATCCTCGGTCCTTAGGAATCTTTCCATTGACGCGCGCAGCGTTCTGAAATGGGACTTCACTTTGAACCGTAAAGCGCTGCCTTGAGTGCGCCTCTTCTGGGACGTGTGTCCGTAAAGCAACGATCCAGCCCAGACCATGTGATCGGCGCCAGACATACCGTTTGAACAGGAAATATTCTTTCTTTCCCTGTTCTCTCTAGCGCTCCCTGAAGCAGTTTCAAAATTTTGCATGTAATTTTCAACAGCTCCAGTTGCTGTCACGACTCACATGGGCGTCGTTCTCTTTCGCATTGTGGAGGGCTGCGGTGCTAGTCAAGACAATGCGTTGAATAGGCACGGACCGTCCACAGCAAAGAGGACAAACACATCGAAGAATGAAAACGATCAAAACACAATGTAGAAAAAACTTCGCAATTCGTAAACTACCAGTGAGTTTAGTGGAAAGTTCGCTGAGGAGAATTTGAACATTTCTACATTTTCGCACTGCGCTCGGTTCAAACGACGTGGTTTTCAAGGGATCTCTTATGGTAATGGTGCCTACGCACGCGCCTTTTGCATTTCAGTTTGTATCTCTTCGACAGACACACTGATTATGATTGAAAGTACTGCGAAGGTCTCGCTGCTTTCCTGGCGTCAGCAGCCTAAAACATTCCCCAGCCATGTACTACGCGAAACTTTCTATCCAAAACAGTGCCCCAACCGATTTACTTTCGATGGTGGAAACCCTAGCGTATGCCATTCCACACAGGAATTCCCAAAGCCAACTGGGCAGCCTAGAATGCAAAGCCTTCCTTTCCCAGTGAAATGTAGTCTTTCCAGCACCGGCGTGGATGGCAACGACGACTGATTGACCGGTACAGCCGTACTGCAGCGGTAAATGTGGCCCCGGAATGAGGTCTCCATATTCAGCAGAGAAATAACAAAGATCAAAAGTGATGTTTTCTACTACTACTATTATTATTACTACTACTACTACTACTACTAAAACAACGACGACCACTACAACTGCTACTACAAGTCTTGGAACTACTACTACTGCTGCTACAGCCACGGCACTATACTGAACGAAAACAAGAAACACAAAGCAGCTAGGTCATCTTCAATACACCTCGGCGTGGAGTCACCTACCAGGAGAATACAAGCTCTTTCTCTCTTTCTTGTAGCCGCTCTGACAACGATTATTTCCTGCGGATTTAAATTGTAGCGTGTTAAGGCCCAGCATCATCACAAAGTCCATTTCATAAACAAGCACGTTTCAATATGTATGTGCTTATCTTTTACACTCGTATATCATTCACATTTTTTTCTGTGAAGAGAGATCACCCGAGGGGGTGTTCTTCATGCAGTACTCCGCTGCCCAAGAAATCCTGAGAGCACAATTATAGCCGCTTTTTTCAAAAACAATTATTGTTAAGTTCGAAGAGCGTTTCTTGAGAACCTCCCCTGTGCGGGTTGCCAAGAATCATGTCTTCGACATTTTCATCGGGGAACAAGGATATCTCCAATAAATTAACGAGCCGCTTGACAACTTTGTTCTCAGATACCTGTGGTGTCATTTCCACAACTTAGCTTGTTTGGTGAGGTAAGAATTCCAGCAATGTCATTTCAGCGTTGGCGTCACCAATAGAGACTGCGTAAGCATTTCCTTGTTCAAACCGAAGTACCAATTCGTGTGTTCGCGTCTACTTCGAACTTTTTGTGCCCCGTTGCTCGAACAGCCTCAAGTGTGAAGCCAGTAGCAGGTACCGTATAAATAAATAATACTTAAAATAACAGTAGGAAATACGACGCCGGTTTATTAATCCTCATATCCATGAGAGATTTTTTATAAAAAAATCTCACCATCTCCCCATAAAGGGAACCCTGAGTAGTATGCGAAGCAGCCATGAGTCGACTTAAAGTTGTGCAAATCTTTTATTTTCTTCATCACTGTTCGCTGTCCTTCCATTCGAGGTTCCCCTGATGTTCCTCCACCGGGTTGAGCTCGGGCATGTGCTCGGGTTTCGACGGGTAGCGGTAGCCGTTCGTCACGCTCATCGCGGGGATTTTGCCTGCCACCAACGAATCTTTGTACGTAGAGCAAACGGCGTACTCACTGTGATCATCGTGGGCGGCAAACTCCCGCTGGAAAGGGCGATGGCATTGGCACGGTACTGCTCGTTCTTGGTGCTCGAGATCTTGGTCAGATTGTTATCGAACCACAAGCGGTCGCATACCTTACATATGTGCCCGAACGTGTGGTCGAGAAATTTATGCTCAAAGCGCGCATCGGCGCCACCAACCTCAGGTAGCGACCGCTACCGGTGCATGGCAGCTGCTTGGCAGTGCTTGGTAGCCACTTGGCAGTGCTTGGCAGCCGCTTGGCAACGGTTTGCCAGCCCGCACTGCCGCGATGCGATCTTTGTTCGTCGAAGCGCACTCCATGACAGCTGTTGTAGAAGAGAGCGCGCCGGGGGAGAGCGAGCGCTTTTATTTATTATCTCTTGAACTACGGCGCAACTAGCGGTTTCCACTCAAACTAGAGCACGCGCCGGGGTGGAGCGAGCGGTCTACTGCAGAGTCACCTAGCGGGTGCTCCGAGTACTAAAACGGGCAGGCTACGCCGACGCGTGAGGGAGGGACAGGCCTCGTTCATAATCTGCTTCACATCTAAAAGAATGTGGCTGATCCCTCTGTCAGTGGAGTCGGTATTACACGAAAGTGAAATGTGCCTTGCACAACCAGGTGAATTTTTATTCTGCGTCGAAGTGAAGTTGCCCATTCCTGTCGGTGTATCGCTGGTACGGCACCGTTTGACGTGGATGAACCCACTTTCACGCATCGCCTCCGTAACAAACATGACTAAGCCCTTGGGGTAACTGAAGAAGTTTACTTAATAACTAGACACAGTCGACAGTAAGTGACGCGCGAAGAAGACGTCAATCATGTTTGCTTGAGCCACATTGACCTGTAAACGTCGTTGCCGTAGTTGGGCCCCTAACGTCGCAGTTTTGTTTGTTGCCAGCACGCTCGAAGGGTGGTCAGCGGGGAAACACCATCTTCGACGAAAAGTGGTCGGTGCTCTAACACCGTGCTATCGGCGCACATATGCTCGAAAGTGCATGAACGCGGCTTATGTTCCTTCTTATCACGTTTTTTTCTTCGATGCGCTCGTCCAGTTCCGCGCGCGTGCATAGAGGCGCACTTTGGAAAGCGCCTGAAATGGTGCCACCATCCAGGAGAGGCGAAGTTCGCCTTTCTTCATCTCGCCTTTCTTGGATGGCGGCACCGTTCCAGGCAAAGCGCGCCTGAATGCACGCGTGCTGAGCCGGACGAGAGCGTCGAGGAAGAACGAACGAAGCGAGATAAGAAGGAATATGAGGCGCGTTCTTAGAGCTTTGAGCTTTCCACATCCTGGGCTTTGACGTACGTTTTTTTCTTGCTCATCGGTAACGGTAACGTAGCCGTCATCTCTTCCTAAGGGAAGTGACGCAGCAACTTCGGGAAGTGAGGCACTAAGCTTCCGTTTATGAAAGTTACATGTGGGACCGTGGTCGACTCCGGCATAGAATACTTTAATGTTAAAATAAGCCGCACACTGCGGTTGCTTCCGGCCTGACAGATTGAGAAGAGTGCATCTACAGTTACAATGACATCGCTTCTATGATTACAATAAGATAAACACTCATGATCCCACAGTTTTGTTGCGCTTTTAACATTTACCTCACCTGTTTGAAGACTCGATTCACTACGGCCCGCGCAACTGAAAGCACGGGCCATTTACCTCACCAGTCATGGCACTGCCACATAAATTTAATCAATTGTATATGGTGCAAAATAACCTGCCTACAAAAGAATGCTGAGCCTTACCGTTTTGTTACCTGGCCTCGATGTCTCCAGTGAGCTGTCGGCGGCAGTAACATTTCATGAAGCGTATTATGCCATACAAATAAAAAAAGAAAACAAGATGGTGTGTTAGATATGAAGGCTGCGTTACCATAACCGATGAGCAAGAAGAAACTTAAAAGCCAAGTATGTGAAAAGAGCGCCGAAGCACTCAACTGCCGAGCGAAGTTAGAGTGCTCGATTGGATGTGACGTTGGGACGCATTAATCACATGCCATTCATTCCTTCAGCAGTAAGTAGTGTTTGCCTTGACTGTGGAAGTATGAAAACCATACAGCACACACATGTTTGAATGTACAACGGCGTACGCATGTGGGACGTCGTGTTCGGTCAGTTCAGCGACCGTATTGATTCCCGTTGTTGGTACGAGAATATGTTTGCAAAGCAGGTATGTTATGCGACGATGTTCGTGCTGTGGCTTATGGTGCTCTTAAGCTGAATCCCTCGGACAACCACTGTGAGCTGCCTGTCCTGCCTTAGAGAAAATGCGATAGATAATGGCTCTACATCTGTCAAAGTGGCAGTTCATGGAGGCTGAGGAAGGAGGCGCATACAATTGTCGCGGTGCGGAAGGTAGAAATTAACCATTGAATAGTAACATGTTCACGTGGAAGAAACGTAATATAAATTGAATTCACACATGCATCCACCCGAGGCGACACCTCGCGGGTTCCCCAAAGGTTTTCGTACACACGCAGCACTTCAAAACTCACATATATCTATGAACCCAATTTTACGCGCATGATTGTTTGCTACGAGTAATCCGTAATGGTCGGTAACGTCCGAGTCCAATAGTATGGATAATACTGGCGTCTTTCTGCAGGTATTTCGATGATGCCACGTGTGTAACGATGACCTGGGGCATCGTAATCGATGGATGGATGCAAGAGCGTCCCCTTTGTAACGGGGCGGTGACATGTGCGCCACCAGTCTCGTAAAAAATTTAGGAACTTTTCTTTTTTGTCCCCTCTCTTCTTAAGTTGGCGTCATGCCTTTTAAATCTGCTTCAATTAAATCGATTATACTATAGTATAGTAGCCCTACTATATAATAGTCATACTATATATGTAATCAATACACAATAAGCGCCCCCTAGTAGAGAAGACTTCTATGGATTTTTTTTTCTGCGTAGGGCCATGGGCGGAGCTTGTATTTATCCTAATACCATTATGAGTGATATACATTTTTTCGGTGCTTTTCTTTTGTTTCCACGCGCACCGACGATCGATTACTTTATGCGCCGACGTTCCCTAAACTCTTTTGCTGTGGACGATGGGTGATTTTCCAGTACACCTATGGCATAGAAGAAGAAACCGTTTCAGAAAGTGCGATCTTCCTGGCCGAGTTCCTCTTGCGAGCAATCGAGCAAAGGCGCTAATGGATACAGCGGCGCACCGCGGACACGCTCCTGTTTATGGCTACTTGCCCCATCCCTCAGGGCAAAGGGAACGGAGCCAGGAACATCGCTACTTCCTGGCACTCGACGAGCGAAGAACTACGCCAACTTCTCACAGAAAATGGTCCTCGGTCGGTTGCGCGAAAGTAAAGCGAGCGAGAAAATGAAGGAAATACTTTCACCGAGAAACAACAAAGCGCAGATTCGGCCGCAAAAGGGAGAAGAGGAAACCGCTAACGGTACCGCGTTTACGACGACTGACCGCGTTCGCTCCAAGGGCTCTGCAGCCACGGTTACTATCACTGCTTGGACGGTATGACCCAGCGTGTGGGCGGGTAGACGAGCGTAGTACCTACATTTTTCTTATCGGGTCGCGCGACCTCGAGGAACGGTAAAAGAGAGAAATATTTTTTTTTTCTTGACCCAATTTCCTCAATGGGAGAAGGAAATAGAGGAAGTCAGTTGCATTTTTTCTGGCTTCGCGGACTGCTCGCTTGGGATAGTATAGCGCCAAGTAATTGGTCGGTCTCTCCTTTTACTTAAAGTTCTACTTCTCTTAGGTATCATTGCGTGGTTATATTTTGCCGGTTGAAGATGTATTTGTTGCTTACGTGGAACTTTTCTTTCTCTTAGGCTCTTAGGCTATACGGCAGATATCTTCAGTTGCGTTGGTGTTCTAGCTCCACAGTTCTTGCGGTACCGTTGCTTATTCGATACACGTGATCAGTTAACTTAGAAATAAGACAGAAAGAGCAATTCATGTTGCCCGAGAAAAAATAGTCGCTACAAAATCTAAAATAATTGCTCTCCTCCACTCCTGAGGAAATAATACATTATATCATAACGCATTTCCTGTGTTTCTCGTTAAGAAATTTGAAGAATAATACAGACTCTTACCTTTACTCTTGATGCTAAACAAGCAAACGTTTGCACACGACTTAAGCGAGCACTAAGTAATACTGATATTTTATAGCATAAGCATTCGTTGGCTCATTTCAACGGCCGTTATGGTAGTGGTGTTGTCTGCCTCAACCGCTGCCACTGGTGATCGCCACGGCTATACTAGGCAATGACAACGACGACAGAGATCCTCGCCAAAATCGAACACAGCCGCTTTAGGTGGGGTTCAAATGTTTTAGCCCTGATTTACGACGGCGCTTAGATTTTCCTGGTATTGTCTTTGTTACGATCGTACCTAATGTTGTAGAGAGCAAGTAAAATCGCCGAAGACGCCTCTACAAGCACTCTGCAAGCTTCATAAAGAAAAATATTTCGAAATAAACTCTACTATAAAAGAGTGTACTAAAGCCATAAATTTCATGAACAGCGGGTGCCGTTTCTCTAGAACCGCCTTTGGGCGGATATACTTGGATTTTTTTTGGATAGCTAGCATACTATGAGGCAATTTGTCTACATGAAGGAAAAACAGAAACCAATACCCCCGAGAAAATCAGACATCGATAGAACCATTGTATGAGAGTAAAAAAAATGATAAAAAAGGTTGCTTCTTCAACACAGAAAAAATACATATGTTCTATGAGCCATCACCTAGTGCAACACATTGTAAATGAATGATTCTTCATCTGCACCAGACATGATGGTGATCAGAGCCATAAAGGCCTCAGAGAGCTTGAAAGCAACACGCCCGAAACTGTCTGAATGTAGCATTGAGAGTATATGGATTAGATTTACTTGAGATTTCCTTAAGTATTACACAGGCAGCCGGTTCCACAAAGGTAAGGAATCGGTATGCTATACGAAATGTTCGTAAACATTGATAAATATACTGTAAGAAGGAGGAGCACTGCGGAAACAACATGAAAGAACGTGGCATGCACTGGAGCCCGCAGTAGGTGCAACACACGGTTTCATGGGAAACGCAGGCGTTGCAGTAAACATACAATACGCACCCACACACCAAGTGCTCCACCCAAGGGCCAAATTTACACCATAATAAATATCTCAAAAGGCCTTCTTATCATTCACGTGAAAGCATTGCACCTCATTTGTATGTTTTCATGTGTAATCAGGATGCGACCAATTTACCAATTCATAAAAAAAACGGTGTTCTATAACAAACATTGCGAAAGCGGCAACTACCACAAGCTCTTGATGACGATGTGAATTTCACATTCCATTGGCTCGTGAAACGCGATGGGCTTCATTGCGTATAAACGGTCTACCAAGTCTAGTGCTAGCAATTCGAGCCAGTGCGAGCCAGTGCTTGCGCTTCGGGCCACGCCATAGCCCATGAGACGCAATTTTTTTCAATTGCAAAGGAATACCTCAGCAAATGGAAAAGACACTTTCTGCGCATCATGTTGTCAATTATAAACAGAACCATGAGCTGCAGCCATCGTAAACATCCAAGATAGGGGACGCGGTAAGGAAAGTGGCCGCTCTTGTTCTCACGGCGCGCGTGCAGACAAAAAACAGAGCAGGCAAGACAATTTTTTTATTGAGGAGTACCGTACATAGGGAATTCCATAGATATCTGAACGTGCTTAAGTACGCATAGCCTACGTGGACGTCCATTGTGCGTAGCTTCATTGTACTGCTTGGGATATTTTGTTGGTATAGCCACATGTATTTTATTGATTAACAGTCGTAAAATTCGGTGCTTCGAAACTCTAATTCGGCTTTGGCATTTACAGATCCAGTAGCGACACAAGTGCAGCTCGAATCAGCTCTTGAATCAGCTGATTTACAAGGTATTTCTTTTCTTGAACTTCTAGTTATTGCCGGAGGGCTCATGGTACATTGAAGATCAACGTATATAGACCGCACATCTACGTGGACCTACCGCCTGCATACACACATTCAATAAGGAAATAGACAGAATGAAAGAATGATAATAATAACAATCAGGGCAAAAACAACACATTGACTGACAGAAGTGGAGACACGATGATCGCATTTCAGCTTCAGAAGTGTGCGCGGCGAGCCCCATAAGCCAATATATAACGCACTTCACTGGATGGAAGAAACACGCCGTGACCAAATCGAGAATCGCTGTCTTTTCCTCGAGCTTCCACATACGCCCCCCAGCTGCCGTCCGGCCGTACCCTCGTCATCGATTCTTTATTTCTTCCGCCGTTTCCTGATCATTTTCTGTATTACGTTTTCCCCTCAAATACGAGTCCTTCTCGGCGTGCCCGAGAGTGCGTTTTTACATTTGATGTTCTTTTTCTAGCCAGCAGTGCACCATTTCCATGATCGCACCAAGGACTCTGTAGTTTATGTTTTTATAGACGTGAAACAACGATACAGGATCTTGAAAACACACAAGGAGCATAAAGGTCGTATTATACCAGCCAAGCCGCTGAGCTTTGTGCTTCATACATTTGACTGTTTCTGTAGGTGCACTTGGCCAAGAATATACTATTGGACGCTTCTGTATACACGCCTCGTCTACGTTTACAGCAGGAAACTTTATTTTCATCCATTTTGTAAGCTTTTCCTTCGCTTCTGCTAGTGACCCGTCGGGGCCGTTTCGATTCGGCGAGTTCAACGTGACTGCCTTCGGGCCTCGCGATGTCGTTTCAATATACGTCACTCTCCCGCTAGTTCGGGACACGGACAGCAGAAACGGCATAACGGTGATCACGTACGGCACGCAGACGCCAAATGTATTTCACCAGCCTTCGTGCTTGCTGATTCTCTTTGTTTATGCTACGTCATTCCTTCTGCACGCCTGGACTACGCGCATAAATAATGCGAGTATGCATCTGGTAGACGTGAACGTGTAGCAATGTGCGCTAGGCCGACGGCCGTGTGGGTAAGCAATATCGCTCGGGAATTCAAAGAACGTGATCAAGTAAATGCTTCATTAAAAATACCCTCCCCTCCCCCCCCCTCCCCCCTGTCACAGGACCCACCACGGTGGTCTAGTAGCTATGGTGCTCGGCTGCTGATTCGAAGTTCGCAGGATCGAATCCCAGCCGCGGCGGCTGCATTTCGATGGAGATGGAGGTGTAATGTTGAGGCCCGTCTATTGTGCGATGTCAGGGCACGTTAAAGAACCGCACGTGGTCAAAGTTTTCGGAGTCCTCTACTACGGCGTCGCGATTGAAATTGTGGTTTTGGGAGGTTAAACCACAGAGATCAATCTGTCGAAGACGCTGCGGTGCTACGACCTACGCCCTGACCGGTAAACTGGTATGCCTTGAAAAGGCCATAACATAATCAAGTTAGCCAGGCGATTGTGGCTTGCACTACTTAGCAAGTATGCCCAAGCTTGAATACGCAAGCTCACATATGAACGTAGTTCTCACTTGCAGCATAGCTACGGGTGAAACGTTCAAAACGGAAAGAAATCCGATGAACCATGGCTGCCATTCCTGGTAAAAAATATAACGGTATATCTTTTTCTCTTTATATTACATGGGCTTGAAGGTATATATTTCCTGCTCTTATAACACTTAGACACCGTTGGTTATCTCTTCTGCGCAGCTTAATGTGGAGTATAACTGCCAGCCTGCAGACGAGAAGACAAAAAGGATAGAAAAAATGCGGTGGTATGGCAGTAGTCGCACCCGCGGAAGCCGTGACTATCTCCCAGGGCTTCGCTAAACGGCTTTAGATTAGAAGACTACTTTTTCCGATTGCATTTAGTTCCCGTTTTTTCTTTCGTGAAGCCCTGCTAATTTATCTGAATGAGATTCGCCTAGGTTACGAAGAGGCGAGTCACTGAACTTTCTTTAGGTAGTAGTTTCTGAGTGAATCGTAGTGTTTCGCATCAAGCCTCATCAACCCCATCGCCGTCATCAAATTGCGCTTTCAATCCAATCAGCGGCGAAGATATTCCTAAATGATCTCCAAATTACCTGGTGAGACAGGAGAATATTTCAGTTTATGCATGCATATTCTTTGGTTCCTTACCTTAACAAACATTTTACCTCCTTGGCTGCGCTTTTAATCGCTTGGTAAACGTTCCGCTGCAACTACAATTGGCTATCTGTCCCAGGTACAACGCGGCTTCCCCGACTTTAGTTATTTTCTTAGTGTAAACGATAAGTTAGGCTGCCCATGTTTGTTCTCTCAGCCACTCTGCTCTTTCTCTCTTTTGATGTCACTCCTGACACGTCCCGTTCCACCGCAAGCGGCACTACAGTTAACATCTCCACCTTCACTCGTATCCTCAAGGATAATTTTTATCACCGTAATGATTATTTGCCCTTAAATTTTCGAATAGGGTATTACATATGGGGGAGGAGGCCGCTCCTTGAAACGTTGCAGCACGTGGTATGTTCGAGTACGTTCGAATATCGATGACAAAAAATAAATATACAGCAGCATGCATGAATGCGTACACATGTCACAGATGTATGCCACCACAAAAAAGCGCGAAAGGAACGAAATATGCTATTACTAATAGAGTGCTACAGTTTTAAATATCTTGCTACGAGTATATACATGGAAGCTACCGGTCGCGATTAGGGAACGCATGCTACGTGCACTCGAGCCCGTTTCTATTATTCGATGAATTTATGCATCATGAGTGGGCTACCGCAACCCTTGTCAGATAGGCGAGATTATACGGTCCCTGCAACGGTTTTTTTTTCTACATCATGTCGGCCAATAGGAGGTATTAATAATGTTTTGTGCTCTGACAACGCTGCGAGAACGTGTCATTTTATTTAGGCGTATTCGCGGAATCACCTTCTGTGCCAGGAGAAACTGAGAGACGATGGTTCCCGGTGTTTTAAGGCCGAGAAAACCAGGCTCCTAAACATCAGTGGAGCTAACGGTGCTCAATGAAATTGAAGAGAACAGAACAACGAAGCCCTGCGCTCTTGAATACCCACACGGAGGGCTGCTGCTAGCGGCGTAGTGCGTCGGAACGGGAATAGTACGCCGAAATTTCATTTTTCCCGACGCATGCTGCAGATATGAGGAAGCCTTCCAAAAGAGTATTGATTGTCTAGGAAGTCTGAGAGTATAATGTATAAGACAAGCTCGCATAACACGTTGCGCGCATAACGACTCAGTTAGCTCGAGGACGTCGACTCTTCTCGTATAAGAAAGCCGAATGAAGCGACGCGTGATCGCGGGTGCGACACTGCGCGCCTGATCATGCATCTGTACTGCGCACGTGATATGGACGCTTCCTTTCTCCATCACTTACTAATTTCAACCTGTGGCTCAGACATTTGCTGTTTGACACGCGCTGGTTGCTAGAGCAACAAGAGGTAAAACCTTTCCTCTGTACTGCCGTTCCTTCTCATCGTATCGATCACTCGTATCTCATTGATCCGTGGCCATTACCCGATGGATGGCTGCAGGCCGGTGCTATACTATATCCGGTCGATTTATTCACGCAGTAAGTCGTGAAATGTCCCCATCAAAAGGATATACGCTGCATAGCGCGGGTGACACTGTGACGACGCTGCTGCTGTATGATAGACTTTCGCCTTCTTCTTGGTTGAGGCAAGGCGTGTGCGTCGGAAAGCTCCTTTTACAGACGTAAATATTGTCAGTTGTACAGCAGGACTGCGCAGTAGTTCTGTGATGATGTTGTAGAACCTGGCGTATTTGATAAAATACGCCAGCCGATTGGGCCTTCCATATACCGCTCCCCATTTAATGCGTGAAGCGGCCCTAGGGGGTTGTCGGTTGCAATCCGAAGTTTGGCGAGTCCTCAACTCCCCGTAACGGGATAGAACCAGCCCACTGGCAATCTTGTCGACAGTCACTATCCGTGATGTGCCTGACTAGATGACGGTCCAGACTCCATTGGCGCGAAGACCTGTAGGCAAAAAAAAAACAAAAAAGAGCATTCTTTGTTAATTTCAGTGTTTTTATTTAAAACCGTCTAAAATACTTCGACGAATTTTTCTGCAATACTGTTAGACTGAAGGTAGGTAGGGCTCGGACCGGCGTAGCTGAAGAGGCGTGGTCCGGCAAACAAGGCATAAGTGGGGCTAGACAATTTTGGACAATTAGCCAATTAAAATGTAGCATGTACGCCGCATCTAGCAAACATCGCTATTTTCGCTTCAAGAACTGTCCTTCACGTACTGTCTTGCAGCAGGTTGACTCCAAGAAAATTTACCTACTCAGCATAAAGGGATCACCATTCCATATGCGTGACAACCCGAATGCTGATGACGATGACGCGCTGCCTACTTGGGACAACAAGCACGAGCGGACATCAGCAAAACACGAGAACTACTGCAAAACGACAGGCGCGTCAAGGAAGAAAGAGGTCTAAGAGCCCATTATCAACGTCAAGTAGCGATTGCACGGCTGTTGATGACTGGCAACCAAATAGGAATTCGACGGCACCGATGTTGATACCGACTAATCTGCTTTACCCTTGTACACGTCGAATTCACGCCTGTTCGCATGCCTGGTCTCTCGTGAATAAGCTGACACCCAGTTCCCGTGCGTCTCACTTATTCAGATGCCTGTGGCTTCAGACACGCGACTAATAAATTTACTAGCTATCGAGTCAGGTAAAACTTTTGCCTTTGGACGAAAATTGCCGCTTGCGAATATACGGCATCAACGTGTTCACGCGGTTGGCGCTAGTCCCCAAAATAAGCGAGGCTTAACGAAGCCGCGTAACGAAACTTGAAATAATCCAATCACAAATTTGAACGCACTTCTCTCGATAAAACATTATCGTTCCGATCTGCACTATGGGACAGGCTGTTTTAAGAAAATGATTTAGTAGTATTGTCAGTCTGATGGCTTCAGCAAAGATAAACGATGAGATGGAAGCTCTGGTTGAGTTGTTTCTAGGCCAGTATATGGTTGGCGCTAAAACGTGCTCCATATGAAATGCTTATTTCGTGAAAGCTACGAAGCGCGACGCTCCTGTAATACGTGCGGCTACGCGTTTCCTTACACACAAGCCCATAAAGGCCATTTGCCAAAACTGAGCACCATACTGAAGGAATCGATTGATCCTAAACTTCCCTGGTGTGCATTAGGCGTATTATGCGTGCACAGACGGTGAGGGCGAGATTGAAACCAAAAGCCTAATCAACGACGTACCCATCAACGTCCTAATCATTTTGCGATGTATTTTAATAGACATCGACAGCCATACCGCACTCAATGTGCACGGTAAGCGCCATATCTTTAAGACGCCTTGGCAGGGCATCGCCAAAAAGCATGATGCTATGCACGTTCGCGCTATCCTGGGTAATCGCTTTTCATTTTGAGCGGCCATGCCATTTTTGAACCCTTGAAACGTTCTCCTAGTTCAAGCATTCACTTTATGAAAATATTACATTAGAAGAACTGGAGTGTTTTTGTTTACTCCCCTTTACATCACCTTTCAAATTCAGCATACTGATTCCAAAGTACCTCGGGAGAACTCCAGCGACACGAATTTTACCAAACAAGGGCCCGTGCTTTTAATAAGCCGGTATCTCTGATAAGCAGACTCATACTTAAGTACAGACGGCCGCTTAGAAGCATGGGTAATTAAATTTTGACTTGGCGTCCATGCGAAGTTTTTCTACCAGGGCGACTCGCAGCAAGCTAATATATTCAGTCACGTGTCCTTAAACCAAACACATAAATATACTGCAGTGAAATCCAACACCTGCGCTGTACCCGCTCTCGGGCACTCCTCTTGAAGATGCCTCATTATACCGCAAAGGGGTGCCGCGAGTCGCTTGGTCACGATCTTTGTTCCTCAGATCCTTGCTCTGAGAGGCAAGAGATTACGTGCCTGGCTCGGTACTCTGTTTATGAAGCCACGAGGAATCTTTCTGGAGCACGTCAATTAGCCTGCTAGTTAGCCAGCGAGACAACCGCGGTTCAGAGATGAGGGGTGGGCAATCAACTCGCGTGCACGGAAAGCGCCGAGATTGCGCGGAATAATTCGCACCGAGTCACTTTTTTTTCTGCTGTGCCGGCACCGCATAATTAATGCTGAGAACGCGTCCACCCTCTGATAACTTTCTTGCGGCGCGTTTTACTGTGTGCTTATCGTCTTACTCGCAAATGCTAATAAAGGCTCTTCCTATCTCCAGCGAAAACACGCCACTTCTCTTTTACTTTCCACTTTGTCGACATTGTTATTATTTGTAGGGAAACTGAATATCTTCCAAAGTTATGGGTTATGCCAGGTGTTCTTAAACAATTCCTAGCACGCATAGCTCGAAGTTGCATAGCTCGAAGCTTCTATCATGGATAGCTGGTGAATCAATATGCATTATACGTAGGGCGACATACTTTCGCACAGAATAACCAATGTCGGGGTGACACATTCAGAAAGAGAAGGAACACGTTTCGGTTCAGAAGAATGAGGAAATGGGAAACCTTGTCATTCTGTGTCACAGCAGTGTAATTTTCATCATAAAAAAAATCGGTTTTAATGATCGTCAATACCACGGAAACTCGGCGTACGCGCGAAACAATAATTTGGGAGATGAAGAGTCACAAAACGTAGTGAATTAGGCAACAGTAACAAAAGAAGTCCGCAAGAAATGTGGCAGGATGCATTCATGAAGAAATAAGTAGGTCGGTGCCGTTTCCCGCAAACTGAATATTTTTGCAGCGCAGTGTTCGTGAACCACACTAAAATGGGTGTTTTCCTTCTGTCTGTACCACTGAACTGCATTCGTGCTTTTGAAGCATTATATGCACTCGCTTGGTACACGGACAAATGAAGTGCATACCTATTATTTGATGAGGTCTTTTGATCTGTTTCCGTTTCGGTCATCTTCACGAGGGCTCTCAAGATTGCGAAAAAGAAAAGGGCGTCACACTTAAAGAGTATATTGATAGAACTGAAATGGTCGACCAACGATGGAAAACGTAATGGACAAGTGCTTGGAAAGGAGAAAGCTATTGTTGCTATGCGCTATGGCTTTCAGTGGGTGAACAAATTGAAGGCGTCGTTATTACTGCGCCATCAACAACAGCATCCCCAAAGTGGCCCCCTCTTGAGAACGTCCGCGTTCCATGAGATATCGTTTTGTTTCACTTAAATCCTCCTTTGGACACGAAGGACAGTACGTGCGGGAAAGCACTGCGTCTTTGTTGTCAGTGATTTGAATTCTCACTTCCCAACTGCACCCGTTCAGGGATCATTTCAAGCACTCTATTTTCTTCCATAACAGTGGAGCTGTTGAAGGGCAAGGCTGTGCCATGCGTCGCATCTCGTTCGTTCGCACGCAAGAGGGAATAACAGAAACGCTTTTGCACTGGACCTACTACCTACACTCGCGATGGGCCTACTCTTGCCATGAATCTACTGCCACGTAATAATAATCATGCGAAGGCTAATGTGTGATAATGCGTAGAAAAGGTATAGCTCGAAGCACCGAGTTCGATCCCCGCAGGCTCGGCTACTTTTACGTAGCACAACATGCAGAGAAAGAAAGAAAGAAAGAAAGAAAGAAAGAAAGAAAGAAAGAAAGAAAGAAAGAAAGAAAGAAAGAACAAGGTGCGTGCTGAACGAACACTTACGGTCTGTCGATAGTCATCGAGGGTGGTGTGACTAACATAATTAAATGGTCATGACATCCATAACTTGACATCCTTCCCAGTTGCACAGAATTAACGGTGAAAGAACAGCTGCGCTGTTCAGACGGCTGTCACAGCGTGGAACTGGCTTGAATTTTTTTCCAAGTCCGGTTCTGTAGCTATGATTTCACGTACACTCCTAATTAAAGGTAGAAAACCAAAGGTAGTAACTGCACCATTTACTACCCTCGTGAGATTTTCACTACCTTTCGCTGGTGTTTTACAAATTTAGAAGTACATGACAGGTCGTAGATGCTATAAAGTGTGTAAGGGCTCGGAAATGTTACGGCAAGCATACGTCACGCTTAGTAAACGCTATTACCTTGCCAGACAGTAGATAATACGCTATAATTATGAAAGACATATGCATAACTTATACGATGCATGAATGATTGGATTATTTCCGAGTAATAGTCTCGTGCAGCGTAGTGGCATACGTATTAGGAAACAGTAAAATATGACAATATGCGCTCTAAACATTGTTTGCTTATCCGAATCCTTGTTTGCTCACAGCTAGAGTGTGAGCATTCTAAAGTATGGCCGTAAATAGCAAGAGCGTTTGCTGTTAGAGTATATTTCACGCAGAAGCTTTGATCTCATGTGTGCGGTTGTGTGTGTTGCCCTGATTTGAACGTCTCCTTTCTACACTGCCGCCTAAACATGACAGTGTATTGGCAGTGTATTGAAACGTGGCAGTGGCAGTGTATTGAACGTGGCAGTGTATTGAACTGGCTTAGCACATGAAGCAACCAACGTTCGTTGATTAGTGTAACACGATGTAATCAGTCAGTACCAAACAGTGTCACCGGATAGTGCCGTACAGCTTGATTGTTACTTGTTCTTTCTTTTGCAATAGAACCAAGTTGATATGAAAACGGAAACAGTGCATATAGATTGAACTGGCATGAACCAGATAAAGACGGTACATGGTACAAAAGTTCCTAAGTTTGGTTACTACCGTTACACTTAGGCAGTAACTCCGCGTAGTTAATGTCATAGTAGTGCCCTTATACCTCGTCGTTTACAACTCGTAGTTTCTAGTGAGCCACCGAATGTAACTGAGCCCCTAGGCGTCGGCCTGCGATGATCGAGGTCGCGGGATCGAACCCTGGCCATGGCAGCCGCATTTCGATGGCAACGAAATGCATAAACAGAGCAGCGTACTAAGGTTTAGGTTAACGTTAAGGGTGTATCCACACGACGCACTAAATCCGTCTTTTCCGCGGCGGACGGCGTATCACGTGACCCCGCGTCACGGTTTTGTGCCGTCCGTGCCGCGTCCGCGGACCTCGCGGACGGAAAATGCCAAGCTCTTTTTCGCATTGGGATTCGCGCGGACTCACGCAGCAGATTTAGCCGAGAGTGTCATTGTAGGTCTGGCAACAAGCTCTGCTTTCTTTTTCTCGTTTACTTTCAACTTAAAACTAACTCTGCCACAAAGACGAAAGCATAAAATCCTCCGATACTATTGCTAACAATGAATATGTTATCTACTTTCAAACTGTTCGGGCCATCTGTAGAGAAAAGAAACAAGCAAACATTCATACACTATCATGGCCTCTGAGATTTGGTTGCACTCGGGCTACCGTAGATCCCCGAGCTCATGTTCTGCCAATAGTGGCACTCGCTAAGCCTACAGCTTTGACAAAACTAGTATGGTTCTCGGAAACGGTGTCAAATAGTCATGAATACGTTGCCGGCGGAGCTTTCGGACACAAACCTAAAGCAAATACAAGCGTCAGTTTGGGACTAACACCCCGCACAATTCGCGACGAAGAGCTTAAAGATTCGAAGCGGGCAGATGTCGCTTCAGACAGTGCCGCCATGTTCATTTTTCTCCGGCGCGTCCGTGCGCATCCAGACGGGCGGCGGAACGATCGTCCGCGGAAGAGAGATCCGCAGAGCCGTCCGTCGTGTGGATACACGCTAAAGAACCCCTGGTGGTCAAAACCACTCCAGGGCCGTGTGCTATAGGGGGCGCCTTATAACCATAGACGGTT
Organism: Hyalomma asiaticum; assembly: GCA_013339685.2. Classification (NCBI taxonomy): domain Eukaryota; kingdom Metazoa; phylum Arthropoda; class Arachnida; order Ixodida; family Ixodidae; genus Hyalomma; species Hyalomma asiaticum. The sequence goes on along the minus strand of CM023483.1, from coordinate 113,825,581 downwards.
TTGGCACGTAAAACTCCATCAGTTATTATTACTATTCATATTATTAGGGTAGAATACTTCAGCAAGTATTCCTGCGCAATAATTTTAGCCGCAATGGTGGTGCTGGAGAAGTTTGAGTAGGCGCAGTTATTCTGGAACACAGCTAATGACTGCTGGTAAAAGATGCTTCAAATGCAGACATATGCAGTCAAGAAATACGCATATTTCTTTTTATTCAGCTGTGGGAAACATGGGAAGTGGACTACTACAGAGCCGGCTGTCCAAGAAATTTGAAACTTTTCAACCTCATCGCCTTCATCCTCAGAAAGAATTGGGTCACTCTTCTTGCTCATAGCAGTTGGGGAAGCGACATGCCTGCGGGAGACACAACAGGCGTTAATAACTGACACGAAAGCCCTAGATGTCAAAAGTCGTAATCGAATAGGCTCAGCTTTGTTGGTAACATATTCTTGTCTAGGAATGAAGATTGATGGGAGTTGACCGCAAACTCTAGCCCATCCTTCCTCCTTTTTATCTTCATTTATAGCTTATACCTCTGTTTATTTATCACCCTACCGAGTCGCGCGGACCCAAGATATTAAAGAGTGCCAAGTAGCCAAATACACCAAGCTGATGAACGTTGTAACTTATAAGTAATAGTTTTTTAAGCCGCTTGAAGAACTCCAATAGGCCTCTCGAGCATGCTCGCGTAAAACGAGATATGCAAAAACTAGTTGTATGAACGCCGTATCAGCTTGTGGGGAAAGAGATCGCCGTATGTGAACAGGCAATGTAGATGCATTTTAAATGTCATAAGTACCCCGTCTAGGTACAGCATACGAACACGTAAGACGGCTGGAAAAGAACGCTAATGAGTGCTTATTAATGATATTTCAGTCATGGACGGGTTTGTTGAATGCATGCAGCTTAGTACAAAAGCTGTTTCGCTGTATGAAAATGTACTTGAACGCTATCTCGACTTACCGAATCACTAACGTACTAACAGGCGAGTTTGGTCTGCAGCTTACAACATATTCCCTATGATCTGTGACAATAAGCTGGTCTTAACATACTGGTTGCATTCCGTCTTTTACCGTTATCATTTGGCCAACTGCCACCGCTGAGAGCATTCAATTCTGTTGTATACTAGTACAAATAAATGATGGCCTTCGTAATTAATGTGGTAATCCCCTCATAAGCACACAATAACACTCATTGTAATGATGAAAAATTATTGTTAATGAGCTGCTAAATACTGCCGGCCTAAATAACAAAGCTTGGGAGCAGGTTGATGTCGACGATAATGAATAGCTCAACAAGAATGCTTGCGACACCTCATAACGCTACGCATGGCAGCAATCTTCACTGCCAGTGGCGAGGTAACTATTCAAAAAAGCTACAGGTTAACAGGAATAAGGTAAAAAAAAAGGAAGAACGAGCTTTAGAATATACAAGGTAAAGCAAGATTTCACTTTAAAAAATGCTTTGTAGAGCCTTGCACTGCTGTGCGTGTAACATCTCGGCAATGAGCTTGGCAAAGTATAGTTTTAGAATGCAGAAAAGATGAGAAAGAGGCTCGGAAAGAACACATAAGACAACGGAACCGTAGATAACAACAATCTGTTTATTGTTCAGAGCAATACGCTGCTTATGACTGCCTATGACAGCACTCGGCATATCGCACAACAGAAAGAATATTCAATAACCATAGGTAGGTCATCAAAGGCAAACATGAAAAAAAAACGCACATGCATGAGCGAAGGTACCTAACAAATGTAAGGAAACCGCTGAACTCAATTAAGGCCAAAGGTAACGTGCGCATAAAAAAGGAATAGCTTGATTTTCATACAACTTAGCGGACAGGTCATTCCAGCTTGAGAATGGTGCGAGGGGAAAAAAACTCCATGAATTAATTTGTGTTGAGCAGACCATCGGACCGTCGTTGGGAGGCGGTGACTAGCTTGCTGTCGTTGTATTGATTAAATGTAGTTCTACTTATCTATTGCTAATCTGCGATGTTACAACGAATGGGAATTTTTCACGTATAACGATGCCGCCTTGCCTCGAAACGGCTCAAACTGGCTGTTCTTGAAAGGGCTCTACGGTGTTCCAGCATATATTGGAATTTTGAATAAATCTCAGTTTCCTGAGCAGATACGAAAATTTCTTACACGAATTCGTATGAGCACCTCACCGTACTGTTCCGTATTCGAGCAGTGGTGTGACAAGACATCAACAGGAGCAATGTTGAAATTTTTAACCTTTATTTATCTACAGTGTTGCGTAATTATTCTGGACCTTGCGAGCTTTCTGATCTCCGCATGCAACGCAAACACTCCATCAAATATCGGGAATCATTAGTACTCTTAGGTACTCACTAGATAACATCAAATAGGACGGCACTAGTTTCGACGTAGGCGAACTTGAAAGGTTGAGGCCTGCGTTTTACTTGCATTGCCACTGTAACGGTATGTTGAAAGACAGGCGACTGAAGTGACTTAGCCACTTTAATGAAAACTGATCTGCCTAAGTGCGCAATTTTCTTTGTAATTAACGCAGTCCTCAGCGAAAATGTGTGCTTTAAAAGAATTCCAAAGCAGTTTTCTTTGGCATTGCATAACTGGTTATCTGCGCCATTATCAGCTACGTTGATCTTCCCCTCCAGAACAGGGCGTCGTCTCCCTTACTGCACTCTACGTGCAGTGTTCTGTTAGTGGTTCGTGATTTTTGGCAAGCCAAGGGCAGCGTGCGAACGAGGCACTGAGCAGAAACGAGGTGCAAACTATGGAATGCATCCTTAATTTTTAAAGTCGTTCCGGGCCTTTCATAAGATATACCGGAGAATCAGTCTCACAGTACATAGAGGGGCGGATATATTCACATTACGAACCTGCGTTAACTAGCATAGGATGAACGCGGCAGCATTCTCCAGAGCGGCAACATTAGGAAACTGCGCTATAATTTACTGAAGCCATCCTTTCTGGGAATCTGGGCCCGTATTCACAAAAAAATCTTACGACATAAAAGTTCGTATAAGAATATTTCCGCCAATCCTGAAGCTGGACATATCATTAGTGAAGGCACCCGATCAATCGCAAGAAACAGATACGAAAGAAAAGTTTCGTAAATTCGGCTCCTGGGCCCGTATTCACAAAAACAACTTACGACAAAACTGTTCGTATGAGAACATTTTAGCCGATCCTGATGCTGGACATATCATTAGCCAAGCCCGCTGGCCAATGGCAGAAAGAACTTGCGAAAGAGAAGCTTTGTGAATTCGGCCCCTGCTTCTCAGTTTGGTGAAGGTGAGAGCGTAGCACGGTAAAGCTTCTTCAGAAGTACCTCCTTGCTAGAGTTAAAGTGATGCGGAAAGAAAAAACCGCTAGAAAAACAACTTTCGAAGTGTGCCTGTGCTTCTAGAAAAGTTCTTAACGCCGGTGTCATCTCATGAGAACCGGGCGTCTTCCATTGAAGAATTACGCTTCGCCCATAGCTGGCACAGATCCCTCGAGAAATCAGCGCTTGCACGTCTTATCAGGCTTTTCTCATATAGGGCGAAAATTGTTCGAAACGCTTTCTGAGGAAGGCAGCCCCCCCTCGCTTCAAATTCTATCGGAGCCGTGCTTCTGGTTGTTTTATTTTCCGCAAGTCTGAGGGAGAGTTCAGTTTCGTTTAACAGCCCCGTGCACCTGTTTTAACGCTAATGAAGATAGACATGTGCACTTTACATTTATACTAACGTTGGATGCAAGGGAAGACCATGTCGTATATGCAAAGTAATTACTTTGGCTTAGAAAAATAGTCTAAGATTTAACCTTCAGTTACAAGTCAATCTGCAAGGTGGCCCGCCGTGTCCATAAGCGACGACAAGGATACTTGTATCTGAAAAAGGGAAATTGAAGAGTATATCTTACGATCTGTCTTGACCCCCACGCCCGTAGTCCGTTTTGCAAGGGAAGTATTATGCAAATGAATGAAATAATAATATGCTGCTATTGAGTGATACAAGGTCACATGAGTAGATAGGCAACGTCAACGATGATGCACCTCAGGTTGTTTCAGGTACTTCAGCATAGTAATATGAATCATGGCCTGTTGTAGCCACATGAAATCTCTGCACCCTTTTGGATTGATCGCGTAACGACTATCGAAAATGGAACCAGCGACAGCCTGTGTCTTGTGATTTCGTACGGTGCGCATGCTGAGAGGAATGCTAATCAGTACGAGCTAACAAGCTATATTTATAGCAAAACGCTCCAAACAGCGCGCCTTATAAAATCAAAGTTTATTTCACCTCACCAAAGAAAAAGGGGGTGGCGGGAAAAGGCTGCATTACTGCAGCTTGACTAAGCCTGGCTACTGATACCAAACCTATTGATGCAGGCGATGTTGTCTTCCCAGGAAATCGAAACAACAAAAAGTGACCAGTCCTTGTTCGTAATAACCTTGAGTCAATGCGGTACAGCTTTTGCTGCTAGCACTAGGATGCAGTAATACGAAATCCGTGTAGTATTTCTGCTCACCCAATGAGAACTCCTTGCAGAAACCTCAAAACTGCGAAGCTGGTGATGACGTAAATGTGGACCTCTACATTCATCCTGCGTGACTATCCCAGCGAGTGGACGAAAAGACAAACCTGCCTTCGGTGGGACCCGAACCCACGACCTTCGGATGTCACTTTCGCGCGAATGACACTTTCGACAATCTGTGAGGCGTTATAACGCGTGTCTCATGGAGAAGACTGAAGCCTGACAGCTTGTGCATTTACAAGGGACAATTGTGTTTATACAGGTCACGAGGATGCGGGAATTAGATAAAACGAATGTTTTATTCCCGACTGACCTTCGTTCGTGTGTCGGACGCATTCTCGTTCTGAAGCGAGGCATAAAAAATGACGAATTCAAAATCCGCCCTTGAACACGAAGTCTTCGCCATCACCCTAGAAAGCACCGTTTTGCCAGAAGACCCATTGCCCTCCTGCGAAACGAACTTTTTCGTTTTGCCCGTTCTATTCTAGCAGGAAAGAAATTCCTCGCGGCCCTAGTTCCCGTTTATTCCAAGTTATGATGATGGGCGGAAGCGTTCCCGTAATGCCGTCTTTTCCTTTACGGCGCGTAAATGTGCTTTTGAAGACGCTCCTGAGGAAAGAACGCTGGAGTTTGTGTGCGTAAATGTTCTTCCAGAGCACGTGCAAGCTCAAGAATGGGACAGTGCGCCGGCGAGGCGCCACCTCAAATCACGCTTACAGACGCAGTACCTCGATATCTCTCATATACATATTTATTTCGTTGCTCGTTGTTTTAAATGCGAAGCATTTCTTGGCGAACTTCGGCGACTTTAAACGCACCTATCTACCTATCTATCTAGCCGTCTACGACTTTGTGCTCTCCTGGCTGTTTCGTTAATGGGGTGTATACGAAAATTGGTATGCAAAAACATGACTGCATGACGAACATAAATGGCAGGTCATAACATAAAGATCACGACATTCATGAGCGGCATGATTTAAGTGCCACGGTCTTTGTGCTCTCCTGGCCTTTTTTTTACTAGGATGTATGCTAAAATTGGTATGGCACAACATGAACATAAATGATAGGTCATAAGGTAAAAATCGTGGTACGCATGCCATGAGCGGCATGATTTTCATGTAACCCGTTTCGTTAGTTGGAGGTGTACGAAAATTGCTATGGCACAGCACGACTGCACGATGACCGTAAATGACAGGTCACAACATTAGAATCATGACTATGCGTGTCACGAGCGGCATGATTTACATGCCACAGTCTTGATGCTCTTGCGGCCATTTCGTTAATTTCACATGTACCAAAATCGGCAAAGCGAGACAACAATGCAGGTATATTTTACGTCCCTGATGCGTGCTTCGCATTTCCTTGATTCCCACTGCACGTGGGATCTACCATTTTTTTAATGCAGGAATGTAGGAACCGTAAAGTGAAACAGGACTCAAACGGAGCGGACTGATCGGCATTACTGATAGCGCAAACAAAAGAAAAAAAGGAAACAGCGTGCCAGAGTCATTGTGTCTGGGAAACTTAGGTGTGCACGATGACGATCATTGGTGGAACTCCTTCGTTGCAGTTAGCGTTTCCATATGATGTGCACAATCGAACGAGCAACACAAAGCCTGGGTGACATATTTTTTTCTGCGGCCTGACGTTCAGATGAATGTCGCGTTTTCTGTAGTCGCGATAAATTTCTTTGAAAACTTTCAATTTAACAATATGATTTAGAAATTCCACATTTAGTTCCTTTGTATTTTGAAGCACTTATTGCTCCCCATTGTAGCCTTCCGAAGACTCCGTTGAGGCATGTTGCTGCGAAGAACGCAACATTTTACCTGAACGTGAGTCAGCGCTTTACTGACGTCGACGTATTTGTACGTGGGGCCGATAACTTAATATTTATAGAGTTGTTCGTTCTCAGCTTTTATATTTTCTTTTTATTCGGTGGATAAACATCGTGCGCTATTCTTCAAGGTGATATTTGAGGAGTCCTCGTGTTCCTTCGAAACCATTAAAAAATGTGGGCTTTCTCGCGTTACATTTCCAAGTTCAAATTTAGAAATGAGTGCCGTACGGTGTCCAGTGTTACGCAGAAACTGTGAAATGAAGATGAGTTACCTACCGAACGCTGCTTACGTCACTTAGGATCACCTATACCATCAGGATATAATATCTTTCTATAGCGGTTAGGCGGCAACAGCCCCGGTGCACCGCAAATTTCGTGGAACATAAAAAAAAAAGACAGGCAGGTAAAGTGCATCGAAATTCGAGGTGCTATCGGATTTAAATCGATTTTCCCGAAAGGCGTTCGCTGTGTAGGAATCATGTAGAATCGGAGTCTCCCAGAAAAAGAACAACCCGCCTCGGTACACTAAGGGTACCTGTCTTGCAAGGGAAAGTGTATGAGATTTTTTTTTCTCTGTAGTAATTATGCGCGATGCAGATACAATTGTGAAAAAGCATGTTTATGGGGTCGTAATTAACAGAATACTTTGCTGCACTGGTTAATTTTTAGTGTAAAGCAAGACTGATCCCACAAACGTCTTCTTGTCTACCCGTGCTCGCGCTCTTGGCGCTCAGATTTATTTGAGCGATCATGCTTACCAAGAGCATGCTCAACCAACCTGGTTGAGGTGGCGCTTTACACACGAGTCAATACTGCAACCGCACAACGGTCGGTTCGTCAAGAAGATCGGTAAAAGGGGATGCTAGAAGCACACCTGTATTGATCAGCCTTGGTATTTCGTTTCACTGTGGAATGCATTGTGCTTAAAACACATATATATATATTATACAACCCAGAAATCGTAGACTCTTGCCGAGTTCTCCTTCGCTTGCAAGCACCTGTTCGCGTTTTCCCTTTTTCGCTAGTTTCTGTTTCGCTTGTAACCGAATTATGGAACTCTATGTTCTCTCATTTTGTTCCTCAAATATCTTTCCCTCGTGTGTCGACTGGGGACAGCGCTCTGATTGCGCAAGCTCAATATTTATTCAAAGCCGTAACATTGTCTAAAGAAGCTGAGAGGAACAAATTGTGACGAAAGAAAAAAAACGGGCAAAGACGGGAAGAACACGGTCAGTACGTGGAAGAAATTTTCGGTTCAGGTATATGAATTAGCTTTCCCGTTCCAGGTCGTCCGCCCGCCTCCGAGATGGTGAGTAATGAGCGGGAACAATGTGCTAGAAATTTGGCTTGCCTATACTTGTCCCGCGAAACGGCACTAAGGAACATTCGTTTATAGCAACTGAGCGGAAAGACATGGAATAAATTATAGCGACATAGCGCAGACGCAAGAATTTTCGCTGCAGGAAAGCATATTTATTGAATATTAGAGCTAAGTGCAATAAGTCACTGTAGCCACGTACAGCAAGAATGCGATCAGTGCTGTTAGTCAAGCAGGCGGCTCTTTACTTCTCCTTTATTCATTCGTTGCTTGATCGCATTATTCTAATGAGTGTATCCGATTATACAATAAAAAAATCAGAGCGCTCCTTAGCTATCGCTAGAGGAACATCCATTTAAAAGTCATGTCATTTGGTAGCCCACCCCGTGATCTAGGAGTTCCAGCCCGTAACCCTCGACCGCCGAATATGACGTGAATGCAACTTGGCATACGATTTTTCTGAAATCTTGTAACGCTTTCATTGCTTCCTTAAAGGGTTACCGTTGTTTAGCTCATTTAAAAGGAGTGGTAATTTGTATCTAACCATCTCGTAGCCGTAATTTCTCGTACGGCATGTAACACCCAGGCTGTGGCCTGTCCGAGCGGGTACCGAGATTTCAGAGGCCTTAAAAATGCCAAATTAGATATGAACTTTATGAATTTTGGTTGTTCTTATATTTTCCTAATATTCTCTAACTATATAAGTTGCATGGGTCCATGAATTTATGTTCCTTAAAGAATGTCTTAGTTGTATTTCCGTAAGGTATGCTGTAGGCAATACGAACTACTGGTTTGTGGTGGCGGTGGTCATCCACACTAATATGCTGTAGCTTAGGTAAAAACAAAGTAGGTAATTTTATAGAAGCTTTAATTTGTGCGGCACGACATACATGGGGCATTCTAAAAAAACCTATAACATGTGAGGCTTTTATGGTGATGTGACCTATTTGTCTCTTCCACATGTCTTGGAAAATGCACGCCCAGTGACTTAAAGGAGTGAGGAATGTCTATAATAGCTCTAGTTGCCGCCCTGACGAAGACAAGTCCGCTTGTCGAAACGTTGGCTCCCGCGACATTCCCTGTTTTAAATCGTACCTTACGATTTGTTCATCGATATAATAGCTCTTTGTATGATAAGCTAACAGTTGGATCACAGTTTTTTTATTTCTTGCGCGAAAATATATTGCCTTGTACTTGCCGAGGTTAATGTTCAGCACATCTTTGTCACACCACAGTTCTAGCTTTTTTAGAAGGTTATTTGCCAGTGCTGTCAATTTAATAAAACTTTCACCTTCAAGAAACAGAGTGGTGTCATCTGCATACATTGTGAAACGAATATTAAAGTGAATGCCGGCAAGGTCATTAATACACGTGGTAAAGAGCAGCGGTCCAAGAATATTACGTTGCAGTATGCCACAATTCACAGATCGTATGGCTGATGTAATCCTGTTTATTTATACGCAGTGTCTACGATAGGACAGGTAAGCTTACACAGTATACCACAATTACCCTTTTAAAAGCTTTTGTGAAGCCAAGGAAAATTCATGACACAACATTCTTTTTTTCAAGATTTCCTAAGATGCATTCTTTTTAGTGCATAAATCCAATTTCTGTGGACCAATCTTTTCTGAATCTGTACTGTCAGTCATCGATAACATTTTATCTACATAAGAAGGTTTCCATTTGTTTCAGAAACAACTTTTCTAGTGCTTTTGAGAAAGATGGCAATATGCTAATTGGCTTGTAATTATCGATTGACTTCCCTGATGTACGTATCTGAAGAGAAATAGCCCTTTTCATGCATAACTTACAAATATGGTCAAGCAGGTAGGCAATCATATCAATGACATATTTGATAGGCTTTATGTGCAGCTCATCAGCATCGCAGAATGTGCATAAAATTTTTACACGCCAGCAGCCCACAACATTTGCGTTTTGGTGTCGCGCTGGATTCCTCCCCCCCTAATTTCTTCATATTTTCTTTTCTTTTTTTTGGAGGGTGGGGGGGATGTCGGCACCTTGCGTGACCACGGGGGCAGCGTTCGGCGTGGTTCGGGTGCCGTTTGGCCATTACGAGACCTGCACCGAGATTCACTTGTGCTTTGCCGGTAGCCATCCCATACTTGCATCCATGCTTCTCGTTGCGATAGAGGCAGCATCTTTAAATAGCCGTAATAATATAAGAAAAAATGTGTAGTACATCAGTGAATATGAGAGAGCTCCTTCGTTCATTCGAACTCTAAAAGATATTATTGTGAAGACTTAATAACGCAGATTAAAATGGCTGAGTGGCCGTAAAAATGATGCAAGATCATAAAAGAAAACTCGGCCTATACGACATCAGACGTGTCTCTGTTAGACATCCAGTAGAGGGATGATGTGACCGTGCGCTAAATTTTAGAAAGAACTAATCACCTGGCCAGTTAAACTAATCTCGCAAAGTATAGAAATATGTCCTATCTTTACGAAATGGTATGGTAAAAGGGCTGTGCTGACACAGTGTCGTCTACGAGAATTTCCATAACGCTCACTTCGATCAAAAGCTGCATTCGAGATGTTCAATCAGAAAGTTCAACGAGATGTGAAGCTTAAGTTTTTGCTCTGTGGAAGTGAAAATCAGCGGAAGAATGATTGAAGCAGTAATTTCTAAACAACAATCTCCCAGCAAGGCACCGGTGTTTGGCATGAATAAGGCTTTTCCATACATTTGAACTTTTCTTGGTTCACATACCCCCAAATTTAGTGCTTTATCGCTTTATATGATTGTACTTCTCGTGGCCCTTTCCTGAAATAGCCTCATATGTGAGGCAAGCAGTAGGTTAATATTAAATTAAATGCCTGCCATCGGTTCCCACCGAAGGCAGGTTTGTCATTTCGTCCTTTTTAATTCCTTTCTACTGCCCCCAAAATTAAATACCAGGCTGCAATGTTTGTTGTTTCTAACAAATAAACGAGCCCTTGACTCCTTCTCTGTCGTTATATATATATATATATATATATATATATATATATATATATATATATATATATATATATATATATATATATTGTAAGCGCGATCTATGAATGACTCCATCATCATCACCTGTATTTCTTCCTCATCTCTACATCTCATCATCACCAGGACGATCGGATCTTCGTCTTCGCAGCTCGTCATCGGCCAGATTAAGCGGTCCCTTATGAGCGGTGAACGGTACTTTTCGATCCTCAAGATCTCAAATGGCAATCGCTGGATTGTGACGGTCGTGGACGACCTGACACGCAAGCGGAGACAGCATGTCTCCAACCTGGTACCGCGGCTGAAGTCGCCGATTTCTTTCTGTCTGATATCTTTCTACGACACGGAGCCCCGCGCGTTCTCCTCAGCGACCATGGCAAGGCCTTCCTATCGTCTCTTCTTACCGAAGTTCTGCGTGTCACCAACACCGTCCACAAGAACACCTCGAGCTATCATCCGCAGACGAACGGATTGACCGAGCCTTTTCATCGTACTCTATCAGGCATCATTGCCATGTACATTCGCCCCGACCACACCAACTGGGACGCATTCCTGCCGTTCGTCACATTCGCTTAAATACGGCTGTACAACGTACCACCGGCTTTTCCCCATTTTTTACACTAGAGGTGTCGCTGCTAACAGCAGCTCCTGCACTCTCAGGGACGCCTTTTTCCGAACAGTTCCTGCCTCGTCTCGCGGACTGCCGTCATCAGGCTCACATCAACGCCAGCATCTCTCAGGTAATTCGGAAAGAGCGCTACGATTCGACTCACCGACCTGTGACTTTTTCCCATGGAGTTCTTCTATGGACTCCTGTGCGCGTTCCCGGCTTGTGCGAAAAATTCTCCAGTCATTTTATTGGGCCTTACGTGGTCATTGAAAAGACATCCCCTGTTAATTACCCCGTATCTCCACTCCGAATCCCTTCCGACCTCCGTTGCCTTGGTACTGAGATTGTTCATGCCGCTCGATTGAAACGGTACACGCGCCGGGTTTCATGATAATGCGCGGCCGGGCGGCCTCTTCCACTGCGGGAGCGCATTAGTGTGACCGCGAGCTATAAATGACTATTCTTCATCTCTGGACATCATCATCACCTGTATTTCTTCCTCATCTGCACATATCATCACCTGGACGATCGAGGCTCGTCTTCGCAGCTCGTGATCGGCCAGATTAAACGGTCCCTTATAATTTGCATATATTTAAACTAAAGCGAGCAGGGCATGGAGGAACCTGCCATTTCAATGCTCTGCGGCAATAAATTGAATAAATTTCGCCTAACAAATCCATGATTCTCGAGATTCGACCGGGCAGTATTTCACGCCTCACTTGCAGTACAGCAGGTGAGACGACGATGCTGTACGAGTGCGAAAAGCGCATTCTCAGTTTCACCCCAATAATATTTGACGACCAAGCATGAGATGCTGTCAGATAACTAAATGTATTTCTTTTATTGGCTGACCTCACTTCCGACTCTACACAGCCAAGATGACCAGCTGTGAATGCCACTCATCATTTCAAATAAGACAAATTAGACAACTCTCACTACACCCGATACGGGCTTCCTAACAGACAGTTATGGTATCTTACATTTTTAAATTTTCTTAATGAAGCATCGTAATGAAGCATCTGCGACGGAAACAACAAAGAGTGGTCAGATCGATTGAGAGTCACTATTTTTCACTAGTGAATGACCTCATATTCGTAGGACTCTCATTGCCCGCTGGGTAATAACCGACAAAATTCGCGAAATATACAATCGGTTTTAGCATTTTGCGCGGAGAAGGACAATTGCGCAATGGCGCTATGAACCGTCGTCTCATGTAGATTACGAAACATTCGCCCTAGCACATTGGCTTTAAAAGGATATTGGAGGCAATCACTGGCGGCGCAGCTGTCACTTCAGCGTACACATGCTAAAAGAACATGCATAGGAAGCTCGTTCAGCCACACTTCGCTATGGACGAAAGCTTCAGTTCGCATAACGAACGACGACCCTCATTACCTAGTACGTGCAGGGGCTGTGCATAACGACGCTGTGTGGTCGCCATAACTACCTCTTCCGTTGCAGCAAGCGCGCCTAGCCGGGCATAAGAGGCACTAAACTTTTCGATTCCAGCTAACAGATCCATTTACAGACACGCAATGCCGGCATGAAAGGCACACTGAAGTTCCATTAACTGAGATCCTCTTTCGCCTCTATCAACCTACCTCCCAATTTCAATTTTCCTCGGCGGGCAGTCTTTTCAGATGAAGAAATACTAGGATCATTTGTCAATGAAGAGCTGAAAGCTAAACTTGATAATTTTACCCCTCTCTGTTCAGTTTTACCAAGGTTTAAGATGCGTGCTTTTTGTTGAGAAATAGCTATTTTTTGAATTCGCAAAAAAATATCTATTCCCAGCTTATGGGCAGTGGAAAAGGATGCGCCATTTGTGCGTTCAGGAAAGTAACAACATTTCACACGCAGTTATAACGTGGGCATATTGATCGCTTGCCTTCTTTGTCCTTGATGTTTATTGTTCACAACCTTGTTTATACGATGGGCAGCATTAGTGTACTGCTTCACTTCCAATGTAGCGACGTGTTCATAAGAAAATAGACAATGAATACTCTTTACCTGTGAAATAGGGCGCCAGGCTTTGCATCTGCCTATCTCCAGGGCAAGGAGAATCTCAACTTGTGTTACCAAGCCAAGTATTCCGTTTGCGGGCAGGTTCGGTTTTGGCTTTGCAAAGGAATGAGTGATGCTTATTGTTAGATGCAGTATATAAGTTTTGGTGGAAGTGGCTCTGAACTAGTGATTGCACGCGTGAAGTTGAGCGTTCTCATCCTAAAGCGCAAAAAACAACAGCAACAACAACGTCAACAAGGAAACGCGCTAACTTACCGTAGACGCGGGAGCGGCCGCAGTTACATTAAATGTGCGACGCTCATACAAAGTTGTATCAGCGACTCCGAATGATTTAAAATGAGAATAACGTACGTGTTGCGAAAGTTATGAAATGGTCATTTCTTTCACGTACTGTTCCTACTAGCAGTTTTGTTGTCGACTGGTGGACTCGCTGAACAAGGCAAGTTCGCCCGCGTCAAGGTTGCTAAGGCGATGAAAAACCACTCTAGTTGCTAGCATCTCCTGCGCGCAACTTATTTCCTTCCGATTGCATCAAAGGCAGCCATATATTTGACGGCGCATCACTGTCTAGGTTTCCCGCGGTTAATATACTTGAGTTAAGTTTACGAACGCTCGTTCATGGGTCGCTTACCTACTTCTAATCAACCAGGAATAGGTTATTTGAGCTTGTTTCGGTAATCGCGAAAAGAAGCGCCGCCATTTTTTTCTGGTATAGGAAGGAAAAGCGAGTAACTTTCGTACAAGCGGCTGCATATTTTACATTTACATAGCAATAAGCTAAAGTAATGTACTTATGTATACAAAAAAGATGTCTTTTTCATTATATTTTCTGATATTGTATAGCGTTGTTCAGGCGTTTCATTCGCTGCTTCAATCGGAGGCGCTTTCGCTCTTATCGTTTCGGCTGCCATTATGTTCCTCAGCTCATGCTGCTTTCGCTAATCTCATAACATTTTCTTACTGTGGTCTGTAGTGGAACTTTTTTATTTGTTTCTCTGCCTGCGCACGTGCCGACAGTGCTCAAAACAAAGACAAAAGTGCTTAACTCGAGCTCCGCGGCTACGCGAGAGGTCGGAGAGGAACAGTAAAACGAATTCTTTTTCGCTACACGGCGGATGACCAGTAGGCTTATTCAATGGTCCGTCATCACGCATAAGTTAGCGCTGACCTTTTCATAACAGCTACAGGGCGGACCGCAATATCCTCTCGTGCTTTCTAGAGATTTCCTTCCTTTCTTTTTCTTTTAAATGCGAAGCATTTCTTAGCGAACTTCGGCGAGTTTGAGCGTATCTATCTATCTATCTATCTATCTATCTATCTATCTATCTATCTATCTATCTATCTATCTATCTATCTATCTATCTAGCCGCTTACGATTTTGTGCTCTCCTGGCCGTTTCGCTAATCGGATGTTTACCAAAATTGGTATGCCACATCATGACTACATGGCGAACATAAATGACAGGTCATGTCATGAAAATCATGATATGCATGTCATGAGCGGCATGATTTACATGCCACGGTCTTAGGGCTCTCCTGGCCGTTTCGCTAATCGGATGTTTACCAAAATTGTTATGCCACATCATGACTACATGACGAATATAAATGACAGGTCATAACATGAAAATCATGAGATGCATGTCACGAGCGGCATGATTTACATGCCACGGTCTTAATGCTTTCCTAGCCATTTCGCTAAAGGGATGTATGCAAAAATTGGTATGGCACAACATGACTGCCTGACGAACATAAATGGCAGGTCATAACATGAAAATCATGACATGGGTGTCATGAGCGGCATTTACATGCCAAAGTCTTAAGGCACTCCTGGCCGTTTCGCTAATGGGATGTATGCGAAAATTGGTATGGCACAACAGGACTGCCTGACGAACATAAATGGCAGGTCCTAACATGAAAATCAGGACATGCGTGTCATGAGCGGCATGATTACATGTCACAGTCTTGGTGCTCTCCTGGTCGTCTCGTTAATGGGGTGTATACAAAAATTGGTATGCCACAATATGACTGCATGGCGAACATGGCTGACAGGTCACAACATGAAACTCCTGATATGCATGTCATGGCCGACATGATTTACACGCCACGCGTTTCGTTAACGGGATGTATACGAAAATTGGCATGCTACAAGATGACTGCATCATGAACGTAAATGACAGGTCATAACATGAAACTGATGACATGCATGTCATGAATGACATGATTTACATGCGACGGTCTTGGTGCTCTCCTGGCCGTTTCGTTAATGGGATGTATACGAAAATTGCTATGCCATGACATGACTGCATGGCGAACATGACCGAGAGGTCACAAGAAAATAGACAATGAATACTCTTTACCTGTGAAATAGGGCGCCAGGCTTTGCATCTGCCTATCTCCAGGGCAAGGAGAATCTCAACTTGTGTTACCAAGCCAAGTATTCCGTTTGCGGGCAGGTTCGGTTTTGGCTTTGCAAAGGAATGAGTGATGCTTATTGTTAGATGCAGTATATAAGTTTTGGTGAAGTGGCTCTGAACTAGTGATTGCACGCGTGAAGTTGAGCGTTCTCATCCTAAAGCGCAAAAAACAACAGCAACAACAACGTCAACAAGGAAACGCGCTAACTTACCGTAGACGCGGGAGCGGCCGCAGTTACATTAAATGTGCGACGCTCATACAAAGTTGTATCAGCGACTCCGAATGATTTAAAATGAGAATAACGTACGTGTTGCGAAAGTTATGAAATGGTCATTTCTTTCACGTACTGTTCCTACTAGCAGTTTTGTTGTCGACTGGTGCGCGTCAAGGTTGCTAAGGTTGCTAAGGCGATGAAAACCACTCTAGTTGCTAGGCATCTCCTGCGCGCAACTTATTTCCTTCCGATTGCATCAAAGGCAGCCATATATTTGACGGCGCATCACTGTCTAGGTTTCCCGCGGTTAATATACTTGAGTTAAGTTTACGAACGCTCGTTCATGGGTCGCTTACCTACTTCTAATCAACCAGGAATAGGTTATTTGAGCTTGTTTCGGTAATCGCGAAAAGAAGCGCCGCCATTTTTTTCTGGTATAGGAAGGAAAAGCGAGTAACTTTCGTACAAGCGGCTGCATATTTTCATTTACATAGCAATAAGCTAAAGTAATGTACTTATGTATACAAAAAAGATGTCTTTTTCATTATATTTTCTGATATTGTATAGCGTTTGTTCAGGCGTTTCATCGCTGCTTCAATCGGAGGCGCTTTCGCTCTTATCGTTTCGGCCTGCCATTATGGTTCCTCAGCTCATGCTGCTTTCGCTAATCTCATAACATTTTCTTACTGTGGTCTGTAGTGGAACTTTTTTATTTGTTTCTCTGCCTGCGCACGTGCCGACAGTGCTCAAAACAAAGACAAAAGTGCTTAACTCGAGCTCCGCGGCTACGCGAGAGGTCGGAGAGGAACAGTAAACGAATTCTTTTTCGCTACACGGCGGATGACCAGTAGGCTTATTCAATGGTCCGTCATCACGCATAAGTTAGCGCTGACCTTTCATAACAGCTACAGGGCGGACCGCAATATCCTCTCGTGCTTTCTAGAGATTCCTTCCTTTCTTTTTCATTTTAAATGCGAAGCATTTCTTAGCGAACTTCGGCGAGTTTGAGCGTATCTATCTATCTATCTATCTATCTATCTATCTATCTATCTATCTATCTATCTATCTATCTATCTATCTATCTATCTATCTATCTAGCCGCTTACGATTTTGTGCTCTCCTGGCCGTTTCGCTATCGGATGTTTACCAAAATTGGTATGCCACATCATGACTACATGGCGAACATAAATGACAGGTCATGTCATGAAAATCATGATATGCATGTCATGAGCGGCATGATTTACATGCCACGGTCTTAGGGCTCTCCTGGCCGTTTCGCTAATCGGATGTTTACCAAAATTGTTATGCCACATCATGACTACATGACGAATATAAATGACAGGTCATAACATGAAAATCATGAGATGCATGTCACGAGCGGCATGATTTACATGCCACGGTCTTAATGCTTTCCTAGCCATTTCGCTAAAGGGATGTATGCAAAAATTGGTATGGCACAACATGACTGCCTGACGAACATAAATGGCAGGTCATAACATGAAAATCATGACATGGGTGTCATGAGCGGCATTTACATGCCAAAGTCTTAAGGCACTCCTGGCCGTTTCGCTAATGGGATGTATGCGAAAATTGGTATGGCACAACATGACTGCCTGACGAACATAAATGGCAGGTCCTAACATGAAAATCAGGACATGCGTGTCATGAGCGGCATGATTTACATGTCACAGTCTTGGTGCTCTCCTGGTCGTCTCGTTAATGGGGTGTATACAAAAATTGGTATGCCACAATATGACTGCATGGCGAACATGGCTGACAGGTCACAACATGAAACTCCTGATATGCATGTCATGGCCGACATGATTTACACGCCACGCGTTTCGTTAACGGGATGTATACGAAAATTGGCATGCTACAAGATGACTGCATCATGAACGTAAATGACAGGTCATAACATGAAACTGATGACATGCATGTCATGAATGACATGATTTACATGCGACGGTCTTGGTGCTCTCCTGGCCGTTTCGTTAATGGGATGTATACGAAAATTGCTATGCCATGACATGACTGCATGGCGAACATGACCGAGAGGTCACAACATGAAAATCATGATATGCATGTCATGGGCGACATGATCTACATGCCACTCGTTTCCTTAAAGGGATGTATACCAAAATTGCTATGGCACAACACGAGAGCATGACGAACGTAAATGATAGGTCGTAACATTAGAATCATGACACGCGTGTCATGACCTGCATGATTTACATGCCATGGTCCTGGCGCTATACTGCCGTTTCGTTAATGGGATGTATGGGCTCCGTCTACTGACCAGAGGGCTCTACGTAGCTCTCGTCGGACGGCTCAGTCGCGCACGGTGGAAACCGAGGCGACAGCAACGCGCGCGTTTCTTCGCTGCTTTCTGGGCGTGCTGCGAACCACACGAATGCTCGCGGCGTCGCCCTTTGGAATATTTGCCGCAGGTTTGGAGCTCTCGTCTCAAGGGAAATGAAAGAAGGTGGGACGGGTGGTCGCAGCTGCTATAGAGTTGGAGACGCGCATCGCGTTTGCGTATTTCCCTGTCACAGTCTGCCCAATTTTGCTTCTTCTCTCCGCCAGGCCGTGCATTCTGGCGCTGATGTCGCACATGGAAAACTCGACTGCACGGAGCCTATACAAAAATTGGTTTGGCACAACATGACTGCATGACGATCATGAATGGCAGGTCATATGATGAAAATCGTGACATGCATGTCATTAGCGGCATGATCTACATGCCACTCGTTTCATTAAAGGGATGTATACCAAAATTGCTATGGCACTACACAACTGCCTGACGAACGTAAATGAAAAGTCATAACGTTACAATCATGACCTACGTGTATGAGAGCCATGGTTTACATGCCACAGTCTTGGTGCTCTTGTGGCCGGTTCGTTAACTTCATATGCACCGAACTCGGTGTGGCGAGACAACAATGCAAATCCATTTTACGTTCGTGATGGGTGCTTCGCATTTCCTTGATTCCCATTGTACGTGGGATCTGCCAATTTTAGGGGCGAAGCTCCTTAAAGCGGCACCCGTTCGTCCCTCGTCGTAGTCGTAGTGCGTAACCAGTCTTACGCTTTGACCTCCAAGGTGGTGCCGGTGGGAGATTTCTCCTGTGCGTTGTTGAGCAATAAAAAATTCGCAGCGTGCTCGTTAACTAAAAGCCGAATTCTTCTGTCCCTCATTCCCCATTAGCAGCCATTGGCAAGTTCCAATAGGAAACGTTAGTAGAAGTAGTAGTGTAAAAGTTAACTAAAAGCCGACTTCTTCTGTCTCTCATTCCCATTAGCAGCCATTGTTTACCTCCAAGGTAGTGCCTGGTGAGATTTCTCCTGTGCGTGATTAAACAATAAAAATTTTGTTCAAAACACCGTTGATTGATGAAATAAACCAACGAAAGACGCCAGATGTTTTCTAAAAGCAAAACGAAAAGACGCCAGATGTTTCTAAAGCAAAACGAAAAGACGCCAGCTGCTTAACGAAAGACGCCAGGTGTTTTCTAAAGCAATGGTTTTATATTCAAAACCATATCGCGATACAGGTTTGTCAATCGTTTCACGTCAATTTTATCGGGCGAATTAACGGAAGAAATTTCACGGTTTAACCGATGATTACTTCCAGGAGCTTCGCCCAATCTCATCATCATTCACCTCGTGGATCTGCCGTCAATTTTTTTGTTTTGTTTTCGCGCAGCACATTCATCAGTGGTTCTGCAAGGATATGAAGGATCTGAAGTAACTTTTGTTGTCACTCGGCGATGAACCAAATGGTGCTATCTTACGTGCATGCGGGTATTTTGTTTCAATATATGTTAGAGGCTGCTCTTCATTTCTTTCCGCGAAAAGAAACTTGCTCTTTATCTTTGCTGAATCTACTTGCGGCGGCTGCATTTCGATGGAGGCGAAATGTTTAGGCCGTTGGCTGTGTGGTGTCAGTGCACGTTAAAAAACCCCAGGTTGTCGAAATTTCCGTAGCCCTCCACTACGACGTCCCTCATAATCAGAGCTGGTTTTGGGACGTTAAACCCCACAAATCAATCAATCAATCAATCTACTAGCATGCTTGTCGCACATATCGATTTGGCTAGAGAGCATTCCGGCGATCATTCTGTGGTGGCAATAATGACTTTGAATAATAATTAACGGAGCGGGAGCCCCACAAATCAATCAAGCAGCAGCGGCCGCTTTCGTTCCGAATTGAATATAGAGTTAGATGTGCGACAGCCGCGGTGCGCTTCACTTTTCAACCTGTGCTAGAGCACATTTTCGCCCGTTCGTGCTCTCAATATTTCTTTCACCTGCACCTGTTCATTTTTGATATTCCTTGCTGTATTTCGACCATTTTCTAAGTGTGACGCATGGCGGAAAATGTCTGAGATGCGAGCAAATACACAACGGCTCCCGCGAGCCTACTCCGACCACTTCACAAAATCACAAGCCAAAACGAGGCCGTTGTGGTCGTGTATCGCGAAACAAAGCTAAGTACTAAAAGAGAAATAGTCATTTGCTGTATAATTTCTTAAATGTGCATCTGCGAATTAGCAACAGCCCAGTTACGCAGCAAAATCTCCATAAATAGGAGTAATTTTTTGGGCTAGCATGTTTACAAATTGAATGGAAATCTATCTTTTTTTCATGGTGTGCGAAATATGGCGATATGCTGGTCTTAACAATGTTTTCATTATTCACAAATTTGTGTTAGTGCGACACATGGCTTCTGCAATACCACAGTGTCTACAGCAGTTGAACGTGCCGTCCTCTGTGCAATGTTCTGTGTACGAGAAGCTGTATGGAGACGTCTCAAGCATGTGTGATAGATACAGGGTGCGCCAATATCTTATGAATATACAAGATAGTCAGCTCTAAAATCTTATCGCGTCGTGTATCCTTTGCGATACGTTGCTCATAAATACGTTGTGTCCTTTGCAATACGTTGCTAACAAAAGCAGTGTAAACACCCATTTTCCTGAATGCTTCTGTTACTTTCCAAAAGAAAACTGTCGGACATCATGGTGTGCTCGTTCACCCATAAAGAACAGGGAAATATACTCAAACAAATGTTCTCGGCATGTGTTAGTAGTTCAAGAGAAATTAGCAGCTGTAAACTGCTGAAATAAATGTCCGAAAGCAAAAAGAAAAAAAAAGACCAATAGGAGCGATACTGCTGTCCTACGCGGCTGCAAAAGACGGCTGCGTAATCGTTGAGTGCATAGTAGACGACACGCGGAACGGCGTTTCTTCCGCGTACATTAAGAGAAATGCGTTGTCATAGCGACATCAGTGATTTCCTTTTTACTTTCTTAGCTCAAATACCAGTGGGGCTGTTGGCGCTAGTGGTGCAATACCTGCTTACCTGGGGGGGTTCACTAGCAGACATAGCCCTGTCTCAACGGTTCCACTTTTTGTTTCCGTCGTCGTCATCATTTTTGCCTTTATACTTCTCTTTCTTGGTTGCTCGCTAATTTTTTACTCGTGCTCCTTTCCTATTGCTCTCACATTGTCTCCCATTTATTGTTGAACGGTCACACCTTCTTTATCCTAGCTGATACTTATTTGCACGCCTGGCCTGAAGCATCGAATAATGCACCACAAACATGGAAAGCAGAACTTCCTATTTTAAACGTCAGAGCTTAGTGAAGGAAAATGTTCTCACATGTCTTTCGAAACTTCAGTAGTTTGCAAATAATTAAAAAAAGAACGACGTTCTCACTAGTGGCGTAAGGCTAGCGATGTAGGAAAGCTGATGGGCACTTGGTTGGTCCGGCTTTGTTTTCGGCATAGCATTTCGGTCATGGTCCGGGGCTTCGGGAAACGCCTAGCGAAGCAGTTCGAGGCCCAGCGAATGCTTCTTCATGTTTCGCACCGAGATGATCACAAAGAGGTTAACGTCAAACAAGCGACGGTGGGATACTGCACGTGTGGCGTCGGTCTGACGCCGTCCCAACCCTTTGCTATAGTACACTAGGTACGCCAATGCAATTCTAGGAGCGGCTTGGACGCCACGAGGGGACGCACGCTCTCGTGGGGTGAAGCCAATGCCACCTAGATGTCTAGGTGGTGTTGGTGAAGCTGTGCACAAACGCATAGGCTCCGTGCAGTCGAGTTTTCCATGTGCGACATCAGCGCCAGAATGCACTGCCTGGCGGAGAGAAGAAGCAAAATTGGGCAGACTGTGACAGGAAATACGCGAACGCGATGCGCGTCTCCAACTCTATAGCAGCAGCGACCGCCCGTCCCACCTTCTTTCGTTTTATTTCCTTTGAGACGCGCGCTCCAAACCTGCGGCAGAACTGTTCCAAAGGGCGACGCCGCGAGCGTTCGTGTGGTTCGCAGCACGCCCGGAAAGCAGCGAAGAAACGCGCGCGTCGCTGTCGCCTTGGTTTCCACCGTGCGCGACTGAGCCGTCCGACGAGAGCTACGTAACGCCCTCTGGTCAGTAGACGGAGCCCATACATCCCATTAACGAAACGCCTGGCATGTAAATCATGCCGGCCATGACACGCATGTCATGATTTTTATGTTATGACCTCTCATTTATGTTCGTCATACAGTCATATTGTTGCATACCAATTTTCCTACACATCCCACTAACGAAACGGCCAGGAGAGCACCAAGACCGTGGCATGTAAATCATGTCGCTCATGACATGCATGTCATGATTTTCATGTTATGACCTGTCATTTACGTTCATGATGCAGTCATCTTGTGGCATGCCAATTTTTTTGGCATACATGCCGTGAACGAAACGCGTGGCATGTAAATCATGTCGCCCATGACATGCATATCATGATTTTGATGTTGTGACCTGTCAGTCATGTTCGCCATGCAGTCATATCATGGCATACCAATTTTCGTATACATCCCATTAACGAAACGGCCAGGAGAACACCAAGACCGTCGCATGTAAATCATGTCACTCATGACATGCATGTCATGATTTTCGTGTTATGACCTGTCATTTATGTTTGTGATGCAGTCGTGTTGTGGCATGCCAATTTGCGTACACGTCCCATTAACGAAACGCGTGGCATGTAAATCATATCATTCATGACATGCATGTCATTATTTTCATGTTATGACCTGCCATTTATGTTCGCCATGCAGTCATAGTGTGGCATACCAATTTCCATAAATCCCATATACACGAAAAGGCCTGGAGGACCCAAGAACGTCGCATGTAAATCATGCCGCTCATGACACATATATCATGATTTTCATGTTGGGACCTGCCATTTATGTCTTCAGGCAGTCATGTTGTGAAATACCAATTTAGCATAAATCACATTAGCGAAACGGCTAGGGAGAGCACTAAGAATGGTGGCATGCATATCATGATTTCATGTTATGACCGACATTTATGTTGTCGGGCAGTCACGTTGTGCCATACCAAATTTCGCATTACATTCCATTAGCGAAACGGCCAGGAGAGCTCTAAGACCGTGGCATGTAAATCATGCGGCTCATGACATGCATATCACGATTTTCATGTTATGACCTGTCATTTTCATGTTATGATTTTCATGTTATGACCTGTCGCAGTGGGTGGTACCTTTTGGATTTGAAATGCGTGTTTATTTTTTCAGCCATCTACTTCCGTTACGAAAGTACGTCGCAGATTTCTTGGTGGACCCCGGCATAAAACACTTTCGTGTTTAAAAAAATTGCTTTTTATGGTTAAGTACGATAACCAAAGTAGCGAGATATCTACCACCAAAATTCTTTGACACTTAAGACAGATATATCGGAGCACGATTGACTTTTCCTTACGCCATGACTGACGACAAATTTGTTTGCAGACAATCCTGTTGCGATCACCGAACAACGCTGCACAAATGTTTACTTGCTCTCGCCGCGTGAGCTGTACTCGTGTTTTTCAAGAATTTTCCGATGTTCACTTTATTTGAGTCATAACTAAGGCTTCTGTGGTTCAAGACGAGAGACCGCTGAAAAAGTCGGCTCACGATATCTTCCAACACAACGGAATAATCGGAAAGGTAGCACACGTGTGACAAGTAGCAAATGTCAGACTCGTGAGTCATATCAAGTCCGTTTCATGAGCTTTGCACTAACTCCGGTCGCTCAGTTGGCGAAAGCAAGAGTGCGCTGCTAGCCCGTCGTGTTTCAAATCGAACGCCACGTGGCAACACGTGCTTCTTGATTTCGCCGAAATGGGGAGGACAAGTTTATGAAAGCGCGTCGCAAGTACTAAAGACAAAGAAATATTATCAAATACCTACACTTTCATAGAACTGCAATTTCCGGGATAATTTATTTATAAAAGTCGCGAGAACCACCAACATTGCTTTAGTATTACGAAAGAAAACTTCATGCTGAACGACCTGCTTTCCGGGTTCTATGTTTTTAATATTTTGTTTCTTCGCTCATCTCGCCCTCCATGTGAACGCCAACGTAGAAAGAAAATGTCAATGCGCTGCCAGATTACTGGGCCCTTTATATAGGCATATCCAAATGAGGCGGTGGAAAGGGCTATATATAATGTCTAGGGCAAAGTAATTTCTTTTCCTTATAACTGGCATAGAAACTCACTTCCTGGAATCCAAGTATTGTTATGCGTATAGGCGCTCACTGCGTCACTCGGTCTCCGCACTCCTATTCGCTCCTTTATTCTCTACGGGAACTTTCGTTTTTCCCGTGAAGGAGCGCTATGTATTGAATTCTACACTGGCCCGCCATTCATATACGGGAAGTACGTGACGAGAAATAAAGTGGTGGGATTGAAAGTACTCCAGAAGAGAGGCTCAATGAGAAATGTACCGAGCCTATAATTCACTTTTGAGCTTATGTTATCCAACATGCTTCTGTAGACGCTGGTGTTCGCATTCGCGTTTCTTGCTTGGTTGTTCAGTCGGTTTAAAGAAAATATAGGAGCTCTGCAGAGGGTCGATTCAGAGGGAGAAATCGGAATCGCGAACGAGGATTATCTAGACGCGAGCTGACTGTATGATCCAACGTGCCCGTTGGACCAATGTCTCTGTTTTCTTTATCACATGCTCTCTCTCTGTCTCTCTGTCAAACACAAACTATTGTGTGTGTGTGCGTGTGTGTGCGTGTGTGTGTGTGTGTGTGTTGTCATGGCTCATGCCAGCAGTTGGGATAAATATTTACGACATCTTGATTCCGAAAAAGAAGCACTCGAGTGTTTAGGCTGCGTCCACATTGCCGCGCTGTTTGAAACTAGTAATTAATTTTGCTTTTGTAGTCTCCTGGCCAGGCTGTAATGGCTTTCAATTTCTTCGGATTGTTTGACATATTTAGTTAATTCAGGAACTTCTCTGTGATTCTTACTCTATTCCGCGCTGACACCTTGCGCATCTCGCGTTTAGCCACCTGTATTATTCTAAATTAGCTGGCGAATTTCACAATGGGATATTTATAAAGAAATAATAACACTTGTAGATACGAGGGCTTTTTTCTTGCTGGCTATCTGTGCCAATAGGGTGTATCAAGAAAACGACACAAAAATAAAGCGGAGACCAACGAATGCAAGCCTATTTTCACTACCTTGCATGCTACTTTCGCTCCGGCATTACCTACCTGCTTTATGGCGGCAAATATGCGAAACGAACGAAATTTAGTAGAGGCTATATGGAGTCCTGTCTGCTTTTCTTCATTTCACTTGAGTCTCCGTAAGCACGGGGAGCTATATGTTGAAAGAATATTTGTTTCTCGGTTACAGCAGAGCCCAGATTATATTGAGCACCGCAGGCTCTAATTGCGATCAGCTTTTGTTCGATGCCTTTCTTTCTTTTTGTGATTACAGGTCATCTTAAACAACAAAACGCCGAAGCCATTGGCTCATTGTCATTCGCCTCACTGTCTAGTAAAATACCGTAGCCATTAGGTTATATATCGCGGCCGTTCTGTGAACCAAGCATATTTTTGCTACATTTATCCTCACGTACCTCGCTTTTATGTACTGCTACCTTGTAGAACGCATTCACAACTGTGATTTGCAGCCGAAACAACGAGAAACAATTATTTTCGTTCAGTGCGGGTGTGCCTCTAATAGCGAGAACACACATAGAAGGTCGTCGACTCATTAGAACAATATATCAAGCGTCCAGGATCCTGGAGTCGCTCGGGACTCCATGCGAGCGTCTCGAGATAATTAACTGCAACACTTCTCCTTCCGGGCAGTATTACGAGCGATTATTTATGACCGAGCGTCGACTCTCGGCACGCAAAACAAAATAGATCCTGGAGTGCTCGTTAAGAGTGGCTTGGCACTATCACAGCGATAGTAAACGTGCTGTGGCCGGAGGCGCTGAACTCACACTGCTACATTGCGCGTACTTGGGGCAGCCTAATCTGCATTCGCGCATTTCCCATTAGTCTACGTTCAGTTCCAGCAACTGAACAAAGTTGGCTAAGAAAACGTGGCTAGCTAATTGCTCGCACCATCAGGAAGAATTTTCTTGTTGACCAACGACGAGGTCACTGATTTTGGTTGTCTGTAGAAAGCACAGTGCTATCCTTCGGCTGTTTACGTACTTTCAGACTTTACATGGTTGCGCCATTTATCAAGCACCCACGTTTGCGGGGCAATTTACGGTTGAGGTGGCAGGGTTCTGGCATCGGGACGAAACTTGAGTTTTGTACGACGTACCGTGCTGCTAAACAACGACTGGAGAAAGGCATGGTGGTATGTACAGAGCGCTATTACCGAGCGTACCGATCGAATTAGCTAGTGGTATACGAATTTTCATCTGTGGCAATTTGATATCGTTTTCTGTCCGTTCCTTTGTTTACCCCATGCTGACTAAGGTTGAAAAAATTGAGAGTTTGACGGAAACGCGTCAGGTCGGGGTGAAAAATGAAGGAAACGAAATACACCGACCAAATACAAACTTATAAGGAAACGACGTTTCAGTTTCTTTACGGAAGCCTTGTTCACAATCAGGCCAAACAGCTTGCATTGTCTCTTAATTGGTTTCAGCACGTGACGCAAGCACCCCGCGTAGGACGAGGGAAGGTCGCCGTCATTGCAGTTCGGTGTTTTTATTGTAGATTCTATCTCTAGCGATCTGAGATACAGGCATGACTTCCAGTTTCTTTCTTTCCCCATGATACTCGCGTTTATCCAATCAATGATGTGATCAGTCATATCTGCATGTTCGGCCAGTGCTTTAGATGCTTTGGAGGCCACTTTCATCTTTTCAGCATCGTTCTGATGCTGGCGCATGCGCTGTCTGAAATTGCCGGTTTCCTCCATATAAAGGTTATTGCCCCATTTTGTGGTCACAGACACTGCAGGTTTTCTTCCTGAATTCGTGATGAAGGATATGAAAATCCTCTTCGTCTTCTCCAGCTGTCGAAAGTTGTGGTGTCCAAGCTGAATTTGCAACTGCATACGTGAAAGTTGGCATATAGAGGAACAAGGGCACCTCCAAAAAAACGTGATGACTTCCGTGGTTTTACGTGCCAAAACAACGATTTGATAATGAGTCGCAGTAGTGGAAGGCTGCGGCAATTTCGACCGCTTTCGGACCTTTAGCATGTACTGACATCGCACAGTACACGGGCCTCAACGTTTCGCCTCCATCTAAATGTAGCCGTCGCGGCCGGGATTCGGTCCAGCGATCTTGGGAACAGCGGCCGAGTGCCGCAACCACTGTGCCGCCGTGGCGGAGCTACGAAGTTTCGGTAATATAGACGGCAAGCTACGTTCCTTAAGGTTTCATCTTGCTTTGTGTTGCCTGCGTTCTCTGAAATAATCGCGCTAACTCGTAGTGGGGCTTTCGGCAAGCAAACATTTCGGGTAGTACAGAAATGAAACACTTACAAAAATGACCAGAACACCGCCGATATATCATAGAGAAACCTTTGAATAGAGTATATTCTTAGGAATATCTTAGGATAGCCTTAGGAGTATCTTAGCACTCAAATTCGCCTTTATGGCTCAGATGAAAAGTTCCCATTAGAAAGTGCAGCTGCAGCGAACGCTTTCATAGGGCCTCTTCGTAGACGCAGAAATAAAAACGACTGGTAGCATCATTCCGGGTGTTTCACGCGCTTTCCACTTTCCGGCGGGTAATCCCAATTGCTTTGTTTTCCTTTAAAGTTCTCGTAAGGTTGAGCATAATCTCGCTTTGAGATAGCGCACGCTTACGACGGTCGACTGCTCAAAGTTAGACTGCGCCATCAGCCTCAGCAATGGTTAAGGAAATGGCAAGATGGTACTGTAAGCATGCTGCATTTTTACACACCTTATTCATATTCCTTATTTGAATCTCAGCATTTTTCACATCGTAATGCTGCGTTGCCGCTTTTCAGTGTTTAATATTCTATTCTTCGATTCTAGGTCACGTAGTGCAGTGCATATCAACAAGTCAAGCATTAGGCGCTGTACTTATTCTCATTGGTATATGGCACTTTCACCGTGACGAAGATCGCAACATCATACTAAAAACGCTCGCATGATGAGGCCCAAGAGGAACTTCGACAATAGTTTCGGTGGTAGGGCTTCTCTTTGTGCAGTCCAGTGGATCGTAATAGACGCCTTCAAAAATTTATTTTAAATGCGAAGCATTTCTTAACGAACTTCGGCGAGTTTGAGCGTATCTATCTATCTATCTATCTATCTATCTATCTATCTATCTATCTATCTATCTATCTATCTATCTATCTATCTATCTATCTATCTAGCCGCCTACGATTTTGTGTTCTCCTGGCCGTTTCGCTAATCGGACGTTTACGAAAATCGGTATGCCACATCATGACTACATGACGAACATAAATGACAGGTCATAACATGAAAATCATGATATGCATGTCATGAGCGGCATGATTTACATACCACGGTCTTAGGGCTCTCCTGGCCGTTTCGCTAATGGGATGTATGCGAAAATTGGTATGGCACAACGTGACTGCCTGACGAACATAAATCGCAGGTCATAACATGAAAATCATGATATGCCTGTCATGAGCGGCATGATTTACATGTCACAGTCTTGGTGCTCTCCTGGTCGTCTCGTTAATGGGATGTATACAAAAATTGGTATGCCACAATATGACTGCATGGCAAACATAAATGACAGGTCATAACATGAAAATCATGACATCCATGTCATGAATGACATGATTTACATGCCACGCGTTTCGTTAATGGGCCGTATACGCAAATTGGCATGCCCCAACATGACTGCATCACAAACATAAATGACAGGTCATAACACGAAAATCATGATATGCATGTCATGAGTGACATGATTTACATGCGACGGTCTTGGTGCTCTCCTGGCTGTTTCGTTAATTGGATGTATACGAAAATTGGTATGCCACGACATGACTACATGGCGAACATGACTGACAGGTCACAACATGAAAATCATGATGTGCATGTCATGGGCGACATGATTTACATGCCACGCGTTTCGTTAACGTGATGTATACGAAAATTGGCATGCCACAAGAAGACTGCATCATGAACGTAAATGACAGGTCATAACATGAAAATCATGACATGCATGTCATGAGAGACATGATTTACATGCCACGTTCTTGGTGCTCTCTTGGCCGTTTCGTTAGTGGGATGTGTAGCAAAATTGGTATGCAACAATATGACTGCATGACGAACATAAATGACAGGTCATAACATGAAAAGCATAACATGCATGTCATGGGCGGCATGATTTACATGCCAGGCGTTTCAGTAATGGGATGTATACCAAAATTGCTATGGCACAAGACGACAGCATGACGAACGTAAATGACAGGTCATAACATTAGAATCATGACACGCGTGTCATGACCGGCATGATTTACATGCCATGGTCCTGGCGCTATACTGCTGTTTCGTTAATGGGATGTATGGGCTCCCTCTACTGACCAGAGGGCGCTACGTAGCTCTCGTCGGACGGCTCAGTCGCGCACGGTGGAAACCGAGGCGACAGCGACGCGCGCGTTTCTTCGCTGCTTTCCGGGCGTGCTGCGAACCACACGGACGCTCGCGGCGTCGCCCTTTAAACAGTTTGCCGCAGGTTTGGAGCGCGTGTCTGAAAGGAAATAAAACGAAAGAAAGTGGGACGGGCGGTCGCTGCTGCTATAGAGTTGGAGACGCGCATCGCGCTCGCGTATTTCACTGTCACAGTCTGCCCAATTTTGCTTCTTCTCTCCGCCAGGCAGTGCATTCTGGCGCTGATGTCGCACACTCAAAACTCGTCTGCACGGAGCCTATACGAAAATTGGTTTGGCACAACATGACTGCATGACGATCATAAATCACAGGTCATAACATGAAAATCGTGACATGCATGTCATTAGCGGCATGATCTACATGCCACTCGCTTCCTTAAAGGGATGTATACGAAAATTGCTATGGCACAACACGACTGCATGACGAACGTAAATGACAAGTCATAACGTTAGAATCATGATATGCGTGTATGAGCGGCGTGGTTTACATGCCACAGTCTTGGTGCTCTTGTGGCCGTTTCGTTAACTTCATATCTACCAAACTCGGTATAGCGAGACAACAGTGCAAATCCATTTTACGTTCCTTATGCGTGCTTCGCATTTCCTTGATTCCCACCGCACGTGGGATCTGCCAATTTTTTTCTCGGTTTGTTCAGTTTTAAGAGCAAACCTGTTAGTAAAAACATCAAGACGACGATCGTGTGCAAGAACTACCATCATCATTAGCTCTTGTCGACACGAGTGCGCGTGCACTTCTATGCAATGCCCAACGCTTTTACAATCTAAAAGCCTTGGCACAGCGTTTCGCAAAGCTATGGGCTCCGTCCACTGACCAGAGGGCGCTACGTAGCTCTCGACGGACGGCTCATTGTCGCTGACATTTGCCGCTTGGGGTGCACTTATGAGACGCGCGCGCGTTCACGCGCAAGCTGGAGGCGACAGCGACACGCGCGTTTCTTCGCTGCTTTTCGGGCGTGCTACGAAGAAAACCACAAGCTAGAGTTACTGTATACAGTAACTCTACCACAAGCACGCTCGCGTCGCCCTCTGGAACAGTTTCTAGCGCGCGTCTCAAAGGAAACAAAACAAAAGAAAGTGGGACGCGCGGTGTAGATATAGACCTGCTGCTACGTAGAGTTGGAGACGGGCGCATCGCGTTTGCGTATTGTCCAGCCGCTCTGTCCAATTTTGCGGCTTCTGTCCGCCAGGCTGTGCATTCTGGCGTTGATGTCGCACGTAGAAAATTCGACTGCACGGAGCCTATGGCGCGCCATTCAATATCGCTTCTAGTGAAATCGCACAAAACCAATCTGCCTGAATCGCAAGAAAAGTGGTCCTGGACGATCATCCCCGGAACCTTCTTAACGAAAAGCACGCAGATGCGTGGCTTACAACGGCAAAATACTTCGACGTAAAACGTAGCATCATGTTCCGGGTCTCCTCCTCCCCTTCAACCTTTGTCTCTTCGACGGCTAGCACGTCGATATCAGGATCAATTAACAAGCGGTAGACTTGAGCCTGCTTCTTCCTCGAGGCCAAACCTCTAATATTTAATGTAGCGAAAGCAACTGACGAATTGCTAGCCATTGTTATGCCATTAAAGAAAAGGAGGCAGGCCCGGAGCATGGTGCTTACCGTGTACGTCTGGCTTCGCGCTAGATGCCTCCGGTGCCATCCGATGGTACGGCGTCATGTTGCTCCAGTTCCATTGGCGTTCCAGCTGTTCTATTCCGAGATGTACTGGGTCTCGTCCTGGCACTCGGGCGCCGTGCCGCTGTCGACTTCGCTGGTGGTCCATCTACTTTGCTGCCATTGGCTGCGCCCTCAGCAGACTTCTCTAACGATCTCTTGACCGCCGAGCCAGTGTTAGGCACTCGTGCTGCTATTTGCCCGGGCAACTCGGATCGTACCACCACTTCAGTAGTCACCTCGTCTGGTCGACTGTGCTCGTCCGCGGCAGCAGCATTGTCCTCGTTGATTCCCGCTGTTGGAGTTGAACATCGCCATGCAGAAAAGCAGTATTCATTGAGACGCGTCCTGTGGGCAGTTGGGGCAAAATCACTTGGTACTCTTCAGTGGTCCAGTTTCCGCGGCCAGAGAGGGCCGCTGTAGCCGCTCCGACGGAGCCCTGCATCCTGCGCCCGTACACTACGGTGGCCGAAAGCAGAACCCACTGACCACGCCACCAACAGCCTTGAGGTGCGGAGGAAAAGACGGACCTTATATGTATACTAACCGCTTTACAATTTGTATCTAATTGATGTCCGATTAAAGCAAAAGCATTTAAAAAGCAAAATTTATCTTAAATATAATATCGCGTCCCTTTCATTGCACTCTTCATTCTCAGCTGTGGTGCTGCCACCTAGGAACGATAGAGCGAAGCCGCAAATTGTCGCCTTATGCGCGCCGGCAGTTAGCGTTTCGGTAGTTTCGACACCTCTATCGCCGCACTGTCTCCGACGTCCTGCTGGAGCGTTGCTTCAGCCACAGCCGCTACATAGTCTTATGTGACGTCTATGATAGCCAGTGGCGTTGCGATGTGCTCTACTCCAGAAACGCAAAGACAGCCCTCGACCAGCAAATGATGCGCCTTTCGCACAGCGAAGTGTGCGTTCACAAAACGATCCGCTGACAAACACCTCGACTTCGCTTGCAATCTTTCACAGTTTGCGAACGCTCCCGGTTTTTTGCAAGTTTGCGTACGGCGCTAGCGCGTTCAATGCAGTGTCTCCGGAGAAATGTGAGTCGGTCGAGATCTTTCGCTTGTGTGCAAGTGTCGAGGATCCCTGTAGAGTGTCGAGGTGCCCCTGACGTGTACATGTAAGGGCTTCACATGTCCAGAGTACCCAACGCATCTCCCGCCCCTCGATTGCCGCTTATGTGTGAAGACAGGTTTCACTTTCGTGTTTTACCGATTCAGTGACAAAGGGATCAACCACATTTTTTTTCAGTGGGTACTGTTTGATCCACCTTATACTGCGACGTCACACATCCGCATACGGATGACCTGGCCCTTGCCCTCAAGTGGCGCATGCCCATTCCTCACACACCTAGGGAACAGTAAATCAACTCAAGTAAAATCTTTACGCCGTATCGGCGGTGGTATTTGATCCCTAGGCCTCTGATGTCAAAGCAAGCGGCCCTATGCGCCATGCCGGAGGAACATTTATTTTTCACGACCACTTTCTAATACGACATCTAAAGTAGTATTCCAGCCCAACGATTCCGACGCAATGGTGTGTCATTAAGATTCTGTTATGCTACCGTATTGACGTTGATAACTGGCTTTTGGTGTTTCAGTTGTAGTTATTTCATTGCTCATACCTGTGGTTGCCCATTTGTTTATTACTCGTCTGCCAAATTTTCCTTGCTCTTTTAGGATTAAGCTTTTACGTGTTGACAGAGTGAAATTTTTGTATAAAATGGCAGTAAATGAGCTTTAGCTGTTGTGTGCTAGTCTGCTAACTGTTGATTTTTAAATTACAGCGAACTACAAACAATATAATGGCAATGAAAGATGCGGGCCCTTAGATACATAGTGCAGCCGCCCCTACGATGAAAACTTACGTTACTGGATGTCAGGCATGTATTTTAACAATGATTTTAATGATAGCTTGGCGGTTGGTTTATCCCTCCACTGGCCAAGAATAGACCAACACTGTCGTGACGAGAGTAGAACGAGGCTTACACAGAACGCCTTCTCAACGTCATTTCTTTTTCCCGAACCGCGTCACATTGGACACTCTTGCCAACCATGCCATCATGTAGCGACGATGTCCTGTCTACAAATAAACATCACATTCTCACGGCAGACGTTTTTTTTTCATATATTTTCAAGCTTTAGTAGCGCTTCACACCACGCATTTTACAGTGCTCCTATGATTTGTATTTTGATTATTTTTACATGACATTAGTTATCGCATTTGTTACATGCACTCAGCCCATTATGTAACACCCCAGGTAAAGTGGTATTTCAGGAAAATAGACTGACTTTGACCTGCCCCTCTGGCAGTTGTTCTCTGCCAGCACTGGTTGTCAAGTTCTCTAGCCCCTTTCTTCGGGGTATGCATGCTCGACACTGAAGTTTTTCCTGGTTAACTGGGCGAGGGTGCCGTAAGTTCAAATTAGGAGCAGTAATGGATTAATCAATTGAGGCTCATTTTCACTGAGGAATGTATACTGCCTTTTTTCTACAGTTCGTGATCATACCGCGAGACAACAATTCAGCATTCTTAAAACTACTGAAGGCGAACATTCATTTGATGAAGATTGAAAGATTAGCTTTGTGTCAATCAGTTCGCCAAACGATGAAGTTGAGAAACTGGAGCGGTACCCTCTGTTCCGCCCTGTGGGTGCCGCTTCGAAATGACGTCAACACATTTATTTCGAAAACTAGACTATTTCTTCAGGTTTTAAGTGAAAAAAATCAATGAAATAAGCTTTGGCAACAAATAAACGTGCTGTAGCCACAGTTGTTAGTACATTACGAGCGTAGAGCTCACTGCTCTGTATTTTAGGGAGCCAAGGTCGCAATGTGAAGTCTTCTCTTCGGTGATGGCGACTCAAATCAAGCGGTCACTCCAGAGACTTTCGGCAGCAGGGTCCGACGCAAAGAAAAAAAAATTGGAAAGCAGTCATCATAGATTTATCGCACTTGCTGTAGTCATTGCCATCAGGCTGTGCCCAGATTTGCGTAATTTGCATGAAGAAGGATTCCACACAGCACACCTCCGACGAATGCACCCGCAACTAGAAGAATGCTGAATCCGTTGTGGACAACATCTCTAGCTGTCCTTTCCTGTGGCACGTTCACTTCTGAAGCGACGCTCCCGCTCAAGCAATGTCATTGACGGTGGGAGTAGCAACGTCGTTGCCATTGTCTTGCTTGAGGGTTGCATAGTATAGGTTCCTGTGCAGGTTGTTTATGCTTATTACGGGAGTCGCTTCAGTGCACCCGAATGCTTTGTCGTCCTCTCCGAGAACCTTTTCTTGTCCTGTCCTGAAAGAAAAGAAAATAACGGATGACTAAGTTGAAGAACGCTTTATGGCTCAGCTACAAAGATACACAACTCTAGCGCGCTTACAGCACTTCTGTCGTTAAAGTTGAGCAGGTAGCAAATGTGAAGCTGCAAATCAACGAGCACACACATAAACACACCACCTTCTTGACTCTTGAAACAGTTCCTTAAATGACGTTTCGTACAGCACGTACGAATCTTCTTCGCTGCTGCCGCTTTCCGACGTAGAACTCTTGCTGTCGCTCAGAGCGAGGAGCAGTCCCCTGTAGGGTCGAACGACGCCATTCCAAAATATGTAAACAAACGCCCATAGTTATCAGACAGCGCCTAAACAAACGCTGAAAAAAAATCGCCGTGCTCGGCTGATCCGGAAATGACGACACCATATAGCTGGAGTTCCGGCAGAATCCGGCTCTACGAGACGGATCAACGCGGAGCGCTCCGTCCCGGAGAAAGTTGCCCCAAATCGCCCAGTGGAACATGCGAACTTGCTCGGGATCCGCCAGTGGAATTCAAATTCTCGGCCGCGGAGCAAAAAAACTTGCTCCAGATCCGCCAGTGGAATTCGCCATTAATAACTGCACGCTACCTCTTTTTCTTCACACAAGCATTGTGCTCTTGTGCCCATGCCGCGCCGGAGCGTCTTAGCTAAATGTGTCATAGCAGATTTGACGATTTAGCACTCTATGCAGACTAGAAATAGAACGGTTAATATCATTCCCAGAAAATTTAAGATCGCCCATTCGAAGCTGTGCCTTGTAGGCCCTCCATACAAAAGCACTTTTCTTGCCCCTTGAGATCATCTCTGTCACGAGATGTCGACGGCATGATAGGGAAAGAGCGCCTCTGATACATAAAGAACACGTCAGCGATAGAGCGTCTACACGCAGAAGGCGATCTAATACATCGGCTGCAAACTATTAGGTCGTGGATAGCGGGCATGGGGACTGCGTCATTAAAGGGAGACATCGTAACAACAGCCTCTACTTAAGATATTCGGCATGTCACCTTTGAGAATGGGATAGTTCCGAAACACTCACTTCTTCGTGGTAGAGCTCACCGAATAGTGGAAGACCACCACAAGGGCCAGGAGTGCGTAAATCTTTGACAGATTTGTGCCGCTCATCTCGCACGGACCTGAGGGGCTAATTTTGTATCTACTTGATGGCCACGGTGCAGGAACCCAGGGTCAATTTGGAAACAGTGGATCATATTCACTGGAGGGCATTTGCCCTGACAGAGGCGCTAGAAAAAAAGTCTCAAACATAGGAATGCAGTAATTAACAAAGATTGGAGGCGAATTTAAAGAGGTAATTGAGAATCGCGATTTTACGCATAGAAAAAACATGTGGTTGATCCCTCTCTCATAGGAATCGGTAAAACACAATAGAGAAACCTGTCTTCACACATAAGCGGCAATCTGACGAATCGAGGGGCGGGAGATGCGTTGGGTACTCTAGATATTTGAACCCCTTGTATGTACACGTCAGGGGCACCTCGAGACTGTACAGGGATCCTTGACAGTTGCACACAAGCGAGAGCTCTAGAACGACTCACATTTTCGGGAGACACTGCATTGAACGCACCAGTGCCCTAAGCAAACTTGCAAAAAAAAAAAATCCAGGAGCACTTCGCAAACTGAGAAACCTGGCTAGCGAACCCG
The DNA here is from genome assembly GCA_013339685.2 of Hyalomma asiaticum. Classification (NCBI taxonomy): domain Eukaryota; kingdom Metazoa; phylum Arthropoda; class Arachnida; order Ixodida; family Ixodidae; genus Hyalomma; species Hyalomma asiaticum. The sequence goes on along the minus strand of CM023483.1, from coordinate 113,789,029 downwards.
AGCTATTTGTCAGCGGATCGTTTTGTGAACGCACACTTCGCTGTGCGAAAGGCGCATCATTTGCTGGTCGACGGCTGTCTTTGCGACGACTGTATTTGCACATCGCAACGCAAGTGGCTGTCATAGACATCACACAAGACTGTAGCGGCCGTGGCTGAAGCAAAGCTCCAGCGGGACGCCAGAGCATGCGCGGCCATAGAGGTGTCGAAACTACTGAAACGCTAACCGCCGGCGCGCATATCGCTCCATCGTTCCTAGGTGGCAGCACCACCGCTGAGAACGAAGAGTGCAATGTAAGGGGGGCGATATTATATTTAAGAGAAACTTTGCTTGTTAAATACGTTTGCTTTAACCGGACACTAATTAGGTGTAAATTGTAAAGCGGTTAGTATACATATAAGGTCCGTCTTCCGCACTTCAAGTCCGTCGGTGGCGTGGTCGGTAGCGCTTCCAGCTCCGACCACCACATCCTGCCCTGGTTGCGGGTGCGAAACCCAGTGGGTGTTACCTTTCCGATATGAAATGCATGTTTATTTTTTCAGACATCTACTTCCGTTGCGGAAGTAGGTCACAGATTTCTTGGTGGGCCCCGGTATAAAACATTTTCGTGTTAACAATAAAGAGGAACAGTATGCGCTAAGCGGCGCAAGCCTCGGTCACAGCGGAGCTGGGCGACTTCCAGTAAAGTCCAATTTGCCATCAGTTTGCTCTTGCGAGGTATTGAAATGCTTCCCGAAACCGACCCAAGCACAACCGAGGATTTGCCAGATTTTATTGACTATCGATTGACTGTTGCGAGCCTATTGCAAATTGCTATTGCTAACCTATTTTTGAAACTTAGCTTCGCAAGCAAACGCCACCGCCTGGGTAAACCATCTTCTTTTTCCTTACTCTCAATTTCCTTTCCCACCCGCTACTACTAATACTGCGCATGACTGATGCGACGTGTTTGGCATACACCTACTTTCTTTGGCGCATGCCAGTTTCTTTACCCTCTCCATAATCCTTTCCCTCTCATCACTCTCTTATTCTTTCCAGCATGCTATACTATATTGCGCTAGAGTCCTGACAGCCGCTTGGCACATGCCTGCTTTCAAAGGCGTATACACGTTTGTTTACCCTCTGCCGTCCTTCTTTTCTTCCTCCTCACCCTCACTTACCTTTCCCACCTCCTTCTTATACTATCCTGCGCATGGCTATGTTATGATACTAGCTGCTGGCACAATCGCTGTTTGTGGAGCATACCCATTTTCCTGCAATGGGAGTTGCGGCGCACGAACTCCGAATAGCTACAACGGCTTCGCTGTTGAAAGCTTGTTTATTGGTTTAGGGAAAGCAGTGATAGACTTCACAGCATAGGTCAGAAATCGATCTAGCCAAGCGTAATATTTTCCTCTGGTGTCCCTTTAACAAGTCTCCACGCTGGGAGCACATCTCCCCCGGGGTTTCTGGGTATACCTACCTTAGACCTTGTGCCTTTTTGTTGTCTTGCAAACTATAAAGACTCATTGCCTTTGTTACTCACGTTTTTTTTTTTGTTCTTTTCTCCATACAGATGCCCATGACGTTTTACACTGTCTCTTTTTCTTCGTGTGAAGTTCTCTCTTATCTCTTGTTCCCTAAAGGCGAATGTTCTTCATCGCTCACGTGTCGTAATAACCAAGTGTGCGACGCCGGATTACATGTTTAATCCACTAGCTAGATATATATCATCAATTAGGTGTTTTTGTTTACCGACCACGTTATCCATTCCTTAGCACTTCTGTCTTTAGAAAAAGAGCAGCAATAGCGAGGATGCCTTTTTACTATTCTCGAAAGCTTCACTTTCGCGTTATCACTGAGAAGCAGCTGCTGTGGAGAGAAGATAGGAAAACAAACATGTTGAAAGGATTTTCTTTATACGTCGCTTTCCTTTAAAGCATTCTTGAAGCAGCTTCCTAGCTTCGATCTCTCCTTGGTTTTGTGGGAGGAGATTTTTTATACGTTGTATTCTTTTTGTCTCTGTTAACATTTCGTGATCACAAAGAGAAAAGGCAAACAACTGATGAAACCTATCGGCACTTCAACTTGTGTTACCATTCTTTAGTGTCCTTTTTGCCTTTCTTCCTCTTTTCCTCTCCCTTCTGTGTCAATAAAAATGCCGCTCCACAAATTCTGTGATATTTGCTTGTCCGGTGACAAAGAAAACATTCGTAAGCTCTTTACGACGAACCGTAGCGGCAATATTCAGTTTCTCCACATATATTGTCACGTGGTCGTGACGATTAAGGGATGCAGTAAGAAGACTGCCAGTGATAAAACCTTTTTATTCGCAATCTTTTTCCAAAGAAGGAAAGCAATTCTGGCTATAGAACGATAGCAGCGGGCACATTCGTGGGTGCTCGATAAGAACTGCTGAGCGATGAAATGCGTAAGCTTTTGTAGATGCGTCGCTAGAAAATTCTTGTGTTAGCATTGATGGCTGCGTACATTCAGGCAGGCGCTCAAGCATACGCGTCTGGCATGCAAATTCCACAGAACAGTCCGCGAGGCGTCATGCAAGTTAAGCTCAGTGTGCGCAGATCAATAATGCATGCAACAAGAAAGGCGGTCCGCGTGAAACAAAAGAAAACAAATGCGCGTGTCAGTATTATGACAAGCCTAACAAACAATACGCCAATATTTTAGAATATGTCGATTACTGCATCGCACAAGTACGCCAATAATAACGGATATTGAAGTCTCGTAAGTTGAATAAACAGGTATCAAAGATCAAAGAACGTATCAATATCGAAAACACCTCTTAAACCCTGCATAATGCGTGCACAGCGTTTGAAGTTATACATCGTTATCATGAGCAGCAGCAGCAGCAGCAGCCTATTTAGGTCCCCTGCAGGACGAAGGCCTCTCCCAACGATTTCCAATGCACCCTATCCTGAGTGAGTTGGTTCCACTTTATGCCCGCAAACTTTTTAATTTCATCGCACCATCTAACCTTTTGCCTGCCTATGTTGCGTTTTCCCTATCTTGGTATTCATTCTGTCGTTCTTACTATCTATCTGTTATCCTTCCTCCTCGTGACATGTCCTGCCCAAGTACACTTCTTTCTTTTAATTGATATAATAATATCGGCTACTCCTGTCTGTTCTCTGATCCATTCCGCTCGTTTTTTATCTCTTAGCGTTACCCCTATCATTTTTCTTTCCATTGCACGTTGCGTGCTCCTTAGTTTCATCTCTAGTTCTTTCGTTATGCTCCACGTTTCTGCACCGTACGTTAGTACTGGGAGAATGCAGTGATTGAATACTTTTCGCTTTAGTGAGAGCGGTAAGTTTCCGGTCATGATTTCGTGACGCCTTCCGAATGCGCTCCAGCCCATCCCTATTTTACGGAGAATTTCTTTTTCATGGGTAGGAGTTCCTTATATATATATATATCTATATATATATATATATATATATATATATATATATATACGGGTGGCCGGTGAACAGTTCTCCAGCGCGAGCAGTCGGTATTTTCCAATCAAGAAACTCGCTAGAAGACCCTGCCTGCGCCAATGTTGTCTCTCCCGGGTGAGGACGCGTTCTCCTTCTTTGCGAGCTGGTACAGCGTTCATCGAAGAAAGAGCGTTTGATTGATTGATTGATATATATATATATATATATATATATATATATATATATATATATATATATATATATAAACACTTCGAAGCGGAGGACGTGCGAAATGAAAACTTTTTATTTTTCCAACGTTTCAGCCGGGGACCGGCCTTCATCAGGGAAGGCCGGTCCCTGATGAAGGCCGGTCCCCGGCTGATGAAGGCCGGTCCCCTGATGAAGGCCGGTTTCCCTGATGAAGGCCGGTCCCCGGCTGAAACGTTGGAAAAATAAAAAGTTTTCGTTTCGCACGTCCTCCGCTTCGAAGTGTTTTGATTCTGCTGGATCCAAGGACACTTCCTTCTTCATATATATATATATATATATATATATATATATATATATATATATATATATATATATATATATATATATATAGGCACTGGATCTTTACTTGCAATGAAGTGCCGGTGGGATATTTCACTTGTGCGTAGTTGAACCGTAAGGATTCGTAGCGTGCGCGTTAACTAAATTAATCCGGAACTCGGCACGACCTACGATGAACCTCCGGAGCTTCGCCCACTCATCATCATTCACTCCGTGGATATGCTGTGAATTTTTTTCAATCAAGAAACTCGCAAGAAGACGCTGCCTGCGTCAAGCTTGTCTCTCGCGGGTGAGGGCGCGTTCTCCTTCTTTCCGAGCGGGTAGCGCGTTCATCGAAGAAAGAGCGTTTCCATAGTCAACGCGCGCCTTTCGCTCTCTCTGTCTCTCTCTCTCTCACAAGACAGCAGATCGAAGAGTGAGAGAGCTCACGCGCCGACGGCGCGCCTCCCATACGCGCCCTCCTAGTAGCGCGTTCCTAGTAGGTAACGCGCTACTACAACGGACGGACAGACCCAAACCTTAAGGAGCTTCGCCCCTAAAACTGCTGAGAGAGAAGTAGACTTTATTTATACACGCCGGCTGTTAGCCTCAGATGGCGGCTCGAAGTCCTTGAACTCGTTGCAGGGCTTTTTTCAGGCGAAGAGTGGAGGAGTTGTTTTAGGGTCGAAGCTCCTTAGGGTGTGGGTCGTTCCCTCCTCTGTAGTAGTATGTGTGTAGTAGTATGAGTGTAGTAGTATGTATGTAGTAGTATGTGTATAGTAGTATGTATGTAGCCACCTCGCGCTCGCCCTCGGCGCGTGATTCCCGGCGGATATATATATATATATATATATATATATATATATATATATATATATATATATATATATATATATGCACTGGATCTTGACTTGCAATGAAGTGCCGGTGGGAGATTTCACTTGTGCGTAGTTGAACTATAAGGATTCGTAGCGTGCGCGTTAACTAAATTAATCCAAAGCTCGGCACGATGTACGATGAACCTCCGGAGCTTCGCCCACTCATCTTGATTCACTCTGTGGATATGCGTGGATTTTTTTTCACCCCCCCCCCCCCCCCGCGATCAATACAAACCGATCTAATCAAGATTCATCTCGTCGTTGCTTAACGAACGAAATTGCGTAGGACATCGCAGCACGAGCAAAATTAACCAATGAAGAGGAACTTTTGGTGCCTTCCTATTACTTCAGTGCTGGGCATCATGAATGCTAAACTCGTCGTCATGGCAGCTCTGATTGCCCCAACGGGCTGCTACAGGCTCCTTGGTTGGCGCAAAATGCCAGCAATAAAAACCTTGGCCGAGATGGTGGCAAGTTATAGTATCCAGGATGTACCTCAAGACGCTAACCGATGACATGGATCGCTGCCGTCTGCTTCCGGCTTGCAACATGTGGGATAAGCGCGTGGCAATATTGCCTATAGGTGGAGAAACTGGGCTGTGCGACGATTCAATGCGAACAGAAGCAGTGGCTCGCTAGCATATGAGGCAAGAACGAGATCTTCAGGGCACCTTGCTGGTGGTTAAGAAAGCATGACAGTAATCGATACAGCGTAGTCGTTACAGGAGTAGGTAAGGGCGCACTATACAATTTGATGCTTTGAATCAATATGACCGCATGAATCGTATTGCAGGTGTCTGCGTACATGCGCGCCTATGCTTGCGCTGCGAAGGGATACAAAAAGAGGAGCAAAGGAACAAAAAGAAAGCATGCAGATGGATTGCGCTAGCCCCTCTAATGACTTGTTACCACGATGCACTGATAATTGTATAAATTTCGTTTGAGTTCAGCATTTATATCCTCCTATTATTCCGACGGCAATTATATGGAGACTGTCAACTGGGTTTTTCCGTCGCCGTCGGCGTCCTGTCCAGTATGAAGTCCAAATTGATAACAACCCCATGCGTATCGCACCTTATCCCCCGGGACTCGTAAACGCATTCGCTCACGGGAATGCGTCTACGGGTGCCGGAAGGGACGTGCTCGCTTGACGCCGCCGTGCTGGGCCAAGTTTCTCGATGGTGCAAAGTGCAGGCCGCTTAGCGCGGTTGCGCGGTGTGAAGCGCAGGTCAGAAGACACAAAAACAACATGTCTTATACCACGCAGCTCTGCTGGGTCGCTGTCTCTAGCGCTCGACCGTCACAGGGTACTCTACACAACTGCATGCTTACTTAATAAGCCCACGTTCACTACAGTTCAGATTGCCCCTGAAGATGGTACCCTTACCTTGTATACTATATAATGCAATGCTGCCGCATTCACTGCTTCGCCCTCCTGGTGAAACTGTGATTTTTGATAGGCAGCTATCAATAGGAGAATAGCAGCCATCAGCTATATCGATAGGCTGATAATATCAAATTATTATTGTTTTGCGGGGTTTAACGTCCCAAAACCAGCTCTGATTATAAGAGACGCCGTAGTGGAGGGCTCCGGAAATTTCGACCACCTGGGTTTCTTTAACGTGCACTGACATCGCACAGCATACGGGCCTCAACATTTCGCCTCCACCGAAATGCAGCCGCTGCAGCCGGGATTCGATCCCGCTACCCTCGCATCAGCAGCCAAGTACCATAGCAACTAGACCACCGTGGCGGGGCAATACCAAATTATTATCAAGATCTACTGGAACTTGTAGCTTAAATTTGAGTTCCCCATTTTTATTCTGCTACTGATAGGGAGCTACGTGCTTTCTGTGTTTTTCATTTATCATAGATTTGTTTTCAGTCCGTAAAACTTACGCAGCCTTAGTCAGAGGATTTTCCTTAACCATGCCCCCACAAACAGTCTCATGAGCAGAAAGCTCATAAACACTGAGCTGGTCAATGATCATCCCTGCGAATGATTAACTCGCTTTTCTGACAGATCCTAAATCCCAGCAGAAAGGTGACTGCGCCTCCGAGCTACCTAAAGCAAATGCGGCCCTTAGATGAAAGCAAGTGAATATGTTCCAAGGGGTTGGCTTCAACAAGCCAAATGGAAACTGCGCTACAAAGATGCTCTATGGTCCCAGAAAACGAGCAGTGCATCAAGATATCATAAAACAAGGCAGCGATTTCATAAATACTAGCCTTATCTCTTGCCGTACTTTTTGTTTCCACGGTATTTAAACTTTCACAAGTTGACCATGTTCGAAGTTCGACCTAGTCTAACCCTTGCGCTACAGGTGAAGGCTAGTGTTAGTGCCAGCTCTACCGGCGGTACTTACCTAAAGGATATGTTGTTTAGCTAGTTGGTTCATTTCTTGAAGGAGAGTTTCTTGAAGGAGAACAGGCACCGCTGAATACATTTGTCTCAGTATTTCTTGCGAGAGGTTCATTCCAAACAAAGAAAGAACGCCAGTCGTTCCTCTCTGGTGCAGCCAGGCCATGGTGGTCTAGTCACTATGGTACTCGCCTGCAGATACGAAGTTCGCGGGATTGAATACCGGCAGCGGCTGCTGCACTTCGATGGAGGCGAAATGTTCAGGTCCATGCACTGCGCTATGTCAGTGCACGTTAAAGAACCCATTAAGTTTTTCTGGAAGGGTGGTGAACTCGTACTCTTTCACACCTTCTCCTTCCTCCTATTTCTTTTGTTCTTAGTGGAGCAGAGCTCCCCCAGCTGATGTTGCCGCTATGAAGTAGGATTGGGTGAAAGTGTTTCCCCTACTGCCTGCCTCTCGTAGCGTCGTCTTTTCTTGAAGGACGGAGACCAGCCTTTCATGCACACAGGCACAACTCGACTTTATATACAAGATGTATATACATAATTACAGGCAGTAGACCAGTTTCGGAGTATAAGGTGGCACCATCGCTTCGATTCAGCCAGAGCCGACCAGTGCATATCACAGCTCATACGACCAGAATCAGCACGTGGACTATCACTAGATGTCCTCTGTAGCACTATCCGCTGCAAGCTCACCAAAATTGAATCTTCCATCTCTCATCGGACAGGGACGAAGGGCCTCCTTTTAATCCCTTGGTTACTCTGTCCCAAAATTTCTGACGGCAAATCACAACCGTTTTCACGCATTGGCACTCCTACCTCCCCCTGTCCCATCCCGTTTACTGCACACTAGGGGAGAGGCGAGATGGGTCAGTGCCGTAAATGATGCAACTTAATAAAATTAAACATACAGAAACAAATATCCACGACGACGCCAATCCGTCAACCACAACGTTGTCCTGATCTATGCACGTCGCTCCCACGTGCACCTATACAAAGGAACGCCCCACGGCGACGCGATGCTCACACAAAGCAGTTTAACCAGCAAGTCCGTGCCGAGTCTAGGGTTATTGTCCTTGCAGCATGTTGAGCAGGTAACAAAGACTCCCCGAAACGCTACCGGAGGATCGAACTACACGTTTCGCCGGGGCTGTCAAATATCCGTCAAACCGGCTGCCGAAAGTCGCGCTGTCGCACTTGCATTGCTGTACGACGAATTTAACAATGGTTGCCGTCGTCACCGCATGTTTGACACGTTGCTGCGCGCATTCGCTAGCGCAGACTCCCGGGCATCGGACTAGCGTAATGAACCACTTGCAAAAGTCGGGGTGCCACCTAGCGCGAAAAGCTGGAAGCGCCACCTGGTTGGAAAAGAAACCGCACTCCAGCCTTCCTCTCGTACGGCGGCACCACGCATGACGAGATTTTGTCACGTTTTGTGAAGTCTAAATGCGTTTTCTTTGGTTTTTTTTTCTCTTAATAGAATATTACATTTCCCTACGTTCGTTAGAAGTCCTCAATCCCTTGCCGTTTTTCGCAAGCGGGTCGTACGACTGTCTTCTCCAGGTGCCGGAACGCCATCTACGACGCACGACGCACTCCTCACACAGGCGTTTAGATCGTTTGCAGGGCGCACCGCGGGTACGTTTTGGAAAAGAAGGTTAAGAACGTAAAACTTAACAGATACACCGTAGTCCTATATTTGTCGCTTTATAAGCGCTTGGCCTCCTTCAAGTCAGGCATTAGCTGGTGACATGATTCGCGAAAGTGGCGACACTGGTCATCACAAATGTGTGATAACATAAGTTGCAAATTTACAAGGAACCGCGTGCAAGCTTAGCAGGTAATTTGTAGTGCTATTAACATCGATCCCCGACGGGTGACGTGCATATCCATGGTGCGAAACGCTAAAATGCCCGTGTACCTGATAAGAGCACACGCGTTATAAAGAACGTCCGCGCCGAAGTTAATCTGAGCCGAGTTTCCCGCTATGCTACCTGCCTTAAAATCACATCATGCATGGTTACGGCACGGAATACCCAACACTTTAACATTTTTTTTTATTATTATGCAGATGTATATGTTCTCGTTTATTCGACCGGTATTGGTGTCGTGAACGGCTTGCCACAACTGCGGAACGCTCGTAGTTCGTTTGCAAATTCAGTTAGATTTGCATGCGTAGTCGATCGCTATAAAAAGAAAATGAACACTAATGGTTTCATCGTGCTTTCTGATAACAAAGTGCGCGCCACAGATAATACAACGCGGTTGGATGCCATCGCATGTCTCGCTTCACCGCTGTCGTCCAAGCCGTTTTCTCTTGGAAGCAACAATCGCGGGAGGAATTTCGGAGAAATTACTACTTTCTCTCTCTATCGAAATATTTACTGCAGGTGGAAGCTGTGCGTTTTCAGGAATATGAGGCACGCAAACCCTTGGGGCGTGAGGCACGTCGCGCTCGCTGCCTATTTGTTTTCCAACGAAGCCGACGACGCCGGCTCTAGCGCATGCGCAGTCGTACTTATGCAAGTGGTCCATTTTAGTCTTTTTGCGACGACCATTACGAACACTAGGTTGGCGAATTTTCCGGAGCCCTCCTTATGACGTCTTTCACAATCACGCCGCAGTTTTGGAACGTGAAGCCCCAAAATCAATGTCTGGTGCTATCCATACATAGAGCCCCATGGATTCATGTACTATCATCATCATTGTTTATATGCAATATGGCCGCTGCGTTTCTGGCGCCTACGCCTGGTCGCGGTGCTAGCTCGCTGCCCTTTCGGGGCAGTATTCGCGTGTAGGGTACTCTAACGTGCGTACAAACATTCGTATTATGCCACCAGGTGGCCGAGAGACCTCGACTGGCAGTAAAAACACCAAAAAAGTAGGCATACAATGTTTATTGGCAATCGCAAATGAAGCAGCGTACAGTACGTCACTGTAAGCAAGAAACCCAAATGGCTTTCTGGGTAATAAAATTGCAAGATGAAATTGAGCAAATGTGTCTCGTCGCGTTCATTCAGAGTATCGCTCAAGGCATTCGGAAATAAGATGAGGCAATAGTGATGTTGGGCTGGCCGCGTACTGTGTCGCGTTTCACACTACATATCTATGCCCCGCCACGGTGGTCTATTGGTTATGGCACTGGGCACTCGGATGCTGATCCGAAGGTCGCGGGATCGAATACCGGCTGCGGCAGCTGCATTTAGATGGAGGCGAAATGTTGAGGCCCGTGGACTGTGCGATACCTGTGCACGTTAAAGAACCCCAGGTGGTCGAAATTTCCAGCGACCTCCACTACGGTGTCTCTCATAATCAGAGCTGGTTTTGCGATGTTAAACCCCACAAATCAATCAATTACTTCATTCATTGTACAATTGAGCAAGATCAGCGACTGTAGCTAGCATGGCCACGTACTGGGAAATGCCTGATGCGTATCGTCTTGAGTCTTAATCCGCTAAATAACACTGCCGCAATGCTGATAAACGGAGAGATAAAGCGTTGGCTTTCAGCGCCTCATCGTCGCCGATTTTGTCTAGTTGATTTACGTTGTTCCCAACGGCCGCTCTAAAGTCATTCGCCCTGGCACTTATCGCACAGATCCCGCAAACACCGCAGAGGATTCAATTTCGCAAACCCTCTGTTGTAGCCGGAGTGAAATTGAAGGTTCCTTTTTCGCTTTTCACTCGAAGTTTCTGCGTCCCTTACTGATGAAGTAGTTTCTTGTCATTTGCAAAGCTGCCCTAGCGCTTCAAGTTCTGAAAGTGATCCTGGGCTCTGTGGTCTCGTTTCGGGCAGTAAATCAAGAGTTGGTGACCTTGACAGTCGCTTGCTTTGAGCAGCGATTAGTTGGACGCAATCAAGCGCCAATGTGGGCCTTTCGCTGCTCGAATTTTCCAACTAAACTTGAAAAGAGGTCGTTAATAGCCGCCCAGTCTCACTAGGAGAAGAGTAAATAGTGCCACATGGTGGTGATTATCTGCGACTGCCGGAACGGCCCTCGTAATTAATCATGTGCACCGTAGCACCATTACCATCAGCGCGATTTAAAATCCGAAATTTGTTCCACGACGTCCTCAAGGCTACTGTGACCGCGCTGTGCACTGCTTTTTATAGACGAGCGATCTAGTTAAGGTTATCTTTCTGCTGTTTCATGTGTGTGATCACTACGATCAGTAACCACAAAACTATAAATAATTCGGACGCTTTGCTTCGGTCTCTTTATTTCTAGATAGTGACTACGTTTATGAATTTGCTTGCGGGATAGAATGGGTTTAGTTATGACGGATGTATTGTAAAGCAGGAGCACAGCTGTTGTCACGAAGCCTTTATTCGTCCGAGCCACACGCTGCACGAAGACGACGCTCGCAGTGATGATGGTTATATACAGATGAAGATGAAGAACGATGAATATTTTGCTCACAGTATATTCAAAAAGGCTCGGTATTGAATCAACTAACTTTCCTGAAAAGCTGTATGTGCAGTTTTCGGGGCTGCATGCATTGGCTCAGAAATATTCGACGGCTTGAACACTGGTGACACCTTAACGGCAGTTTCTGTTAGAGGCTGCACCCAGGACCCGGGAGCAAAGCGCGTGGGGAAGGAAGGCTAAGGGATTCCAAGGTAGAAAGGACTCTTTTACAATGTCATGCCTCATTTACGCTTACGTCTCATTTACGTCTCAGTTTTACGTCTCATTTTGCAATGTCACGTGCGAACTTTGAGGTTACCCTTTAAGCCCGACATAACTTGCGTCCCTATCGGTGGTTATTAGTGCATGTACGGTAGACCTAGATGTGTCGGCTGTCTGCTGTTGCCGGCCCGTGTAAACTCTCCTCGCCCAGTTTAAGTGTGAAACCACAGAGGAATTACATTGTTCTTGATGCCGATGTCTTTGCGCGTGCGTTTCTTTTTTCTTTTTTTTGCCCGTTCTCCGCATAAATCTAGTGCGCAGTGAAAGGAATTTGCGTAACATGGCGATAGGAAAAAAAGTGAGCGTTAATGTATTGCGTTCCTCAAGTCAGCTCTTGACAAGTATGCATGCAAATGCCGGAATGGCAAGGCCATACACACTGCAATATTAAATGTGCACCGTTTCATAGCAAACTACAGAAACTTTGGCCGTATCTATCTATCTATCTATCTATCTATCTATCTATCTATCTATCTATCTATCTATCTATCTATCTATCTATCTATCTATCTATCTATCTATCTATCTATCTATCTATCTATCTATCTAGCCGCATATACGTGCCTACACTCGTGTAGCTGTCTAGTTCACTTGGGATACGCTAAAATTGGCATGGTGGAGCATGAAGGTATAAGGAACATGACTGATTAAAGCTGACGTCACTAATACAATATGCTTGTCATTCACGTGAAGCTTAACGACAGTACGCTCACATGGGGCACATACCCGCCAGAGGAACACGGGTATGTGCTACGATGACTGAAGGATAACACTACAGCGTCAGTCATGTCAGTCAAGGAACTGCAAAAATGGACATTGGAAATTTGATGATAACACACTTCGGGTTAATCAAACTAGAGAAAGACATACCGTTATTTGTAACTTTCGTACGAAATGTCGACGTAATAGGCGGACACACGAGCATGATGCAAAGAGCGAAGCTGTGTTTGGCGCATTTATCTTGTCGCAATCATTATTATACAACTCAAAAAGAGCCAATAGAACATACAGGTATTTATTGAAGTCGTTTCTGTTGTTTTCTGTGATGTCATATTCAAGAGAAGGAACTAAAGAAGGAGAGTGGTTCCAAGAGCCCTTTCTTTGTGAGACGCAGCCTTTTATGATGCCAAGATGCTTGAACTAAAAAAGTTGCCCGCTGCCAAAACCGTGGGATAAGCGAAGCTGTGAGTTTAGCGCTGATCGTGACGTGACTGGCACGGCCGTCAAGTTCACTGTCACTATCATATGTCACTATTAGTATCACTATCAATATCACTATAAGGTAGTGTGTTTGGGTAGCAAATGTGGGTACTGGGCCGAGGACAAGTTTAACCAGAGACAGGAGTCGGATGACGCGGCTTTCTTTCTTTCTTTCTTTCTTTCTTTCTTTCTTTCTTTCTTTCTTTCTTTCTTTCTTTCTTTCTTTCCTCCTTTCTTTCTTTCTACATGGCGCTTCGCATTATAACTCGAATGCAGCAGTGGGCTAACACCTAGAGTGTGGCTAGTGAGTGGGTCGCTTTTCTCGCTTGTGTGACAACAGACACCGGAAACGGACATGGTGAGCTCCTACATAGCTGCACTGCGCTCTTAAACCACAAGCAACACCACTTAAGTTTTCCTGGGCTCTTTTTACACGTCGGCTTCCTGTCACTGTGTAAACATTCCGAGAAAAACAATGTACAAATACTCCCGCCGCTCTGACATCTTGCGACATTTTTTTTTTTTTTTGAAGATCACCCGTCCTCCAAGATGCTGGTAAAAGTTGAATGAAAAAGGAGGAAAATAATTCTTGCAGAGTACAGCTCCCACAGAATTCCCTGCGCTTTCTCGCGATACCTAGATGTCGGATTCGTTTAATTTCGTCTTCTAGGTTAAAATACAAACTAGAAGAGAAGCGCAGGGGAAGATGGATGCTTGAATCGTTGAACAGATCGTGAAAAACAATGAAGAACAGGTAATGTCGCTGTAGCTCCAGCGACGTTCTCCGTTCTCCACTGTTTTTTTTTTTTCGGTCTGTTCATATACCACATTAAGCGATATGTAGCATTCAAGCACGAGTGGTGTCTTTAGCCATGAAAACACCGTGAAGGCTTGAGAGCTTCAAGAGCACTAGAAAAGTGCTGTCTTGTTTGGGAGAGTGTGCATTTGTTATGTGAACTTCCATGATTTGTTGGTACTTGAAACGTACTAAAGAATATTTTTGGCTTATCGATTACGCAAACAAAAATTGTAGGCACAGTTACTGCATGAGACAAATATGATTTGATTTATTTCTGGGATTTTACTTCCCGAAACCACCTGTGATTATGAGAGACCGTAGAGCGGATCTCCGGAAATTTCGACAACCTCGGGTTCTTAGACGTCCATTGACACCGCACGATACACAGGCTCGACATTTCGCCCTGCAGCGACATGCAGCCGCCGAGGCCGGGATTCGATCCTACCACCTTGGGATCAGCAGCCCAGTGCCATAGCCTCTGGACCACCTTGGCAGGATCATGAGATACGTATAAACCCGATGCAGTATCATTAGATATATATTGCGAGTATCCTTGCCCGTGTCACAATTAAGTTGGCTATTCTACGTGATCAGGCGCCCATAGTAAAATAGAAGCAGCTACATTTTATCTATAAGAAACCACTGCCGTTGAAGATAGCTTTTTAAGAATGCTGCAAAATAACATGGTTTTCCAAAGCATTGCGGACTTTCTAGCATTTTTACTTGTGTATTTCTGAGGACATAAGATAACTGCCCTACATCACGAGTTCTTCGCGAGCGTGCTAAAAGAGGCAAACAGGCAAGGCACGGAGCGTTATTATGGAACAGAAGCTCCGTCACGGTGGCGCAGTGGCTATTGTTCCCGGCTGCTGATCGCGACCGCGGCGGTTGCCTTTCGATGGTGTCGAAATGTGAGGTCCTTGCACTGTGCGATGTCAGTGCAGGTTAAAGAACGTCAGTTGGTCGGAATTTACGGGGCCCTCTACTAGCACGCATCTTATAGTCATATCGTGATCCTGGGACGCGAAGCCCCAGAAATCATTCGATCGATCAATCAATTATTGAATAAAATATGTAACACTGTGGCATAGTTTTCTTATATATAGTTGCTTTGAAGTCTGCTAAATGTATGGTGCGTGGTCGTTTAAACTTATAATAATGGTGGCTGAGAGATTTTCTCATAGTCACATGGGACACTGTGACAGTGCGAACTGAATATGCGACGCCACAATCAGCGGCAGTGGGCTAGCCATTGAGATACAGGGGGTGACAGGAATGTTGCGGTCTGATCGCCATCTTGTTCATTCGAGCGAAAGAATGTTAGCGGCATGAAATCGAATTTGTAGGCCCGTATTCATAAACTTACCTTATCCTTATCGCTTCTTTTTCTTATCTTACCTGTGCCCTTGTCATGCTCCAGGAACAAATTAATCGAGTATATAAAAACAAGTCATTTGATATGATTTCGAACTGATTCATACAGGGAGCTGAAAGGCTGGTTACTGCAGTTGGCTAGGCGGGACAGGCTATGTGAGGTATCTAGCATACTACGTAGTCTAAATCTATTTCAGTCTAATTAAGTATGGAAACAGGAATTAAGGAAGGAAGGAAGGATTGATTACCATGTTAGTACCTGTTGGGCACAAGCGCGCAGCAGAAACCCGAAGGCTCCTCACAGTCGCCATTTTGCACCGACAACGTTCCTCACCCCCTGCGGCGGCCAGGACTGAACAAAGACGGCGTGACAGCCGATATCCCCTGTGGAGATCTGCGGCCAGCGGACAATGGACCGTGGTCTGGGAAGCAAGCGGTGTGCAGCATCGCGGGGGAATCCCCGACGCGTGTTCCGTTGAACTGGAGGGCACGTGATGAGGTCCCGTCGGCTCAGCCCTGCGATCCCGGCACCGAGCATGCTCCCACGTCTGGCCGGCGCCAGACTTCGAGAGAGAGGCGAGAAAGAGGCGCATCGGCGATCGACGTGCGAGAGGCGGGTGCAGAAGAAGGCATTGGATGAAGGGGCGCGAGGATGTACATCTCAACGGCAGCCATTCAGAAGTTGAGAGAGAAGGACATTTTCTGATTCTGATTAGACTGCGAGAGTGCCTTTGTTTGAGAAGTGTACAAAACCCGGTGAATTGTGTTGTAAGGAGGGTTGATCATTAAAGGGTCCCTGAAACGTTTTTTTGACATTGCGTCACTGATTAGGCAACACAATTGCGAAATCATTCACACCATAAATAAAGCGAAGCACATTGCGCTAAGGCAGCTATGGGCTTATTTCTGTCGCCTTCCTCCTTACCACTGCTGTTCCTCCTCAACTCGATCTGCTGCGGAGTGTGCGCTAGCGACGACAGCGCCTCGCGCGTCAGCCGCTCTGCCGAGCCTCCCGTAGTGACATAGCGCCCCGATATCCTCACTGAGGTCGCCCGCCTCGGCAGTGCTAGCCCTCTGTAATAGAGCGCCGGCGACTCGTGTGACGCCGCCAGATGCCGCGATGATACCGTTGGCTGAAACGAAGGAGTACGTTGTAGAAGCACGTTGTTCGCAGCTAGGTTTTGAAAATTACGCGCACGTCACTTGGGTCGGGGCCAATCAGCGACCTCCCATTCGATCGCTCGATGGCGGGGGCGTTTGAAAACGCTTTTTGGCGAGCTGCTGCGACCTTTTGCGATACGCGTGTTCAAAACCTTATTGTAAATTACACACTTTACGCACAGCGCTAAAATCTGTCCTGTAATGGTCCTAGTGACCCGCTCTACCGGATCACCATGTTTGCACAAAATCGTCAAAACCGTTTCAGGGTCCCTTTAAACTTTGTTTTTAACAACAAGATGTCGGAGCCGTCGTTCCCTCAAGGTGATAGCAGGTGAAGGAGCCCGCCTTCAATCTCCTGGTCGGCAGCTTGTCAACCGTTTCGCTGACAGCGGGATGAGCGGGCGAAGAACAACGGGACGAGAGAAGTTAACTGTACCCTTAACGTACATTAACGTTACGTGGAAGATAAGGAAAGCATGATATGAGGGTGAGGTGGATTTATGAATACAGGCCGTAGTAACTCTTATCGCCAAATTCGGAGATCGCAAAATATAAAACAAGCAGGAAAAGAAAGCGGACATTGACAAGTGTAACCACTGCCTTTGGTAGGACGTGAACGCCTACCTTTTATGAGCAAAGCTGACACCGAAGCACACATCTGGAGAACAGAAGGAATGGGAAGAAGAAACAGCAAAGCGAATCGGGAGGTGCAGCCTAGTTTGCCGCTGGAAGATAAGTTGCAGCCCGCGGGAAGTAGGTTAGCAGGGACGCTATAGGTTCTTTTAAGAACGACTTGCTTGCCTTCTTTCTGTTCCTTTGCTGCAAGCACTTTCCCTCTGTAGATACAGATTGATATACAGCCTTAGAGCCACTCTGGCTCGAGCATGGCGAATGCATATAAAGCAAGAAACGCCCTTTAGCTCACACGTGCGGTGATTCGCTATATCGAGAAAAGCGGAAACTCGAGATAGTGTCCTGATAGCAATGAAGGAGGCAGATGGTGTAAATGTGCACGAAAAAGAACAAATGCTCTGCAAGGAGGAACACTAAGAGCAAAAAAATATAGTAAAATAACATAAAAAGTGAAGTCGTCAACGCGAAAAAAGAGCGCACATGATTGGACACTCCGGTAAAGAGCTTCGACGTGGAGGTGATGGGCTGCTTGCGCGCCAGAAAGGATTGATGTACAGCTGTTTTTACTTACGGTTCTGTCTGACGTTTCCGCCATTCGGGAACCATTTTATTTTATTCTGTTTCTGTGACATCTGTCTCCCCATTTTTGCCGCTTTCGGGGCGTACATTCCAGTATAGGTAACCTCTTCGAAGGATATCGCCCATTTCTACACATCCAGCTAGCTGCGGTTGAAAACGCCCGGCAGTCCACGTTATTTACGTGCAGCACAATAAGCAATACGCTGGTTTTCTTTCATTAAATAAGTTCCCTCGAACGAAATGGGCTCAGAATGCACCGAACAAACATTGGCACACGACGTCGTTTTTCGAACGCTTTTCACAGGTGGCCCTTGGCTTGACGGTTCTCCTTCTTAAAGCTAGTCCTGCCGTTATTCCCCATAAGCAGCTCCACTAAATAGGAGAAAGTAAAGCTGCAAAAGTGAGCTGGCTCTCCAAGTTATGTGTGCTATTGCTATAGGCTCGATAAAAGCAGTCTCATTGTCAGAAACGGGACAACGCCTTAAATAAAGATGGCCTCCTTCTCTTATAACCTGCTTTGATAGTAGTGGTGGGCGTGGTCGATAACACGATGAAAAGAGTAAAACCGTGGTCATATTATCTCTAGAGTCATCAACAATGACTTGAAATTGTTACGAGTTTATTTTGTACACTCAAGCTTTCTATTTATTTCGTTAAACTTTCTTCGGCAACACATCGGCAAAAGATACAGAGGGTAAAATCATTTAAGGGTGTCAACTATACCACGCACTCAAAAAATAGGAAAATCTTTAGTCGCAAGTAGTCACCATGGGTTATCGCGTATTTCTGACTAGTGTGCTCACTACATACTGGCAAAAGTGCCGATGTTTGCGTCGTGGAGTCCCGCAAGCTAACTCGAGTTCTCTAGAAATCGCTCAGAATTTTCAACTATCATTAACAGCACCCCAAATGACTGAAATATCCTGCCATGTTTACTGCATCTCACCGGAATGTGGGGAGCGTCCAACGGAGCTTGAATAGGGAGAAAATAAAGGCAAATTTCACGTTGTCGCTCTAGTGCTCAGCTAAGGTTATTATTATGCAAAGAAAATGTTGGTTACGTTGCTTGGATGATAGCAAAACTAAAATCACCAGTTGGTATGGAGGGGGTGGGGGCAATGTCCACGTCTAAGAGAGACATATTCATTATGCCACGCGCCTTAGCAGCCAGCCTATAGCTCTGGCAATCAGAAGGCTCTGATCTGTGACTTCCGACTGTCTAGCAAGCGTTTCCATTGCTCGGAAGAATGGGGGTTCGGGTAGGCGAGGTAAAGAGGAGGTCCTCGTCCTGCACTCCCCCGCCATGTGGTGAAAGGTGCGGGGCTCGTCGCAAAACTTGCACGTGCTGTGGTAGCTGGCCGGGTAAATCGCGTGGAGTCTCGTGCCGTTGGGGAAGGTATTGGTTTGGAGTCTTCTCCAGGTGACGTCGTCCTCTTTGCTGAGCTTCAGACGACGTGGCAGGTAACGTCTTTTACGGAGTCTGTGGTGTGCTGTGATATCTGAGAACTTTATGGGTACGGCTTCATATTCCACGTCCGCTTGGCTGGCTTACGGAAGTTCTGTCTGTTTGCCCTCGGTGTAACGTGCCGGCTGAGCGAGGGGCGCAGGCGTGTGCCGTTTCGTTGCCCAGGAAGGATGGGTGTCCTGGTCTCCAGACAATAGGCACGTGCTGTGGGTTCGCGTGCGCTAGTTTGAGCTTCTAATCGAAATGAGCTTCACTGATTTGAGAGAGATAAATTAGGGATGTAAGCGCCGTTTTTCTAACGAATGCCATGTTACCATCGAGTAGTGCAGCTCTTCTGAAATTACTGTGTTCTGTCCCGCATTACCAGAATTTTATTGGAAAATGTTGTTTCCTTGCCCTCTCTGCAGAACGACGGAAATATTTGAGTCTATGAATATACATGTGTACTTGTTTTTCTTAACCGAACATACGCTTGAAATTAGCGATATATGTCAGTTTAGGATTTAATATAATTGTGAAGTTAGTTTTTTACTTATGGCCACATTTACGTTTTCTTTGTAAGTGGTAAGTAGTGTCGGTGGTAAAGAAATGCCAGCTCTAGAAGAAGGCTCCTCGGAATGGCAGGAATTGGGGAAGAAACGTGACACGTTGCACAGCGAAGGACATGCCCACGAATTTTGTGAATCGAACAGTAAACCATGAATCTATTTCCTTAGTTACTTTCTGTCTTGCAGGACCACAGGAGAAATTTCATACGCAATGTAGCGGACATTTATGACAAGGTTGACTTTTCATAGATTTGATAAGACTGAGCTTGTACGGCGTTTATTCTGTGTCCATGCTTGCTTCTGTTTCAAAGGTAATGTATAATAAAATGCACCAAATTATGATGAAGCTTTCGCGCGTGGAGCAAGAACACAAAGAAATGCACACAGGACCGCAGCCGCACACGCTCACACAATGTTGCACACAGGTATGCGCTCACACGACCGCTTACTCTGACGCAAACGGACGTGGCGTTAACCTGCATTCTATTACTCTGATTATGTGTGTTCCCCTCTCGCATCAACGAAATACGCACCTTTTGCAACGTGTCTCTGCCTTCAGAAGCTTCTTGTCATGAGACTTCCGCCGCATTCAAACTTGACGCTATGAACACCTTTGTGTTTCGTACGGGAAACTGCGCTCACTTAATTTCAATAACAGTTAGCAAACGTGGTAATAATATTTGTGATAATGTTTATGTATATGTCTTCAAAATAGAAATATGTATTTTTTTTCCTTCCACAGACTGCATCCTAATGAGCTCCTTTCGCGCACCTTTCACCGAACGGCATGTTGATCAACTTGAGTAAGTGACCATCATTCACTTTGTCAGGCACCATAATCTGCAGTGAATGTGCTTTACGCGATACCACCATCTCCCATTGTTTTTGTCTTCCTTTTATAGGCCCCTCTCTTGATTATTCTCCCTTATTTAGTTGCCTCGCCCTGCTCTACGTTGTTTTATTATTACTGCGTTCACTTCGCGTGGAGATTCCTTCCACAACGTGTCCCAAAACATCGCGTAATAGACCATTTGTTTCGTTTTTGTCCCGTCGTGCCTAACGAGGGTGCTCTACTGCACAATATGTGTGCTCTCCGGTGTCCCGCCAACGCTGATCATAATGAGATAAGGTGGCATAAGTGTCTCGTTTATCGCTCGTTGGTTTTTTTTTTTTTCCTCAGCACCATTGTTCACTCACTCTGTGTAACGGCAAACGGGGCACATCTCCGTTGTCCCATTTAGCTGAAACGTTAGCTTGCCGCAAACATAACCGTAGATGGCCATGTTTGCTCGAAAGCCCTCGCAAGAGGCACCGGTGACAGCCCATCACATCGCGTCCTGTTCTTGCACCGAGCTAGCGTGTCTCCAATTTCAGGACGAGGATTGTTCTACGCAGGCAGACCTTGTAGCGAGGCAAAGAAATGTGGGTTGCAGACATGAAAAAGGAAGTAGGTAATAACTCAGCAAAAAGGGTGCTTCCTGCGCTCATGAAACAAGCTCTAATGAAAGCAGGTCGCCGCGCAATTTTCCGAAGCGACGCTTCTTGTTACGTGAGTCGTAGTAGGTGGTCAGTTTCAGTTGTTCGTGCACTTGTACGTTTAGCTGGGTGACTGAAAATTGTGCCTCTTTTTCATGCTTCTGTGCGGATGGAATAGGCCTTCACGTGTAAATCTAGGTGGGAAGAGATCGTGAAAAACATAGGAAACGTATTTAGCCGTATGCAGACACGGGTATTCAGCGTAATTTTCACCTTATTTCAACTAATAGTGAGTCTGTCTGTTTTTATAATTTATTTTTGAGGATATCCACAAGCACTGCTGTTCAGTTTTACGTACGCCGCCGGGGTACGTAAAACTTTCCTGCCGGGGTACGTAAAACGACGCTTTCCCGCCATTTTTCATGAGCGCGTAGAAAACGTGATAAGACATCGCAAGCCGGTCTTCGGCGTTGTCATTGCCTTGACAACACCGAAGCTTGTAGAGCTGTGATGGTCAAAGTATTTTAACCAGGGGTTTGCTTTTCTTTTCTGGTGCTAAAGGAAGTCGAAAAGTGTCAGTATTGGAAGGCAGGGCTGGTATGTCGTTTTTTTTTTTTTTTTGGGGGGGGGGGGGGGTAATCCAGCATATGTATCGCTGTATGTAGTGGCATTTTACTTGTCAAAATCCAGGCTATCATTAAAGACAAATTTATATGGACCTAAATTTTGGGGCAGTGCCTTCGCAAGATGTACCCTTGCGATGCCAGACTGTGTTGACCCAATATTTCCATAGTTTCTCTCTAACAGTTCCGCAGCACTTCATATTTAACGTAGCATTTTCAACAGCGAAGTGGGCGAATGATGCACCCACAGTGGGATTCCTTGCCTGCTACGTTATTCATACCATGCTAGTGCGTTTTTTTCTTCTCCGCTCAGCATTTTGTGAGTATTGAACTATAAGGAGGAAGTTTTGGCTCCATGTCCTTCCTACTAATAAGAGTCTTCTATTAAATTTTACCATCATCCATAAGGTAACCTCTTGCCTGTAGACAACACTCGACAAAGAGCTGTAAAGCCAGACTAAGCAAGTGGAACATTAGTACTAAACTGTGCCACGTTGCGTGAGAATGTGATGTTGTAAAGTTTTGCTCCAGCGTCTTTCTTAAACAATGTCTCGCTCTTATAGTACCTCGCATGCTATCTTAGGCCAGAGCAAATTTGCAGCAATTTCGCGCATATGAGAACAACTTGGCATTGATAGGTGCGCCAGTTGGGACAACATTAAACTGATATAGCAACTCGTGGTATGTGGAGCCAGTATCTCCTTAGTTGAAGGGGTTCTGCAGCACATTTCCAACACGCTCAGATAATGCTGAAGATAAGTCGTGGAGGCTTTTGTTGAGCCGGAGTTCTACCGGCTCAACAGCGCCGCATTGAGTGTGGGCGCAACAAATTTGTCTTATATCTTTATTACACTGCTTTAAAATTTGCGCCTAGGAGATGGGTTACAGCCAAGGTATTTAGCAAACAAATATACTCTTAAATTACCAACGCCTCCATTCCACGGCATTCTTGGTTCGCAGCTGAGGTACCGCAATCTAGGAAAAAATACAGCGAAGCCGATTTTCGTGCTAATGCGCGCGTCATTTTGGGCCGATCCCTGAGGTAGTGCAGTTATGCGCTCGGGCTTTCGGCGTCTCCAGTCGTCCGTCACGGTGGATCGATTCTGGAGGTAGTGCAGTCAAACAGGGTTTGTGTAAGGTTGTCGGGTCAGAAGCGATTTTAACGACTTTTTTTTTTTTGTAATGAGCCCGGGCTCGCGGAGTCCAAAATAGTCGTCGTGGCCATGGAAAACCAAGCCTACTAGCAGCAATCGACGTGTTCCTGTTCGAAACGTCGGCGCATCACCGCATGATTCGCACCTCCCCACGTTTCACCTTAGTGTAGCTGCCATGATTTTCTTTCTTCCTTTCTTTCTTTCTTTCTTTCTTTCTTTCTTTCTTTCTTTCTTTCTTTCTTTCTTCCTTTCTTTCTTTCTTTCTTTCTTCCTTTCTTTCTTTTCTTTCTTTCTTTCTTTCATTTCTTTTCTTTCTTTCTTTCTTTCCTTCTTTCTTTCTTTCCTTCTTTCTTTCATTTCGTGTTGCCCTTCGCAAAGTCAATAATCTAGAAGCGGCCTGACGCCAAGGGTGACAGTAGTAGGTCGAGGGCAGAAGTGGGTTGGCTTTTCCCTCATGCGTGACGTGACACAACGTGACACATTAGGCGTCGAAAGCCCAAGCCTCCAAAGTACTGCGCACTTAAAAAGAAATGAAGTTTGTAACGCCACGAGCTAAGTTCTGCTGTAAAATATGAACATATAATTGTGGCCAAAAATTATTCATTGATAGGGACTGCGCATGAAATAATTTTCGAGTGGGAGAATCGTTGTTTCTAAACCCGTATATTTTTCACTTAGTTTAGAAACACTTAAGAATGCTGACTACGTAGGAATAAGTGTAAGATAGGTGCGAAATACGATAAATGTCGTTCCCGCTGGCACATTATTTGCAGAAAATGTGGGGGCTTATCCATTCCAGCGGGCTGTAGTTCGCTCTGAATGCGAACTTTACCGGCTTTACAACGATTACTCGTGCTTTCTGAGGATTTTCGTGGAAAAGAAACGTCGGCTTACTTACTGCGGGGGCTTCGTTAGCACTTTTTATACTAACATTATCAATGCCTGATATGAACATCAATTGACATCCTTCATAACAGTGGGTCTTCAATGCTCGGCAATAATTCGAAAATGATACAATGTCCGATTGAAATCCTTTCTGCCGCTATTTCAGTCGTGTTCATTTCGGTTGCAAAAATAAGCATACGCACATCCTCAACAACTTACCACTATAAGCCGTTTCAGGGACCCATTTTATTAGTTCCTTAATTTCGGAATCCTTGCATGCACACCAGATGCACACGAAGAACATGCGCGGGAAATTGTGCAGAGAGCTCTGTTTAAACTGGCATATCTTCACGAACACTTCAGAAAGAGCACAAATTGCGAGCAGTTTCAACGATGCACAAGGACACAAGGAAACTCATAGCATAAAGAAAGCTTACTGATGAATCCACAGAAATGAGGCATGCAGTCTTTCTTATTCGTCAAAGAAAGAAAGTCATTTAAAATACTTTTTTTTCCCGAACTACCACGCCGGCACAATGGTTTTCTTTATGAGCGCTGCGGCCACTATAATAAAAGCACAGCAAAGATACCGATTCTTCTTACCCATAGGCTGGTACTTTACGAATATAAGAGATGTTCTGACCACCCCAACAACAGAGAACACGACGGAACAATAATACTTACATAGTTGTTCTTTTCACAATGTCTATATCTCTTCCGAATAATGCTTTAAAATTTGCTTTCTCGTGGATTTAGCACTCCGAAGGGCTCTTTGAAGTGTGCACCAACGCTATTGTGTGAACTAGTTGAGCTTCATGGGTTTGGGTTATTTCATTTTCCCTATGCTCTCCGAACACTCATCTTCACTTTATTTCTTCCTTGCTCGTGAGCTTGCTATATGGGAAATGGGGGAGGGGCACGATATTCTTTTGCGCCATGTGTTACGAAATGTAAGGCAATGCATTCTTTCTTACACCCGTGCTTCGTGCCGATAACTTTCTTTATTTCCTTTCTAATCATAACCACGAACCGAAAAGCTGTTACAAATTTGCCGTCGTATGCCAACACTTTCAGGTAGAAATTTCTAACGAAAACTCCTGCTTTTATGAGAACATAACAAAGCATACTAAACATTGAAGAAGTGTCGCAGTTCTTTTTTAAGGCTGGGGAAATATCCAGTAGAAGCGCGTGTATATAATCTTGTTGTGAACTTAAGAAAGGCATTCCCTGGTTCGCTAAAGAAGGCAAAGATTGCGGCATCATGTCCCGGGAAGTGAAAGCATCGTGCCTACGCCTGCTCCAGGTGTGAGTAGCATCGACAGCGAAGACGGTCGATCCAAACTCGATCTCGATCTTCACCTAGATGCCCAGCAAGGCGATGTGCTCCGACCGACAGCGTACAATGCACCTGACCTAATTGCGGCATTAAGCTGCTATTTATTCACCGCTTCCCGCCAAGTTTTTTCATCCGCGATGGGCTCGTCGTTGACACTATTTTGCGGCTCGGCAAATAGCTTTTAGATGCGAAGCAGCTTATTGTCGGGGGCGGGGGGGGGGGGGGACATGTCACTCCCTCCATCCATACATCCGCCGTGCGGCGTCCACACCCGCATTGCGCATGCGCATCCTCCTCCCTTTCCTCTCTTTGTCTAATCTCTCCTCTCGGCATTCCTCCTCTCCTCTCCAAACGGCGCGCGTTGATTATGGAAGCGCTCTTTGTTCGATGAACGCTTTCCCAGTTTGCAAGGAACGAAAACGCGCCCTCGCCTGCGAGAGATAACGCTGACGCAGGCAGCGTCTGCTAGCGTCAAACCGATGCGAACGCGGTGTGCACCCCCCGTCCTGCTTCGCATAGCCTCATGGTCCCTTTTAGCGGGAGATGGTGTAATTTTTTTTTTACATGGAGAAGAGCGACCGCCGTGACAAAGCGGAAGCCACCCGCCAGACATCACGGACAACCTGCCATGCTCAAATCCAAACCGACATCAACCACATCCGCCCATCCAAAGTTGCGCGCCAGAGGCATCTCTAGAAGCCGCACAAATGTGCCGTAACAGCATACTGTAGTGACGAGGAGAATTAACGGAGTTCGGATGAACATGCTCGGTGGCCATCGGCCCAGATAGCGACGTAGACGACGAAGCCATGACGCGAATGTCGACATTGATATGCATAGAACTGGTCTAGACACTTCGCCATTTTGCTCGGGTTGTGGATCGGACGAATCAATAGAACACCATTTCCTAAAATGCAGCACGTGAACTTCAACAAGAGAAACATGAACAACAAAGGAAACGAGCTTCTCATTGGATGGGACTGGAATTATATTTTAAGTATCCTCTCTCTCGTAACCTCCTCAATGAAAACGTTGTCACAAGGAGGTAAGCTCAGCTTTAGCAAACTCCCAACAGCGAATCTCTTCTAAGTCTGCGGGGTTGTAGAGCTGCTTGATGTCACGCAAAATGAAAACCCACTGCTGTCCTCACCTCAATACTATATACTGGGTGGTGATTATTCGAAGCCCAATCAATGTGCAATAAAGTGTAGGAAATGTTCATCTTGAAGTGGCTTGTTCAATTCCCAGAGCTGCGGCTGCGTTTTCACAGTCCGAAATGCAAAGAGTAAAAAACAATGAAATCTCGAAAGAAAGTCACTGAGCGCATGGTGAATATTTAGGTACGGTCAGTAGATAATGGCGACGGGTGGGTTATAGAGATACTGCCAGTTGCTGAACGGAATAAAGTTTTTCGCGAATACGAAAGTAACGTAACTGATAGCTCAGGAGATCTATAACTTGACGCCCTTGCCAGTTACATGGTGATGATAGATAAAAGAACAGCCACGCTGTTGCGACGGCTTTCTCGGTGAGAAAATGACTTCAGTCTCTTTAATCAATGCAGCACGATTCGGTTGTGAAAATTTTGTAATCTTCAATATCAAGCCTATTTTGTATATCAGAAATTTTATGATTTATGCAGATTAGCGGTGATTTATCCTTTTGATTACTCTGCTTTTGTATAATCCGTTGAATTTTGCGTGTGTGTGTGTGTGTGTGTATGTGAGAGGCAGTTGTCACGCTTGAGAACGACAAAAACAGCAAAACAACCGGCCTAGAGAAAGGTCGTTTTCTAGGCCTCATGTGATTTTTACCATACTTACTCTATGTAGGCAATGATTATTTGGAAAAGCATTAGAGCGCCTGCTCAGGAAGCAGCGTGGAAAACAACTTGCAGTGACAGCGTAAAGCTGTGAAATAACGCACGAGAGAAGTTCCTCATCAATATATTTGGAAATCGCAACCTAGCAACACAAGGGCGGTGGCTGAAATCGGCCTGCCAAAAATATCGAAACGGGTGAAGTTCTTTGCCTGCATTGAGCGCGGTGTAGGGGGGGACACACCATTCAGGTAACAAAGTACGTGTCATTAATGGTGTTACGTCCACCTCTCGACATTCTGCGCCATTGCAGCTCTGGATTTAAATGTGTTTGAGAAATAACGTAAGCTGTCTTGGGTGCCTGTGAAAACCTTCCGCGGGATGGTTTATCGTGAAACAAATTGTAAAGAAATATGTAAAGATTTAGCGTATAAACAGACATTATTTGTCATTGCGAGATATTTCTTGCTGCAAATTTGATATGCTGAACTATACGTTGCGAAGTATACCTAAAGCATGAAGATACATTTCTGTAGGGAAAATACGGAGACATGGACATGCATTGCTCAGCAGCTAGTCTCGTAATACGAGACAACACAACAACGATTACAAATGAAAATTAAAAAAAATGTAGGACACGAAAGCGGCGTACACATGCCTACGCGAGCAGTTTCATTTTTCTCATATTTTTTGCCCGCAAGAGCCGTTTGCGTTCGCCACATTTCTGGGACACGATATTCACGTTGTGACTGTCTCGCCTACAAATTTAAGTAGAGTTTTAGGCTCACCTGTTTTTTTTTCTTTTTGGCGCTGGCGCAAGCTATGCTGCTGGGAATTTTTTCTCAGCCAGTAAGAATAATTTTGATTTAATTAGGGAAATCAAAATATTATTGAACCTAATTCGGAAGCATGGGATTGAACTCCTCTACGATAAGTGTTTTTTGTGGGTATACAAAATAGCTTTTAAATAAGAAGCATAATGGAGCCTTCAATGATATGTGTATAGATAAACCAACAAAACAGTAAAGAAACTTATTCGGCACGACCACTTTCATCCGCGATGTGTTCTCTGTTCTAATTTCGATGTTTTCTCAATCACTAGCGAATTATATCTTTGATAAATCGGCAAATAAATATAAAATTACTGGAAAAGCTTAGACCTTTCTAAGAATGTGAGGGCGAAGGCTTAGCTCAACCGTCTGTTGATCTGCTTCTTTCTTTGTGTCATTTAGGCGGCTTCAAAATAGATGTTTCCGCCCGAGTCTCTTCCGCCGTGGCTCACTTTCGCATTCTTAGTCCAAGACTGGGGCATGGTGTGTCGAATCTCCGCCTACCGCTGAGCGCCGGTAATGCGACCTAGAACCATTCTAGAGCCTGCAATCGACTGGACCCTCCATTCGCCAACCACCCCCTCCGTGAACGGAGGAGACCTAGGGAGATGGATAATTCTGGTAGGGTTAAAAACGAAGCTATTTTCTGCAGCCCACATAGGGAGCACGGCTCAGCGTCCGGAAGGGAATGGGGGCGATAGGGGACAAGGTCTGAAAGAGATAGAAGCGAGAGAACTGCAGTCGTGGAGGGCTTCGGAAGTTCTGAAGACATGGGGTTCTTTAACGTGCACCGACAACGCACAGTACAGCGGCCTCTGGTCTTTTTGTCTCCATCTTAAGTGCGACCGCCATGGCCGAGATCGAACCCGCGTTTCCTCAGTTACTAGCTGAGTGCCATAGTCACTCGTCCACCCTGGTGGACCATCAGGCTGTTTCTCATTCTCTTCCTCGTTATTTCCCACATTCCCTTTCCCTGATGGACTGCCTTGCTCCCCATTCGGCTACTATACCACTGGAAACACCGCGTCGCTAACGCTTCGCCTTTCACACGCACACAGCGTTGCAATACTAGGAACTGCATAGATTTCGCGTTCACTTGTGAACTGCGTCTTTGCCAGACGCGATCAACAAAGCTGCGAAACGAAGGCGAAAATGAGTGCGCGCACCGTCACTGCCTGCTTAATCGACTTGACAGCGCAAGCGAAAGTTGCGGCCAGTGTATCTTACGCCTGGACGCTTAGCTTTTGTGTACCTCACAATGCGACCTTGAAATAATCGATGTAATTGTGTGGCCTTAACAGCGAGGTGTACGTCTTCCGCCGCACAGCATTTGTGGTGCACTTCATCACTCTACTTGCCGTGAAGCTTCACGTCAATCTTAACTCTCCTGCCATTAAGTGACTCAAAGGTCGAACATTCAGTTCTTATAGTTAGACTTTAGAAAACTGCATCCATATGAAGGAATAATAAGCCGACTTACTATGGTCCTTATCACTCATGGTTAGATGGTACTAAGGACTGACCAATTAGGCGCTCTTTCTGGGGTGACTAGTAACCCAACTTACAAGCCCACCATGCGGTAGGTGACAGCCAAATTGCTCTGATTGCGCAGGTAGTAATTATCGAGTTCATTTTCTATACATTAAGGGCGTTTCGATGCGGGGTTGCTTCGCGACTGTAGTGATTACAGTTTGCAATTGGACGAGAAGAATGCTTCGTGGGCTTTGTAAGTCCAGGCGCTTGTTCTCCGTGGTCTCATTGTGCGGATCAGCACACTCAGTATAATCCGTGAGCTCCGTCGTCTGGCCAGAGGGCGCTACGTAGCTCTCGACAGCCGTCTCAGTGTCGATGACATTGGCCACTGACATTGGGTTACACTTATGAGACGCGCACGCGTTCGCCCATAGCGCACGCATTGTGGAAGCCGAGGCGAGAGCGACGCGGGCGTTTCTTCGCTGCTTTTTGGGCGTGCTAGGAAGAAAACACACGCACGCTCGCGTCGCCCCCTGGAACAGAAAAAAACAACTAGCACCGCGTCCAACTTTTTTGTACAAATTAAAGGAAACTTCAATTGTGACAGGGCTAATGTCGTTTACCTGCTTGAGTGCACTAAATGCAATCAACAGTATATTGGTCAGACAGAAACACCTTTCCGAATACGGTTTAATAATCACAAGTCACACGAAAAAAGTTCCTAGAACCTGCCCCTTTCTAAGCATGTGCACCTTCCCGGCCATTAATTTAGCGACCTGAAGGCAATTATACTTGAATCAGGCTTTCAGACGCACCACGACCGCGAGGTTCGTGAGTTCTACCTCATTTATAAGTTCAAAGCCGCTACCTCGGGCACTAATGAAAACATGGGTAAACTCACATGTTTCCCGAGTGACTAGGGCATTGCTATTATGAGGAAGCCATTTCAAACAACTACAATGCGTTATTTCACACTTTACTTTTTTGCTGAACTTTTTTTTTATATCTGTTAATTTATTTCCATTTTCCTTGTTTCATGGTTTATATTTTTCCATTACAAGACATTCGAGTCGATTCTAGCCAGCTATTTTTCAATAAATCAGCGTTTTTTGTGTGTGTGTGCTTTTTTTTATTAATCGTTCCTGCTGTGGTGATCACCATTTTTACAATGTGGAGTGGCTTTATAGTTGCGTTACAGGTAGTAGAATCCCTCGAGGTTGTAAGTGTGCCGCCTTGCTGTTAAGTGACAGGCTACGGTGTCGCTTCGCGACTCGCCGCAGCCGATCACGTGTTCTGTCCAGGCAGACTTCGTAGCCATTCCTTGTACAGACGTACGCCTTTGTAGCCGCACTCTCTCCCCTTCCTGTACCCTTAAAAGCAAGGTGCTTTGCAACACCTTTTCACTCTGATGAAGGCTGGTCCACCGGCCGCATCGTCAGTAAACTTATATTGTTTTTGTTAATCGTGTGAATCTCTTTTTTTGAAAATATTTATTCGGGCTCAGGGAAATTTTCCTTCCGAACTATATATATATATATATATATATATATATATATATATATATATATATATATATATATATATATATATATATATATATATATATATATATATATATATATATATATATATAGGCACTGGATCTTGACTTGCAATGAAGTGCCGGTGGGAGATTTCACTTGGGCATAGATGAACCATAAGGATTCATAGCGTGCGCGTTAACTAAATTAATCCGGAACTCGGCACGATCTACGATGATCCTCCCGAGCTTCGCCCACTCGTCATCATTCACTCCGTCGATATGCTGTGATTTTAATTTTTTCTCTTGGCTCTTTATTCTGCTGTCGGTGGACATGCAGTACTGTACCTTTTGGGGACGCTCTTCTTTAGCCAGAAATGTCGCCTGAGTTTGCATTATAGTTTTACAGAGTAAGCTGTTCTGGGCTCGTTACAATGGGTGAGTGTGGTGGCGACAGTTTCCGCCGCTCTAGCCGCCGCCCGTCTCTCCAGCCACTACCACTCACAATTAAAAAATATAACTTCGTGTCAGAGCGGAATCGAGCCCACCTTAATGGAATCATTGCCACCCTTCCCTGACTCTCATCACATGAATTTGTATGTGGCTCCGCGGCTCTGATAGGGTAGGGGTTATGTTTTAAACCTTGATACGTTGTCATTGCGACTGGGGTTTAACTGAGAGCGACAAATAGAGATCCTAGTTAAGGAAGTGGAGAAAACAGGGTGAAGAGTGCATGGTAACTGTCTCTGAGTGAGGGCACCTCAACCGATACATTAAGGGGGTAGGGGAACTAAAGGGACAGAGAGAAGAAAGAGGGGAGGCACAGCTGATAATCACACCATGCCAAAGGGAGGAAAAAGGAGGAGCAGGGAAAGAAAGAAGGGCGTGGAGACGGCAGTGATTAAGAAGAGGTAGAGAGGAAGGAGAGGAAGAGAGGAAGACGATGAATAAGAGGAAACTATGAAAAGCAGCTGGAGGCAGAAGAGGAAGTGGTTCGAGGCGTTAAGAAGCCCATGCTTTCCTAACGCTGCAAACAAATTCCAGCTTCATAGCACTAAAGCTGTAACTGCGGATTACGTAAATGTGCTAGGGCTTCTCAAAGGAACTGCTACTTGGCAGAATGCTAGGCCACTTATGCTGAGCCGCTACTTTCATTTGAAAGCTTCCGTATAACGCCCGAACTTCAGACCACTAGAGCTTCGAATGCGGGATCTGAGCGGACGTAGCTGGAAATTGCGGTCGTGAGAAGCAGAGGTTGTGAGCGGTAGTGGCGGTGGTGGTGATATCGTTGCTACAGTAGGTGTTAGCCTGGCAGACTTGGCCGCCAGTTGCTTTGTCCGAGCGTCTCCGTCCATGTCTGCGTCACTATGTGTCATTCGAGCCTCGAGCGTGCACAGAAATAAAATGAAGGGCAGACACTTTCTTGCGAACAATGCAAGCACCTGCCGGATGTAAAGCTGTGCGGAGCACGTGTGGGTTGCGAGCGTCACTGCGTGAAAATGTCATAATAGCCACTGCTACGCAAAAAATGGCAAGGTCCAGGTCTTAAACATAATACGCAGTAATGAACTTGCGTCCCATCGACAGCATACCCTCCCCAATACACACGGAACCACTGACGCCGTGGCGCGAATGAATTGGCGGTGTCACTGATCGGCCGCTCCGTGAAAATGCGGGAAGGTGGCCCGATAGCGGCTCGTCTTGAATGCCCTTAAATTCTACATTTCGCGCTTCGCAACTCCTAGCAGACAACACATAGTGAGCACAAGCAGAGGCTTCCGCACTCTGGTAATGCTACGTTCAGCAACGGTGCTCTGACCGCAGCAGCCCCTGCGGTCAGATCACGGTCTAGGTGTATTTCGAAGTGCTTAGCCGACGCCGTCAGGGGGGGGTGGTTCGTTAGGAAGGAAGAGACGCTAATTTCTGTCTCCCATACTGGGGACACGGCTAAGCGCCCGACGCCGTCAGGAGGCATGTGTCGCCTAAGCGTACGAGGAAAGAGGCGGAAGCGTTGCGTGCGCACAGGAAAGAGCGTGAATCTCTTGCAGGGAAGTGTCACCCCGCGGCGCTGCTGTGGCGGACCTGTGGCACGCGTGCGCTTTCGCTGTTGTAGAAGCTGCGGTAAACGGTGGACGTATGGCACGCGCTTAATCTTTGGGCTGCTATTAGCGAGCATCGGGGTCGCTTAGACGGTGTAATGTACGACATTTGAATATCACGCTGGAGTGACTAGCAGCGCCAAGAAGGCAATTATGGGCGAGTTGCGCGTATTATTTAGCTGTGCTCGTAGAAAGTTCATCACAATGGTCGCCACTAAGGCGGTTGTTTCAAGCACTCTCTGCGCACATGCTTCATCATAAGTTGCGAGCCCCGAGTACTTTGCTACCTACTTAGTTGCCTTTTACCAATCACAACGTTTTGGGAGCAAGCAAACGCTGAATTTACTAGCCAGAGATGTTTGGTACTGTTTCAACTAGGCAACATTAAGTCACTCTTATGTTGCCAGACGTTTCGTAGATGGTTGCTCGTGAATAGTGAACACGTAGCACGTAGTCAAATCATAATTTGTTCGTTTTGTTTGAATGACAGTATTGTGCGGCTTGACCATACGTACATCTGCCGAGAGCAAGCCAGGAGAATCTGGATACAATGTGCATTAGTTCTCTAAACTCATGGCTTCTCACAGGTCCATGTTTGCTCCCGAAAACTAAGGCCATATATATCTTTGAGATTGCTGTTAGACTAGATGTCACGTGGAAGTCTTGTGGTTGTCTTCCTGTTCTCATCTATCGTTCGTTGATATGTCTATGTATATTCTTACTTGAGCATATCAATATGTTCTGCATATACTTTACTAACTGTATCAACTAATTAGCGTGAGTTCATTAGTGTAATAGGCCCTACCGGATAGCCTCATTTGTTGCAATAAAAGCGGTATGACATGGAAATTTGAAAGAACACGCGCAACCAAATTGTCTGAACAGGGTAGTGAATACTACTACGTACGCTTACTGACATGCACTTAGTAAATTCAACCGACTTTTCTGCTAAGATTGCGACCTTTAGTTAGGACCTTTTATTAACATCAGCACGTAGTGAATTCCACTACTGACACTTTGAGTACTTGCAAATGCTAAGAAGGTAGTGTCTTCTGGGGCTGGCACATGCCTGGTAATTTCTTAGTGAATATGCCTACTTCTTATTTAAGAGTGCACTTCTAGCTACCGCAGCTTAGGAAAACTGAGGCCCGTGTATTGTGCGAAGTTAGTGCAGGTTAAAAAAAATCCACCGCATATCCACGGAGCGAATGATGATAAGTGGGCGAAGCTCCGGATGTTCATCGTAGATCGGCCGAGTTCCGGATTAATTTAGTTAACGCGCACGCTACGAATCCTCATGGTTCAACTACGCACAAGTGAAATCTGCCACCGGCACTTCATTGCAAGTCAAGATCCATTGCTTATATATATATATATATATATATATATATATATATATATATATATATATATAGGTGGCCGGTGAACGGTTCTCCAGCGCGAGCAGTCGGTATTTTCCAATCAAGAAACTCGCTAGAAGACGCTGCCTGCGCCAACATTCTCTCTCGCGGGTAAGGGCGCGTTCTCCTTCTTTGCGAGCTAGTAGACCGTTCATCGAAGAAAGAGCGTTTTCATAGTCAACCCGCGCCTTTCGCTCTCTCTCTCTCTCTCTCTGTCTCTCTCACAAGACAGCAGATGGAAGAGTGAAAGAGCTCGCGCGCCGGGAGGCACGCGCCGAGGGCGAGCGCGAGCCTCCCGGCGGCGCGAGGTGGCTACATACATACTACTACTACTACAGAGGAGGAAACGACCCAATTTCTTTTTAAACCTCCTTGGAACGACCCACACCCTAAGGAGCTTCGCCCCTAAAAACCCCAGGTTGTCGGCATTTCCTGAGCCCTCGAGTACAGCGTCTCTCATAATCATATCGCGGTTTCAGGATGCAAATCCCACGAGGTCAATCGGGTCACGCCGCTTAGGCGGCGTAGGCGCTCAATCTGACCAGTGCTGGTGCCGCAATCTGCAGCTGTATAATAATAATAATCACACCTGCTGTTTGTGCATCGCAACATCCCTCGAGTCAGCAGCGACCGCATGCTACGAACGCCAGAGGATGGTGCTTATATATTGTTAAGGCCCTAACTTATTTGGCGCGACCCCATGCTAACGAACTCTTTGAAATAAAGCTTCCCCTGTCTTGCGGAAAACAGCATTCGGCGCTTGTTAAAGCAGCAAATTGTCCATATCAAGCGCGAACATTCGAAAAATAATAGCGAAGAAGCTTGCGCTGCATTTTGAGTTGAAGTGAACAAACATTGCATAGGTGCCTCTCCTGGATCGGCTCCATAGCAAATCGGACTTCCGGTGCTGATTCGAGGATGTGTGTTACTAATCCTGCCGAATTAAAGCAACAAGGGAGAGTCATAGAGAGCACTGCCATAGCAGAGCACAATGTTTGCTGAATCGTTCACATTTATTTAGGGGCGAAGCTCCTCTTAGTCTCACCTTGTCCCCCGTCAGGCGTAACCCGCGCGCCGGGAGGCACGCGCTCGCCCTCGGCGCGTGCCTCTCTCTCTCCCGGCGCGTGCCTCCCGGCGCGTGCCTCTGCTGTCTTGTGTGAGAGAGACAGAGAGAGAGCGAAAGGCGCGCGTTGGCTATGGAAACGCTCTTTCTTAGAGGAACGCTCTACCAGCTCGCAAAAAAAGGAGAACGCTCCCTCACCCGCGAGAGACAACGTTGGCACAAGCAGCGTCTCCTAGCGAGTTTCTTGATTGAGAAATACCGACTGCTCGCGTTGGAGAAGCATTCACCGGCAACCCATATATATACAGGGTGATTTTTTTAGCTGCAACACATTTTTAAAATTAGAAGAACACAAATCGCGGGAATGTCTTGTGTACCATTCGAGTGTACGAGTTGGCGGCCTCTAGATACAGAACAATTACCGCACTTGTATGCATAATTAGCGAAATTACGCTAATTAACTTTTTAATTATCAGGAATTGGTGGCTATAGTAAATGAGTACTTTGGAGCCCGTCCTTGACACTACCTATCCCAACGATCAAATTTTGAATAGCGGAGTGCATGTCGGAGCTACGCGAACAATTAATTCCCCGCGGCAGGCTCCTTGAAACCGAAATCGGCCGGGACAAGGCGTCTGTGACGTCGATGTCACCGCCCCCACGGCTTTCGTCACTCGCCCGTGGCCACCAACGCCGCAGATAAGAAGGATATAACGCAAGCTGCTTGCGCGGCCGGAGCGGCGGTGGCCACGGGCGAGAGGCGAGTGACGAAAGCCGTGGGGGCGGTGACATCGACGTCACAGACGCTCTTGTCCCGGCCGATTTCGGTTTTAAGGAGCCTGCCGCGAGGAATTAATTGTTCGCGTAGCTCCGACATGCACTCCGCTATTCAAAATTTGATCGTTGGCATAGGTAGTGTCAAGGGCGGGCTCCAAAGTACTCATTTACTATAGCCACCAATTCCTGATAATTAAAAAGTTAATTAGCGTAATTTTGCTAATTATGCATACAAGAGCGGTAATTTTTCTGTATCTAGAGGCCGCCAACGCGTACACTCGAATGGTACACAAGACATCCCCGCGGTTTATGTTTTTCTAATTTTAGAAATGTGTTGCAGCTAAAAAAAAACACCCTGTATATATATATATATATATATATATAGGCACTGGATCTTGACTTGCAATGAAGTGTCGGTGGGAGATTTCACTTGTGCATAGTTGAACCATGAGGATTCGTAGCGTGCGCGTTAACTAAATTAATCCGGAACTCGGCACGATCTACGATGAACCTCCCGAGCTTCGCCCACTCATCATGATTCACTCCGTGGATATGCTGTAATTTTTTATAAACGAATGCGTGTTGCGCACGAGGACAGTCTCTCGCCGAATAATTACGGCGTACTCTCAATCGTTTATAGCTTGTTCTTGACACTTATGTTTGCACTGCATTTTATTGCGGCGAGAGCTGGAACAGCTATCCCGTACTAAGGTACAGTGACCCTCGACCGTTCACTCTTGTTCTAAATACCATATTTCCTACGTAGGTAGTTTCGGGACAGCTGTACTGAGCTCTCTTATCGTAGACTACAGTGTGCTCTGAATCGTTTGGCTCGCGCTCTAAACACAGCGATGCCCACAAGCAGCGCTCGCACCTCGAGTCCACCGTATGAGTTTAATCGTCGACGTTTTTTGCGACCTGTTTCGTTGCTTTCCTGTTCACGATACGTGTCATCGCGGAGACGCCTTAGGAAAATACGTCGCATGTCCTTTTGTTTCATAATAAATATTAAAATTGGTATCATGGCTCTATCTGTAGGCACTATTGCCTCTGCCTTTGACTGTTTGCGGTGGGTGCTTTGGCTGATATTATGGATATTACAATGCATGAAGAGAAATCTATATCTTATACATGTCTACACCTAAAGCACTGAAGCAAGTTTTATGTTTTTAAATGCTGGAATCGTAATGCATTGGCGAGCTTCAAGAAGGCAAAAATTACATTACAAAACGATGTAGGTGACACTGACGAGCGCAGGAGGGTGCATATTCATGAAAGATAATTGCGCTAACATACGCGGAACAAAGAAAGAAAACATCTGCAGAGGAGCGCAACAGGCTACCTCTGAATGTAAAGCAACTTCGTCCTTTATACGGCACACTCTGCAGTATTCCAACGATAGCGTCAAGGATATAGCGTCGCGGAACATACCTAAGCGGATTGACCACGGCGCCAATCTTTCGCAAGAATAAAAAGCTCCCAGGGCTGCGCAGGGAACGCAGCACAGTAGCAGCGTAAGTGCTGTGCCTCCGGCGACAATGACGTGGAATCAGAAAAGTCCAGATTTATGTGTTTAACACCCGGAGACGGCGTAGTTTTGTTCTGCTTGGTAGTTTACGAGACTAGGCTGATCGAGTGGAGCTTGAAAAAATTCCACTGATTCCTCTCTATACGAATCTTTCTTATACGAACATGAAAGTGAAACCTGTCATCGCGAACCCCTCGGATGCATAAGCAGCAGTCTGGCGAATCGAGGGTCGGGAGATGGGTTGAGTACTCTGGACATGTGAACCCGTTGCTTGTAGACATCAGGGGCACCCTGACACTGCGCAGGGATACCGACAGTTCCACATATGCGAAAGTTATCGAACGACTGGCGTTTCACCGGAGACACTGCATTGCACGCGCCAGAGCCCTGCAAAAACCTGCATGAGGCAGGATCGTCCGCGAACGGTGAAACCTTGCAAGCGAAACCGAACTGTTCTTAAGCGGGTCGTTTTGTGAACAGTCCTCTGCAGCGAGAAGCGCATCATTTTTTTTTTGTCGGCAATCGTCGTTGCGTTCCTGGAGCAGAGCATCACCGCAACACGTCTTGCTACCATATACATCACAAAACACAAATTACATCGGTGCCGGCCAGACGCCGAAACCTCCGCAGCGATAGAGAGGCGCTAAGACTACTTCAGCGCTAAGTGCCGGCGCACATTGGCACGCCAATTTACGGCTTCACTTCATCGTTGATAGATGGCGGAACCACCGCTGAGACCCAAGAGTGCATTTGAAATGTGTGCAATGTTAAGTTCAGAGTAATTTTGCTTACTTAACAGCTCTGCTTTAACCGGACCTCACTTAGACGCAAATTTTTAAGCGCTGCACTAAGATATAAGGCCCGTTTGTTCACCATTTCTTCAATGAGCCGGGGGTGGGCTCGACAACGTGCATGTGAAATATTTTTTGTGGAACAGCGAGGATTCTGCTTACGGACGGGCAATGCCTGTTTCATTTGTAAACAGCCGGAAGATATAGGCCATGTTTTCATTCACTGCAGGGAAAGCGTGTGCTTTGGAATTTTTTGCAAAGAACAATGTGAAAGGAATTCCCAGTTGACCCGCATGGTATCACGTATTTGGCGATAGTAGTGAGGATGGTATGATTTAATAATGCTGATGGGCCTCCACTGCTTGTGCCGTTCCAGAATGGCTGGTTACTATTGCAACCCGGATGCCTAGCGAGCGCGTATCAATTTTCGACAGTGTATAACACGATTCATTGAAGAATTGAAACAAGAGCGCGTGACTGAGTGGCTTAGCCGGGTCGAACCACTTGCAGTTTTCAAGGAGTTTTGAATGAACTATCAAGCGCGCCGGGTGAGTTCACTTTGTGTATAAAGTAACGGTGATCACATCAAGTGAGAGTGAATTTTTGGTCCCTGTTCCGCTTCCTTTTCTATTTAAGTGAATGTTATTTTACTATGCCTGGCAATAAAAAGTTTAGGTTAATTCCACTCACCCCAACCTGCATACAAAAATATGTTTGATCCCCTATCTCAGGAATTGCTATACCACGAAAGTGTAACCTGTCTTCGCAAAGTGGTCAAATGCATAAGCCGCAGCCCGGCGAATCGAGGGGCGGGAGATGGGTTGGGTACTGTGGACATGTGAACGCGCTACATGTAGACTTCAGCGGCCCCTTGAAACGGCCCAGGGACCCTCGACGGTTGTACACGAGGGAAAGCTCTCGAACGACTCACATTGCTCCGGTAACGCTGAATTGAATGCCCCCGAGCCCTACGCATGCCTGCCATAAACAAGGAGCGTCCGCGAAAGGTGACAACTTGCAAGCGAAACCGGACGGGTTTTCAGCGGATCGCTCTCCGAACATACATGCTACTGCAGCGAAAGGTCAGTAATTTGCTTGTCGGCGGTCGTCTCTGCGTTCCAGGAGAAGTGTGCGTCGCAGCTCGACACACCTGGCCACGCAAGACAAATT
Source organism: Hyalomma asiaticum (assembly GCA_013339685.2). NCBI lineage: Eukaryota > Metazoa > Arthropoda > Arachnida > Ixodida > Ixodidae > Hyalomma > Hyalomma asiaticum. The sequence goes on along the minus strand of CM023483.1, from coordinate 113,749,444 downwards.
TGGTAGCGACCGCGTTCGTACTTCACCCGAGGAACACACCGTCACGACGCCGCCACGGCCCTAACTTCCGCGACATTCGAGGCGCGAACACTTACTAAGGGCTGACGGCCGGCGCGCGTAACATGACAATCAGCTGCGTTTTATCATTCCTGGATGGCTGTACCACCGCATCGAACCTAGGCAAACGAAGATCTCAATGGAATGGAGGTGATGTTAATTAAAGAGTAATTTTGCTTGTTAAATACAATATTTCAGTGCAATAAACACCTTTACTTTAACCAAACGTCAGTTAGATGCTACTTGTAGAGCACTGTAGTGAATATATAACGCCCATCTGTTCCTTGTATGACCGATGCTTCGGTGGTGCATCGGTAGTTTCCAGCTTCTTTCGTCGCATCCCGGGGGAACGTGGGTTCGAGTCCAAGCGAGAGAAAATTTTAGTTGTAAATGTAGTTCATTTTTTTTTCAGATGTCCGCTTCCGTTATGGAAGTACATCACTGATTTCTTGGTGGATCCCTGAATAAAATATTGAAGAAAGCGTAGATCGTGTGATCCGTAGCGCTTCCAGTCCCTATCATCGCATCCCAAGTGGTTGTGGGTTCGAATCCCATCTATGATCAGGGTAGAAAAATGAGCAAACGTCAAATGTTTGTTCCTTGTTTCAGACATCCGTTTAGGTGAGAGAAGTACGTCGGTAAATTCTTGGTGGACCGCTCCATAATACATGTTCTTGTTGAAATTTAGTTACCGGAAGTAATATCCTTTTAAAATATTCATCTTTTTAAGCAATATTAACAACACGGCGGAGCACCACGAGTGTGGCCAATATGTGGCCACAGCTTCACAGAGAACAACAGGAGGATTGGCCGCCTTAGACACAAGGAGATCGTGCCCTTGGCGTCTATGTTCATGATCGGTTGGACTCTGAACCGTGGCGTTCATAAAACAGCGAGAGGAGGGATCACTTTTTAGAGGCCGTGGCTCCGTTGTAGACTGAGACACAGAGGGGCCTTTACGGATTCGAGTGTGGTCTACGTTTCGAGGCCTAATTACATAGCTCGGTGGGACTCGAATCTGCGACATTCCGGAAGCATAGAAAGAGTCATTGTTGGGCCGCTCAGAAATTCGTGTGGCCTCACCTTGAAAGAAAAGCCGTTCTGGAAGGTAGAATGTGGAGCTTGATAGCAATAGAAACCGTGGCCTATAGCTGGAGAAGAATACGTCATCTTCGGCTCTTATACAGCGAAGCCTTTTCTGAAGCGGCGAGATATCCGGTTGCCGAAAGCCTCACGGGATAGCGGCTAAACGTCACTTATCGTAACATTAAGGATAGCTACAGTCCTTTGCGGACAGCGAGAAACCAAACCTAAAGAAAGGCAACGTTTTCACTAGGCTAAATTTTGTTTTTACGCAAGCACATGGGTAACAACTACGCGCTTAAGCATTCGTGCCCCAGCTTCCTGCGAAAAAGCGGAAACTGTAATTAAGGGTAATTCACAAGGGGGCGTCGCATTTAGACAGCGAGAAGTATCGCTTCGGGTGATACCTTCTGAGAGAAGCAGATGAACGCCGAAAGAATCTGTAAGTGAAGCAGGCTATTGCAGAGTGACGCGAAGCTAGGTCACGAAAGCGGGATCGTTAAAGAATCATTAGTCTTTCGCACGGAAGCTTGGATGAAAGGAGAAAAGAAGAGCTTTGTTTATTTGAGCAATCCAATAATGAGGGTAAAGCAGGACGTACAAGACCTCGCAATAAAACAAATAAATTGTGAGGGTAAACACTCCATTCATTACTTCTCCGAGATATTTATTGAAGGCATCTGGCTAACACCTTAATGGCGCATAAGAGAATAAAAGAACGGCGTGAACATGATAGAGCGAGTATCGGCTTATGTGGCAAGTGAAACAATAGGACAATAACTGCGGGGGTTGTGCGCACCAAAGCACGATATCGTTACGAGGCATGACGCGTAGTTACGCACACCGGTACCTTATGCCTAGCTGGCATCTTGTGCTTAAATCTAAGTACGAGGACATCGAAATGCGGCTTGCGCGGCTGTAAAACGATCCCGTATCCTCGAGCACAGCAGCGTAATACCTAATCTGCCAAGCTACAAAGGCAGGTTGGGAATACAGAAAAGGCATAGACATGGAGGAACCCCATCGAGCGTTTCCACACCTGCGGATTAAGCAACACAAAAGGCATGAAGGGATGTAGTTGTACCGCTCCCTCGGGCCCCGGAACCACGGCTATGCGAGGCAAAGAAATGCACTTCGGAAGCAAGAATTGCGTGAAAGAGGAGGCTACATTTCGGCAGCGAGCAGTTCCTCGGTGACAATGGCGGCGCAGGAAGCGCTCGGCGTCACCTAATTACCTGCCACGATTACGCTTCTCCGCACTCCTGCCTTCTACTAGGCTTTCTATGCCCGTCGTCGAGGTATTCGCGCCGACGAAGCGCACGCACTCGGTGAACAAAAAGCAGAATCCGAACGGAAATCCCCTTGTCCGCACTCTTCTACCGGCCTCCCGCATTCGTTCTTTTTGTCATTCTCCTGGCGAGCGCAAGGCGCGATGAGTAAATGGTGTAGGGCGCTGAAGCCTGGAGTGTGCAATGAATGGCAGAGAGAAAATGCTTCTACACATCGAATCTGGTGGCCACTCCGCTAGAGTGAAGAGGCTTTGCACGCTCTCTCGTCCTTTGCCATGGCCCATCTGCAATAGTTCCACCGCTTCTCGACGTTTCATCCCTGATTTCGCTGCACCTATGGAAATTCGCTCTTGCGAGGTTTTTGCACTTGTACCTATACGATATACAGGGTTCCAGCTAATGTCACGTACACTTCGCCAGAGAAATAGGCGGACTCTCTTTCGCAGTCACGGAGCTGTCCTATTTGAATGTAAATGGCATTTTTGAGCCACCCCGTCTCGCAGAGAGATTTGCTCTCGTTGATCGAATTTGAATAACTGCGAACGATGTGAATGGGAGACCCAAGGATTTAGAAAAAAAAAGGAAAAAAAATGATTTCAGTACACCTCGGAACGAGCGCCATGGGCTTATAGCATCGTTGATATCGACTTCACCGCGGCGCCATGAAGGAGTAAAGAAGATAGGAACTTATTCACTAATCAAAACCTAGGTAATAACTCATTAGAATATTTTTGTACTGTGCTACGAAGCGGACATCTTTTGGTAGAGTAACTTAAAAAGAAGTACAATATTGTAGATGACTATACTGTGCTTTCTGTGAAGTAGTATCGCAAAAGTATTGAAAACTGGGCGAGTTAGTACGCATTCGTTTTATAGAGGCTCTATTCAGCGCACACAAAACAGACAAGGACGCAAGGGAAGAGGACAAGCAAGCGCCGACTCTCAACCGTGCTTGTAAACCGAGTTGCGAGTCAACACTTGTTTGTCCTCCTGCATTGCATCTTTATCCGTTTTCTGTAGGCCGAAAAAAGCCTCTAAACTCAAATAGTATCGTATCACCTGAAGCGGTCATGCTGTTGTAGTATGCTAGGAAACCATATACCGATACGAAAAACAGCTAGTCCGCCGCAATGTCCTCTGAAAAGCCTTTACCAGAAATGAATGACGTATTGCAGTGGAACGTGTAAAACGAATGAGAGCCGCTGATACGTGACTTGATAATTTTTTTTTTTCGGGAGATGCGGGTTAAATGCCCCTTTTAAGAAGCGTTACAGTCTATCTGACCTTTTTTCTCGCGGAATTTTTCGTGTTAATCTATGCTGGGCTTCAAAGGCCTCACTCATCTAGATTGATAAGTTAGGTGTGCTACGATAACTTGCGTATTGCTATAAGCTACGTCTTCGATAAATTACGTATGTTTAAACTAACTGTTTTGGCGCTCGGCTATGCTATATGCGAATTACCATTGTTACCATTCGCCTGCGACATAGTATTGACCGGGCCGCGGCGGCTGCATTTTAATGGAGGCGAAATGTTGAGGTCCGTGTGCTGTGCCATGTAAGTGTACGTCGAAATTTGCGGAGCTCTCCACTACGGCGTCTCTCATAATCATAGCTGGTTTTGGGACGTAAAACCCCGGAAATAAATCAGACGTAATGTTGAAAATAAGTGCCTATTGCGTTATTTCGTGTCCCAACAAATGTCTTTTAGTAGCTACACAGTTTAAATTATTGCTTGCAACATAGCACTTTTGCAATTTAAGATCACAATTTTCCTAAAGATTGTCTCACTCGGAATAGTTAGCTGAAACAATAGTTAGTTCAACTTATACAGATATGAGATATCTTTCCAAGCACTGCACCAGCTAAAACGAATGAAGATGGACAAGAACAAGTGCAGCCGGCTAAAAAGTTGCCGGGAAAAGGGGGGAAAGAAATTTTGGCGGAACATACAGAGCATTAAGTGCAGTTACATTAAATAAGGGAAACAACGCAACGCCCCAGCGATAATATTGAATAGTAATAGGTTCCTAAGCGGTTGCATTTCGTTGAAGCAAGCGCTGCAATGACAGCAGGAAAAACATGGAAGATTCCAGAAGTTGTGAGTTAATAGTGAATCTTAGAACCGTATCGAATAAACCGTAGAGTGATGAAACCGAATCGAATAGCAATACGAAGCCAATATGGTTCAAATCGTTGTGAAAAAGTAAGGCGAAAATTTCAAGAAATAGCGAAAATGTTATCACATTTCATTCGAAAGAACTATTGATAAACATGCAAAAGAAATATACAATTCTGAAAAGTTAGGCTTGCAAGCAGCAGTAACTAGAGTACTTGATATATGAAGTAACCATAGCTGGCGGTCGGTTGACCATGCTAATAATCTCCCGCTTGCCTATCACTTAGCTGAGGCCTATTTGGCATGATTCTTTCCTTTCCTTTAAAATTTTATGACTAGATTTGAACATTGCCGTGTGACATCCTCTCCTTGGTTTATTCCTGCCTCAGTCAGCGCGAGCATGTTAGAGATGGCTCCGGCGTATCGGCAAGAGCTCAGAGAAAAAACTGATATCATGATGATGACAGTATGCTGATGACACTCTAGTTTGTGCGGCACCGAAATTTTAAGCAAAGACGGCTAAATCTACAATCACCGCACACTCCACAGTCCCGTAAGAGCTTTTGCTACGTGCTTTGTGGTAGCTCAGTCATAAAAAAATAACCCCCTGCCCTTCGGACGTTTCCTTCGTTCCAACCTTTGTCGTTGGTGCTGATCGTTTGTCAATTTTTCGTAAAATGTATGATATTTCGAATATGCACTATTCGATGTGAGCATCGAAATTGAATAGAATGCTATGCGATTCGTTATCCGAAATTTTCGAATATTCGCACGCCCCTAAATACCTGTGATGAAAAAATTCTTGAAAACGATGGAAAAAATAAAGCGGATATTGCCAGACGGAACGCTTCAATAAACTTATCTTGTTCCTGTGGTTCAGCGTCTCCAGAATTTGTCGGCCGGTCCGAGTCCTTGTTCGACCTATGCACCGCGCTTTGTCAGTGTAAGTTAAAGAAGACCAGCTGGCCAAAATTCATGAAATCGTGCAACGTCCCTGTCCTTTTTGCTCTTCCCTTCTCCTAATCCCCACAGACGCTGAGCCGCGCTCCCGGTCGTAGAAAACAGCGGCCTTTCCTTGCGCGCACCCCAGTCATTATAATTATTACGTTCTGCGCATCGATGAGCTCATCTAGGGTACTGTGTAACACGCCTGCTCGAGGAATTTCTCCGTGCTACGGCGCTAGCAAGCCCGCAGCGCCCGCAGACGTCAACCTCCTCGCCGAGACGTGGGAGGCCAGAATCTCCACCCAGGACTTGGACGACCAACGATGGCTCGTCACCAGAGCCCGGGATGCGATTGCGGGCAGAGGGTTCCTGGAATAAGGGACCCTCCCATATAAACCGCTGGAAGGCGGCCTTGCTCAGTGACGACTTCATCCCGAACAGTGGACCGCCTGCGTCCCAGGACTCGTGGTCGTGGTCCCAGGACTCGTGGTCCCAGGACTGGTCTGCTTCCAAACCGAATCCACCGAAATTGCCAAATTTCGAAAAAAAAAAACGGAGCGCTAAAAGAACGACACACAAAGAAAGAGGCTGCACACAGGACTGGCGCTTAACTTTCAACTGACGTTTATTGAAGCAACATCGAATTTATGCACACAGCCGCCAAAGACCTGTCATGATAGAACCTTCTGAAAACAAACCGCCACACCACCGCCATAATCTCCGCATCATGCCCACGTGCCCTGCCATATACAAGCAGCAATGCGACAGAAGGCGAGGGAGATAGCCAGAACCTCGCGCACCACATTTCACAATCTCATGTTTTTGTAATGAACAATAAAACTATCACGAACGAACAGTCCTGAATCGTCGAAAAAAATCAAATAAACCGCTAAAATTTCTTAGACAACAAAGAAGCTGCGTCAAAAACAAAAGTAAAACAAACAGTAAAAACAATAACAAAGCTTAAACAGCAAAGCGCAGCGTTAAAAACAAGAAACAAACGAAGTGTGAAAAACATGAGCAACAATGTGAAACAATGGAAGGAGAGCGAAAAGCCTCGTCAAGAAATATAAAACCATTAAGAATTAAAAGCTAAATATACTAAAAACACTAAGATTGTAAAAAGACACTACACATAACCTTCCAAAAAGCTACTTCCTTCTCAGTAAGCGCGACAGCACTTACTGAGAAGTAAGCGTGTGCATAAGTTCGGTGTCGCTTCAATAAACGTCAGTTGAAAGTTGAGCGCACTCCTGTGTGCAGCCTCTATCTTTGTGTGTCAGTCAGTCAGTCAAGCTCCGTCTTTTTCTTTCGAAGCATGAACCAACTCGCCCAAAGACAAGTTCTACTTGCCAAATTTTTAATAAAGCTTTCACCCCCTCTCTCTCTGCCTATTTTTGACCTAACGAATACGAGAACAACTGATAAATAGTTGGCCCTCGTGACACTCATTTTTCGTCTTCTTAAGCAATTCTTTCATCACTACAAGCGGAACATGGAGCATTACCTGCACTCAGCCCCTGTATGCAGCAACTGCAAAGCTGTGACACATAGGTGTGCGACTTACTGCTTTGAGCATCTTGCTTTTCCACTTATAGTAAGCGCCAAACTCTTTGGCACTTCAATTATCTCCCGCGAATACGGTCATCACACTTCCATAGCGTTGTAACTCATAGCTGAACCGCGGTGTTTATGGATAATGTAACCACCGCCTCTCTGTAACTTAGAGACCTCGGATCACTTGAAAGATTGCAGTACAACTGTACTCTGAAACTGCGGTTACATAATCATCATATGCCGACCGCTCGAGCAGGTCTGTTAGCCGCGAAGCAGTGTGCCCGATTGAGCAACTACCTGCAAACATCAGGCGTGCATGTTAGTGCGCGGCCGGCATAATAGTGGGCTTGAATAATCACTTTCTAAGATTTTAGTGGATTGCCGCAATACGCACGTTGCATCAAAGCGCCTCCCCGGCCTCGGTGTACATCGCAGCGTCAGTTATGACTCAACGCACACAGCTATCGCATGTTCGTGTGGGGATGCATAGCGTAGTCTCAAATGAAAGCTGATGTGAAATACTTAGCCTGTGCAGTGTCTCGGAGTGTCAGGAGAAGGAACAACGTGTGCTTTTGGCGCCATGTCGTAACGCTCTCAATAACTAATCAATGCCGAAAGTGTCGGCGGTGGTGCCTCCCCTGTTACAAAGTTCCTTCGGTGACCAACGAACACTGTCTAAAGCGGGAGAGCGTGTTCTTGCTGCCGCTTGCTGCGATGTCTAAACAGTCGTCCCTGGCGCATTCTACGCAGCTGCCAGATGCCGGAGCTGCGGTTGCCGCTAAAGTTCGCCTGGAATTACGCTATCATCGCGGTCCCATTCGTAGAGATATGGCAGCCATAAAGAGCACTTATGAAATTATCATTTGCTTAAGTTTAAAATCATACCCCGCAGCGCGCACGCTCAGTACGTGAACAAGGTGAACTGCAATCAGACTAACATGCGAATAACGTACTGTGCTATTCAAAAGATAAGAAGCTACCATATGCCTAGTGTAAATTAACGGCGAAAGCAACATCATCATGCTTTCTCATACATCTTTTCACGTACAAATTCTTTTTCACATATATAGGCGCTCTCACACACAAAACAATGTTTGGTGCCACACTTATGTAATGCCGTCGTTCATAAGGAAAGGGTTCAGTCGCCGGTTCCAGCGTCCGAGAGCCAATCAGCAGTATTAATCAGTATTAATCAGTCCACTTGTTTATTGTTTGATGTCACTGAATTTAATGAAATAAAAGCAGTGCTAAACCGCTGCTTGGAGGCTCTCATCGCCTGGAAATTCGACAATGAAAACCTTGCAAGTATTCAGACACATACCGAACTAAAGCGTTTCCGCGACAACAATTAATCATCGCTCACTGCACATGTATGTCGAACAATTGCCTGAACAGCCATTCGCAAACGAAAACCGATACAGGAGCTACTGAAGGTGTACTACGAGACTCCGCAAGATAAGACATATAAGACTTTGGATATATGTGCACGGAGATATGACAGAGCCCCCCATCTGACTGATCGATAATGTGTGCATTGGTCCGTTAAATGTGTGCAATGAGCAACCCAGGCGATCATTGTGCTTTGGTGGTGCTCAATAACGTGCATTGTCGTACCGGTTTGAGCAGCATCCATAAGGTGCGCTTCTGCCGTATTTGTTTTCAACGTTCTTGGCGCGCAGGAGGAGAGATAACAGTATAGCAGCTGGTGCAGTGCGAGACCAAAACGCTGTCCGGGATGGCATAAAAGGGCTCGCTTTTGCGCCAGAAATAATCAAGACCGCTGCAGGCTGAAGGGAAATTTCATTCTCGCCTGTCTGCTCCTACGCCCCTCTGCACACGTGCGTTGGCCAGGCGCACTGGGTTTCCACTTAGTGCCCTCGAGGGGAAAAGTGCTCACCCGCTAATTGCACCTAGCAGGCCAGCGAGGCTCGAGAAAGAAAGCAATAAGGGAGAGAGATTTTGCGGTACGGCGTTGCCGCCGTATTGCAGTGAATTCCAGGTGAGCGTAATTTGCTTGACAGAAGCCTGCTCTGGAGGCCAGAGACGAGGTGCATTATGTCGGCTAGCTCGTAGAACACGGGCTCCACTTGATGAGAGGCGACGTCCGTACACGCGTGTCTAAATTCGTAATCATACTGCCTATCGCCTCTTTAGCATTCTCGCTGTTTTTCGTTTCGTTTTTTAGCTTTCCTTGTTTTATTTTTCGTGCCCCTATTGCCTATGACGGTGCACGAGTGTCTGAATGCTAGTGCATGCAGTCTTTGCAATAGAAGTAAAGATCGCGAAAAGTTGCGCTTTTCTTTTGTCACTCTGAGCGCTGCGATGCGGTGTCTTGAGCGCAGGTGTTTCTTGCTATTAGCCGAAGGTGCTCCTGCTGCCATGACAAAGGATGAAAGAGTCCTCTGACCGTCGTCCGTTTCGCTGTTGAGGACGCTCAAGTAATGCGTTTCTGTTTGCTCCTCTTTTTTGGATTTGATCTTCAGCCCAATTTTAGAACAACCCTGCCAACTGGTCCGTAAATCACGCGCAGCAACCGTGGTCATGAGTCGAGAAAGAAGCCTAAAAAGGAAGGAGGCGTCCCTGCGTTCCGTTCGTCTCCTCTTTTTTCTCGCTCAGCTGCTTGCCTGATAGAGGTGCACCCTGTGTAACCTTATTTCTTCCATCAACAATTCCCTTCATCTGACTTGCTAGCCTTTCCTTGCTGTAACGCTAATTGGTTTCCGGGGTTCTATGTCTCGTAAAAAGCTACGCATGACTCGCCTCACTCAAGAATGGGAACTTCCGCGCACACGTACTAACTATGGAAAACAGATGTTACGCTACTTATTGCCATACCATTTAAACAATTCTCATTAGCGTGTGCACAAAGAAACCTACGAACATCTCGCTTAAGTGAAAGGGGTGGAGTGTTATTATCTCGCACTATGTGTATGAATTGTTCATATTCTTTTTATCCATTATTAACTTCTCTCATTGTGCGTATGTTCTACAGCAAGTTTACATTTTATGTGCTGCAATGCAATAAAATATATTGTTACATTTTCTATTAAGATGCGTTTCTCATGTACAAATGCATTCTGTGATGTGAAAATATGTTTATTTTATTTATATAACATTTAATTCTTTTTGCTTTTTTGTATTGGGGGGGGGGGGGGGGTATGGGGATGATAGTATACTGATTGCTGCTCCGTGTTTCATGTTGCCTTCTGTTGGTGCCAAGTTCAAGGGACCGTGGGCCTTGTCAAGCCGTTTTGTGGCTTTTAGCTCGCGGCCCTCAACATCTGTATTTGTCGTGATCTGATGTTGAAATAAACTATTCTATTCTATTCTATAACCACGATATCATTGTGACAGAGGGTGTAGTGGAGGTCTCCGAAGATTTCCACCAGCCGGGCTTCTTTTACGTGCACTGAAGTCGAATGCTACAACTACAAGGGCTTCCAGTTTTGGCCTCCATGGAATTGCATCTGCCGTGGCCAGGATTAAATCCCGCAATCTTCGGATCAGCAGCGGAGGTCACGGGCTACGAGACCTCTGTTGATCAACCGCGAGACCCCGCCAGACCACTAGACCACCATGGCGGGATTTAAATTTAAACCTGTGCGAACCTCATATTTAGTTCACGAATGGCGTGCAAGCCATCATTGTGGTTGAGCAATCTTCGTTGTTAAGTCGCCTGCACTGAATTTAAAATGAAGGTCCACATACGCACTAGATGACAATTGCTACTTTTAGACAAAATAAAATTGCAAAGGAGTGTGCTAAGGAATATGGGCTGTCTTGGACCAAACCAATGTAGCACATTATTGACTTGTTCCCTCAAGTCCTGAAACTCAAATAATTTCATGGTGGTGTCACTGAGCAGTGCTTTGTATGTGTATTTGACCACGTGTGATAATCGCTGGAGTTTTGGTTCATGCCACAGTCGATTTGCATTTGGTACACCCGTGGACACCTGAGTTGCAGTGTTCGAGGAAAATGGGACAGTCGGCCAAATAGATTCTTATCCTAGGGTAGTACAGCACCTCGGGCGAAAGTGGCAGCGCCACGCACAGTTAGCGCATTTACGAGTTTCAGCTAACTCACTAATGCAGTCCGGTTCTCAAGGGACACTGCCACGGAGCGCCAGAACTAATGACCTGTGAATCGCGCGAACGCTCACGGTCATTTATTTGTAGCAATGTCCACGTCAGTGCTCTTTCACAGACGCAGGGGAACAGGATGCGCAGTGGATACGCGTACGCTTATTGAATGCAAACGACCTAGTTGTAGTCTTAAGCCAATTTGGCAGCTGACTCATGTTTAAGTTTAGTTAATTACTCTGTTTAAGCGTTCCATGACCAAGACAGGCCCACCGTATTGGTGGGAGCCAGAATAAGCGTTATCATGCGGCGCTGTCTAACGTGCACCAAAGCTGAATAAACGTGTACTTTTGCATGTCAGCCACCATAGAAAATCAGCCGCCGTGATCGCGGACCAAACCCGTGTACTCGAGCATCCTTAGCCATCCGTAGCAGTGTGTGTCCAAGGCCTTACAATGGTACCGCAGCTGGTGTGTTCATTACTTGTCCCTGCAGACGCGTGAGTATAGCGTCACTTATGATTCGTAAATTCTGGGAGATCCCACGCATTGCGAGAATCACCGTTCATGCGAAGCAGTCAGCGACGAAGTTGCCTATTTCAAATTGTTTGGCATTCAGCCTAATATTACGAGCAGGATCAGCGCCTTTGTGCAACCGACTCGTGGCGCGGGTAACGTGGTCTTGCCAGGCACATTGACAACACTCTGGAGCACTGTTCTGTCTCTGCACCTTAGTCTACAGACGTCTGCTTTGTCGAAGAGAAATGTGTGCCAAGATGCGCTGATGTGCATATAATAAGCGTCGTCTGCTGGTGTACGTTATGTTTTCGTTGTCCGTTTATGACGAGCCAGCCAAGCCAGCCACGCGGGCGCACGTTCTTGCAGCCTGTTTCTTATACCCATTCCCTCTTGCTACTACCCGCGACATCGTCTGTCTCCATTTCACTTAGCCAAATTCTTACACGATCGCACCGATATATACTGCAGCGATGCTATTAGCAAACGCTACTCCTCACCAGCTGGCGCCTCGTTCATGTTGCTGCTTGTCGCGGCACGTTACTACAATGTATTACTTGTATTACAGCGACACCGAGCAAAGCTGGAAAGAAGCACGCTGAAGGACAGTCGTACGCATACAGTGTTTACTACATTGCCCTAAGAGAGGTTAACAGAAGCAAGGGCAGTTGGCGTTAAACAAGCACCACCGCCACAATCAACTGACACAGTAATTTTTATTCATGTATTATATGCATCGCACGTGAAGCATCGCTGCCGTTGACAAGTAGTAGCATGCTTGCTTGGCACCTGGCTGGTCCGGCAACGGTTCCTACTTTCTGTCATTACAGCACAGCTGACTGCATCCGTATGCTTATTATCGTTACAAGAAACGGTATTTCTCTCTCTTATTTAACCAACAGCAACAGTTGGTGCCTGATTGAGGCAGGCCGGAAAGTAAACATTACCTGTGGCGCGTAACCGCCTACCTCGGGAGGAGAAATGAGGGTAGCAGACACATGGATCGTGTCACTGTTAATCGTGACGCGCATGACAAGTATATCATCTCAGTGATGTTAAGATTAATTAGTTGTTATGGTACGCTCACGCTCTACCAGGCCATTTTTGGTGCATATCAAGCGTTCAAGACGACCAGAAAAGCACCAGCATAGGCGGGCAGATAGATAGATAGATAGATAGATAGATAGATAGATAGATAGATAGATAGATAGATAGATAGATAGATAGATAGATAGATAGATAGATAGATAGATAAAACTTGATGAAATTCGCTAAATGTTATTTGCACGTTATGTGTAGTACAACCAAGATAGATTCTCATAAATTAGTTGATGACTGGTTCAATTGTACGATGCATTCGCAAAACATAGAACGTTTCCCTGTCTTGATAAAGCGATTACCACGCTTTCAGTAGACAATGGCCCACCCCAGATGGCGACCCAGATCTGTACTGCTGTAATTATTGATTCTACGCAACTATCTGCCACAGAAAAATCAAGAAGAGAGCAAGTTTATCTGGAATGCGGAATAGAAACTAATTCTAGACTCAATTTTTTTATACGACGACCTACGCCCAACACTTTCACGCAGTACCGTTTAGATGACTACTCTATAAATGTTTATTGTATGTTTCCCCATATCCATACTCAATCACGTCCGTATAAATAAAATGAAAAGGGAACGAGCTCCTCAGCCACCCTTTAGTAACTTTATTCCGTAGTTGTTTTTTGGAAGGTTCGGGCGTAGTAAGCACGAAAACGCTGTCTAGCCAAGGTACTCGGGGTCTGTATTCACAAAAGCATCTTACGAGAAAAAAATTCATAAGAAAATATTTCAGCCAATCCGGAAGCTGGACGAATCATTAGCGAAGGCATCCGACCAATCGGAAGAAACATCTACGAAAGAGAAGCTTTGTGAATTGGGCCCCAGTTTATTTCAAACCAAATGTTGTAAAAAGAGCTGTACGTGGTTATCAATCATATAGGGTTTCATGACGTCTGTGCGAAAAAAAAAAATGTCATAGTTCCTCGGGTCCGTCCCAAATGTTGTAATAAACCGCATGGGATGCAGAAACGTTCATGCGTTCGGCCTCTACTACAACTACGACGACGACTACAGCTGCTACTTACTGCAACTGCTAATAAAAATCAATCACTTATTTAACGAGCCCGGGAACAACCGTAAGGTACGTCCTTGTGCTCGCACGCGACAAAAATAAAAAAATAAAAACAATTCCATTAAAGACAACCTAAGGAAGAAAATACCAATAAATGGAGCAAAAAATATCACAGCATATCCACGGAGTGAATGGTGATGAGTGGGCGAAGCTCGGGAGGTTCATCGTAGATCGTGCCGAGTTCCTGACTAATTTGGTTAACGCGTACGCTACGAATCCTTATGGTTCAACTACGCACAAGTGAAATCTCCCACCGGCACTTCATTGCCACTGAAGATCCAGTGCCTATGTGTATATATATATATATATATATATATAATTACGTTGAGTATGTGCCACAAGGCATGTGCCACAAGACGAAGAGGAAGAAGCCGAGCGAACGGTGAACGAAGACGACGTTTGAGCAGTTTCGGTAGCGTTTGTCAGTGTGGGCTTCCCCCGGTCTACGCCTTCTGAAAATAAACCCCAAACCACTACTGTGGACGTAACAATATATATATATATATATATATATATATATATATATATATGGGTGTCCGGTGAACGGTTCTCCAGCGCGAGCGGTCGGTATTTCTCAATCAAGAAACTCGCTAGAAGACGCTGCCTGCGCCGACGTTGTCTCTCCGGGTGAGGGCCCGTTCTCCTTCTTTGCGAGCTGGTAGAGCGTTCATCTAAGAAAGAGCGTTTCCATAGTCAACGCTCGCCTTTCGCTCTTTCTCTCTCTCTCTCTGTCTCTCTCTCTCACAAGACAGCAGATGGAAGAGTGAGAGAGCTCGCGCACCTGGAGGCACGCGCCGAGGGCGAGCGCGAGCCTCCCGGCGTTGTATGGCGTTGCATGGTATTGTGAGTGTTGTAGGTTACACAATACGCGTCACAACCGACCCACAGATTAAGGAGCTTCGCCCCTAAAAACCTTAATAAATAAATTACAGCATATCCACGGAGTGAATGATCATGAGTGGGCGAAGCTCGGGAGGTTCATCGTAGATCGTGCCGAGTTCCGGATTAATTTAGTTAACGCGCACGCTACGAATCCTTATGGTTGAACTATGCACAAGTGAAATCTCCCACCGGCACTTCATTGCAAGTCTAGATCCAGTGCCTATATATATATATATATATATATATATATATATATGTATATATATATATATATATGGGTGGCCGGTGAACGGTTCTCCAACGTGAGCAGTCGGTATTTCTCAATCAAGAAAGTCGCTAGGAGACGCTGCCTGCGCCAACGTTGTCTCTCGCGGGTGAGGGCGCGTTCTCGTTCTTTGTGAGCTGGTAGAGCGTTCACCTAAGAAAGAGCGTTTCCATAGTCAACGCGCGCCTTTCGCTCTCTCTCTCTCTCTCTGTCTCTGTCTCTCTCACAAGACAGCAGATGGAAGAGTGAGAGAGAGAGAGGCACGCGCCGGGAGGCACGAGCCGAGGGCGAGCGCGTGCCTCCCGGCACGCCGGTTACGCCTAACGCCTGGCGCAGGACAAGGTTAGACTAAGAGGAGCTTCGCCCCTAAAAGTCAGAACACTGCAGGCAAGGTACAATACCACGACACGAGAAACGTGTCGAAGGAGAATGACAACTAAAATCGCAAGTGTGACGAAGAAGGCGAAACCTTGTAAAATGTGCGACACCATGTTCACAACAGCGCAAAGTTAGGAGGACACCAGTGGGTGTGAACTTTCAAGAACATGGAGGTCACAAAAAATGTCATTGTAAAGATTTTGCAGCTTTTGGATAGTTCCGTGTTGATAGAAGCACGTAATTACAGGAAACGCTCAATTCTGTCTGGTTAGTTTACGTGGAAGTGGAAAATTAAGATATTTCACCGCTGCAGGGCAGCCGAATATTATAGCGTGTAGAAATTACCTCACTGACCGGCAGTGAGGTCATGGCAGTGATAGCAACGCCGCTCTGTTAGAGCGAGAACCAGTCATTTTTGTAGCGAAGTGATGGTATATGCTTAAAGGGCAACTACAGCACTCTTTCATTGTCCCCTGATCTCAACGAAATTTTCAGTATACCTTCTCCTCGGCACGCAAGTACGTTGCAAGTCATTCATATTTTATAAAAATAAATTTTAAAAAAATTTAGCGGATTCCCAGGAGAGCCACCTGTGTTTTTCACGTCATTGTCAGTATGGACTCAGCACATCCTTGGATGATATCGCCACTTTCGTATTTTAGCACCAGCTTCCCTCGTTTCATACTTATGGTGGTGGGGAGGCTGTGACGTAATCGCATATGCTGCACGAAGTGTCTACCCGTTTCGGTATCGGTTTGAATTCACCGTTCATTCAGTTCTTTAAAACAATTAATGAGTTTCTGAGCAAATTGACTGACCGTGGCAGCTTCAGTGCTATCAGTACTATTGCAAAGGAGTAATATCAGAATATGGTGCAAAAGCCGCCGGAGTTCTCCTTTATAAATTTCTTTCTAGACTTGCTCAAAGGTATTGCTGCTGGAATTAGAAGCATCATACCAGATCACAGACACATGTCAAAGTTAAGGCAGCTAAATTTCGGTGAGCAGTTTTGAGCAAGTATACTGGATAACTCATTTCTCTGGATATTTTGCGAACACCGCCGAGAGAACGAAGACCCCGCGACAAACACGCTTAGTTTGAGCATTAAAGTGTAATGTGCTTTCAAAGAGAACGCAGAGATCGTTGACCTCGCAAGCGTTACATAGCGTCACAGAATGACTGAATATGAAAATAATATCTAGATATTTTGGGAGTGAAACTCGCGCCCTTGTTTTCTCATGACTCAGCAACAACAACAACAACTACAACAACAACAACAACAATAATAATAATAATAATAATAATAATAATAATAATAATAATAAGACAAACACGAATCAGTTCATTCTTTTTTTTTCTTCTCGTTTGTGCCGGCAGGCTTTTATTAAGAGTTCTACACATTCATATTTTTGGCGTCATGAATGTAACCAATGACATCATCTTGACGTAACCAAGTAATTTAGCGTTTTCGTGCCACCATAATGCGATCGCTGCGTTCATGTGATCCCACCACCACTTGTTCACGTGGATTTTGGTACCATTAGTTTAGACTCTGCGACGGCGCAGGGCGAGCAGCGGACTGTCTTTCTTTCTTTCTTTAATGTTTGCTTTGGTAGTTAGCGTGGACATTCTATAGGAGCAGGAGCTGCTCTTCTCCACCTAGGATTTCAATTCTCTCGCTGTAGAGTGCAGGCCACGTGTTTTGTGCACTCGCTAGGAGTAATCTGCGGATCGGAACAAGTGAACACCACCGCTCAAGAATAAACGTGTCTATGTGCGTGTGTGAGCGCGCTTTTGTCACGATGACCGCCACTGCTGCAAAAGACAATAAGGCGTGTTCGTATATTTCATCTAAATCCTGTGTCACGTCTGTATCGAGCGCTTCGCAGCTCCGCTGGTGATTAATAGTGATTCAGCTTCACGAAAACGCTGATGGATGAAGTCGTTGCTATTGTTCTTGCCCAGAAACATTCTACTAGATTAAAGGAAGTGCGAGAACCTCGATGAAAACATTGTGAAACCTGTGACACCCTATGCGTCACACGTCACGATTAGCAAAACTAATAAGGACACACCTCCTAAAGGAATATCTTTGCGCATAAAATGTATCGCGACAGGAAAGAAAATAACATCCTACATAAGCTACCGGTTTTATTGCCTTCCTCTGCACGGCACTCAGATTTTGCCGCAACTTATAGCTAACACCAAGTGACAATACCACGCGTTCCTGTATCCTTCGTCGTGTAATGAGTTGAGCAACTAACTATGCTATTAAAGTGCAACGTATCTAATGAGTGATTTCTGGAGTTTTGCATCCCAAAACCAGCTACGACTAGGAGAGACGCGGTAGTGGAGAGCTCCGGAAATCTCTACCACCTGGGGTTTCTTAATGTGCACCGACATCGCACAGTACACGGGCCTTAACATTTCTCCTCCATCGAAATGCAGCTGCTGCGAACGGGATTCGATCCCACGCCCTTCAGCTGCCTAGTGCCAACTAGACAACTTGACCACCGTCGGGGGGCTTTACGTATGAAATATTTGTAATAATATAGGTACGGTCCTTGTCTACGATGGCTGTGTTCTTTCATCCGCTTTAATTCATTTCCATTTATGGTATGCTTACTACGCTACTGTTAAAAGGTACAACTCTCTCTTTTTGCCTTTCTTGGCGTCATTGTCACTTGGCTGTGTCTAACAAAGAAACGAGCCCTTGGACCGTTCCTCTTCCGTCTTAATAATGACTACTACGAGCAGGGAAGACTTCATTTATGCATAAGCAATGTACCATATTAATGAGCGTGATATTCTTTTTTGTCTATAGCTTTCCCTTGCGCTGTCAACCTAATGTGAGCAAGGTATGAGTTCCCGGATGGTGAATGATCTTGAGATTGGCCGCATTTATTACGAGAGGCTTAACAAAGCGCTAGGGTCATTTTCACGTGAAGTCATGGAGTCAAGTCGTGTGCGCACTGTACAGAAACTTCAGCCACTGAGCCAATATATATGTACTGGTCTTAGTCATCGAAACAATTACGAAACGTCGCGTGCATGAATCCGTACTCGCTTACGCGCTCGTGCTTCGCCACTTCCCTATATCTATTTTGTCAAAGCGGCTCCCCCTCTACAAAATTCTTAGGTGAGGGGCTGAACAAGCTAAGGTATCGTAGTAATACTGTATGTCAGTCTCTTTCTTCCGGCCTCGGAATCTCGGAGGTAAAATTGCAATTGATCCTGGAGCGGCGCACAAGGACCGATACATCGTCTCTTTCTCTAGCGGTGGAAGCTCACCCTCCAACCGTGACATCCTGATACTAGGCCTTCGATCAAGCGGTAATTCTTTGAGCAGCAGTATTGCGGAGAGTTACACCTCCTTCTTCTCTATCAATTTTTGAAAACCGTGCCTGCGGCCAAAGTAACGCATTCAATTGGCCACCCGAAGGCACACAACTCTGTCGGAATCGCTCGTTCAATCTTGCTGTTATACGTCTCGAAGAAACAATCTGATCAAGGTAGAGCGCGAGTTGTTGAACTCTGGAGTAAGTTATATTGCGAGGAAGCGTTGGGCCTTTTCCTTAATCTAAAATCGGCGCCTTTTCATTTTCCCTTCATCAGGATTCCTTCCACAGCAACTGCTGAGTGGACCATTTAAAGTGTATACTGGGAGAACATCACTCTCTCTAGCTTATGGGCATGGATCCTCTTGTGAGTCACATCGCTAGACATCGCGCAACATTTCGACCGTTGAAATTATCTTAGGTCTATGGCGCTGTGCACCTGAACTACGCCAAGCAACAAAAGCGTTGCTGCATTTTCTGGATGCTACCGGGCTAACTAACCGTCCACGAAAATAGTAAAGAAATTCTATAACGTCAGCGACACTGCAACATTTCTTATTCGTTCTTTTTTTCTCTGTATGTATGTTATAAAACTTTCCCTCCCCTTCCCCAACGCAGGTTAGCCTACCGGGCTGAGCTAAGGTTAACCTCCCTGCCTTTACTATTCCGTACTCTCCTCCTCCTTACAATCAAGTGGATATAAACTCCGGAGTTATCCTAATACACTTGAGCGAAATAATATCTTAGTGGAGATAATATTGAAAAATAAATTAATCAACGTTTTACCGTTCCTGCAATCGATGTTTTATGTTTCTCGCTACTGGGGCAAGGTTGTACCCTTTGGGGCAGTTTTTGGGTGCTACCGTTACTTGTTTGGTGTTGCGCCCTGTTTATTACGCATTTCAAGTTGTGTTGTTGCAGTTCAACCACACCACGTTACCAAAGGCACTAAGGTTGTTCTGAGTTCTGTACAGATTTGACTGATTCGTTCTGCTCTTATTTATTTTATCTTGTGCAGTTTCAACACCGAAATGTTCCGTCAAATTATCAGCATTTCGGCACGCTTGTCAAAGTTAAGCTGAGTTCGCGTACACATTGTCAATGCGGGGCGCAATGGGGTTTTTCTCAACACTGCATGCATGCGGAGTTTACCCTTGCGACCGCTCTCTGTATATTTTTGAACAGAGAGATTAAGACTTATTTAAGAAAATAATTCCATGGCGCTTGTGTATTGCTATCTTAGAAAAACAGCTATATCGGTAAGACATTTTGCATTTCATATCGCATAAAATGTGCTCTCGGAAAAGGCAGTAATGTTAATGCAGAAATAATCCGCATGCAAGATAAACGCGGCCTGTGCTGCGCGTAACAGAAAGTGATAACGGCGCTCCCCACAAACAACCAAAACAAGCGCGCGTGTCACAGGAAAGTGATAACGTCGTTCTTTTTAAACAAACCCAAACGACCACACGTGTCAATATTAATAGTTATCAGTTACAGTAGTCGGCGTCTTCCAAACAATTCATCTACAAAATTGACTAATGGGGTTTGAAGTGTGAAAAACCTCATATGATTGTGAGGTACGCCCCATAGTGCAGGGTTTCGGAGTAATTTCGACCTCCTAGGTTCCTTGATATGCACGTGCGCTTGCGCTTTCTTAATTTTTTTTTATTTTCCTCCACTGAAATGCGACCGCAGTGGCCAGCATTCAACCTCACTATATCCAGCTTTACACACCGCCACAGCATCCTCTAGGTTACCACTGCGAGTTCCGATAAAACAAGGGAAGTTCCGCTACATCCAAACACCGCTAGCATTTTTTCTTTCATGTCTTCAGACCACGTGTACTTGCATGTGCACAAGCCTGCTAATGTCACTTTTCATCACATGTGAACACATGACTGCTGCATTTGCCACGTAAATGAGCATTCTGAAAAGCACAAGTCTTTCATTTGGGTGGTGGACGTCTTCACAGTCAGTATACAGGCTCAGAATATGAGCATCTGAGGATTTCACACTTAGAGTTTGCTTTTCAAATAACTGAAATTATAAGTACAGCGCCGGAGCCTAGGATGAAGAGGTCGTTGAAAACTAGGCGAATCAGGACGGCCGCTAGAGTCAGTGTGTCGACAAGTGTATTCTAGTCCACTGGTCGAAGAGTTGGCTGTATGCGTACCGTGATTTTCATCGTTGTGAGCGATCTGTGCAATATAGAAATAAAAAACTCTGTTTTTCTCTTAAGTAGGCTTCCAGTTTGGAGTATAGAACCCACGTCTTCGCAAGTATTGCTGTTCTTTCTATCCTTCTTATACGTTCAACAAAGTATAGCCCGAGCAATACAGTTAAGCATGCATACTTAGCGGAGGATTCCCTACATGAATACCACATGTGACCCTCAAAAGAAGAATACCTCCTTGCCACTGGCAACCTGCGCGTGCTACGCGTGCAACGCGTTGGTATTTCCTGGAAAACACTCACGAGTACTAGGGAATTTCAGTGACGACCAATTAACGATTTCACAAACAGTTGTGAATCACATGCGATGCAGTACCTCAACTAATTTGGGCTAGCTAGATATTGCGGGTCATAGTTTTGAAACCTCTTAATCAGGGCGGTTACAGTTCGGCTTGTTCAGAAAGTTGCTGCAAATAAAGTGGTTATTATGTGGACCTACGTAAATCAAATCGAGGTAATGGCTCTTTGAGCAAGGTTGGTTGAATGATTTCTGGGGTTTCAATTCCCAGAACCTCCTATGATTATGAGAGATGCCATAGTGGAGTACTACGGAAATGTTTAGCACTTGTGGCTCTCTAACATGCACTGATACCGCACAGTACACGGGCCTCAACATTTCACCCCCATCGAAATGCAGCCGCCGCGCCGGGATTCTATCCCGTGATCCTTGGATCAGCAGCCGAAAACCATAGCCTCTAGACCATTGTGGCGGGGCCTTTGGGACATACAAATAGAAGTACCGTGTAATAGCAAACTGCTCAAATTTGTTTTGAGCTTCTTACCGAGAGTTAGTAAGTTATTTGCTTTGGTGAACAGTAGATATGCATGACTCGTGAGACAAGGAAACAAGGAATGACGTAACGCGTGCCACATTTTTTCCCCCCTGGATCTCGCGCACAGGTGAAATTCACAGAAACACTCGAACTACGTTATTGCTTTAGTGAGTGTGCTCATGATGCCAAAAAAAAAAAAACAGCATTTTGCGCTTCCATTCCCTTCAGTCCCTGCTCAAGCCTAGGTAAATAATGTTCCCGTTTTCTTTCTGAGATGCCTGAAGCGTCGCCGAACGCCTACTTGCTTTTTTCTGGTCTAGGATTTCCCCGCGCCACGGCGCATGCAAATGCGCAGTGCTTTCTGAATACCAACGAAGTGTTTCCTAATGGAAGTCGACGCGCCCATAATTGGACTCCGCCAGAAGTAATCTAGGCGGGCGCTACGCTTCACGGTTCCGAGGAGCCAATCAGTGCCCGGCAAGATTCCCCCCTCCCCACCCTTTTTTCACGTTCATCCCAAGGACACGGCATTGGCGGCGCTATTCACCATCCAATTTCTCTTCGTAGTTCGAGTGAGAGCCCTCTGCCTCGTCTGCCGCTCAATTGCGTAATTAGACGCAGGGAGTTGTTCCAACGTGGTGCTGTTTAAAAAAAAGATATGAAAAAACTGCAGTTTTTCGAAATAGTGTGTCCCCTAAGGTGGGGCATTCGTACTTCCGTCAACAGTGGAGCTATTTCAATGGACGCTTCCATTGCACTGAATGCCAGAGATGTAGCTCAAACTGGCTAACCTTGCGCGTCAATTTTAGTATATACCATCTTGATGCGGCTGCTGCAGCTTGTTCTGCATCGACTGTCGCGTTAGAATCGTGGCTCTCGGTAGCCTATGGACGGCAAAAGCCCAAGAAACGAATTTATGGCATGCGTTCTTGAGTTGTTTTGACTTTCTGTTGGTTTTTCGAAAGTTACACATCCGACATCGATGAACAGATTGCTAAAAACGATCGAGAACAAGGAATACCTCTAGAGCTAACGTTTCAAACGCAAAAAACAAGTCCACTTGCGGAATATTAGTTCCAGGGTTATTCCCCGTTCTCCGTCGTTACTCCAATCAAACCTCCATCTTCTCCTTAACTTCTCTTCTAGTTTACATATTGAACATGTGGCACTGCCTACGCTGTGCCTATTTTACCCAGTGGTCCAAAACGAATTACTGGTCTCCCTTACATAAGCGCGCAGATTTCTTAGTTGCAGTAAAATTGTCAGTGCCGTACTCTTCTTGCAGTCAGGCACTCGTCGTTTTGGCAAGTGTCATAAATCCCCTCAGTTCCCGAGTCTCGTCCTTGAAGATATCTCAAAAGTTATATTCAGCTGATTTCTTGCTTTAGATCGTCCACTGCGTGCTCCCACTGCAGGGCATAAAGGCATGCACCAGTCCCACGCCTTGAAAAGCCTCGGGGTATCGAAGCTGTCCGTTTATCGTTAATACCCACGTAACTGACAAGGGCGTCAGTTTATTCACTTCACGGCCTCTCACTCATGTTAGCCATACACTCGTACCCTGCCCAAACGTGATGTCCTTTATCAACTGGCGGTGTCTCGATACTCTGTTTGATCGTTCACCTCTGAAGTCACGTGTCTTTTCTTTCTTTCTTTCTTTCTTTCTTTCTTTCTTTCTTTCTTTCTTTCTTTCTTTCTTTCTTTCTTTATTCTTTGCATTGATCGAAGTGGCTGGTTCGATCCCGGAGGTGTCACTTCGA
Source organism: Hyalomma asiaticum (assembly GCA_013339685.2). Taxonomy (NCBI): domain Eukaryota; kingdom Metazoa; phylum Arthropoda; class Arachnida; order Ixodida; family Ixodidae; genus Hyalomma; species Hyalomma asiaticum. The sequence continues at coordinate 113,725,991 of CM023483.1, read as the reverse complement.
GCAAAACCTCTTTGACAGTTTATCACACGTTAGGTTTCACATAATCACTAGCAGCGGACTGAAGGAAAGAGTGGGTGGGTTTCTCCATCTGCATTTACTACGCCGAAGACGGCAGAAGGTCGACCAAGAGCAGCTTTGTGATCAAGATGCGGACGGATTCTAGTCGTGAAGTAATGGCGGGCTGGCGTTCGGTTAAGGCATACTCCCAGGCCTGCGCAGAGGGCGCAGCACAATAGCAGTGTAAAGTTTTAGATTTTGTCTGCGTATTCTCTTTGTCCTCTCTTTAATTCTTATTCCATTCCTGCTGCTGCTGCTGCTGCTGATGATGATGATTATGATGATGATAATGTTCCTGTAGACCTACGAAACTTACCCACCAGGGGGGATTGGCCAAAAGGTATTTGATAATTACATTTCGATTTGACCTGCTGCTCCCCTGTCTTCTCCCTCTTCCTGAATCGGCTTTTTCTGTTTCCTCTTCTTCTTTTTCTTCATTGTCGCTGCCTTCCACTTGTTCTTCGTCTTCTTCATGCTTTTAATAATCGGATTCTTCTTGTTCGTCGTCGTGCTCTCTTCCTCTTCAACCCTTCACTGTCTTGTTCATCTTGTTCTTCGTAGTCGTCTTGATCTCCCCTCAACCCCGCTTTTCCTCGTCTTTGTAGGTGAAACCACCGCCTGTGACTGACAAACATATGATCTCCTGAAATACTACTCCTCTGCCATATCAACGCCGTTGCCTGAGAACGTAAGGAAGGGGCGCAGTAGGCCTACCCCCTCACTTATAGAATCTTACGCTGCAAAACACTACCTGTGTGCAGCTGCGTGTCTTACAGAGTAATATATGTTCATACGTTGCTGGGAAGAGCCATTGTGCAGTGTTGCGCCATCCCTTTATCACTAGTACATTACTTACGTCCACATAAAAACAGGAACGAGAGAATAAAACATGTTTCATGCGTGCATTTCACCCCGAGTTCCTATTCGAATTCTATTCCCTTCTATTGTGAATCACCTTCTATTGTGAATGAATTGTACGACATCAGGAAGTAAGAAGTCAACCTGTGTCGTATGCTTTAAAGTATGCTAACACGCAGTACATATATATTGTTTCTCACGCTCTGGAACCCTACAGCACAGGAAGCGCGTCGCTGTTATGTCGCGCTTTCGATAGGTAAGGCCGCAATCTGGTTCGGGTGTCGCTTTGGCGTACGCCGCATACAACGGGCAGAACAGTGTCTTGGAGATGTGTGTAAAGTTGCCTTGGCGTACCGGTAGTAGAGGCGAGAGTTTGGACGACACCTGATCACGAGAAAAGAAGCAGCATGAAGACACTGAAGCGCTTGTAGTAAAATCAGGCTGAACGCGGGTAGTCGTAGGAATGCATCTAGCAGGTTTCAAATTGCAGCCTAGTTTCATCGGTGCTATGTTTGGCATTAGACGTTCCGCTTCCGTTTATATGGACAAGCGCGGTACCTGCTACCATGAGTGTACAAGAAAGTACATTTCAAGGGGAGTTACGACGGAAGCAGAAGCCTTTTTTATCTATCTATCTATCTATCTATCTATCTATCTATCTATCTATCTATCTATCTATCTATCTATCTATCTATCTATCTATCTATCTATCTATCTATCTATCTATCTGATCATGTTGGTTCCAACGGCATTCTGACACCGCGACAGTTTCGAGCCAGCTCTTCAAAGCAGCAAAGAAAGCCTTACGGACGGAGCCGAGAATGCAGCATCTGTAGCCAAGGCAGTGTGGAGTCGGAAGAGAAAACATGTAAGCTCGTCTCGTACAAGCGCCCCGCCGTGGTATTTTTGCGGTTAGGGCTGTGCCCCTAGCTCTGCTCGAGGTCGTGGTTCGAATCTCGGCCATGGCACCCACATTTCGATTGGGGCTAAATGCAGAAAAAAAGCTTAATAAGAGCCAGGTACCTCGGGCTGTTACATGCCAATATGCTCCACGCGAGGTGTCAAGGTGACCGCTCTATGCACGCATGTGGCGCACGTGATCGCGCATATGCATTTGGAAAAGGCTTTGTCTCACTTGCTTTGGTTACTGCCTCATTCAGGGTCACCACTTGGTGAGTTATCTATTCATCTCTTTTTTGTTTTTTTTTATCACGGAAGTGTTATCAGTGACGCACTTCCATAACGGAAGCGGATCTCTGGAAAAATGAACACACATTCACAATGAAAAAGTTCCATCCGGTGGGACTCAAGCCCACATTCACCAGGGTGAGAGAAGCTGGAAGCTCTATTCATACACCACCGCAGCATTGCTCATATAGGGAACAGATGGGCCTTGTATGTTCACTACAGCACTTTGCGTTGCATCTCATTGTCGTCCGGTTAAAGTAATGGCGTTTAGTACAGTCGACTATAGTGTTTAACAAGCAAAATTACTCTTAGATTGACATCGCCTCCCTTCTATTTCACTCTTGGTTCGCCTAGGTTTGCTGCGGTGGTACTGCCATCTAGAAACGATACATAGAGCGAAGCAGGTTGTCGTGCTAATTTGCGTAGGTAGTCCGCGCTTCTGCAGTCTTCGCGGCTCGATTGCTGCGGAAGTTAGGGGCGTGGCGGCGTCGTCAGGGCGTCGTGACGCTGCCTTCCTCCGGCGAAGTACGAACGCGGTGACTACAAAGTATTTCTTGCTTGGCAAGGTGTGTTAGCTGTGACGCGCCCTGCCCCAGGAACGCAAGGATGGCCGTCTACAAGCAAATGATTGGCATTTCGCGGTCGTGGGTTGTGTTTTCTCAAAATGATCCGCTGACAACCCGTTCGGTTTCGCATGCAAGATGTCACCGTGTCTAGCCACTCCTTGTCTATGGGGGTTTTCCGCAGGCTTCTGGCGCGTGCAATTCAGTGTTTCCGCAGCAATGTGAGTCGTTAAAGGACTTTTCCTCGAGTACAGCTGTCGAGGATCCCTGTGCCTTGTCCAGATGCCACTGAGGTCGAAATATAATGTGCTCACATGTTCACAGTACCCAAGTCATTACGCGTCCCTAGATTCGCTAGATTGCCACTTAGGTGCCCCGCCACAGTGGTCTAGTGGTTATGGCACTCGGCTGCTGATCCGAAGGTCGCGGGATCAAATCCCGGCTGCGGCGGCTGCATTTCCATGGAGGCGAAATGTTGAGGCCCGTGTGCTGTGCGATGTCAGTGCGCGTTAAAGAACCCCAGGTAGTCGAAATTTCCGGAGACCTTCACTACGGCGTCTCTCATAATGAGAGCTCGTTTTGGGACGTTAAACCCAACAAATCAATCAATCAATTACCACTTAGCCATTGCACAACTTCCCGAAGACAGGCTTCACTTCGGTGTCTTACCCATTCCTATGACAAAGTGATCAACCGCATTTTTTTTATCAAACATGGCTTTCGTTAGCTCACTTGTGCGGTATTTGTGCTGTAGTTGAAGCTGTCGGCATGCGAAAAAAATAATCGGCGTCCTTAAAAAGTGCGCGGTCACTTCTCGCTTTTCGCGGAAAATGAAGTAACGCTGAAAATAAAAACTGCTAAACTGGCTGCGGTATTAAGCCACAGCCTCCTGAGGACATAGCGCGGACGGTTCAGCCACTGTTGGTTCACCACGGGTGCCCTTTACAGCGGGGTATTAGGTCCGGGAAGAAGTAAACGCAGTGCATCGTGCGTGCCCGTAACACGCTCATGCTCTAGCATGCACGTTAAACAAGCAGAAAGGATATGAACATACCTGAGCCATATGAGTCGCTTGGAAAGAAAGACAAAGGCAAGCATAGACCAAGATTTGCTTTATGCGATTTGGTCGATCGCAAGAATTTTTACTTAGACATCAAGAACATTGCTGGTAGCCTGTGTGTAAAGCTTTTCCATTCGAGTCACGCAGTCAAAGGAACACTAGGTATTGGTTCAAGAATTGCACTCTCAATGTAAGTGTATGTGCAAGCTGCTCCATGAGAAAAAGTGTGGTCGGCTCCGGCGTAAGGTTAAACATCCAAAGTACTCTCAAGTCGCACACATATTGCGGGGCATGAACTTTTTACATGTTGTGCGCCGTAACAATACGCTCACCATGATCAGGAGTAAGACGAGTAGGCTGAAGACAAAATACGGCAATGTAACTTGAAGCGAGCATATCTCAGGCGCAGCAATATTGCAGTTGACATGTGTCGCATCTCGAATGGACACTGTTGCGAGGGCGGGAAAAAAAAAGAAAAGGCTTTAACGTCGCAAACGATCGACTATTGCGATACACATTTCCAGATGACCGGGTTTCGACCATCCCCAGATTACCACTTCCAATGTCACGCCGGGATTGCGCCAAGAAGATTGTGCGGTCAGCGACAGCAAGAAAAAAAAAACATAGAGGGCGCACAAAGTAGCTGATCCGGAACTTATAAGTAAGGCCCCGCAAAGCGCTGGTCGAGTGGGACATCGTAGATTGCACTGACTATTGCCAAGTTGGGTCCCACGGAAAGAAGAAAAAAAAAAGAATTCCGTTGGGGAAGCAAGCGCCAGAAATGCCCTTTGTGAGCGGAACAGAAGAACGAAAGAACAGAAGTGTGTTAAGTCGGCTGCGTGAAGCGCCGACTGCTCTTTGCGGGACGCGATGGCAGCGAAATAGAGGGGTGTGGCTGGCGGTGATGTCTTAGAGAGAGAGAGAGGGGGGGGGGGAGAGAGAAGAGAGTATTCGTCGGAGAAAAAGTTAGTGGATAGTGGGTAGCTCGTAAAAAAAAGAGCATGAGGAGACGAGTATTCAATGAGAAGGCAGCTGCTTGGCTGCTTGCTGGCACCCAGCCCTCCTAGAAACAATGAATGATGAAATAAAAGCGCCAAGCATGACCGAAGCCGAGAAAACAGCGAGACGTAGAAAAGGTCACTGAGTGGGAAACGTAGGCACGGAATAAAAAGAAGACCGCCGAAGAAAACTAAGATCCATGCAGGAGAAATCGGAAAAAAGAAAGAATGAGATCACAGCGGAACAAGGTCGAGGATAGAAGGCGTCAGGCGATCGATTTCTCCAAGGCCGCGCGCGTAACGTGGGCGTTGGCCTAACGCCATCTTCTCTCCCTCTCTTGCTTCACTGCCTGCATCGAAGGAAGCGCTCTACCTCAAAGCGCATTTCTTCCTTCGAACACCTTTCCTTCTTCGAGGCGAACACCTTGCCTTGTTCTCACAGCACCAAGTGAAAGGTTGGGACGGGGCTTTCCTTTTTTTTTTTCTTTCGACAAGGGAAGCCTCTCAAATAGTTTGGCGCTGTCTAGCTGTGGAGAGGCTGTAAAAAGAATTGCGAAATCTAGAACATGTCGGGGCCCTACATCATATACACAATATTGTGTATGTTCCATGCAAAGCTTTTGCATCGTTGCTGGATTTGGGCTGATGTAAATTTTGTCTAGTTATTACACATTATCAAAGTTATCACTAGCGCATGCTCTTAGATACGTTGCTAAACCTGATTGCAGAATGTAAATGAAAGCTTTTTTATTTGGCAGTTATTCAGATGCTCGGTTACTGTCGTCACTCTGTAGTGTAGGGCACTTGATCGATCGTTCAAGGGACCCCAACTTTCTCCGATTCCGGTGCGTTTTTAAAACACTCATTATTAAACGTTGTACGAAATAAAATTAGATGAGGGACGTGACGAGAGATATTTGTTCGAAACACAACGCGTTGGCTCACTGCAACGTCACAAAGTGGGGGCGCGGCTCTCGTTGTGCGCGCAGCGGATTTGGCCCGAGAGTGCGGCGCAGGCTTCCAGGATTCGTCACTCTGTTTTGTTGAAATGAGCGCTGTTTTGTGACAGGGTGACCGCTCAGATGTGATAAACATTGAGGAGCATGTTCGTTGTCTTCGTTTAGAGAATATACATGCTAACGAACTGTTCTCTTCTTCGAATGAATAAGACTGTTTCATGAAAACGAACCTTCACTTTTTGTGAGGTTCAATGCTTGACCTGCAGAGAAAACTTCATGCAGAAACGGGGCTCCGTTAATTTCGACAGCCTAGGGTTCTTTAATGTGCACTGACACAGCACAGTAGACGGGCCTCAACACTGCGCCTCCATCGAAATGCAGCCACGACGGCTGGCATTCGTTCCTGCGACCTTGGGATCAGCAGCGGAGTGCTATAACTGCTAGACCACCGTGGCGGTGCGTGAAGGAAACCGAAAGCGTTTGTGTTCTCCAATTTCGCCCCTGCTCTCAACAGCAGAACACTTAAAGAGTGGGTGGCCGGCAAGAGGCAGTTTTTGTACGAAGCTTCCCCACTTCAAAAAAAAAAAAATCTGCTTCCAGTGCGCGGTCTACATGCGCTGATATGCAGAAATGAGCCTTATGATATCGTCCAATCATTGTAAAAGAATAAAAACGGGATCCGGGTATTGCGCTCGCCACATTACTAAACGCAGTTGGCATTGGAATTTCAGCTCAATTGGCGTGCAACCTGGGGAGCTGCGAAACACGCAGTGATGTAGTGTTGTTTCCCACTGGAACACGTCAATCGCTGCTAATGGGCAATCAGAGACAGAAAACAGTATTCGTTTTCAACTATATGCAGAGGATAGAGTTAGCTTGCCTGCAACGCCTAGCGGCCGCTGCTTGCTGGGTACCTACATATTTAGCGGCCCTGCGTCGGCGTTGTCTCTCGCGGGCGAGAGCGCGTTCGCGTTCCTTGTGAGCTACCAGTTCAGCGTACTTCGTGGAAAGAACGTTAAGAACGTTTCCAGAGCCAGAGCGCGTCGTTCGCTTGGTTGGCTCTATCTCGCCACACGGCGCCAGAGATGCACCGGTGGCTCGCTGCTGCTGAGGCGGTGGCGCCCTCTATTGCGGTGAACAGGCGTTTTCAAACCACAAATGCACATACACACTATCTGACTGCACTGCCTCCAGTATGGGTCCACCATGACTACAGCAGCAGGACACGCAGACAAGCCCAGCCCCTAATGTCCCCCGCGCCAAAAAAAGAAATAAAAAACAGAAATAGCGACAGCCATGACAACGGATATCATTGTTACGAATAAAAGTGCACAGAAATTTTCAAGGACCGTAACTGAAATATTGTTCTGGACGGACAGCACCGTTATTTTGGCTAAATAACATTTACTTGAAGTAATGTGCATCCGCGCTTACGATTTAACGTGTGTGCCCATAACTGATAAATGTAACGTGTTGACTTGAAACGCGAGGTCAAAACTTTAAGTGTTAAAGCTAGTATGTGCAGTATCTCAAGACTAATGTCGTGTATCATTAAGAATCTAGCCACGAAAGACAATGTTGGCTCTCATGTATATCAGTACGCATGTATGATGCATGTGTTGTTATGTATTATGTGTTTATCAGTGTGTATATCACTATCGTCACCCAGAACTTGGAAGAGCATGTCACGCGATTGCCAGGAAACATCTCCAGTATTTCATTATAGATTTTCTTTTACTCTTTCTCTCTCTCTCATGTATACCGCAAAATTGCGTTAAGAGTTGCGAGCTTAGCTTATGTAATGGTGATGCGACGCCCGAAATAAAGGCGGTGTAAACAAAAGTACGTGAAATACCTAGCTTTATATCATTGTGTCTCTTGCCGTAAGCACTGCACGTTCACAACACATCTTGCAGCGCTGCTATTCTTCGCACTACGAAACTGATACAGAGCAGTGACACGTAATCGCGACTGCGCAACCCTCTAGGTGAAACCCTGTAGGTGAAAGGCAATGTTATGTAATACAAGATAATTTCACTTTAGAAAGGAAGCACCCCAAAAATTGCGGCTGATCCCTGGCAATAGGAATCGCTAAACACAAGGGGAAACCTGTTTTCGCGAAGCTGTGGATTGCATAAGCGGCAATCTGGTGAATCAAGGGCGGCAAATGGGTTGGGTACTCTGGACATGTGAGCCCCTTCAACCTAGACGTCAGCGGCTCCTCGACATTGCACAGGGATCGCCGACAGCTTTCCGCAAGCGAAAGCTCTCGAGCCACCAACATTTCTCCTTAGACACTGCATTGCATACGACATAGCCGTGCACATAGTACGTCAAATAAACCAGACGCTTGCGCAAACGGTGAAACCTTGTAAGCTGAACCGAACGGGTTATCACTGGATCGTTTTCTGAGTACAGTGTGCTGAGCGAACGGCGTATTGCTTGCTTGACGATGGCTGTCCTTGCGTTACTGGAACAGAGAGCGTCGCCACAGAACCGGCTGCCGTACACGCCGTACAGTCCAATCAACGCGCCCAATCAACGCGCAGGCAGGAGGCAGGCAGGGCGCGCATTACCACGAAGTCTAATGCTTAACTATGGTGGTGCAGTGGTCGTACTTCGCCCTCACTGCACTCAAGCTCGCAGTGGTCGTACCACCACCTATGCTGGTGGTACAACCACTGCGAACCAAGAGTGCAGTGAGGGCGAGGTGATGTTAATATACGGGTAACTTTGCTTGCTAAATAGGTTAGCCATAACAGGACATCAGTTAGATGCAAATTGTAAAGCGGTGTAGTGAAGATAAAACGTCCGCACGGTCCCTTCATTTTCTTATGGCATGAGTGATGAGTTTCTAGTTCCTATCACCACATTCCGGGTGGTTGTGGATTCGATTCGTGGCGTGCGGTAGTATTTCATTGTGAAATGGGTGTTCATTTTTTTAGGCATGCACTTTCGTGACGGATGTACGTCAGGATTCTCTCGGGGGACCCCGGCATAAAACACATTCGTGTTAAGAAGGGTACCTGCATCATCATCATCATCAGCCTATCTACGCCCACTGCAGGGTAAAGGCCTCCCCACGGATCTCCAATTATCCCTGTCCTGTGCTACTCGGGCCCAATTTATCCCCGCAAACTTCCTGATCTCATCTGCCCACCTAACTTTCTGCCGCCCCCTGCCACGCTTGCCTTCTCTAGGAATCAACTCTGTTACCCTTAATGACCAACGGTTGTCTTGTCTTCGCATTACATGGCCCTCCCACGCCCATTTCTTCTTCTTAATTTCCATTAATATGTCCCTAACACGCGTTTGTTCCCTAACCCACTCCGCTCTCTTCTGGTCCCTTAAGGTTACCCCTACCATTTTCCGTTCCACAGCTCGCTGCGTCGTCCTCAATTTAAGCTGAACCCTCCTATCCTCCAAGTTTATGCCCCGCAGGCGTAGGTGAGTACCGGTAAGATGCAACTGTTATACACTTTCCTCTTCAGAGACAATCGTAAGCTGCCATTCATTATCTGACAATGCTTGCCGAATGCACTCCACCCCATTCTAATTCTCCTAATTACCGCAGCGTCATGATTCGGATGAGGGGTCACTGCCTGGCCTAAGTAGATATATTCACTTATTACTTCCAATGCCTCGCCAGCTGTCTGAAATCGCTGTGCTCGCCCAAGGCTATTGAACATTACATTAGTTTTCTGCATATTCATTTTCAGGCCCACTGTTATACTTTGCCTGTTTAGGTCACTAATCATGCTTTGTAATTCATCTCCCGAGTTACATAGCAAGGTTGGGGTACCTGCAAACTAGCTTTTAATTACCGTATTTCTTTGATTGGCGAATGGCCGTTGGAGCCTCAACTGTGGCTAACTCCCTTATAGGAATCCTGGAGTGAGTTAGCAGCTCCACTACACACCAGCACCACTCTGCATTGGAAGAACTGATGCTTGTTTTTGGCCATCTTTGGTGCAGTCCTGCTGCACCAAAGATACAGGGGAGCAGGAAACAGGGGAGCATGGCGTGCAGCTTTGGGCGTGCGACACAGAGCAGTGACGGAACGATAGTTGTTTTCTGTCGTGCTGTTCCTTTGCAAGAAAGAACTCTTTCCGATGGCAGATGTAATGCAGGACTTCCAGCTTGAATGTGATATAACGGGAGGCTCGAGATGGCCTGCGTGGTTCAGTTAAATTTTTTGAGCCGCAGCTTCGATCTTACAAAATCGACTTTCGGGCACCCACGTTGTTTTCCATCACCCAGTTGTATTTCTTTAGTTTTCATGAGGTTTGTACCGTGGCCTATAGGCCTCTGCATAATGTTGACGATTGTTCGATCGAAACACTATTCTTCATTTGTTTGGCTTAATATACTTGAAATCTGTCTGCAAGGAATCATGTTTACTTGTACATCGCGGTTAAAGAGGCTCGCTAAAAAATTGCTCCTATTAACCACAGTGATTCACAAGATACCTGTTTTGGGAACAAGTGCATCAATGTAGCCAAGAAAATATGTTGAACACAAAATAAGGTACATACGACCTTCCGCGAAATGTTGAAGGATGGAGGGCACGTTCCATATATCTGGAAGAAGCACCCTAGCCGAACCACTACATTGCCACAGAAATGGAAGGGCAAGCTGACATAGCGTCTTTGAGGATAAACACGCAATAAAACAGAAACATCTTGAGTTGAGAATAATCGTGTGTCCTAGAAAAACGTAGCAAGATATGGATATGACTGTCATACTAGTGCTGGGAGGGACATACTAGAAACAACCCGTGACAAAAAAAATAGTGTTGTGCCTACTTGCTTTACAACCGCAAGATTACTTCTGCAAATGACCATCATGAAAGATTTTATAGGGATATCGGAACTTAGAAATAAAACTCTGGAAAAGTGTTCTTTACGCTGAACCATGTTTCACCAATGAATTTTGTATTATGCGCTTGCAGCATTTCTTACAACGGGTGCGAACGTCTCTCTGAGAAATCTCGGTAGCACTCATTAGGGCTTCGCTTTTTCTTCTTCAGCGCTCGTTATTCCTTGAAGACTCTGCTAGTGTTATTTTCTTCTTCACGGGAGTACCTTCGTTATATTTCATTAATAATGTTTCTCTCCCTTGAGTCCTCCACATTATCAACTAGACTAGTCGTAATGTAATTGGGCTGGACAGAGAGCGAAAGAAGAAAAACGGTAAATGTACTCGTGGTGACGACTTCGCACGAGTCTTACCTGACTAGAGGCGCGTTCGATAGCCGCATTCAAGCCCAACGCTACTTCGCCGTCTCGACCACCTACCTTCCGGCACTAAGACATGCCTGGTTCTACCTCATGCTAATTGCACTCCACGTACATCGCTCTCGAAGATTCTGTGTGCGGTTCTGGTATTTTCACTCGCAGGTGCATGGACGTTTGTTCTAATTTACTGGCATATTTTCTTCACTTTTATCTTTTTCGACTGCTCCTCCAATATGTCGTATTCTCATTCCTTGTCTCTGTCTTCACCATCGCCAATTCCGCTCAGCCGATGGCCTAATTAGATTAATTGCCGAGGAGTTCCAGACCTGCTCCTTCGAATGGTTCTGGTTTAGCATGACATGAATTTTGTCTGTTTATTCATAGGATGGTAATATTCCACTTTTACTATGCCGCTTCTATTAAGCATCCTAAGAAAATCTCGATAAGCGTGTGTAAAGCAAGTGTAATCTGGCAAGCAGCTGAAAGGAAGACGCAGCCTGGAAGAGGGAGTTTGTAAGGAATGACTGCATTTCTCTTGCTTGTCCGAATCAAAGGAAATGCTGCAACAGTAGAGAGAATACAAAAGATAAAACAGCTTGGTTTAGGGTGGTACTTCAGCCAGGTTAGCTCTTCCTAGTTTCCGGAGCAGGGGTGCACAAGAAAATGGTCGCACTCAATCAGGCCGCATTTTCCATTGCACCGACTTCCCAGAAAGTCTTATGGGCGCACTGTTTTTCTTCCAGGTTGCATGCCAAGTGGAAGTAACGTCATTGGTACGACTATATTGCAATTCCTCCGGAGCCACGTGAAATAGTGTTTTGAGTTGAAAAAAAAGGTTTCGTAGAAAAAATTACTCTTTTTATGCATCTAGCAGTTAAGGAGCACCAGTTTTCCGAGAAAACTCAGCCTGCGCCTTGGTCGCACAATGTTGTTTGAGTGCGGATTGTAAATAGTAAAAACTTTACGGCTACTCAATTTTTTTTTTCGTTTTGTATCGATATTAGCAGAGTATTCGCCGGTTATATAGCGAACGCTTAGGTTTCAAAATCACCGTATTCGTACGCGACAAACACTGCGCGTACAATAATAATGATAAACAAGAAGAAAAACAAAAGCAAATGCAGGACGTAAGAAACGCAAATCAAACATTGGAGATCAAACGATTGTCCGAGAAAATGATATTGTAGAAGGCATCAAACGCTTGAGAAGACGGGGCTTTCAACAAAAATAATGGTAACCTAGTGTGTCATTTCACTTCGCCAGATTCTGAACATTCAAAACATTGGATTTTTGTGAACGTCGCTCGGTACTACGCCTGTCTATTGGCGGCAGTTCTCTTTATACGCATCTTTCGAGCACATTCGGTGCATCTGCGCAAGTTGACTTTTTTATAAATAAAATACATTTTCTCGTCCAGAATTTTGATAGAGGTAGGGAATGTGAGCTGCCACTGAGAGGTTCGTGTTTCCTGATAGACGAAAGTATAGAGGCATAATACAGTTCTTTAGTTTCATAGACAGCAAGGAGATGCCGGACGTGTGAGTCATTTATTTCGGCATTTATGGTCATTTATGGACGAACGGAGTCACAGAAAACGAAGCTTTAGGCATAATTGACAAAAATGGAGACGTATGTATCAGCCATTGTGATGCTCCGGTTCAGGTTAGCGTTGGTAATTTCAAGGGTGCTTGCTTGAAGGACGACCACGCTGGCTCTATGTTCGGCTGGCAAACTGCATAAACACCGCTGTTGGAAATGTGTGCGTGGTAGACATACCATGTACCCCGCAACGAGACACCCGCGTTGGTGTGCCTGGGCCCCGCGAGTCCCAAGCTTCCTGGTTCCGTCTGCCTGAAAAGACACCGCTGTTCCGTGTGTAAATCCCTTCAGTTTCTCCGATTCTTTTGTGATTCTTTCTAGCGCTTAAAAATAAAGTGCCTTATTGTGTCTCGAAACACTAAGAGCGCAAATTAGGATGTTACAACTGGAGAGTAGCACACACCACACCCACTTGTGGTATATGTCTCTGCGTGCAGGCGCGTTAGTTTGCGCATGCTGTCATCAAAATATGTGACAGTAGCCCATTTGTTTATTACGATAAAATGCCTAATTTGTCGCAGCAAGACGATACAGACAACAGCGATTGCTTCAATAGGGGACGTGACCTATTCATGAATCATAGGTGTAGCGTAGTGTCGTTCTGAAACGAGCGGCGAGGGTAATTAATTGATCCACTGTTTAGCTCTGTGTCCACCGGCCACCGAAGAAACATTCCCCTTGGACGTCCTCCCTAGGGAGTTGGTGACAGGACATCAAATCGCGGAGGAGCAGCGCTTCGACGGCAGAGTCTAGCACCGCCTCATGACAACCGTAAATGACCAACAGGAGTGCCACTGAAGTCCCTTACACTCACATAATGAAATTATATACAATTCGTCATTACAGATACGCAAACGTACGTCCTTGGTGCGGAAACACTTCAAGAATATTGCGAATGGCATATACAGAGGCGACTTGTTGATGTGATTCCTGGGATGCAAGCTGGTGACACTCGCTCAAGCCTGGAAAGCCACGGTGACCATTGAGGGGAGCTCCGCCAGTCCACCTGCTGCCTTATGTCATTCATGTTCCTCATCTCTCTCCAGCAAGAAGCAGTTTTGAAGCTCTTGTTAATACCTTCGAGCTGTTGTTCTCAGCTGGCTAATGGATGCGACACACGTGTGCTGTTAAGCAAGCTTAAGTAGATACGAAGGACATCAATGTATAGAACACGTATTATTCTTCTATCTACGATGTCATTACTGTCTAGCGGACGAAATTAAGTGGGATCCTGAATGTATGCTGTAGTCGGTTAGGACTTCGTCACAACGGTTTGCTGTAACTCAGAGATAAGTCTAAAGTCTGAGAAGCGTGAACAGCTCTCTTGCTTCACAACTTGATACAGTACCGTTTGTGGACATTGCAGAGGGTTAAGTGAAGTGCTGCTGGTAAATTTTATCCTAGTCTTTCCGCTTATCAACTTAGGATCTGCTTTGCACGTAGGCATATATGCTGCTTAGGCGCAATCCCAGTGCAGCAGCGGTGATAGTAATTTAACCCGTAAGGGCATGCAAAGCACTGACGAATATTGTAGCTGCTAATGCTATGCGACAAGTTTAAATAATATTGTTCTGCTATAGGAGATGGAATAGACACAAAACGGTGCCTTTAAGTCAACAGTAGCAATGAGCACAAACTTGCATCTTAGCTTCATTCTCTGCACAGCCGCTGCCGTGGCAGCATGTCATCGAAGCATCCACGACAATCGAGAGCGTCGGTCGTCATATATGGTGCAGGCTGGAAAAAAAACGTGCGGACTGAAAAACGACACGATACCGCACTAGACGCTTGTTTCAGTTTGTTTGCTGATTTCTCTAAACATTTAGTTACTTGCCAATCCAGATTCTCGTGAATTCGGGAAAGACGGTTACGTCACGCAGTCCAGTTGCCGGTATTTTTTTTTTATGATAGGCCCCCATCTTTGTTTCCCGCTCTAGTGAAGCGCACAATGCTTCCTTTTTAACAACAGGGCTCACGCGTGATACGTTTTATTCGCCAGCTAGGGTTTATTACGAAGGAAAATTTAGGCAATTAACGAGAACGCGAAAAATCTATTCTTGCTAGTTCATTACGGATAAACTACTTCATGATCTCCTTACTATTTATCGCATGAGTGCATCACTTTTTATATCGCCATAATGAGCAAAAGAAAATCATGAGCATATGCATCTAAACAACTTCATAGCTGTCTTCGATTTTTGATGCGCGCACTCTTAATCATTGGCTGCTCGCGCGCACTGTTCAAAGGTAAATGTGCAAATGAGGGCATGAATAAAGTAGATTCTAAAAGTCAAGAAAAACGGTAAATGAGTATATTTTCTAGTTTAGGACGTCCCTGTTTATGTTGAGTAAAGGTCTCAGAGGTTTTCTACTATAACGGCGCCCTTTATTGTCACATCGTCGTCACACCAAGAGCGACACTCTGAGCGTCGCTCTTACATTTCAGTTAGGAGAGCGCCAATGGGGCATATTTAACACAAGTAATAAGAAGACGAATCGGATATAATCAATGCTAAACAGTAATGTACTGAAGTTACGTGACGTGTCCTCAACATATTACCATTTACATTCATATGTTCGCTATAGAGTCAAGCATAAACATTCCATAATTGCTGTGTTGCAATGCGTGAAGTTTTCTTCTGTATAGTAGTTACAACTTACAGGGAATTTTCATTGAACCGCAACCCAATATTGCATTGTATATCTTTTTCATGCGCCAAGCCTGATAAAAAAAACATTTTTGGGTACCATAAATACAAAGCAAGTCTACAACAATATTACTGTACATTCAAGGTAGCGTAACCCGTGTAATCATTAGAAAATCCTTCCATTAGTAGATACTGAATACACCGAATATCCAGGATTCACTTTATGTGTCTGTAAAAGCTGTCTCTGCGGACGTAAGCAAACTTAAATAATTTGTGGTGTCCAACTCTGTATGCTTTGCAGGGAAAGATGATTCAGTAATCGACTATATTTGTTCGTACCTCAGTGTAAACGTGAGAAATAAAGGCATCCCCAAGGCTCGTTTCGCACCAAGAGATAAGTTGTCGCAATGGATGCAGTCCTCCTGCTGAGTCCTACAGACGGGAAGACAAGCAAATATATTCATCTCTGAACAAGAGCAGGCTTCGGCGGGCTAATAATGGGGGCGGGGCTTCCCATAAATGTTGCCGTCCTCAACGTCGACAGCAGCAGAACTCCCGAGTACACAAAGGCGAAACTTCGGAGCCAAAAGCATGAAAGCTTCCATTCTCTCCCATTCACGTCTAGGACGCTGAAGTAGCACATTATTGTTATTCACTGCGTCTTGGGAGCAGTAAGGTGCTGGCAGCCCTGCCAGTAAGCGAGTATGTCTGTGCGTAGTACTTTCCCGAGGATATGGATGGCCGGCCGGGATGCATCGCAAGGGCCGTTCATCAATAAAGCTTTCGCGTCAGCCAGAATGGTGGAGGCGCTAAAAGGCAGGAAAGGGTGCTAACGCTGAGGCAGCTGGGGAAGGCGGAATGGAAAGCAGAAAGGATGAGTTCGCAACTTCGCTCTTACTTGCAGCAGTGCTAGGAGCAACATCGTGAGGCAAACGCGCCCAGGGTCGAAGCGGCGGCTCTTCGGAAAGCAACACCCGTGCGGAATAAAAATTAATTTTGCGCTGACAGGTGCGAGGATGCCTTGAGAGCGAACAACCCTGCGTAAAACGGCAAAAAGAGCCTAAGGAGATAAATGTAGCGAATGCTGTGATGAGAAAAGTAAGATGAAAGAGAGAAAAAAATCAAACAAACGGAATTCGATGGATATTACGCGAAAATGGATAAAGCGGTGGTGTCTGTTAAACAGTGTTTTTGTTTAGGCATTGCCTGGTTAATTTAGCGCTGCCATCTATGTCGGGCTCTTAAGCTTGAGTTCAAGTCTTTAGGATGAGATTGCATCGCATTTGAAGCGGTTTATAAGCTTTTTTTTTAATTTCACTCTATCCCCGACGCAAAAACTTACACTTCTTCCTGTAATGAGAATTTGAAATTCAATAAAATGAACTTTTAAATGTGAGTATTAATAGGCTATTGTAATACTCGAGACCTCCTTGAAGAATTGGGTATATTTTTCTGTAGTCAGCGACACTCACGGTTTTGATGTTTTCTTTCCCTTTCTTCAATAACCTTCGGGCTGGAAATCTTTGCTACCGAGCGTGGAGATGTGTAGTACTTAAACGGAGAAACAAATAAAGTCTTACAAGATAAAAAGTACCAGCAACAAACAAACAATATATGACCGTGATGGGGTCATAGGAATATTATCGAACCGCACGCACAGTTCTATAATTTTTGTTGGTAGAATTTGCGTTAGGCGAGAAATGGCGGCCGCACCACGAGTCGCACCTTTGAAGTTTTTTTCAAGTTTCAAGTTTATTTCAAATATTATTACAAATATAAGATATTACACAAGATAATTATACAGAAGGAGGTCCGAAAGCACTAGGCTGCAGGGGGACCTCCTGTCCGAAATTGCAAACGAAAAAGAACGTACTTAGCAGTGAATAGCAACGTAACAAGAAAACGAATGATTTGACGGAACAACAATAAGACAATTATAATTAAACAAAAGTGATAAAACAAATGAATCATGAAAATATGCGTTTAGTAATTAAGCAAATAAGAAAACAATTCTTTTTTAAAAGGACCGATTGTGGCACACTGTTTGATATGGGATGGTAATGAATTCCATATGAACAAAGCAAGAAAATACCCAGTATGACGGCCATAATTAGTACGAATAGCAGGTAGTAAAAAAGTTCCATTTGAGGAAATTGAGTTCGGTTAAAGTTACGTAGAGCATCATGGCAAAACACACTTGATTGTACAAGATGAATCAATGTCTTGAAGAGCGTGATGGTGAGATGATACTTAAATAAACTGGCAACAGGAAGTATACTGAAGTTATAAAGCAATGATGATGCATTACTGCGATATGAATTGCAAGTTATTATTCTAATGGCTTGATTCTGAATATGCTGAATGGGAGATAGATGGGTTATGTATGTATTTCCCCATGTAGGGATAGAATATTTGATATGACTGTGAATAAAAGCGTAATATAGTTTGATTAAGGTCAAGGTGTTAAAATAGTTACGCGCCCTGATTAAAATTCTAATACCGAATGCTAGTTTTTTCCTTATGTGCGTGACTTGGTTAGAATATTTTAGTTTGCTGTCAAGAACAACTCCTAAAAAAGAGCATTCGTTATCAGGAGTAATGAGTATGTCGCTTAGTTTGATCATGACTGGGGCTGGAAGGACTTTATTATTTGAGTGAAAAATCATGAACTTAGTTTTCGTAGGGTTAATACTGAGGGAGTTGCAACTGCACCAGGTTAAAATGCAATTTAGATCCTTCTGTAATTTAAGCGTCAAAGAGTGAACAGATTTGTCAGTGGCACGTATGGTAGTGTCATCTGCATAAAGAAAAGGTTCAGGGTTAGTAACTGTTTGAGGAAGGTCATTCATATAAATCAAAAATAAAAGGGGGCCAAGAATGTACCCTTGGGGGACGCCTTGATTAGTAGTCAAAAAGTTTGGTAATGTGGAATGAACATAAAGAGCCTGTTGACGATTGGAAAGGTAATTTTAATTAGGGTTAGTGCAGGTCCAACAATACCAATAGATTCGAGTTTGATTTCCAGGATGCTGTGATTAAGGGAGTCAAAAGCTTTGGTTAAATCAATGAACAATGCTCCAGAAAATTCACCAGAATCAATAGCTTTTTTAATCTTGTCAGTGAAAGTTAGCAGTGCCAGATTTGTAGAAAAAGCTGGTCGGAAGCTGAATTGTTGAGAAGTTAAAATAGAAAATTTAGATAAGTAATTTGTTATACGTTTCTCAATACACTTCTCTATTATTTTGCTAAAAATTGATAAAATAGCTATAGGGCGATAATTAGAGATGCATGTTCTCTCGCCTTTCTTGAACACTGGAATAATTTTTGCCTTCTTTAATTGTAATGGAAATGATCCGGTCTTGAAAATTAGATTAATAACAAGGGATAGAGGGACGGCAATGTGATGGGCAATTAACTTAATGTTGGACGTGTGAACGCCGTCAAGTCCAGCAGCAGTGACTTTAAGTTTACTAATGATGCTAATTATTTCATTAGGGTCTGTTGGAAAAAGATAAAATGATTGTGAAGAGCGCACCCCAGATTCATTCAGGGTTAGGGGCGGGCTAGAAGCTTGACTGCAAAAAAATGAATT
Organism: Hyalomma asiaticum; assembly: GCA_013339685.2. Lineage (NCBI taxonomy): Eukaryota > Metazoa > Arthropoda > Arachnida > Ixodida > Ixodidae > Hyalomma > Hyalomma asiaticum. Next base: position 113,707,232 of record CM023483.1, on the reverse strand, counting down.
GAATTCATTCGCAATGTCGATTGGTCATTCGCAATGGTCAAAGACCCGGCCAGCAGCTTGGAGCTCAGTAATAGATAATTCAGTCGTGTTCTTGTTTAAGAAGGAATTAATAATTTGCCATTGCTCTTTGCAGTTGTTGCCAGCGCGCGTTATTTTGTCTTCATAATATTTCTTTTTGGCAGTTTTTAACAGTCTATTGAGGGTGTTAGAATAGGAAGTATAACGACATTTTAGTTTGATGTTGTAGGGACGTCGTTTAACTTTGTTATAAAGGTTTTCTTTTTTGCGCATGCATGTCAGTAGACTGTTTGTTATCCATGGATTATGCGGCGCTGAATAGATTCCTTGATCTTGACCCACTTCACATTTTATTTTGTGAGAGATTACAATTCCAAAAAAAAAAGTGACTGTCTATATGCAACACGGTACGGTCTGACCAGCCTGGTTCTTCAACTCTTCTATCGGCGACTTCTTGCGAATACATCGCAATAGAAACATATATTTGCGAAGTTCTATCCCTTTCTCTGATCAGTGTTGCTTCGGAAATTACCTACGCACCACTGTACGCAAGAAACGCCCCGCCGCGCAGAATCGTGGAGCCCTTGCTCGTGTTCAGACCTCCTGTTGCGAAAAATGCGAGAACGGTTAGTTGGATTCAACGATATCACTGAGCACTACCAGTGAGGCATGCGGATGTTGCCCACACGTCGCCCTAAATTGAAATGACACTGGGCAGTCGTCTGGCGACAACTGCAGTCACGCTCCTTACCCAGTCCGGTTCGATTGCGTCACATTTTCTCCGCGCAGTACCCGAAGGATAATTGCAGGTTATGCAAGGTAACTAGAGCGGCCTTCTCGCACGTGATGTGGGAGTGTCCTATTATAGCAGCTAAAATGGCAGTAGCTCCGGGAGCTCTTGCGTCAGAGTGGGCATTCCAGCAGGCCCCAGCGGCGGCGACAAGAAAAGTAAAAATAAAAAACTGCCAGATCCCACGTGCAGTGGGAATCAAGGAAATGCGAAGCACGCATAAGGGACGTAAAATGGATTTGCATTGTTGTCTCGCTCTACCGAGTTTGGTACATATGAAGTTAACGAAACGGCCACAAGAGCACCAAGACTGTGGCATGTAAACCATGCCGCTCATACACGCATGTCATGATTCTAACGTTATGACTTGTCATTTACGTTCGTTATGCAGTCGTGTTGTGCCATAGCAATTTTGGTATACATCCCTTTAAGGAAACGAGTGGCATGTAGATCATGCCGCTAATGACATGCATGTCACGATTTTCATGTTATGACCTGTCATTTATGATCGTCATGCAGTCATGTTGTGCCAAACCAATTTTCGTATAGGGTCCGTGCAGTCCAGTTTTCCATGTGCGGCATCAGCGCCAGAATGCACTGCCTGGCGGAGAGAAGAAGCAAAATTGGGCAGGTAAACTGTAACAAAACTGTGACAGGGAAATACGCGAACGCGATGCGCGTCTCCAACTCTATAGCAGCAGCGACCGCCCGTCCCACCTTGTTTCGTTTTATTTCCTTTGAGACGCGCGCTCCAAACCTGCGGCAAACTGTTACAAAGGGCGACGCCGCGAGCGTTCGTGTGGTTCGCAGCACCCCCGGAAAGCAGCGAAGAAACTCGAGCGTCGCTGTCGCCTCGGTTTCCACCGTGCGCGACTGAGCCGTCCGACGAGGAGCGGAGGCGCGCGCACATCGAGGCACCCTACCGACGAGAGCTACGTAGCGCCCTCTGGTCAGTAGACGGAGACCATACATCCCATTAACGAAACGGCAGTATAGCGCCAGGACCATGGCATGTAAATCATGCCGGTCATGACACGCGTGTCATGATTCTCATGTTATGACCTGTCATTTACGTTCGTCATGATGTTGTGTTGTGCCACAGCAATTTTGCCAATATTTCTAGTGTCGCGCGGTGATGTTCCGACATCAGTATCTTGTATCTTAAAATACTCGCTACATTCTTCAATGTATCGAAAATACAGATATTGATACACGTCTTTTGAGATGTATCGCGATACAGATACAAGATACTCAAAGAGTATCTAAGATAGTACCTAAGATACATGTATCTTCGATACTGCCCAGCACTGGTCGGAGTGGGCATTACAGCAGGCCCCAGTGGTGGCGACAAGACAAATAAAAATAAAAAGCCTCGAAGTCCCTTAAAAAAGGGGAGGGGGGAAGGGGGACCTCAGACCGGGAAGTTAAACTTTGCCAGATAACAAACGAACTCGTTTTCACACTTCCTACAAATCCAACGAGACAGGCTGTGGAAACATGGCCTATTTATTCAATATTGGTCGATTTCCGGGCTGCTACGTCCCGAAGCCATGATCTGATTATGATAGACTCCGAAGTGGAGGCCTTCCGAAACTTGGACCACATGGGGTCCCTTAACGTGCATTGACATCCCATGGTACATTGTCCTCACATTTTCGTTTCATCGAAATGTAGCCACCGCGGATATTTATTCAATATAGGAAAATTGCGCGAATCGTTGCGTCGTTTGCGATGTGATGTTTCGGAGCTATATGTCCGATGAGGTAGCCGAGTGATTAAGACAAAAAAGAATATCTTGACCGTCGAAGAAATAGCCGCACGTTTAAATTGCGCATCCTTCATCACGGACAAGGATGTTTTATATCTAAAGTGCACCATAGTTTTGATGAAGCACGCCATGCAACTAATAAGTTGGACATTCCATTACCACTCTACGCAGGCGAGCATAATAGCTCGTAGACACAAGATTTCCAACAGTAGCACTGCGTTACTATCGTCCACTGGCCAAAAGGCTTTGTGTAATTTTACTCCGCAACATAGCTTGGGAAGAGAACTAAGAGCGAATCAACCTCTCAGAAAAACATGAAAAAGGAGGAATGAAGGGTTTTTATTGAAAAAAAAAAGGTGGACAGAATATTCTTTACTGTTGGTATTGAAAAATAAAGATGGAGCGAATATTCTTTTCATCACAGCATGCCATACTTGAAGCAATTTATGTAGTTTTCAACAATAGCTGGCCACAGGAAATATGGACAATTTCGTTCCTTGAAAAGGATGAATGGAATAACGACAGTTGTAAAAGCTACTCGAGTGGTATTTCCAAAAATCTCGTTCGCGAGGCGATTTCATGAAAAAAGAAGTGAACTGTTGGCGCCGAGCTTCTTCCTCAGTGCATCAGTCGGAAAGTTGTCGTTTCGAATGTTTTACTCGTAGGAGCCCTACAAACCAACAGTTGAGTTTCTTTTCCACATAGCATAATACATTAAGCGCCTTTATACTGCGTGAAACGCTTTAATCTTGTCGTTCATAATAAAAACTTCAACTGCCTTTTGTAGGCCGCAAATGCTACTCTGTCGAAGGAATTGTGATCGAAAGGAAGTGCTGCGGTCTGCGAGAATTCTTTTTAGTTTAATATATGGTTGTGGCAAGTGAGGCGGTGAAGCAAAGAGATTAGATTTGTCCCAAGGTCATTTTTTTTTTGCAAAAGAAGCAATGTAAAGCGTGTTGCAGACATATAGATTTGGCCTTGGGAATTCAAGTGCCATACATAGGGACAGAGAAAATTTAGAGATGTGCGTTTCTTCTCTGGGAGTTCTGTATGTTCGCATCCTTGTTCAACAAAGCAAGAATGCATCCCGAGATGTATCTGCGTTCATAATCTACCATTCTTCTCCATTTTAGTTGTTAGCCTTAGTATGTTGTTTTATTTTCGCACTCTCCTGTAGACTCTTGGTTTCAGTGCGAGACAGAGCTAGCAGTTTGAGTTGTTCGCTTGGAAGGATGGACTGGTGGGCGAATCGGTACGTCAGTTGATAAAATACAAGAAGTCCTCGTTTTTAGCACTTTCTTACTCTGAGTTGTCGGAGTAGTTTAGATCATGCCCGTGGCTTGAGGACGAGGTAGCCCCACGTGAAAATTACAGTGTAGACGCCTCGTTTCCCGCGTGTGCTAGGAACTGAACAACGGTGCTGAATTTACCGAATGTTATCGACTCGAAAGGCTAGACTGTACTCAGCGGCTGTGTGACGCCAACCTGTCTAACCTGCGTATGAGTTACTTAGTTCTATTTAAGTCGCAATCTTGAAGTACCTGTCCTTTAAATGTACATCTACTTCGCTGTTTAATTTCGGATCGAGTTTTTTTTTTTTTAGTTTGCGGCTTCCGCAAGGCTGGCATTCCGTAGCTCAATATACCTACCTACTTAAACTTTCCTCCAGTCTCACGTGGTTCAATGTATCGAAAATACAGATACTGATACACGTCTTTCGAGATGTATCGCGATACAGATACAAGATACTCAAAGAGTATCTAAGATAGTACCTAACTTCTAAGATACATGTATCTTCGATACTGCCCAGCACTGGTCGGAGTGGGCATTACAGCAGGCCCCAGTGGTGGCGACAAGACAAATAAAAATAAAAAGCCTCGAAGTCCCTTAAAAAAAGGGGAGGGGGGGAGGGGGACCTCAGACCGGGAAGTTAAACTTTGCCAGGTAACAAACGAACTCGTTTTCACACTTCCCATAAATCCAACGAGACAGGCTGTGGAAACATGGCCTCTTTATTCAATATTGGTCGATTTCCGGGCTGCTACGTCCCGAAGCCATGATCTGATTATGATAGACTTCGAAGTGGAGGTCTTCCGAAACTTTGACCACATGGGGTCCCTTAACGTGCATTGACATCCCATGGTACATTGTCCTCAACATTTTGCTTTCATCGAAATGCAGCCACCGCGGATATTTATTCAATATAAGAAAATTTCGCGAATCGTTGCGTCTTTGTGATGTGAAGTTTCGGAGCTATATGTCGGATGAGGTAGCTGAGTGATTAAGATAAAAAAGAAAATCTTGACCGTCGAAGAAATATCCGCATGTTTAATTTGCGCATCCTTCATCACGGACAAAGATGTTTTATATCTAAAGTGCGCCATAAGTTTTGATAAGCACGCCATGCAACTAAAAGTTGGACATTCCATTACCACTCTACGCAGGCGAGCATAATAGCTCGTAGACACAAGATTTCCAACAGTAGCACTGCGTTACTATCGTCCACTGGCCAAGAGGCTTTGTGTAATTTTACTCCGCAACATAGCTTGGGAAGAGAACTAAGAGCGAATCAACCTCTCAGAAAAACGTGAAAAAGGGGGAATGAAGGGTTTTTATTGAAAAAAAAGGTGGACAGAATATTCTTTACTGTTGGTATTGAAAAATAAAGATGGAGCGAATATTCTTTTCATCACAGCATGCCATACTTGAAGCAATTTATGTAGTTTCAACAATAGCTGGCACAGGAAATATGGACAATTTCGTTCCTTGAAAAGGATGAATGGAATAACGACAGTTGTAAAAGCTACTCGAGTGGTATTTCCAAAAATCTCGTTCGCGAGGCGATTTCATGAAAAAAGAAGTGAACTGTTGGCGCCGAGCTTCTTCCTCAGTGCATCAGTCGGAAAGTTGTCGTTTCGAATGTTTTTACTCGTAGGAGCCCTACAAACCAACAGTTGAGTTTCTTTTCCACATAGCATAATACATTAAGCGCCTTTATACTGCGTGAAACGCTTTAATCTTGTCGTTCATAATAAAAACTTCAACTGCCTTTTGTAGGCCGCAAATGCATACTCTGTCGAAGGAATTGTGATCGAAAGGAAGTGCTGCGGTCTGCGAGAATTCTTTTTAGCTTAATATATGGTTGTGGCAAGTGAGGCGGTGAAGCAAGGAGATTAGATTTGTCCCAAGGTCATTTTTTTTGCAAAAGAAGCAATGTAAAGCGTATTGCAGACATATAGCCTTGGCCTTGGGAATTCAAGTGCCATACATAGGGACAGCGAAAATTTAGAGATGTGCTTTTCTTCTCTGGGCGTTCTGTATGTGAGCATGCTTGTTCAACAAAGCACGAATGCATCCCGAGATGTATCTGCTTTCATTATTTGCCATTCTTCTCCATTTTAGTTGTTAACCTTAATATGTTCTTTTATTTTCGCACTCTCCTGTAGACTCTTGGTTTCAGTGCCAGACGGAGCTAGCAGTTTGAGTTGTTCGCTTAGGAGGATGGACTGGTGCGCGAATCGGTACGTCAGTTGAAAAAATACAAGAAGTCCTCGTTTTTAGCACTTTCTTACTCTGAGTTGTCAGAGTACTTTAGATCAAGGCCGTGGCTTGAGGACGAGGTAGCCCCACATGAAAATTAAAGTGTAGACGCCTCGTTTCCCGCGTGTGCTAGGAACTGAACAATGGTGCTGAATTTACCGAACGTTATCGACTCGAAAGGCTAGACTCTACTCAGCGGCTGTGTGACGCCAACCTGTCTAACCTGCGTATGAGCCATTTAGTTCTGTTTCAGTCGCATTCTTGAAGTACCTGTCCTTTAAATATACTTTATACTTCGCTGTTTTATCTGGAATCGAGTTTTCTTTAGTTTACAGCTTCTGCAAGGCTGGTATTCCGTAGCTCAAATATACCTAGGTACTTTAACTTTCCTCCAGTCTCACGTGGTTTCAGCTTAAATTTTGAAATATCGTATAATTACATTTTGAAGCACCTTTGTGAATTTGTGATAGTCAAATTCCTTCAGAATTCTTGCACAATCCCTTGTACTGGTTGTCACACCTGCCCGCCACTCCGGAAACTTGCTCCGGAAACTTGACCATATCTGGAGTTCTCTAACGTTGGCCGACAGAGCACAATACACGGGCCTCAACAATTCTCCTTGAAACGATGTTGATTCTACTGGTTACAGTCAGGTTGAAAGCCAAACCTTTCGGTATTGGCTATTTCCTCGCTGACTGCTTCACACGACATCGATTCTTGCATTGCGTGGTTAATACCAGATTTTTTTTCTGCTTGCACTATCAACAACGAAGTACGCTGATACATCAACAATCTCCTATCTCAATATGTAAGCAGTTTAGCTATTGATGAACCGTGGTCTTCCTCCTTTTACCGTGAAATCTAAATTTTATCCAGTCGTCGCTCGCACTTACGTGTACCGCACTTACGTGTACCAGAACACAGCTCAATAACTCACCTTCACACCTGGCGGTCACAGGCGGGCACACCTGGACGAGCCTGCGTTGTTGCAAAAAAAAAAAAAAAAAGAAAGAGAACGATTGGAACCCCGTGACAGTGCACAAACTTTGCCATGTAGTGTGCTAGTGGGTGCCCGTATGGCCCGACCTCTCGTCTCACCGTTCTCTGCGCTCGCTCTACTCTTATGTCTTGTTGGTCACTCTTTAATTGCTGAAAGAGTGATTCGATCATGCATGCACTTTAATGGGAGCGAGAAACATGGCTACCACCCCGCCACGGTGGTCTAGTGGCTATGGTACTCCGCTGCTGATCCGGGGGTCGCGGGATCGAATCCCGGCCGCCGCTGCTGCATTTCGATGGAGGCGAAACGTTGAGGCCCGTGTGCTGTACGATGTCAGTGCACGTTAAAGAACCCCAGGTGGTCGAAATTTCCGGAGCCCTCCACTACGGCGTCTCTCATAATCAGAACTGGTTTTGGGACGTAAAACCCCACAAAACAACAACCATTGCTTTTGATAAGCACGCCATGCAACTACAAGTTGGACATTCCATTACCACTCTACGCAGGCGAGCATAATAGCTCGTAGACACAAGATTTCCAACAGTAGCACTACGTTACTATCGTCCACTGGCCAAGAGGCTTTGTGTAATTTTACTCCGCAACATAGCTTGATAAGAGAACTAAGAGCGAATCAACCTCTCAGAAAAACAAGAAAAAGCAGGAATGAAGTGTTTTTATTGAAAAAAAAAGGTGGACAGAATATTTTTTAGGTTTTTATTGAAAAAGAAGATGGAGCGAATATTCTTTTCATCAGAACATGCCATACTTGGAGCATTTTACGTAGTTTTGAACAATAGCTGGCCACAGGAAATATGGACAATTTCGTTCCTTGAAAAGGATGAATGGAATAACGACAGTTGTAAAAGCTACTCGAGTGGTATTTCCAAAACCTCGTTCGCGAGACGATTTCATATAAAAAGAAGTGAACTGTTGGCGCCGAGCTTCTTCCTCAGTGCATCAGTCGGAAAGTTGTCGTTTCGAATGTTTTGCTCGTAGGAGCCCTACAAACCAACAGCTGAGTTTCTTTTCCACATAGCATAATAAAATAAGCGCCTTTATACTGCGTGAAACGCTTTCATCTTGTCGTTCATAATATAGACTTCAACTGCCTTTTGTAGGCTGCAAATGCATAGTCTGTCGAAGGAATTGTGATCGAAAGGAAGTGCTGCGGTCTGTGAGAATTCTTTTTAGTTTAATATATTGTTGTGGCAAGTGAGGCGGTGAAGCAAAGAGATTAGATTTGTCCCAAGGTCATTTTTTTGCAAAAGAAGCAATGTAAAGCGTGTTGCAGACATATAGCCTTGGCCTTGGGAATTCAAGTGCCGTACATAGGGACAGAGAAAATTTAGAGATGTGCGTTTCTTCTCTGGGAGTTCTGTATGTTCGCATCCTTGTTCAACAAAGCACGAATGCATCCCGAGATGTATCTGCATTCATAATCTACCGTTCTTCTCCGTTTTAGTTGTTAATCTTAGTATGTTGTTTTATTTTCGCACTCTCCAGTAGACTCTTGGTTTCAGTGCGAGACAGAGCTAGCAGTTTGAGTTGTTCGCTTGCAAGTATGACCTGGTGGGCGAATCGGTACGTCAGTTGAGAAAATACAAGAAGTCCGCTTTTTTAGCACTTTCTTACTCTGAGTTGTCAGAGTAGTTTGGATCAAGCCCGTGGCTTGAGGACGAGGTAGCCCCACATGAATATTACAGTGTAGACGCCTCGTTTCCCGCGTGTGCTAGGAACTGAACAATGGTGCTGAATTTACCGAACGTTATCGACTCGAAAGGCTAGACTCTACTCAGCGGCTGTGTGACGCCAATCTGTCTAACCTGCGTATGAGTTATTTAGTTCTGTTTACCTTTCCTTTAAATGTACATCATACTTCGCTCCTTAATCTGGAATCGAGTTTTTCTTTAGTTTGCGGCTTCCGCAAGGCTGGTATTCCGTAGCTCAAGTATACCTAGGTACTTTAACTTTCCTCCTGTCTCACGTGGTTTCAGGTCAAATTTTGAAATATCGTATAACTACATTTTGAAGGACCTTTGTGAATTTGTGACAGTCAAATTCTTTCAGAATGCTTGCACAATCACTTGTACTGGTTTCCACACGTACCCGCCGCTGTACCTGGCGGTCACAGGCGGGCACACCTGGACGAGCCTGCGATGTTGCAAAAAAAGAAAGAAAACGATTGGCACCCCGTGACAGTGCACAAACTTTGCCATGTAGTGTGCTACTGGGTGCCCGTATGGCCCTACCTCTTGTCTCACCGTTCTCTGCGCTTGCCCTACTCTTATGCCTTGTTGGTCGCTCTTTAATTTCTGAAAGAGTGATTCGATCATGCATGCACGTTAATGGGAGCGAGAAACATGGCTACCGCCCCGCCACGGTGGTCTAGTGGCTATGGTACTCGGCTGCTGATCCGAGGGTCCCGGGATCAAATCCCGGCCTCGGCGGCTGCATTTCGATGGAGGCGAAACGTCGAGGCCCCTGTGCTGTGCGATGTCAGAGCAGGTTAAAGAACTCAAGGTGGTCAGAATTTCCGGCGCCCTCCCCTATGGCGTCTCTCATAATCACAGTTGGTATTGGGACTTTAAACCACAGAAATCAATCAAACATGGCTACCACAAGAAGCACGCTAACTCGCACATAAAACGCGTCGTTGGAGTCGCATCTCAGATTCAATTTTGTCACGGCATGGTCTATGCGGCAAGACAGTAGGTTGCATTGGTGAGCTTGAACGGGAACAAGAAAAATGGCACCGATTCCTTCGTGCGCTCTCACTGTGGATAACCCAAAGCTGCTGATCAGTATCAGAGACATGAATTCGAACATTTTAAAACCCAAGAGGACACGGCTGCTCCAGTTTCTAATTAAACACATTAAGCGCACGTGCTTCACCAATGCATATCACACCACCACTGCGCACAGGTCGTGCATGGATGTAAACTTAGCTAACAGTCTGTGTAAGGTGGCAACGGGAAACCTCACTTTCTGCAACAGCCATGAAAAGGCAGTTATCAATATCATTTCTAAAAAAAAAATTAAGCCAGTATCACACCGCGGAAACCGCCGGCTGCATTTAGAGACTTCACGTGATTAATTTCGAAGATATTACACAACACCACGGACTGGAGAGATGTAAATACCCGCCACAGCACATGAAACTGAACGAGAGACAGTCTTGAGGAGGAATATTCCCTATACACAACGACGGTCCTGCGGAGAAAACACACATCCGAACGCGGACACAGAGTCCGCTTTTGCTACCCAGATCGTTAATCATCCGACACGCATAAAGGGAACGGGAACAGAGCGGTGTCGGAGCACACGTGTTCAGGCACGCACTGCCAGCGAGCAGCTGGAGTCCCCTAGAAAAGGGGTAAACATGGCGGCCTCGAACCGAGAACCGCGATGAGAGGTAGCCCTGCCCTTCCACGACATAAGCGATGAACTGTGTGCCGCCTGGTGCGCAGAGAAAGCCACCCTTGTACAAGGGCTCGAAGCCTTCACCCACGCCGCGCTACTTGTGGCCCTAACCGGCCCAGAGTAGCGGGATAAAGGAATAAGGTATTCACCCTCTTTCCACCCTGCTTAAGGTACGTAAGAGTGTGTCCTTCACCTAGGTCGAAAGGTAGTTACAGTGCCCCCAAAATACTCTACGTCAAGCTATCTCTACAGCTTAACACTCTCTGGCGGCTGAGTATATACATTTAGGGAGCGCGTTGGCGCAACGCTCCATTCATTTCACACGCCCCTCGCTGCTTCAGTGCACCGAATTTCGCCGCAGTGCGTATTACTTCGGAAGACTGCGCCGGTGCCGCCCCATTTACGGCACACATTCCACGGAACATTTCTCACTTCCGCTACACTAAGCACGACCTAGTCACAGGGAAACGGAATGCAAAACGTCTTGCAGGACCGTTCAACGTCGCCACAAACAAATGCTCCGCATAGTGGGCGGCGTTATGTTTCCTATGCAGGGGGCGGGATTTCACATGAATGCCTCGAGGGAGCTAGCCATTTTCTCTTTATTACCGGAGACATTGTCTTAGAAAGTCAACGGAGCGGTGACAAATTATGTTGCTCTATGTATACACACGGCCCGGATAAGTCGAAAGAGCAAACGCGTGTAGGCGGAAAAGCGGGCTCTGACACGCCTCATTCACTGAATTGCTGCCCGCTGGGAAACGGCGTATAGGGAGAGCTGCTTTTTCCTTGCGCTGAAGGTTGTGAGCGCTGTGCTTCCTCCGCGTCTCTTCGCTTAGCCGAGGCCGGTTGCTTTCAGTATTCATAGAAGCAGCCTTGGCAGGGCAATGCACAAGCCTCAAGAGCGCCGGGCCGGCACCAGCATGGCTGCCGAGAAAGCCGTTCCGTGGTGTGTTCCACTTTTGTAAGGGTCACTGAGTATGCATTTTGCCTAGCTAGTATTTTGTGCCTCTTTGTCTTTGAGCACGGTCTTTCCAAAGTGAGACTTTCTATTGCTTTAGTATGTATGGCTGTCCTTGCTTCTAAGAGATGGTGTGAATGAAGGCGTACCGAGATACATAGCGTCGCCCTTTACATGAATGCACGAAATGAAGAGGTGAAGTAAACGGTGCAGTAAAATTTGGTAAGGGCCCGTCGTCGCATGAAGATGCAAGCACAAAGAGCATCCACTGAACTTATATATCAATTACTTGGTTGTTTTTCTTTAACTTTTCATAATAATAGCCAAACGCGTGGTCGACCTGATCAATCTCAGGGGATGCTTACACTTTATGACTCATGATACCTAATATTATGAGCAAATTACAAGAATAAGAATGAACTAAATTATGTTCTTCCCTAAGCGTGCGTCGTAGGACACTGAGAATGTTCAATTTTTAAAATGAGAATCTTTTAATGCCTAGTGACTGGTCACATATTATGAAATTCGTACGTCGCTTCTTGCACTACTGCTAATGTGTATGTTACTTTTCGAAGAAATTGCCAGAAACATAAGGACACATAGCGATCGATATAGAGAAAGAGCACAGACTTGTCGAGAAGACGCCACAAGCTTCATTTTCGCAAGTGTAACGTCTAAAAGCTGCATTTTCAAGCTCATATGTCTTCATTCATTAAAAAGCCTGTCGGTAACATCACATTCAAGGAGTGCAGATTCAAATACTCTCTACGAAATTGATTTCACTTGGGATAGGTTTTCACTTGCCTATATAACTCGGGACGCTTTCATTCACACCATCCCTTAGAGGGAAGTACAGCCACACATACTATACCTGTGTTTCAGTTCTCGAAACTCAAGCGCGAATAATAAGCGCTCATTGCACGCGAGAAACTGGAACAAGAATTTAGTCAGACGGCGATCATGCGATGTTGTGACACATAAAAATTCTGTTTCTCGGCAATTCCGTCCAAGAATGGCAAAAAGAAAATTGTCTACCTGGGAGAAAGGAAGGAAAGGAAGGATAGAGGAAGAAAGGTTAACCTGGGTTAACCTGAGGTTAAACCAGTCGGTTAGAGTGCATTGGGGAAGGGGAGGGAAATTTCTATAGGAGAGACAGAGAAAAAAAATCACAGCATATCCACGGAGTGAATTATGATGAGTGGGCGAAGCTCGGGAGGTTCATCGTAGATCGTGCCGAGTTCCGGATTAATTTAGTTTACGCGCACGCTACGAATCCTTATGGTTCAAAAACGCACAAGCGACATCTCACACCAGCACTTAATTGCAAGTCAAGATCCAGTGCCTATATATATACATATATATGGGTTGCCGGTGAACGGTTCTCCAGCGCGAGCAGTCGATATTTTTCAATCAAGAAACTCGCTAGAAGACGCTGCCTGCTTCAACGTTGTCTCTCGCGGGTGAGGGCGCGTTCTCCTTCTTTGCGAGCTGGTATAGCGCTCATCGAAGAAACAGCGTTTCCATAGCCAACGCGCGTCTTTCGCTCTCTCTCTCTGCCTCTCTCACAAGACAGCAGATGGAAGAATGAGAGAGCTCGCGCGACGGGAGGCACGCGCCGAGGGCAAGCGCGAACCTCCCGGCGGCGCGAGGTGGCTACATACATACTACTACTACTACTACTACAGAGGAGGGAACGACCCACACCCTAAGGAGCTTCGCCCGTAAAAACTCCCCACTTGCCTGGCGCTCATCGTCCAGAGGGAATGCTTTACAGCTTCGGGTTTCTGCTTGTGCCTAGAGTTGAAAGCAGCGGAATTGTTAGTGGTTACCGTTGAAGGCATCGAAAATGTCAAGCTGCTGCACGGTACCGGACGTACTCGACGGGGTTCTCTTTAAGTCCTCATATGTAACCACGAGCATAGAAACTTCGTCAGCTTTCGGGAAAACAAGCGAGCATTGACCGGCTTGAACTAGTGTGGAACAAACACTTCCGGGAGGAAGATTTTGCTACAGCGATTTTGGTTGAATAGCAGGCACTCGCCGCCGCGCGCTGTTCGGTTATTACCGCTTACTTCTCGCATGCCGAGGACGGTCCTTTCCTTTACCGTGTACGATACCATCCCCGAACCGCCCAGTCTCACCTGTTTGTCACCCGCTCCGAGTCAACAAAATGACCTGCAGATCCTCTATTTCTTGGTTTTGCGACTGCAATAACCTACACCCGGCGTAGATGGGCATAGCTAATAAAGTGGTGGGCTGGGACTTATCTAATGAGTTCTGTATTTATGTTAGCAATACTTTGCCCTAAGTAAAGGTTGTGTTTTCCTCAAAGAGACAAGATGCACTAGATAGCGGCGACGTTCTATTTAGAGGTGTAATGACAAAGGAAGTTCACAAGTGAATGTATTGAATTAAGCGAAACAAAGTAATCGCAAATTGCTCGGCGAGAAGACTGATAAATGTACAGTGCAATGAAGCATGAAAAATAGTAAAGTTTAATAAGATTGAAACGTGCGTGAGTTGTTAACTGATCATCAAGCCACACGGTAGGTGCAGTGGACTTTCGTAGAGAATAAATAAATAAATAAATAAATAAATAAATAAATAAATAAATAAATAAATAAATAAATAAATAAACGGGAAAACTACACCACTTGCTCCTGATTTTCTATCATCGTCAAGGTGCGTTACTTCACCCACACAGTACGCCGAAAAATAATATTATAACCTCCGAGAATCCACAACAAAAAGAAAATATTATTAGTGGCTCAGCGCAAACAAAACGACACACAAGAAGAGGGAAGAGGACAAAGCAGCGCTGACTTTCAGCTCTATGTTTACTGCCCATTCACAGGATTTATAAGTAACAGAAAGACAGCAGAAAAATTATATAGTCTGCGCATAAAGAAAGAGGCGTCACAGTGAAATCGCAAGACAAGTTAACTGTAATTTAAAGTCACGGAGGATATAATAACGCACATATGTGCCTGCTTATGGATATGCGCAACTCACGTGCCTTTTGGCTACGATGACTGCAAAAACATGCTTGTTATCGAACATCGCAATGCCCCCGTAGTGCTGGCAGTGCGCCGGTAGGTAATTCGCGCGCAGCACAATAATACTTGGCTCACATGTCCATGGGAGTCTCCACGCGCACTTGGTGGCGTTTTCTCACTTCGTTTAAGAAAACGCTGGAGAGCCCCTACAATTTTGCAACTGTGCCGTCATTAATATAGAAATCAGTTCACTTAAATAGCTTTCTAATGAATACTGAATACGAAAACGAGATACAAGTATAAGGTGAAGTTGTAAAGCATATAACATGCTTTACAACTTCACTATTGTGCCCACTACGTTTGAAGCGGCCGTACAGTGTTAACGATATAATTATCAATAAATAATTGATGAAGTTCCTATAAAAAATGTCTGAGTTGGTCAAGGAAACTGTGAGTTATACTCATATTTTGCATTAATATTGGTTTTATGTGGTGTTCTGCGATTTCATTTGTTTTTAGCATCACCGGTAGCCTTTCCTTTCCTCATTTTTTTCTATTCGTTTGTCCTGAAAAGCTTTGGGTGCTATGTTGTGGTGAGTGCTGTCGTATGATAACCGAGTTGGTAAATATATTTGAATGATCAATATCTAGAAAATCGAAGTAATTATAGCGTAGTGATTTGATTCCGCTTTTAGCACCGATGCTCATGCTTGGACAACAGTGGCATTAGAGTAAAATGCGCCGAAGATATTGTACGTGCTTCAGACATTTGCTTTCAGTGTTATCAAAACACAGAAAACTCTCATATGTCCTTCTATTGTCCTTCAGTGGCTGCATAAAAATAATTTCTTGCACTATCCCCTTGCAGAATCAAGAAGCGTATATTTTTCTTCTCAGGATTGTTTACGTTTTCCAGCCTTCGAAAACACTTTTCATATGCTGCGTTTACAGAAGTAGAGCGCCTTTTGAACGTATGAGCATGCCAAGGAACCATATTCAATATATTGCTTCTCGGTCGGCAATACGCGCTTTCGAAATAGAGCTAGAAAGAGTTCGCAAGCAATGTGTTGGCTATGTTGCACGACGTTGTTGTCAGCAGCAGAGCACGCTTTACAGGCGGTAAAAGTCCGCGGCGAGCAGCGCAAGTGCCAGAACACCAAATAAACACGGCAGGCGCTGCAGAACTACTGGGTTTCGCAATATAACGCAGAATAACACGCTGGTACCGGGTACCTGGTACGCGCATATTGTTAGTTATTTATAGAATACATAGTCCATACACTATATAGGAATCGATGTCATGAGACGCATTTTGCTGGTGCTGGTCACCAGTTTCTTGACGTATAAAACCAAGCGGTGAACACGCCAGTAGTTTACAAGAATCTTTTCTCGTCTGCTTATGGACAGTACACTACAAAGAGAAATGTTTTCCTTCTTTTAGTGCAGGAGCCTAATTTATGAAAGTAAAGAATTTCCCTTCTTAAGTTTTAACGGGTTGCCAAACAACTATACATTTACAAGTACTATCCCTAGTCACAAGTACTATCGCTAGTTTCACGAGTAACATTCCCTCGTCTGTATTATTGTTGTACATTGCTCTTTCTTTGTATTACTCTTATATTTCTACTGACCACCTTGCATGGACCTAGAGTCCACAGCATTGTACAAATAAATAAATAAATAAATAAATAAATGTTTACATTCTCTCCTTTATTGCTATGTGACCATTTAGAGAAAACGTATTCATGCAAAAAAGGGCGCGCGCACGAGGGCTTATGACGTCAGTACATCCTAGGCAAATGGTGTGCGGCGAAGTCCCAAGGCGTTCAGGTACGAAATGTTGCACTGGTCTTGGGTCTCGCTCCTGCCTCATTTGCTTCTAGTTTCACAATTTCCCTCTCGCACTGAACGGGCGTCAGTGAGAGCAACGCCACTCCGAGATTATTAGCGTCAATTTATTACGCATCATACTTATATACCTCTGTAAATAAAGATGTAGCCGCTACCATAACATATACGTGCTCATGTGCACGTACGAATGTACATCTGAAGTCGTACGTAGAAGCAACTAGTCGAATTCATTTTGAGGCTTTTCATTCTGCCTTATGTACACTATACGAAAATACGGGGAAAGATAACGGTGCAATACCGAATTGATAGTTATTCGTAACTTACATATCGTCAAGGAAATACGTTGAAGAGACTGAAACATATCGCACACATTCAACGTAAACATATTGACACGTGTAGTGTTTTGGTGTGCGTGAGTACAGAGATACAGCCCTATGCTAGTACACACCCAATATCATGTTTGCTTCAAATTTTTCCAGCGACCTCAGCGAACAAAGTTGGATGTCTGGCTAGCATATTAACGTTTGCTACTTTAATAGTATCCGTTCCGTGGGCTTCCTGCGAAGCGCTGTCACAAATGGTATGCGTTTCGCACTCAGCGGTGCATCGCAAAGTGACGCAGTCGTGGATAATTGGGCCGGGTTCTTCGTGGGCACGAATAGCTTGTCAAGGGAATTACGCTGCTCTCCAACGTAACGCTTAAAGACAACTGCATGTTTCTGCGCGTTTCTCCTAAAAATGCGACCAGCTTCGCGTTGAACAATCAAGACTGAGGGAAAACATAAAAGACAGCGGGTAAGAAGGTGTGCCCAATAATTTTCTCGGAAATCCTTGAACCTATCCAAGCATTTCTACAAAAAAAAAGAAAGAAGAAAGCCTTTTTTTCTCTGCCAAATGTTTCTGTTCTATCGTAAAACATGCGTTGAATGTAAACCATTTACACGATATTGCGCTGAAAGATTAATTTTGCGCTGAAGGCAAAAGTGGTCACACGCCAATCGCATGATAATGCGCTGAAAGGCATCAATGATGACAATTTAATGTCAATGTTGACCTTAAATTGTGAACAACGATGACTGCCAGTCCTAATACCATAACAACAAGTTGAATTTCGCGCATATCACCTGAGGCTGTTCCTTTGTCCCTACTTCCTTCTTATTTACCGAGTTCATGCTCCCCCATGCCCGTGCAGTGTAGGAATGAGGACATTTATTCTGGGTCTCATCTCCACCTTTCTTTATTTCAGCTTTCTTTCTCTGCCTCCGGATCTGCGAGTATAGATGAAGAATTTCCGTCAATTGAAATCGAGTTTCAACTTTTTGCGGAATCTGGTTAAGCAATGTTTTTCCTAGACAAGAAGGTCAATGATCCAACAACTAAGCTAATAATATGAGGTAAATGCGGGCGCATATCCATAAACATAGCATACAAACTCTCATTGAAAGCAACAAATAATTTTGTAGGACTAAATTCTACATCGCTATTTCCAGAAATGCCCGCCTAAAGACACCGGTTTTCCTAGTAAGAAATGAACAATATTTAGAGGAATTGGTCAGGGATGAGAAAAGGGAATAATAGCGCTGAATAAAGGTTGTTGAGGTTTCCCCCTAGAGAGGAGAATAATATTTCATACTGGATAACGGAAGCGAACATATTCGGCTGAGATAGATTTCACATTGCCGTATAGCTTATTTCCGGTAGCTCTTGCGCTATACAGCAGAAAAGAAAGTTATCTTGCTCTCCTTTTCCCGGAGCTGTAGTCCGAGATTGCGGTATTACAAAACATTCCCGTCAGTAGACACTTATTGCCCCGTTGAGGGAAATGGAGCAGGCAATAGCTTTATGATTGTGCCGACGGGAATCGACGTAACACATGCAACCTTGTTACCGGTAACAATCGCCTCGGAATACTTCCTCCGGCCATCGTAAACTGCTAACCTTACGAACTATTGAATAATCTTATTAAAGGTACTGATACAAAATTATTTCAGTTTACTAAGAAAACGTACGAGGCTTGTTGCAGAAGGGCATAGTTACGCGGCTGACAGATTGTGCTGGTCTTTCACAAAATGACAAGGTAGTTTTTCATTTATCAAGTCATAAGGAAGACTTATAGTCTGCAGACGCTCAGATATACTTCTAATACGGAGCCTTGGGATTGCGTCTGCTTTGCTGATGCCTTAATTGCATAGACCTGTGTTTCCATCAGCGAGGTGCACATGAAAACAACAGAGTGAACGCCGCGTGGTAAAACGAATACAAGACGGGAAATGAGATTGTAAACTCACGAGGGTTTAAAACTGGCATGGCAGTGCAAATAGCAAATCTCATGGCAGTGCAAATAGCACTGCCATGAGATTTGACAGGTAACGGAAACACGAAATTTTTGTGAACGAAACAGTTACCTAACGACGACCGTACTTTAACCACAAGAAGTTTATTTCGCTAGACGAATGTGACGACGTTTGCGAGAAAAGAGCTGTTTGTTTTTGTAGCTTTGTCTATTAGAGTATTGGTTCAATCAGAGAAATACTGAAGCTTTCGACATCGAGCTGATACATGTATTATTTACTGTTCGATTTTGAGGAGCCGGAAAACTCGTTCATTTTTATCACTCTCATCGGTATTACCTGAGAAGCGGAGGGATTTAAAGATGCCTCTTTCCTCAGGTTTCTCTTAGATTCCAACATGGCCTCTGGCCGAGGCGGTTCATTTATAATAAAAGAAGCCTTGAACAAATTTAGAAATCGGTTCGCGAACACGAAAATGCTCTTACCTGCAGCGTCAGACAACAAGCTTACGTTTGTAGAGAATGCAATTATTGTTGCTTACGCTATCCCTCATGTAGTAACGATTTCTTTTTCTGTATTATCCTGTAGCGCACACTGTCGCATAAACTTAGTTTTGCCCTCTAATGGACGCGTTCGTGTTTCGTGTTCTTAATCTTTATCAATTTCAGCATACGCAATCCATCAGACAGTGCAGGTTCATGTTTTCCCTACATGTATGCATTATTGAACAAGCCGCCAATGGCGGATGGTCTAGAGCGCATCACTTTAGCGCCACCGCGATATTGGTACACAAGTCCTAATTGTGGCTTCGAGCTTTCTTGCATACTAACTGCTTCAGCATCGCGTGAAATATCCCGGGGATTCAATCCATTAAGGCATTTAATATCTATTCTTGTAAACTTTATTATGAAGGTGGTAGTGCGCAACAAATTAAATTGGAGGCAGCTCTGCTTTTTAAAGAGGGCACAGCTGCGAGTACGCGAACAAAATGCCTTATATCACGGAGCTTCTGCAGAAATATTATCCAGCTTCAAAGACTGAGCTTATGTTACATAATTAAACATTGGGACTGGTTTACCGCAGCTATGCCCTGTGTTCGATTATGTTTTAGTATGATCCACCGATGAGGGCCGACTGTTGCCGTTATTAATATAGGGGGAGTGTTGCTCTGAGCACTGCTCAAAAGCGACAAGCAACAAACGGCATTAGCATAGGAAACAGCACCAGTACAATATGTACAATATGTATGAGCGGAAAGTTTCTAGCCTAGCGATAAACTATTGTAACACATTAAAGGGTCCCAGCAACACTTTTTAAACATTGTCTAGAGAAGGCGCCGATTACTCGTGAAGGCTGCTGTAAAAATTGAAGCCAAAAATCATTCCCCTGCATGTACCAAGGAATTCATATTTGGTTCAAACGCGCCGGGAAAGCTCATGCTCTTCTTTCAACAAATGATGTCAGATGAGGCATCGACTGCGCCGCTTGGCCTTTTCGTTGTTCTTGAAGAGGGATAGGTACATTTCATTTATTTGTTGAATTCAAACGAGTAACTAAGGCGGGAGTCTGAAACATCAGGCCCGTGGGCCATTCGCTATTGGTCCGACCCCCGAATGGTCTTCTTGAAGCATACCCGCGGAAGAACGAATTACGTACAAGTTTGCTCAAAGTCGCTCAAAGCTTAAGGCATCCCGAAAGTGGTCGGTCCTCGTGTGTAGCAATCATGCACTGGCATAGTCAAACGAAATGCTGAACTAGATGAAAACTGTTGATGGGCATGATCTAGGCACCATCAAGCCATTTATATTATCTATCAGTTATTCATCGATTGTCCCCGGCTATCGATTGGTTATCACAAGGTATCAAGATGCCCTATGGGCAACCCAGGCACCGACAAGTCATTCCCGAGATGTGCGATTTGCGGTTGATTATAGATTGGCTATCGGTCAGCGGTCACATGGCGTCTGCACGCTGCAGGGCTAGCCTAGGCACCACCAAGTTATACCCTGCAAATTTCCAAGCTTAATAAATATCGATAGATTATCGACTTGCTGTCTCCCTGCTATCACGCCGCATCGACATGCTCCTGGGCTAACCTAGACAGCGCCAAATAATTTACGGCATTCTACAAGATTTAAACATTATTGGTCAATTATCGATCAGCTGTCGATTGGCTATGCATTAGCTAATATTTAGGTATAACGTGGTATCCACATGCTATTTCTGCCTCAAGCAACGTAGTCGGTGCCCCCAATGACGTCATTTGTTTATAGAGCGAGTGCCTTCGAGCTGTGTTTGAAACGAAATGGCGAATTCCCTCGTGCGTGCGGTGCAATAATGTTTGCCTGACATCTTCACAGAAGCCCCCACGATCACTCGGAACGTTCTTTTGACTTGTTTTAAAAAGTACTACAGGGTCCCTTTCAATGTCACCCCGCCATAGTGTTCTAGTGGCTACGGTACGCTGCTGCTGATCCGAAAATCGCGGGATCGATTCCCCGCCGTGGCGGCTGCATTTCGATGGAGACGAAATGTTGCGCCGCGTGTACTGTGCGATGTCAGTGCAGGCTAAAGAACCCCACGTGATCGAAATTTACGGAGCCTTCCACTACGGCGTCTCTCATAATCACAGCTGGTTTTGGGGCCTAAAATCCAAGAAGTCAATCAATCAATCAATCAATCAATCTCTGCAATGTCGAGATGCATGCAATCATTTATGAAGAAAGCGATTGACTACAGTAGCTTTCGCGTGAATACAGAATACAAAAATAAGATAAAGAATGGCTGCGGCTTAGCTCCGCTAGGCCCGGTAGTGCAAGCGAAAGCTTGTTGTGTTGTGTTGCTAAGCCGGGATGGGCGCATATAGAAAACCACATGTTTCGCATTGTTTGCATGTTTATTCACGGTTTGGCTTTACGGCAGCAAATACGGTTCTATGGTCGACGCAGCTTGCCGTTTTCGCTGCTGTGAACCCGTGCGCAAGCTTATGAGCGACTATGCCACCACGGCTGAACAGAAGCAACTGAGGCACTTACTACCCGACGTGGCAGAGGGAGCTTGAATTGATTGATTGGTTGATTGATTGTGGTTCGGTGATGGAAAGGACGCTATTTTCTGCAGAACAAATAGGGAGCACGGCTAAACGTCCGTGGGGTTAGGGGAAAGGCAGTGAGAGATGGAGCTTGGAGAGAGCGGTGAGTCACGTGTATACGGCTAGCGAGGTAGCGGTAGTCAGCAGCGGCAGAGGTCGGGGCAGCAGCGATGACGGAGAGCGGCCAGTGAAGCGCGCGCGTACGCACGCACACACACAAACACACACACACACACACACACACACACACACGCACACACACACACACACACACACACAGACACACACACACACACACACACACACACACACACTTCTGCGGCCACATGAAATAAATATGCCTGAAACCAAAGAGGAAAATAAAATCGGGATGGCACAAGGAACTAACTTCATCACTACATTTATATCAGTTATCATCAATCGTATTACCAACGTCTCACCTCTCACGTAACAAGACTCCTCAATCCTAAGCATAAGTCGATATCTTGAGAGAACGCCAAATATGTTAACGAAAAGTTAAGGTGAATAGACGTCCTTCGCATTAACTGCGATTGCTGGCCTTTTCGTATGCGAAGCATTTCTTGCTCGCATAAAGTGTGCCACATATCACAAAACTATCACCGTCATTAATTCTTGTCCCCAAGAGGGCGCGTTCACTAGTTCTATGAAATCTGCGGCGACCGCACTTGGGCTTCTTTCTTCTCTTGCTCACATGACTTCAGCTGACTACATTAGGAAAGCTGGGGCTGGCGGGCGCATGTTTTGCACGTGCAAGCAGAAGACGATGTATGTCGATTGGTGCGGCGCACAGCGTATCGCGAAGCTATGCATTTACCCATACCTTCGCATCACGAGGGCACGCGTAATCTCATGGCGCGAACGCATGAACAAACGCATATTGCAGTATAGCAGAGGTGTGGGACGGTGTGACGCCGAGGTCACGCGTGCCGCGTCTGCCATCGCCTATCATTCGACGCCAACGCCCTTAAGCTGAACTCAGTGCGAATCTTCAAGGAGTGTTTGCGAGGTGTCGCAGTGCTTGTCGAGTCGTTTCCCGAAGCCTCAAACGAAGAACTACCGGTATGCCGGAGACAAACCCGGACCAGCCAAGTGTCCACAGCTTCGCGGCTGCGCTAGCCTTGCACCACTCGTGAAACCTTCACTGATCTTTTTATTGCGATAGCAATTATATGGATCATGTCGACGGGCTTTTGCCGGCGCCATCGCCGTCAGCTCCTGCATTAAGTACAAATTCACGACAACCTCCCCCTCCCCCCCCCCCCCCCCCCCGCTTATCGTACGTTCTACGTGCGCGTAACAGCATGCGAGTGGGGGCGATGGACACGGCTGAAGCAGAGATCAAAAGAGCCCAGCCCATCTCCGTCGCTCGGAGGGCGCATGCGATAACATCACAACGGTCGAGGCGTCTGCCGTCGAAGCGGCGAAGAAACTCCCTGCCCGTCTTTAACGAGCATGACAAGACGCGAAGGGTGGAGGGGGGTGGAGGGAGGGTGTCGCTGGAGCTGCAACTGTGGACTTCGCGCGGTTACCATCGCTGGCACGCGCGCTCACTCGGCAGCCATCAGCGGGCGGCTCGTAAATCCTCCGTGCTGCGCTCTCAACGCGAAAGACTTCGAAAAGTGTCCCTGGAGCAACCGTATTAGGTGAGACCGTATAACATTGCAAGATCTTGCTACCGCATTCACTGCTTCACCCTTTCGCTGAAACTGCGATATTTTTGCTATATAACATTAACTGTCCTTGCGATGCCAAGTTCAAACATGGTTTCAATGTCACGTAAGATGAAGAGTCTTCTCTGGTATATTAAGTTACTACTGCCTCGTTCTTCAACGTCTGTACCGTAAATGCTAGAACCGCTGCTCGACAACATAATTCCGTATGCTTTTAGCAGACGCGACGTCCGCATCACTTCACGAAATTTCATTAGAGAAGTGTAGCTTTCGCTTTCTCTGGGCTAGGAAACAGCAAAGAATTTTTATTTCGCAGACGCGAAACCGGTCAACCCTTCAGACACCGAAGGGTCGCCATTGTCGTCTCAACAATATACGAGTGCGCCCGGAACCAACCCGATAACCAGATTAAGGCTACGAGTTCTAACAGAGAAAGCAACGAATGGACCACTCGGCACATCTTCAAGGGGCCACGGTCGTAAAATGAACCAGGCGTAACGCGCTGTCTCAGAGTTCTTGCTCTTGGCCTTCCCATTCAGAGGAGTTCGTAGTACACTTCACTTCTCTATGTAATGTTGATTCATCTTCGCGACATTGGAGAGTCGCTTCCTTTTGCTCCGAATTTCTGTATAAATTTACCCACTCATGCACAATAGTGCATATATTCAACTTTATGTTTTCTCTTAGTCGTTTCGTCACGACATGACGTGTGGACAGCTCTTGAGATAGTATTTGTCAAAAAGACGCGTCTTTCTTGATTTTTCTTTCCTTACTTCCTTCTTTCTTTCTTTACTTTTCTTTGCCTTTGTTTGGGCGCTATGTGACCCTTTTTCAAACCAAATGGTAAGATATACACCGCATCTTCAGGATGCAGTACGTGTACACGTTGAAATATTCTTTGACAGAGTGCATGAGATTTAGACTTGCTTCTGGAGAGCTATTTTTTTGTTTTCGTATGACAGAAACGGACATGGTGCGGACCTATAAAAGGACAAGGAAAAAAAACTCTTATTTAGAAACAAATAATAAATAACTTCTTCATATATGCGGAAAAGGTCCTAAAGGCGCGATTGTGTACGTAACACACATTCAGAACATTTGGTGCCAAACTCCACCTCTATATCCAAGTGAATTATAGCTGTCCGTTCAAAGAAATAGCTTGTTCAGCCACTGACTGCAATCAGCTTTAGAGCAGTTGCACCGCCGCTTTATTTGAGCGGCTGTGGCAGTTGTATCCAAATGATTCAGCGCAGCGAGTTGCATTGCTGGACCAACACCACCAGATTTTCGCGAGAAGAAAAGGATACACGAGTGAGTGATTTTTACCCGAGGAGCCAGCGTGGCGAAAAAGATAGAAATAGACTAGACTCGCGTGAAAGAAAGGAAGTGTGTTTAAGTAGACCAGAATTCTGTTTCGCGACCCTACACCCAAGGGAGTCTAGAGAGGAAGGAAGAGAATAAGGAAATTCCAAGGGGTCATAAGCAAATCACATCCACGAAAAGCTGCTGTTCACAGGACAAGATGGCACATTCCTACAAATCTCACGAACAATGCGCATAGAAACATCACAAAAAAAGAAATATTCCGAATATGTATTCTCATTGTCGTACGCTACTCTCCTAGTCATGCTACTCTGAATAAAGTAGATGGTCCTGTCCACGAAACAAATGGTCCTGTCCACGAAAATATTTGTAGCGAAAATATGTTTCGACGCAGCTCACGAGTTACAAAGCTCACACAATTTGTTGCTTCGCAAATATTTGGCCCGTCTCAGCGCTCTTTCCTATTGCCGGCGAGAAAGAATTAATCGCGTATAAGAGCATTCTAATAATTGAACACGTAACTGTTTATTAAGCTAGTGTCAGAAAAGGGGAATGAGTTGAAATGCAAAACATCGTTTTCATATATATATGTGTATATATATATATATATATATATATATATATATATATATATATATATATATATATATATATATATATATATATATATATACACGCAAATTACCGGCAAGCTTTTCAAAAATACGTTTCCCTCAAGGAGCTGGACAGGTACGCAAACAAAGATTAAACAGCGCAACAACGTTACACGCAGAACATCATTCACAGCTGTCGCCAAACAGAACAGGCTTCGTTACCGCTTCCTATGTACAGTTTAGCGACGTGCCAGCGAATACATGCAATACATACACCACTCTCCCGAAGTTTCGTCCACCTACAGCGGCTTCTTCCAGAGTGAACCACTCTGCGTTCTTCGCCACGTCCATAAGTTTGCCTCCGTCGTCCACCAATACCACGAAAGGACAATAAGAAAGGGCTCAGACTCGCCTGATCGCCCAGAACCGGTCTACACAATAACAACTGCGGAGAGACGAAGGAAAAGCGTGGCTACAGTGACCACCAAGGAAGGCTGAATTCGGGGTGGAATCACAGACTGGGTCGCGATGCTAAATCCTAGGAGAATGTGTGTCGACGAATGTGGCCTGATATACATCTTGCACCGAGTGGTCGTGAGTGACCCCTAAGGGTACGGGCTTAATTCAGTTTGCGTTCGTGATGAGCGCAGCATGGACATGTGCTGCCTTGTTTTCGCGTCCCGACTGTCGCCCAGGTGAACGAATGTACGGCCCGCCGGCTCCGACTGGCCAAGTCATTTTTTCCTGTCCGTCCCCGTCCTAAAGCGCAATGGTTGGACCTCGGGTCACATACGTCCGGTGTTCTTTTCACTTGCATTCCTTGCACATGTTCTTAAGTTGATTGCATACCCTTCCTTTTTTGTGCACAGATATACTGTAGAAAATGTTCTTTTGCGTGTTAGGCTGTGTCATGAATAGAGACCGGAACTTCAGGCAAAATGCCTATTTTTTCCTGGAGCCCGTTTCGAGCCTATTTAACATATAAGCACGAACTAAGGGAAGGGAAACGTTTTAATCAAACATTTATTGTGCCTATAAGTGCCTATTTCGAGCTTCGTGCCTATATCAGCTTTTCAGCGCCTAAAAATGCCTTTTCGCGTTCGTCGAGTACACGTTTTGCTTAATTGAGCTGTTCATACGGAGGAAAACAAGAAGCACTTAGTGTGGCGATATTAACTTCAACAGTCGCATAGCGCGCTAGTTATGTTTTTGTTTTCGTTGACGTTTTTAGCTCCTGTTAAGGCGCGATTACAGTGCGGCTTAGGGTAGACGTGCGCATGCGCTTCGTCACGTCGGCGAAAACAGACCATAGTTCGACGCAGTG
The DNA here is from genome assembly GCA_013339685.2 of Hyalomma asiaticum. Lineage (NCBI taxonomy): Eukaryota > Metazoa > Arthropoda > Arachnida > Ixodida > Ixodidae > Hyalomma > Hyalomma asiaticum. Next base: position 113,680,575 of record CM023483.1, on the reverse strand, counting down.
CCACAGCCAACGTATAACTGGACTCGGCCGATGTGCTCCGACGCATGTGACGCTCGCCAACGCGCCGATAACGTCGGACTATCAACGCGCCTTTACGTGAGCGGGCTATAGTGTATCGCAGCGAGGTAAAGCGAGGCTAACCTAGCGCTAGTGGGCGCCCCTGATAGATCTCCGTCGCTTGGTTCGAGAAGCACGGCGGTTGCGTGAGCGAGGCTAGAGTGCACTCTAGCGAGGGGAAGCGAGGCTAGGCTAGCGCTAGTGTTCCCTCCCTCTCCCCCTTCAAGATCTCCGTCGCTTGGTTCGAGAGTAGTGCATCTCGGCGGTTGCGTGAGGGAGGCTAGAGCCTATACTCTAGCAAGTCAAAGCTAAGCTACGCTTGCGCTGCAGCCTACAGCCTACGCGTCAGTTTCGGTGGCATTTGTGTTCTTCATAACGGCAGCTGTCGGTAGTCTGCCGAGCAATGCCGAAGAAAAAGACGCCGAAAAGTGTCCTTTTCAGGCAATGGACCAGTGGATTGCAGTGCTACTCCGTCGATGGAGAAACGGTATTTTGCCATCCATGTGGAAAGCAGGTGAGAAGACATTGCAAAGGTCGCCTTTGACATCCGCTCTTAAACACGCATTGGCATAAATCTCCCAACATTGCTTACGCAACTGCCAATTCGGATAACCCCTGAACCTGCCCAAATAAGATGCATTTTTTTGGTGGCATTAACAGCTTTGCAGCGGACGAGAGCATCGCCGTGAGAAGAGCCCAGACTGTTCTACACCACGATACACTTGAATCTGACTTGGCATATTTATGTGCTCATTCTACGTTCCTTGCAGAAAGCACAAAGAAACTTGAAAGTTCGGGCGCCGCTCTTACTCAGAGTGTTGAGCTAATTTTGGACGTGCAGGAAAGGTTCGCCACCGCCCCAATGAGCCTGTTGCTGACAGGGTCACCGCGAAGCTTAAAGCTGTCTTGGACAAGAATCTCGGATTTTATGTGCTAAAACAAGTGTGTAATGCTCTGAGCGGTGCCGATTCGAAGATTCCAGGTGAAATTAGAGCATCGAAAGTGCCGGACCACAAGTACGCTCCACTAACTTCAGTGGACGTCGAGCGTTCTTTTTCAGCATACAAACAAATATTGACTGAAAGAAGGCACAACTTCAAGCCCGAAAACCTTGAGATGGTGCTGGTTTGCCGCTGCTTTCATAGCCTTTCTCACAGTGGCCAGTCACCGTAGCTTTTACCTAAATCTGTTCAAATGGTTATTCTTCACCTAATTCTTTCATGAAAAAAATAAAATTAACTTTCCCAAAGCACAGGATTTGCCTGCTGTGTTTGTTAGAAGGAAGATTTGTCCTGAAATACGCTGCTGAAGTAATTATGAATTGTGCCTATATATGCCTAAACGATAGTTTTTAACGCCTATATATGCCTAAATGACAGTATTTAGGGCCTATTATAGGCGCCTAAAACTTAGTTTTTTCGTGCCTGAACTTCCGGTCTCTAGTCATGAAATAGCAGGAAGCAAGAAATAAACCACATTAACGACGATTGACCATTGTTCTCACATCGTCTTCTCTTAGTTTCACCATATTTCGTTCGCGTACGGGTTGCTGGTATAATATGGCGGAAAAGGCACGTAGCCTTACACATAGAGAAGCTGTCGTTATCTTAGACCTGTTTGGCGTTTTGCGGTCTCGAAAAAGACTTGCTAAATTGCACGAGTACAGCCGCTTTTCTATTCTACCCTGCAGCCGGTGTTCGTTCCTTACTCCATATTGTAAAACTTGTTCTTCTAATAAATGTCATGCCTGATATTATTCAAGGGACCTCCTCGAGTTTATTCAAGCAGTGACGGCCAAAATTAATAGTTCTTTTCAGAGTAGAGTTAATTGTTTTTTGTTGCTTGTATTCATGTGCGATCCCGTGCATTTTGTCGATGTGCTTGCCCGCTCTAGAGTTAATAAGTTTTGTGAATGATGTTTTCTTGCATGAACATATAAATAGCCTAAACGTCGCAATAATTGATTACAGAACTGACTTTTGAATTTGCAATTTTATTAAATGATCTTCATTGGCGAACGATTGCCGAATGGCTGCTATACGCGCAGTTAAATGGTGAAGCTTCTTATGCGTCACCGAAGTTGTTCGGGCACATCACCAAAGTTAAAAAAATAAAACGCAGCCAGACGCACAACGGGACATAAAGTCGAAGTTGCTGTTCAGCTCGACTATTAGAACTGTGTTCTTAAAACTGTTGTTGTTATGATTATCGGAACGTATACGTACCGGTGATTGCTACACTTCTGCAGAACAAACTAGAAAAAATTACAGCAAAGCCTTGCCAGCTTTTTCAAACGGTGGAAACGAAAAGCTTGTGCTCTACTTAATTCTATCGGAGCCAATAGTCGCCAATAACTCCTAAACTTTTTCCGCAATAGATATACGGTTATAAATCTATTAATAATAATTTATGGGGTTGAAGAGCCACTGAATTCTCTTCCCGCTCATTGGAATCTTCATAAGTGTTACATTATATTAAAAAAAAATCCCTACACTGCGCAGTGGACGCGCTGTGATAGCGTGGCCTGGATATTGCTGCTGGAATCCTTTTCTTTTGGTCCTGCTTTATTCCTGATTCGTCGGGCTGGTCAAGAAAGCAGCGCCATTTTGCTTCTTCGCAGCATGTGTCCTGCAAATTTAAGGCGCATAGCAGAAACCACAAGTGCGGGACCAATAATAATAATAATAATAATAATAATAATAATAATAATAATAATAATAATAATAATAATAATAATAATAATAATACGTAGAAGAAACCACGGAAGAGTTATTTCACTCAGTTCTCTTTCGAAAAACTTGGGTTGAAGATTTACACAAATCCAAGTGCTTGGGCAATGGATTTAAATTTGGCCATGAAATTGAGGTTGTAAGCCAACAATTCGGTGAACTTCGCAGTAATTACGATACTATCATCATGAAAGTATTTAGCTATGTTTGATAAACTATCCAGCCAACGCGAATATCGGAAACATGAAACAACGTTTTCCGGTACTAACTCCTACAGTGCATTTATTGTAGGGTATTTCATTAGAATATGCTGAGAAAATTATAAGTAGTTATCTACCTCATAATAGGTGCACATTTTTGACGTTATTGCCGTGCCGCTGATAACTCAATAAACACCTGCCGTATCCGGTTTACCTCGACTGCTGCATTCCTCGCGTTCAGAGCTTCAGCACTTTCACCCCGCAAGGCCGGAACTACTTCAGCAGAGTCGCACATTCCTCGAAACACTCATACGGGCATAATTCTTCAGGCACGGTCTGAGTCCAGAGGTCGACTTCTCTACGACAGCGATGAAAGGGGACACTCCAATTATTAGAACTTAGTCTGCGTGCTCAATTAAGTGCTATCCATCCTTTCTCCCGAAATGCTGCCCGCATCATATAGTGCACGCCTCCATCACGGACCACTCGTCGCCGGCGGTAGCCTCAAGCCATCGAAGGCATCGCAAACTTTATTGAACCACACGCCGGTGGAGAATTCCTTAAACTGTCTCGAGAAAGCATTCGGCGAACTTGGCACCGGAAAATGGCTCGCAGGATTGCAAGACCTGCGATAGCGATGTGGTATACGCGGACCCACAAGGGTGCGGCGCCGTGTGCATGGATGCAGATTTCGACTCTGTTTGAAGCGCTTGATTAGACCAGCGTGCAAGGCGGATATTACGGTAATGTTGTAAGGTGACCAACGAGATGTGTGTGCTCATAAAGAAAATAAGCCTGTCACATTATGACTACGTCGTAAAACACGTATTGATTGAGTTTTAAAGAGTTAATTTAAGTCAATGTGTTAATGAGGTAACTCTTGCCATGATCGCACGTCCATAGCTTAAATTCAGCTAATGTGTGAATTGATAGGTGCTACTTCTCCAGCAATGCCAGGGCAGTGTGCGTACTTCAGTTTCAGATTGGTTATTTTTGTTCCACTATTAGGAAAAAAAACATCTCCATAATATCTGCGCGAATCCCGCAGAAGGCTCATACTGCACTTGATTACAATCATTTTGATCGGTTTACCCAACTTCCCATGTTCACAAGTGACAAGTTGCGCTGAGTTCTGACAAAATGTTTCAGGCGCGGAGGTTAGTAGAATTGAAAATCGTTGTCGTCGCTACTGCGTTGTCTGTCACAGTGACATGATTGATCCACTAAGCAAAAGAAACTTTTACACATTCAATAATTACAATTTTATGTACAATTTTCATTGGTATGTTCAAGTTTAATGCAATCTGAGCACCAGCGTTATTAAAATTTGGTAAAGGAGCTCGGCGGAATCCCTCAACGCTGAAGAAAAGATCGCGAAAGGAAGAAAAATGACATCTATATATTTGCAGGACGAAAATTTAAGGAAATATATAAGGATTTCAGGGATAGGAAGGCTCTAGTGTTGTCGAAAGCTGCTCCCCATGACAGTGATTTAAACCAGGATCAACGCCTGTTCGGTGCACTCACTCTTCACTTCTGACAGATCTCTGTGTATTTCCTTGTAGCAGGTGGAGGGTGATTTTCATATTCATAACCCTCGCGCCACCTCTCGAGTTCCTGCAGAATTAATTGCCTTGCCATATTCATTCCCTACGTGTTTCGAATTGTTGATCAATTCGCCCTCGTGCAGCGACTTGCTTGCCTCAATTGGTAGAGTGACCGCTCTGGCGAGCCGTTGGTCTAAGGTTCGATCGCATGTCTGGGAATAATGTTTCCCAAGCATTGCAGCTTCCAGTTTTGAGAAATTCCTTTGATATCCTTTGTAGCCTTGTGATATTAACAGGCGGATGCCGATTTTCCTTTCACAAACTTTACTTCAAATCGTGGAATTCTACAGTACTGATTTGACATACTTATTGGCCCACGGGCTTCGACTGTTTCATCAATTCACCTTCGCGAGGCCAATTGCTTGCCTCCTGGTTTGCTCAAGTGGCAATGCATCCACCCCTCCCTGACGATTTCACAGGTTCAGTTGGCGGAGATTGGAGAAGTTTTATTCAACCTTGAAGCTTTTATTGGGGAAAAATCAGCATGGATGTTTATGTAGCTCCTTTTCAAGAGCAGCTGAATGCAAATTTTTCTTCCAAGTAGAATTTGTGCATGAAATATTATTCGTCAGCTTACCCGAAGAAGCTTCTTTTATTCGAATGTGAACACGTGGATACTTAGGCTACGTGAAAGGAGGCTCTCCCAACATCCTGATATTGCTGCTCAAAAAGGTAAACACGCATCCAGAAAAACAAACTACAGCAAAGAATAAAGAAAAAAAAAGAAGCGAAAGAATCGAAGGGACTATGTACAGATTATGTGCAAGTATGATGACAGGCATGTGAAGAATACCTCTAAGGGCAGAGCCCAATATATAGAGGCTGGTGAAACAGCGAAACAGTCCGGAAAAAAGTTCCCACGTGCTGTACTGTGCAAAAGTTCTTCTTGTTCTTCTTTCTTATCTTGCAGTGAACACTACGAATCCACTGTTAGATTTGCGCATCTGCCACTTATTGAACGTTTTAAATGTCGTTAAGCCTACTGACGCAAAGAGTAGAGCGACTATCAACCATTCCACGGCCGTCATATAATGTGAATTCTACTTCCGAGGGGATATGTTTGTTACTGTATTAATTACCACTACTCTTCCACCTTCCCAACTGTTGTTTCTCAAGCAGAGTTGCTGGCGAAACGTCTGTGCCCAAACCTGCAAATACCACCATTGCTTTTTTACGCTCTTTACTCCTTTATCTGTATCTTCGCATGATGAGCACCGCACTTGACGTGTCTGTCGTTGACCTCCTGACGTTTCACTTACTTTCTCACTTTCTATTCGATTGCAACAACAAATTGTTATCTGTTTCATGAAATCGAAAAAATAAAACAGAGGAGCTGTAGGGGCCATTTGGTACGTAAACATGACACTTCGCGCTGTAGAGGCTTGAAAAGAACCACAATCAACAGACAAGGATTGAAGCGCATGCTAGCAAGTGGTTAATTTTTTATGTCAAACGCGTTCTTATGCACGGCCACGAAAGAATAAATGCATAGAAACACACCATGGTAATGTCAGACAGGCTAGTCATCGTTCACAGTCGACACGTGCGAGCAAATCAGGTACAGAAAAATCTAAACAGCAGACTAAATTCAATTCCTTTTGCGTTAAGGCCACAGGCGAAGAGCAGACACAGCCCCATGCTAGTATGGGTGAGAAATGCTTTGATAATTTCTGTCCTTGTTTGATTAGAAGGCTCAGCATATTTACGCATGCTCACTACTGACTCATGCTGGCAGTTTGGCTACACACTGCCGAGTATGTAAAGGCAAACAGTCATTCCCGAAGACAAAGGCCCGCTTCTAACCAGAGAGAAATTGTCGCGGCCCTTTACACGTGTACTAGCGCAGAATGTGTCAGATCTCCTTTATTGCACTGACACAAAAGAAAATTGAATTCCTGCCTGCTGCGTAGATTGTGTCCGCATAATTTGCTCGCACGTGTTGAGTGCGAACGATGAGTAGCTTTTTTGATATGATCACGGTGCGTTTCAATGTTGTCCCGCTCCTTCTCTCCATTTTTTTTTCGTGGTCATGTACAAGAACGTGTTTGACACGAGAAAAGAAACCCCTTTTTAGTACGCCCTTTACCCTGTGTGTCTTCTTGCTCGTGATTCTTGTCAAGCTTTGACAGCGCGAACTGTCATGGACAAATGAAGTGTTCAACGCGACAACCCGTCTCGGGAGGGTTGCCTTCTAGAGGGAGAGAGGCACTCTTCAGCTTTGTAATTGAGACCTTCGGTACGGTGGTGCGCGTTTCATGCCAAGTATCATGCTGATTTTTTAGGAAAACAAGGGCGCAAAATCGGGCGTTTACACACAGAGAAAGAACTGCACACACAGACTGAGCGCTCGTGGTGTGCAGTTCTTTCTCTGAGTGTAAACGTGCTATTTTGCGCCCTTGTTTTCCTAAAAAGATGCAGTACCAACTAGCCCTTTTATACATTGCACTACAGTATCATGTTGCGGAGGATCGATATCTGCAGATTTACCAAGCCTGCGTTTACGTACTGGTTGCCTCCCGGACAATCAAGCGCAACGCTAAAGCCAACATGCACGCGTAATGCAGCAGTGCCTCAAGCATAGTAGCTTGGTGCGTACTTAAAAATGTAGCAATTTAGCAGGCCTTCATTGTTACGCTCGCTCTATGAAAACAGTAAGTATCGAAAATAGCTTTGTGCAGCCAGAATTGTGTTTCTTCCAACCTCAACCGACAGGCAAAATAACGGAAAAAGATTTATTCGCAATAGTTCAATTATTCTGCATAATGCCTTCCTTTCACCTGTGCCAGAACATATCCAGCATGCTACGTGCACTCGTTTTGTCCAGTCCATGTGCCTTATACTGAAGTAGCGAGATTTCTAAGGAGTGAGCCTGAAAGAGTAGTGTCAAAGAGTAGATGTACGCCCGTCAGCACACCATTGCCATTGAAGGAGGCAGTCAGTTGACGTCGCTCAGTGCTCCTTATTGAGACTTGGGAAATCGGTTTCACGACTTGAATTTATCAAAGCACGTAACGCTGTCCCACATTCCTTCACTCGTGTAGTTAAGAAACTAACTTCACGTACCTCTAATCAAGGAGAGAGAAAGCCACCTGCGCTTAGGAAAAGCCTTATTATTGTTAGTTTCCAGTAGTTCTCTCTCGGTCCTGGCGCATTCATTACGCCCTGTACCTTGTTTCGTGAAAACGCTTGCTTAGAAAGTGTTTTACATCTTCAAACTACGCAGTAAACTAGGACAACAATTTCTTAACATGAAAACTCGTTCCGATGCAGCGAACAATATGATTGCTCAAGAGCGTTAGCAAAAATATTTTTAAGGCTGTCACCTTCAGCCGTCGGGTATTTGACTTCGCCAATAAGCGAATGGTAACCTTCACTCAACGATTTCTCAGAACAAGCAAGAACGGAACCTCGACTATTACCTCGTCCACAGCAATCATGCGTCCACATCGAAAAGCTGACGTGGACATAAATCATCTGCTGCTACGGGAGGCACCTTGGCGTGCATTCAATCAGTTACCGCCCGTAGAGAACTAATTTCCTGCCATGCGCCACGGAGTCATTGCGGGAAACATTTCCGATTTAGTAGCGAGAGCATTGACAATAACGCGGATGCTGACATGACCCGCGTAGCTTGCGTTATGTAACGAGATTCTCTGCCTGCTCATTTTGTTTTGGCGCAAGCCTAGCAGTGTTATATCGGCCGGCCACTTGCTTTCAGATTCGACATCAGCTCAATGGCCATAAGAAATGATTCTTGAAGCATCGCAGGAAGGATCTACAAGCGTGCTACTTTCATTACCCTTTCCCCACAAGAAGTAATTTGACCTGTCCTTCAAGCAAGGTGACATTGACAACGCTAACTGAATGCGTTTGATTACAATCTCACCAATGGTATCCAAGCTTTACTCTACGATGAACCATGTCATACCCATAGCCAGGCAAACATCTCCAGCACTTCGTTAAAGGTTTCGTCTCTCTCTCATGCTCCCCGCCCTCTCTCTCTCTCTCTGCGCAGTATACTTCCACCTAGAAATCAATCAACGATGGTGAAAAACTAAGAGATGTTGCGCTTGAGTATTCTTTGCATTTCCTAGCGGCTCTTATAGTTTCCTTTAGCCTTCTTGAAAGGATGAACACTGAAGTGAAAGGTCTGGACTATATCTTTATGACCACAAGCGAGATCCTATCTAGCTCATTTGACTGCTGAACGAGTTATCATTGTCGACTCCCACGCCTCTTCACACATGTTCCAGAACAACCCGTATGACGGCCGCATCTTCCTCGCGCGGCGAGCTCCTTGATCAACAGCAACAACAGGAACAACAGGAACAGCCACTCACGCTACCGCAACGAAGGCACTTTACGCGTCTCTATCGGCTGCAAGTACGGCAGAGGGGCGCCGAGGAACCTTCGCGAGACAATCATCTCGTTACGAGCAAGTCTAGCCAAGGAGCTCTTTGGCACTGCTCGTCACTTCTTTTGCGAATCACTTTGTCTGTTCTCGGCCCTCTTTTTTTTCTGTGGCTTGTATACGTTCTGCTCGGCTGACGAAAGGACGCTGATAACGGTGATTACCGACTGCATTGTCACTGATGCCTATACTTTGTTGGCGCCTATGTTTCCTGGAGCTTGCACCTCCTGAACGATCTTATAAGAGCGAAAGTAGCGCGACGGAAGTCTAGGGAACGAAGGAGGCGTATTGGGGGAAGTGTAGCTTAATCGAGCTGCCGGAAAGGCGTGTTTTGCCCCCAACATTGCCATGATTGGCGTTAGGCTGCATGCTCCATATAGTGTGCGTTTGCGTTCTTACTTCTCGTTCGCGACGCCTGTCTACGCTGATAGGATGATGTCTGTCCATCAAACAGACGCGGCGTGAGTTCGTTTGCGCTAACGCCCCTTGTAGGGCTATCCCCAATAGAGTGTTCGTCAGCTTCCTGGCAATCTACACCTCAACCAATAAATAACAAGATTCACTGAGGAACCGGATCGTTTATTTACTGGATTCGCTAGTCTTTTTCGTTCGTTGTGTATTCGGTTCGTTAAGGTTGTTTCGTCGGAGTTGCATGTTTTTATGCAGTTGCACATGCCTTGCTTACTGATCAGATTGGCGTTGCTTTTCTCTTGTTATTCATTCCAACGTATACGTGAATTGGGTAGTTTGTGCCGATGAGTTGATATTTAGGTCCCAGGGCAATTTACCAATAAAGACATGGGACAGCCTTCTTTAATTGAGGTGAAAGCGTTAGTAACTTTTTTTGCATGGAACAACTTGTTATTTATGTGCGAGAAAGTTGCTTGAGCAAAAGAGCAGTTATTGCAACCAGAATTCAAGAATAGTTACTAGTCTGTTTATGAAAGACTACTTAGGGCACAAATGTTTTTTTATGCTTATGGCAGCGTGATACACATTAGGTTCCTAGTACAACAGCTCCCAAGTTCCCGTTCCTTTGTATACTTACATCTACAACACAAGTATTGTTTCTATGCTTATGTGTATTCGGGTTCAATAGTATTATCTTGTGGAATGCACAAAACAAAAACGCGCCCAAGATAATTCATTCACTACTTGAAACGTTCGGTCTAGGCCTAACATACTGCGTTCCCTTCTATTGCCACAAATAAAAAGGCAGCTGCTTGTCCTACGTGCTTTGTCGTGTGGATATAAGCGATAGTTATAACATTTACGTAACAGCGTATTTGTGCTCACAACCGGAGTTTAAATTGGTAGAGAAGTCGACACTCCGCTCCCAGTATCGTAGGAGTCGATCGACGTTCCACTCATCGTAACAGAAGTTCTTCAAGCGAGCGCAGTTAATCTTCCTTCGGACACTTCAAAACTAATTCCGCGAGCCCGGCATACCTCTGCCTCGAAGAAACGATCGTTGATTTCTCTAGAGAGACGCCCCTCCCACACACCTCCTGTATCTCCAGCCGCCACCGTCTCAAGGAAGCTTCGGCTAAAAGTGAGATACATTTCGCTACCTCTACACTAGCCCCCGTCAAGACACACGAACGCATCGAACGCTGCCGAAGCTCTCTGGGCAATCGATGTCTCCCTAAAATAACATTTTAAAAATTTGTCATTTCGTTCCATCGATCGCTTCCTGTCATCGCTGGCAGCACTCAAAGAGCCGTCCGCGTAGAACTTCGTTGGCTCCCGGCAAATCTTGTTAAAGGCGTAAGGCGCGTCGAATAAAACGGATATAAAGATTAAGCAAGTATGTGTGGCGTTAAAGCGGGCGGGCGTTCTGACGTGAAACACGGGATGTCGTGCGTGTCCTGACGTGCGAACATACACGGTGTGCGGGGCTACCTTACCTCGGCCTGTCATCTCACGTGTTCTTCAGGGCTGTCAAATTACGGCTATGGTCCTTGTGAAATGGATGAAGCGTTCTTTATTCATTATATAAAGCATTGTCCGTAGAAAACGAAATTTGTTTTCATAAGGCATCGGCGAATTGACAGTATTCGTCTTCATAAAAATTTTTACCATCCAGGCATAAGCTAAAGTATATACAGTCGGCCCCTTTAAGCGCAGCTGTTGTAGTCGAGCTTGATCCATGGGCAGCGGTGTTCGCAGGATACCCAATGAGCCGCCACGCAAAACAAAAAGTGGATCAGTTACATAGCCTTTTACCCACTACCCACACAACTTCATGATGGTAATTATATGAAAGACAGCATATAAAGACAGAAAGAAAATAAGGAAGGAAGAGTGAAGGGAAGTAAGAATAAAAAATGTTAAGGAGAACTAACTAAAGAAAAAGGAACAGACTGGTCAATTCAACAGAGGATCAAGTGTATGGTGAGAGGAGAAGCTCTCTAGAGGGAAGATAGATTGGCTGGGGGGGGGGGGGGTTAGGTGAGTGGAGAGGAGGACTGGGCGGAATTGAGCGCGAGTGGAGCCACTGCACAGCCGCGCGGAGCGCACGTGGGATGATGCTAGCAAAGACGTAAGCGTTTACTACTAAAGAGGAGCTCTTACATTGGCGGGCTTTAACTCGCGCGAGAGATTCTTGACTCGGGCCAGAGGCGAAGAAGAAGCTGCTGGCTCGAAATCCCTAGGCAGTACGCAATAAGCTACCGATAGCGATTCATGACCAATTTCCCAATTGAGTACGAGTCATTAACGTAAAGGACATAAACTTGATCGGAAACGCCGCAGAGAAGCGGCTCGCGAGGATGCTAGGAAACGAAAAGCCCATCCCAAACAACGCACAAGGAAAGTTGAGGCCAACGCAGCAAGAGAAAAGATGCCAGTGCTCAAGCAATAGAAGCAGAAACGAAGGGTCGGCAAAGAAGAGAATATCCTGAGTGATAGCCAAGCAGTGGCGGCGGTGGTGTAGCCTGGCATACGAATGGCGATTGTTCCACCCGAGCTTCCTAAGTGTTGAACAGGGATGTGTCACAAGGATGTATCTCTAAGGAAGTCTATCAGCGATAGTTGCACCCTCTATCTTACTGTCGTGGATACGTCAGAGTAAAAAGTCCTCAGAGGTTCTGTTCGGAAGGCCAGTCTTCGCTCCTTGCTGTTTTGTCGTTGGCTAGTCTTTGATCGGTCAGTCTTTGGCCAGTCTTTGATCGGTGCTCTTTCGTCGTTGAACTGCGGACATAGCCAGAAGAAATTCCCAGTGTCGGCCATATCTTCGCAGAGAGCGGAGAAAGGGGAAGCACATCGTCCATTCTTGAATAGCTACGCCTTGGTGTATGCGCAGCGAGTGCTAATTTGATTTAACAACATAACTTCTGCACGAGCAAATCCAAGGCCCAACGATAGCAAAACAATGCTATCTCCGTTAATTCTTGCTTACTTTTCATCATGCTATACTAAACCACTCCCTTCTTCACCTAGCTTTACACAACTGCCCCGAGGCAACCCCTCAGCTGCGCTGGTCCCTGGCCTTTGCGATAGAAGAGCCACGCCTATTTTTCGGTGAGGTACATGCGATGGGGAAGGACAATGGCAGGGAAAATACGTTGAATATGTTCGGAAATTTGGACGATTTATGCAGCGATGGTTAATCTCTAGCAAGCTAGACAGATTAGGCTGCTTTAACGTAAGCCGTTGCCCTGCATTGTCCTTCGTTCGAATTCGAAATGCATTGCTATGTATTGAGAAAGAAAGGGAAGCTTTACTTGTGCATGACAGTTAGTACTTACGACCAATTTTGCAGCAAATGATAATACACATAAGCCACTCTTGAATACTATTGCGCTTATTTCAGACTAAGATACAACGGATATATTAGTACATATATACATTTACAGCCATGTTCACGGTGCTAGCATTTCAATACTGTATTATTGCATCAAATTAATTCTATACGAAGAGGCCCAACTTCGGCATTGTACTTCGAAATTTGCATTTTTCACGTCCAAGTGGTCAGGTGTTTATCAGCTTGTTCATGGTGTCAACCGCGTGACAGAGGAAATTGAAGACGATTGGTGGTCAACTAAATATCGCTAGAAGCTCGCTGAAGCATACGTGAGTATCGTACTTTGCCGAAGGTAAAACAATCTTTCATGGTTTACGTTGCATCACCCACACGAGAAACTACAGAATGTATGAAAACCTTACTGCGGTGCTCTCTCCACGCAGTTTTACTGAATAGTTAACATACCTTCGACTGTCTTAATTTTAACTACTGCTGGTCTCGCTCTATGTCACGTTACTTCGGCGCAGTGCTTTCCAAGCCGGAGCGCCAATCAGGGTACATGGCTGAGGCTCGTGGCATACGTATTTCATCACGGAAGTCCGGTTTTCGACCTCTTCTTTACCCTTGTTTCTTAGCGCACTTAAAGAAATTTGAGATTGGCAGTGTTTTTCCTGATGGCGACGTTCCCTTATAACTTTTGCTTCTTCTGCGCGTATTGTTAAGAAGTATGATCATCGTCACAGTTTTCATTAATATTTTACTTCAAGCCACAGACTTCATCCGTGGAGCCCGCATACGCTGCTTTGTCTTCTCAGGAAGATATCATGCAGAGCATTACACATTTACCTCAAACACAACTCCCTCTGTGAAATAAGTGTACATGCATGCCAGGCAAAGAGGGAATCGCATAGATTCTTAATGCACATGGGCTGACGGTGTCCTCGAGCACGTAAGGACAGCCTGTAACGTAGAAATTCTTTCTGCAGCTCTATGTACACACCCGTGTAGAGAATAGGAAAGTTCGCTGCAGTGGAAAGGCACGTGCCTAAGTCTGCCGCGAAAGTCTCAGGATGTTAGTGACGCAGTGAATAGGGATCGCCTTCCTCTTGAAGGGAATAACTGTACAAGTCTGGCTGCTACACTGAAGTGTTCCCAAATTACTTCTCAAGCCGCGTTTCGAAAAAACGGTTTAAAACTATCATACCGCAAAACATTGTTGGATTAACTTAAATGTTCGGTCAACCTCTCGTGCAGCGAACAAACATGCGGGAACCATTAAAATGGCATATGCATTTAAACGCAGACAAGTAACCTATATTGAAACTTTCAAACGCATGTTCACGTATGTGACAGACAAAAAAAAAGAAAAATAACTCACACACGCTGTGCTACGGCCAGAAACATGGTTACTTAATGCCTATATTAGTCAAGTAATTTATTACACGGCCTCACGAATGACTTACTTCCAGGAATGTAATTCAAGTAGCAACAACTTCCAGATATTTCACCAGTTTCATCAAATGAAGCTTCGCGGAAGAGACCTCCTTGGCCGCGTATTGGGCCTCCATGTTGCCGGAATGTCCGCCTTCATACTTCATAAACATAAACAACTTTTATTTGCACCCGAAAGAGGTTTGGCAAACCTTGTAATAAGGCAAGAATATGCCATAGCAAGAAACACGCAAACAATCCACACTAGAGTTTAACACGGCAATGCCCCGCAGCTTTTTCCAAGATAAGTGTGTTTGTAGCATCCCTTGAGCGGACAGGCTATGAAGGACCGTTGCGTTCTTTGTTTGCTTGCTTGTGTTGTTTGCTCTTTGCTGACTTCCTTACTTATTTGAATAGTTGTCTTATCCTTTGTTCTGCATGAAGAACGACACAGTGTAAGCAGCGTACAATAGTGTACATTAACAATTATTGGATTGTATTGCCGCTTTGTACTGCCGCTTTGTAGTTCAATGTGATGCCATTTGGTTTATGTAACGCTCCCGCAACGTTTGAGCGTATGATAGATACAGTCCTACGTGGCCTCAAGTGGAAGACTTGCCTATATTATCTCGATGACATAGTTATATTTTCTTCTACTTTTCGTCAGCATCTAGAGCGGCTGGACGAAGTCCTGACATGCATTTCTACTGCCGGTCTTCAACTGAACACAAAAAAATGCCACTTCGCCAGAAAGAATATCATCGTGCTCAGCCACCTTGTTAGTAAAGATGGTGTTCGACCGGATCCTGAAAAGGTGGCTGCTGTGACACGCTTCCCTCGCCCGGAAAACCAAAAGCAACTACGAAGTTTTCTGGGCCTCGCATCTTATTTTCGCTGCTTCATCCGCGATTTCCCCTTCATTGCGTCGCCGCTGCACAAGCTACTTACGTCGGGCACTGCCTTCGCTTGGACGAACGACTGCGACATCGCTTTTGAAACGCTCAAGAAAGCGCTGACATCCGACCCTGTCCTGTGTCACTTCGACGAGAATTCTCCTACTAGTCTGCACACCGACGCAAGCGGCCATGGCATCGGTGCCGTCCTTCTACAGCATGGTAACAGTGGTCGGGAGAGAGTAGTCGCTTACGCCAGCCGAGCTCTCACGACTGCTGAACGGAACTACTCAATAAGAGAACAAGAATGCTTGGCTGTAATTTGGGCCGTACAAAAATTCCGCCCATATCTTTACGGACGCTATTTTACAGTGATTACAGACCACCACGCCTTATGCTGGCTGTCGTCCTTAAAGAATTTGTCCGGACGCCTCGGCCGGTGGGTGCTACGGCTGCAGGAGTACACTTTTGACGTTGTGTACAAATCTGGGAAAAAACATCAAGATGCCGACGCTCTTTCTCGTTGCCCCCTGCCGCTCCCACCTACTCAGAGCAACCCTCTCCATCGCTGGGTCCCCGATGTGGAGGCTACGAGTCCCTTAAAGTCACCAGATGTAGCTGTTGTTGGCACGCTGTCCTCCAATCACTACACTCACTTGGCCTCCTGTCAATGGGATGATCCATATTGCCACCGCATTATTCAACGCCTTTGCGGAGAGTCTCCACCACCAAATGCCAGAACACGCCGGCAACTCAGGCAATTTAAGCTCGAGAACAACATCCTGCATCGATATGTTTATAATCCTAATGATGGACACCAGTGGGTGCCCGTTATCCCACGCTCTCTTCGTATGCAGGTCCTTGACGCCTTCCACGATGACCCATCTGCTGGGCACTTGGAATTCCACAAAACGTACAACCGCATTCGGAGTCGTTTCTTCTGGCCTGGCCTCTCCACTTCTATTGCCAAGTACGTCTCCTCTTGCTCACTGTGTCAACGACGCAAGCAGCCAACTTTGCCTCCTGAAGGCTTGTTGCAACCCATCCCATGTCCCGCTGCACCTTTTACCATTGTTGGTATAGACCTGGTTGGTCCTCTTCCCGTAACTCCCGCAGGGTATCGATGGATCGTAACAGCGGTTGACCACCTGACGTGGTATGCAGAGACCACTCCCCTCCGCTCTAGTTCTGCCTCTGAAGTGGCCACCTTCTTTCTCGAGGCCATTGTCTTGCGTCATGGTGCGCCACGCGTCCTCCTAAGCGATCGTGGCAAGACTTTTCTGTCCTCACTAATCGAAGAAGTTCTTAAAACTTTCGGCACAGTTCACAAGACGACATCACCATACCACCCTCAAACGAATGGTATAACAGAGCGATTCCATCGCACCCTAATCGATATGATCTCAATGTACATCGGACGAAACCACGACAACTGGGACACAACCTTACCATTTGTGACCTTTGCCCATAATACCGCTTCTCAACGCACTACAGGGTATTCGCCTTTTTACCTGGTTTACGGCCGTTCGCCGACATTTACGATCGACGCTTCATTCCTCAACACTCCAAGTGACAGTTCGGCAACTATACCTGAAGAATTTGTCTCCCGCCTTGAAAAATGTCGGCAACTTGCTCGACTCAGGACAGAAGCCAGTCAACATGATCGCAAGGAGCGCTATGACAGCACTCACCGTGACGTCTCTTTCCGTCCCGGCGACGAGGTGCTCCTATCGACGCCCACTCGTGTTCCCGGATTGTGCGAAAAGTTTCTGTCGCGATTCCTCGGACCCTACATAATTATTCAGAAAACATCCCCTGTTAACTATCTTATCACTCCCCTTGAGGGTTCTCCAGACCGTCGCTGCCGTGGCTCAGAGATTGTCCATGTTTCGCGTCTCAAGCCATTCGTTCGGCGTATCTCCCCAGTCTAAGGCACGGCCAGGCTGGCCGCTTTGGCCCGCGGGAAAAATGTGTGAGCATTGTTCATCTGCTTCATCTTCTCACCTGTAAATATTCATCATCACCGCTTTGGCTGGGGCAGCGGGGCTCGGTCTCGACAATAAAGAGGAAGAGTCTTGCGGCCTGAACGTTGTCTCACAATATTGTTTTTGCTGTTTTACCGCTCCCTCGGTAATGTATGTTTTCCCTGACGGTATCATAAATAAATAAATTATCTCGGATAGTAGCGTGTTTCCAGTGACGTGACGGCTTGCCTCTCGCTTGGTGGAGGATGTTCCGCACAGATTTTTCCTTCTCTGCTTCCTGTCGAGAAAGATGTCCAAAAAGAAGCACAGGAGATATTTCCAGAACACACGAAAAATAAATGGTGAGGAGGATAGAAAGGATGATCTCTAGCGCTAGAGAATTGCATAGTCTCATACGCTCTTAGCCCCGAGAAGTTGGAGTAGCGCCTCCTGGTAGGAGAGCGAGGATGGCGTCACGGCAAGGACTCTCGCTTCGGCCCTCTCTCCGGATGATGATGATTGTGGTTCGGTTAGGAAAGGACGCTAATTTCTGCAGCCCATGTAGGGAGCACGGCTAAGCGTCCGTGGGGGTTGGGGGAAAGGGAATGAAATAGATAGAGAGGAGAGAAAGGCCGTAGTGGAGGGCTCCGGAAATTTAAACCACCTGGGGTTCTTGAATGTGCACTGACAACGCACAGTACACGGGCCTCTGGCATTTTCGCCTCCATCGAAAATGCGACCGCCGCGGCCGCGGTATCGAAACCGCGTTTTTTGGGTGGCAGCCGAGTACCGTAACCACTACACCACAGCGGCGGACAGGCCCTCCCTCCTCTCGCCGTGGCCTGCCTAGGAAACATGCGCTCGCATCACTGCGTTTGTGTGCTGCGGTGTTCGCTTTAACGCGGTGTCGGTGTCTGTATCGGCGTCGTTGGTTGTGAGCAATAAATCAGCGTTGTCCGTGAGCGAAAATTCGAAGTAGATGCAAATAAATAAACAAGAAAATCTTCTGCGACCGAGGAATCGAACCTGAGACCCCTTGCTCCTGATCCCGATGCGCTACTCTTCGCGCTCAGGAGCAAGGGGTTCCGGCTTCTCAAATTAGAACGAAATGTTTGTATCTTCATCAACGCGATGGTAAAAGCATTTCGCGGCTCGCCAACAAAACGCCATTGAGACGACGCTCACTAATACGATGCCATTGGCAAAACATGCAGATAACACCACAGCCGATTAGGAGATCAGGCGCGTTTCGCTGCAGCAGGCAGCACCATTACGGAATGATCCACTTGCACCTCAATCAATTTCGCCGTTTAGAAACGCTTGTGCGTTATAACGGATTTCACATGGTTCCGGTGCGTGCAATGCAGCGTCCCATTTGAAATTATCAGGACTCATCACTGATGTTTGTTATACATGCATGCAGACCTCATCATTCCAATTTGGTATACACCAAGTGAACGGAACGACCAGATCACTCAGAGGTACTTGTGAAGGGCTCGCGCCGTCAGCTCCGTGAATGTGACGCCACCACGGAAGCCAAACTCTAGCGAACATTTAAAAGAAGAAAAAAATTGGCAGATCCCCCTTGCAGTGGGAATCAAGGAAATGCGAAGCACGCATCAGGAACGTAAAATGGATTTGGATTGTTGTCTCGCTATGCTGAGTTTGGTACATATGAAGTTAACGAAACGGCCGCAAGAGCACCATGACTGTGCCATGTAAACCATGCTGCTCATGACACGCGTGTCATGATTCTAATGTTATGACCTGTCATTTACGTTCATGATGCTGTCGTGTTGTGCCATAGA
Organism: Hyalomma asiaticum; assembly: GCA_013339685.2. Taxonomy (NCBI): domain Eukaryota; kingdom Metazoa; phylum Arthropoda; class Arachnida; order Ixodida; family Ixodidae; genus Hyalomma; species Hyalomma asiaticum. Next base: position 113,661,730 of record CM023483.1, on the reverse strand, counting down.
AAATTTCGTATACATCCCATTAATGAAACGCGTGGCATGTAAAACATGCCACCCATGACATGCATGTCATGCTTTTAATGTTATGACCTGTATTTTATGTTTGTCATGCTGTCATGTTGTTGCATACCAATTTTCCTATACATCCCACTTACGAAACGGCCAAGAGAGCACCAAGACCGTGGCATGTAAATCATGTCGCTCATGACGGGCATGTCATGATTTTCATGTTATGACCTCTCATTTGCGTTCGTGATGCAGTCATGTTGTGGCATGCCAATTTTCGCATACATCCCGTTAACGAAACGCGTGGCATGTAGGTCATATCGCTCATGACAAGCATATCATGATTTTCATGTTGTTCACGCCGCGTCTGCATCGGTTTGACTAGGTGTGCGCAAGGAGTGCCCGGTTATAATGTGTTGCACTATCCAAGAGTTCTTGTAGATGTCCACGTTGAAGTCTCACCCATAATGAATGGGTCGCTCTTGTACATGTTGTCGTATTCCACCATTGCGTCGATGCCAAGCGCCAGCGTCGAGCCAACGCGTCGGCGGCGGCCAGACGACGCGAGTTCAACGCCCGTGCAGAACGCCTCGCTAGACAACTTCAACGCCCGGGCTTGGACGGTGCCGACGCCCGGTTCCAGGGCGAATTCCTCGACCGGAGCTTCGGGCACAGCTGCAACGTGTGCGACCGACTTTGGCTCGATAACAAATTGACCGAGGTCGGTTTCATGCGCAACGAACGCCAACGGAACGCGATCGTGTAAGTGATCCGGCGCGAGTTTACCGACGAGTTGTCGCCGTCGTCGCCTATGGAACTCGAACGCTCCAAGGTTGCCTACGTGTGTAGTGCACGTGGAGAGGGGAAGTGAAGAGGAGGTGTGTGCAGAGGGTTTTTGATTGCGCAGTAAGGGTGGTCACACCGCACAGCACCACCACCGGATTGAACTACGCTATAAGCTGCTTCGCATCTAAAGGTACAAACTCAAGGGCCACGACACTCGCGCCAGTCTACCGCCGACTCTGCCGGAAGCGCTTCGGCTATCGCCTTTAGGCAAAGCAAGTGGTCTACGCGCATCGTGAGTCCGCAGCACGCGTTTAGTCGAGACCAGCCTGGCGATGGGCATGGCTGCCACAAGATAGATAGATAGATAGATAGATAGATAGATAGATAGATAGATAGATAGATAGATAGATAGATAGATAGATAGATAGATAGATAGATAGATAGATAGATAGATAGATAGATAGATAGATAGATAGATAGACATGGCCCGTCGCGAAGAAAGGTTTCGCTTGTGATAAAACCTCACGTGGCCAATACCGCTTTTCTGAATCATAGACATGAGCGTATGAGCCACACGGGATTGAATGTTAGCATATATAACCAAAGGATAATCAGAAGTAGGGGTAGCAAATTGAGCGTTCCAAAACGTACCTACCATCATAAGAGAATGACAGAATAACACTCACAACAGGGTCACAAAGCATGATGTCAAAATATTTTCATGGCAATGTGAAATGATTTTCGTCGTGAAGCCGCCTTCGTATCTAATAAATGACCTATGACCTATAGAACTTTTGGTTTCATGACTCTTAGAAAGTTAAAACCCTTGATTTGCAACTTCGTCAGTAGCGTACGTGTATTTTAACTCGTGCTTTCGTTTTGGAGTTGCGATAGTGTTGCTTATAATGAGTGGAGCGCCAAGGGGGGTCCTTTCCAAACAACCTAGTCATCACCTTGTCGCCTTGCATCTCGGCGGCACTGCGCAGCCTTGACCTAGCACACATTGACGGCGGTGAGTATTTAAACCTTCATACAATTAAATATCGAGTCTGGGAGCTTATGGCACATTTTTATGCTCCCGTTCACGGGGATCTTCGTAATATATATATATATATATATATATATATATATATATATATATATATATATATATATATATATATAGATATATTACGAGGCTGCGCAATGCTGCCGAGACATCACCGCAAGGCGACAACGTGACATATATAAAGTTTTGTATTGGATTAGCCCTAGGCAACTACTTAAAGGTTTTATAAAGAGCCAGGACTACAGCGTACGCGAATTGAATGCGCTCAAATACTATCGCTTCGGGGAACAAGAACACCGAGAACAGAAAGGAATATTTTGCGTAACGATGCCTCTAAGGCGTTCGATTATTGTGCGGCGTTGGTTCTAGCCTTGACGCCACATTAGCGCAGCGGAAACAGGAGTAAATACAAGTACTGCCTTGCAACTCACTGCGTTTAGAAAGCCACAGGACGCGCAAAAAGAGGAAATCTCCTAAACCATAAAAGAAAAATCAAGACCCTAAAAGCGCCTTACGGGTGCCTTCGTTTCAAGTTCTTACGCCAAGTGCGTCAAAAGGGTGAGAAAAATATCGAGAGCTGTACAAACGTTGTCGGCATTTTGAGGAACAGCGCCGCAGCCTCAACGATTTTCGCTCCTCATGTCGTTTCTCCTGACAAGCTTTCCTCGTGATTCCCTGTATTCTTCTTTTTTTAAATCTACGGACTTTTCTGTAATGGCCTTCAGTCCACGCCGTACTACTTGCACCGACATGTACGGCTTCCGAGCAGCGTTCTTTTGGAGCTACACTTCCATTTGGTGACTGCTTCGGTAACTGTTTACGTTAGTGCACACAAAAGGAAAACTGCGAACGCAGCCTGCGACATTTAGGAAGAATAACACTTCCAAAGAAGAAGACGTGATTTCCTTTCCAATATTTTCATTAATGATGTTAACATCAGTGTCCAGAATAAGAATTGAGTGCGTATTCTGGTGGTCTAAACCACTTTTGGGCATAGTCCATAGCTCTTTAATGTGCTACACAGATTTTTCTCTTTTTAGGGGCGAAGCTCCTTAAAGCGGCACCCGTTCGTCCCTCGTCGTAGTCGTAGTCGTAGTGCGTAACCAGTCTTACGCTTTGACCTCCAAGGTGGTGCCGGTGGGAGATTTCTCCTGTGCGTTGTTGAACAATAAAAAAATTCGCAGCGTGTGCGTTAACTAAAAGCCGAATTCTTCTGTCTCTCATTCCCCATTAGCAGCCATTGGCATGTTCCAGTAGGAAACGTTAGTAGAAGTAGAAGTGTTAAAAGCCGACTTCTGCTGTCTCTCATTCCCAGTAGCAGCCATTGTTTACCTCCAAGGTAGTGCCTGGTGAGATTTCTCCTGTGCGTGATTAAACAATAAAAATTTTGTTCAAAACGCCGTTGATTGATGAAATAAACCAACGAAAGACGCCAGATGTTTTCTAAAAGCAAAACGAAAAGACGCCAGATGTTTCTAAAGCAAAACGAAAAGACGCCAGCTGCTTAACGAAAGACGCCAGATGTTTCTAAAGCAAAACGAAAAGACGCCAGCTGCTTAACGAAAGACGCCAGGTAAAGCAATGGTTTTCATCTGCAACCAGTGCAAGAACCACTTAGCTTACATTTCACCGACCACAAAGCGGTCATAATGAAAGGACAACGGAAACCAGCAATAAAAGTTTGATAAAACATTTAATCAATCGTTTCACGTCATTTTAATCGGGCGAATTAACGGAAGAAATTTCACGGTTTAACCGATGATTACTTCCAGGAGCTTCGCCCAATCTCATCATCATTCACCTCGTGGATCTGCCGTCACTTTTTTTCTGTGGCTACTTCTCTAGCTTCTACGTGGAATTTTCATCACTCTGGGTTACGCTCAGGGCATCGCGAGCTTGCTTGCTGTTTCGTGAATGTACGCTCACTGCAATGCATAACCGCGGTGGCCACGTGTTTTATTTACTTCCTTTTTTTCAATGCGTCAAGCTTTCCCCAGAGATGAAGCCGGAGGGAATGTGGCGTACCTTATTCCCTTAATAGAATTCACTGCCCTCGTGTTTAACTGTAACTTGTCCGATGCCGAGGAGTTGTCGTGATCATAATTACATTTATAAATAAATTCTTAGTTTATTATCATTAGAGGGTCTCACTGAACAATAGCCACGGTAATATAACGATGAGTGTACAGAGTAGTGACGAATGATTTCCTTCGACATTATTTTTCTTCGCAACAAAACATAAAGCCCAGGTTCTCCTTAGGAATGCAGTTGCATAAAAATGATGGCCCTGATGCTTTTTTGCACGAAGGTCACGTTGATCCGACAGCTGGTGTATTGTGTCTGATGAGTTTGCATGCATGTGTGCATGTGCAATTGCAGTTCTGCTGTGACGTTTCTCCATGGTACACAGAGCCCACCCACCGGCCTAGTGTAGACCTCTCTGTCTCTATTTGATTCAAGGTGGTCTTCTCAGTACGTTTGACACACCACGGATTATGCAGTCTGTACTTTGGGATTCTTTGTCTCAGGCAATTCGTACTCCGAGCTGGCGGCTACAGTCGTGTTTCAGTACGGTAGAATAGCTCTAAAATAATAAGCTGGGACGTCTATTGGACGCGTAGAGTTAGTAGCCAAGCAAAATCTGAAGGTTGATCAGTGACACCTTGCCACCGCTGAGCGCCGAATTAGCTGTTGGTAAAGCTGAACCAGTGCTCACGTCTACCAGCAGTAACTGTTTCTTGCCCTCGTTTAGCGATCGGCGCTAATACTCTACAAAACTACGCACCAGTATCCCTCAAGAGGTTTGTACCGTTCCAGCAACGCCTTCCTTGCCTTCATTATCGAAACACTTCAAAACGCTGCAATGTAACTCGAATTATTTTTCTTATTTCGCGCCTTGTGAACGCCATGTAGCCTACACTATTTAGCTACGAGCCACGGGCGATTTGACGCCAGCTTCGTACGGCCGCTCCCTTCTTACGGAATAGTGAAGCAACACCTGCGGACATTGGAATTGGCAAGATTTAGTATACGAGCAGGGTCGGAGAGGCCGGCTCGGTAAGCTCGCGGCAGTATTGCAAGAGCGGGATTGGGATTTACGCTGGCAAACGAGAGAAGAGAGAGCCCTATTCCTCGGACAATACGAAGCGACCCCGAGGGATCTGGTTCCCGCTACTTTGTGTCGTAGATGTAGCACACCCTGCCTAGGCACACCTTCGCAACCTCGCGAGCTCGCCACGATATTTATTCCACGAAGTTCTCCGTCAATGTATTTTCTTCCTCATTTATTCTTATTTGGCCACGTCGCAGAGAGCCTATATTTCTAGCAGGACGCCTTCTTTTTTTCTTACTATACTCTGCATCTTCTACTCATGTGTCAATTCCCGGTCTATCTATTTCTTAGGCTCAGCCGCTCTGCGTCCGAGCGGCAATTTTGTTCTTCATGAGTGGACGAGAGTCAAGCTTGTTTTGTATTTCTGTGGTGGATGTCTCGCAAGTTGTCTAAGAGTCGTTGGAAGGCGTATTTCATTGGCGTCACATGTTTCTCGCTTCTGGCTTGAATGTTGCTGCTTTTACTTTTTTACTATTAATTAGTAGTTTTTTACTATTCATTCCACCGTGTATAAAAAAATTCTGTCACCACGGCGAACGTGGTATTCTGTGCTCACGAACACAGTGCTGCAATTGCTGATCTTTCGCAGAGCTAGCACAGTTAATTTAGCAAAATACGTTGCAGGTTACCTTCACTGTTCTCACATATAGGGACACGATGCGTTCACAGCACTTAGCGCTAGAGTTCTTTCATTGGTACGAGAATGGAAACATCGTCTCTGTGGTTCGTTGTGCGAAAAAAAGAAAAGTCGGGAAAGGATTGTCGCAGAATTGGCTAATATAACCGCGAAAGAGAGATATATCAAGGACGTTCCGTATACAAGATATTTTTTAAACGTAACAATGGGACTGTTACTCATCAGAGACCCCGCGAGGCCATAGAAGAGAAAGTCAACTAGCTTGTACTTCAAAAGGTAAATTTGCGAGAACTTGGACCAACAAAAAGCTGAAGTGAATCTAGGACATTCTCTACGCTAGGACTTGAACTCTACGCAGGACTCATTTTCAACGGACTCGCTTATTGTACGAAACTATCGAAAGCGGTGGCGTCTCCTTTCATAGCTACTGAACGTCTTTCAGCAAAGGAAATGGTAGGCAGGCATCAATTGTGCTTGTGGCTGAGTGGTCCCTCAACGCGTTTACGGGATGTGATGGGAAAGAACGAAGGTAGTCAAGAATGCGAGACCTCTGAACACAAAGAACAAAGGCGTCCGCCGCGGTGGTGTAGTGGTTACGGTGCTCGGCTGCCACCCAAAAAACGCGGGTTCGATCCCGGCCGCGGCGGTCGCATTTTCGATGGAGGCGAAAATGCCAGAAGCCCGTGTACTGTGCGTTGTCAGTGCACGTTAAAGAACCCCAGGTGGTCTAAATTTCCGGAGACTTCCACTACGGCCTTTCTCTCCTATATCTTTCACTCCCTTTCCCCTACCCACACGGACGCTTAGCCGTGCTCCCTACATGGGCTGCAGAAATGAGCGTCCCTTCCTAACCGAACCACAATGAATCAATCAAGAACAAAGGCCGCCTATGTGGGGTTGTATTTTTATGTATCGCTGAAGAAAGACACGAGTGAAACGATGTCCGTGTGCTCTTTTTCCTTGAGGACGTGCGACAGTGCAGTGGTAAGTAAAAATATGTACGGCAGGTTTTCTTAGAGCAGGTTCGTATAGCAGGCTTGGGAAAATGTGCTTTCTGCTTTTGTTTGTTTGTACTGTGCCACAGGTCATGGTGTTACAATTGCTTCGGCCGCAGGTTTTCGGTGTACTTGCGGGCACGAGTTATCTCTTTGCCGAACGCTCCCCTTCTTTCTATTTTAACGACTTATAAGCTCTAGTATCAGTTACATTAAGAAGGCTCCTATGATGCGGCGGGACTGTCATATATTTATTTACATACGTTGCCTTCGGTACGTAAAAGCTGTCCGACGGAAAAGTTGCCGGAAGCACTTACGTCAGACTACTTACATGTTGCAAGTAGTCTCACGTGCGCCGGCAGCCGTGCGCCTGTAGTGAGCCACACGGCTGCGACGCGTCGCACCAGATCACGCATACACCAAAGGTACGTTTGGTGAGCAACACCTAATAAAAGCCGTACTTCAGCGGTAGCCTACTTGCCTGGTTTCTCCAGGGCCAAGGTTCGATTCCAAAAAGTAGTCCTTAAGTTCTGTGAGAACTATCAAGTGGCTTTCTTCGCAGGCCTGTAACCCGGATGATGGTAACATGAAGCAATAGCATACTGATGAGGACAAGAGGAAATATTTCGCTTTTGATTTCTCCGAAGCTACCTCGAGTGCTGTTTTCTTTTCCTCTCTTTTTTTGTCCTCCAGGACGCGCTGCGTTGCATTCACAGCGGCAGGACAAACTCGCATTTTTGAGTACTTGTGCACATACAAAAGCGGCTTGCACTGGCCAGTCACGTCCGTGTTCTAGGACTACGCGCTGAATATGGTGAAATTTTTAATACTGCGTCGCCCTAACTTCCAACTGTCGATCGAGTTCTACGAGTAGAATTCCCTACCTGCTCAATTAGAAAAACGCGTGCAGTGCTGGGTGGCAGCCACTTTATTCACATATACGAAAAAACTGTATATACTACATATAATATGCTCAGGTGAAGCCTCGCATGCAAATTCTAAACAAACAAAAATTGGGGGACCCTTAAGCGTCACCTTTAAGAGTTGAACGCGATAGCGAAATCCGGCCCCTAGTGTGCACTTCAACCACTCAGTGCATACTTATTAATGTGTGTTGTAACGCACACACACACGCACACACACACACACACACGCGCGCGCGCGATGTATCTCTATAGTAATGGTTAGGTTTTCGATCTATTTAACAGTACATTTATATCAACTTCATGAAAATTTGGTACAGTGATGTTGTCACATGGTCCTGTATTATGAACTGCGCCTAGGCGTGACACTTTTATTCGTAAATGGTCACATTCTGTCGTCATTCTTGCGTTAACTATCTTGCAGCTGTTCGATTTGTTCTTCTGGAGACCTCTTCCGGCCAACCGCTACAAGCATCGCCTTAATTATGGTAAGTGACATGGCAACTGCAGTACTTCACTTCTTTAACGGTGTCGTGAGAATGAAATGCTAAAAAAGTGGATGCAGAGCATCCGACGAGACCGCATATAGGCTCTGCTGAAGTCGCGTGGCCACCGAGATGGCGGGTGCGCTCGCCGTCTCGGAGGACATGGTGGTCGAGACATTGCTTGATATGTGTTCCGCTAGACAGACATATTTGTCTATTTTTGGAGCTGTTATTTTTCGCTCACGGGCGATTTTTCGCTCACGGAGAGACGCCGACACCGACGGCGGTATTTCTGCGGAACGAGCTCCCTAACGCTATCGCATTAATAATCCTGTGAAAGTGGACGAGAAGGGAGCCATTGTCTCACATTCGCCACGCGAGAGACGGCTATGGCACAGAAACACCATTTAGAGCTGATGTGGTGCCCACGGCAGTCCTTTGGCATTCACTTTTGCCGTGGCAGATGAGCCTTCAGAACTGAAAGATATGGGATTCTCATGGCGAAGTCTCATACTAAATGGTGTAGGACCTTGCTTCATCAGGTGCTCCACGTGTATTTAGTTTGTTGCCGCTGTTGCTCTATTCTTTTCGGCTTCGTCGTTGTTCTATGCTTTACGTCGGTTGTCTCTGAATCGCGCTAATTTTGTTAGATATTGCATTAGGTCACTAGTGTGCGGCGCTGCTTGTACATATTAGGCAGCTTGACGTTACTGTACGTCTGAAGCATCGCATGTTCCTCACAGCATTTCCTAGCAGGCCACCTAGTAGCATTCTTGCCTTAACACGGTGAGCATGCTTTTCATTTCACGTGGAGCACGAGCCAACGTAGTTTCCAGAATATCGCACATTCTCGTGGAAATTTTGCCTTATAAACCTGATAGAAGTATTGTTGCGCTTTTTGTCTGCCGCACATGGACACCGAATGTGAATGTTCACATATGTGATTCCGTCGATCTTTTTGTCTCCCTTAGGATAAAAGGCTTTCTGGCTGTTGCGCTTCGCAATGTGACCATACCGCGCAGGTTCCACACGATCTAATCTCCAAAGGCGTTGCACGCAGCCGCTCCCATTCTAAGTGTGTTGAGTGTGATTGCAAATGTGGCGTTAAGTCCGTATGTGTACTTTAATGGTACCAAAGGCTGCGGGTAATTACAATACTTGTAAATGCGAAATGTGAGTGCACCTACGTGCACTCACATTTGTTGAGCAAACAAGATTGATATAGACACGCACGTTGTCGTCCCTGCACGTTTGCCTCGGTAGGCCACGACGACGAAGCTCTACCGACGCCGACGGAGCACTACCGGCGTCTTGTGTTGCCAAGGAAGTACCTATGAGCTTCCATCTAGGCTGCTCGAACTTGTTTCCTCTCAATCGCTGAAGGTTTTCAGAGGAAAACTAACTCTTACCTCCACAGTGAAAAGTGGAATTTGGAACCAATCTTGATAATTGATGATGATTGTGGTTCTGTTAGGAAAGGACGCTAATTTCTGCAGCCCATGTAGGGAGCACGGCTAAGCGTCAGTGGGGGTGGCGGAATGGGAGTGAAAGAGGTAGAGAGAAAGGCCGTAGTGGAGGGCTCCGGAAATTTAGACCACCTGGGGTTCTTTAACGTGCACTGACAACGCACAGTACACGGGCCTCTGGCATTTTCACCTCCATCGAAAATGCGACCGTCGCGGCCGGGATCGAACCCTCGTATTTTGAGTGGCAGCCGAGTACCGTAACCACTACACCACCGCGGCGGACAACCAATCTTGCGGCACACAAATGTACAATTAGGAACTGGCCGATAGAGAGGTATCAGTACAAGGTTTCAATGCATCTGATGCCATTGCTCGACACAGCCAGCCTTGGGAAAGAATAAGGACGCTCTCTGACTCTAGACGCGCGAACCACGACATCTTTCTCTGTGCACTATGGCTCGGTAAGGCCGAGTGCCGACAGAAGGTGCTCAACGTAACATTGGACGCAAATGAGCTGCGCTCTAAAGGAGTAATCAACTCCCTATTGCGTTGAACGGAAAATTGCAGTGCGACCGTGCGGCGTCATTTCAACAAAATTAGGGTATGGGTTCCTCCCGGTTAATACGGCCACCTTTACAGCGTATGACAAACTCATCGTGAGATGAGCCAGAGAGGCCCTACGTTCACAAGATGTCATGTGAATTTGACCAAAAAATAATACAAACGCACTCAAATAATGTATATGGCGATGCGAAGTAGCTTTCACCGCGAAGTCGTTTTAGCCTTTGGGAAACGGTGTTTATTTTCATCCAGTTAAGAAGTGGTTACGTTAGGTGAAAGCAATCGCCAGCTTAACAATAATAAAAATTCGTAAGGTTTTCCGTGCGAAAACCAGGATATTGTTGTTAGCCACGCTGTGGTGGAAATGTTTGTAACTGTTAACCACGTGGGAACTCCGCGTGCAAATGCACAGTGAACGGACCTTTAGGATTTTCGCCGCGGCCAGGATCGAACCCACGCAGCCGGTAGCGCGGCTATGCTTCTGGCACTACGGTATAGATCAGTCTCACAGAGAAATGAAAATATAAATTGCCGTAGAACCGATTACAATGCCGAAGCAACCTAGGAGGGATATAGAGCTCTTGATAGTGGAAATTTATTACGAAATCCTCTGTGTTGCTCTATTGCTCAAAGGCATGAAAAACGTCGTAAGCAGAAGTTGAGGCAATTTGCCAGAAAAGTAAGAATATATTTGCTAGGTATAACATCCAAATTAACAGTAGCTGCAGCCTTGTATTCATAAGAGAGGAAAGAGTACAACGACTCACAGATATTTCGGGAACAACTAAACCTAGCTTCATGAAGTAGTTTAGCGTAAAACACAACGAAACGACAAGCTATATTGGACAGAGAGGAAGGTAACCGGTGTATTTATCTCCTTTCCGTGTAGCCTGTTCCTTTGTTATTTGCGCTGAGCTGTCTCATACAGACTAACCAGCCGAACAATCAATTTTTCTAAACCAATCGGCAATTTAAAAGAACTTCGACATTTTACATTACCAATATTTCTGAATGTTCCTTCACAGGAGCGTTCACATAGGGAGACGCTATGGATTAAAAAAAACGCGCAAGGTCATTTAGCATATCTTGAAACAAATTAAAAATAAACACTCTCGGTAGGAGAAAGATGCTACTGAACACATGGAGGGTCAACATGGTGGGACAACAGTCACAAATGAGACAAGATGATTGGACGAGTTGTACAAGCATACGCGAAATGCGTTACATACTTTTACCCGCTCGCCACATCCAAGCCTCGCACGCGAAAATGGGGCCACTTCGATCCCATCACTTTCTGCTTACAGCCGAGGGACCGAGCATAAGGCGCTCTTTCCACATTCCAATTGTACGCTTTGAAATAAGACAAATTGTGAAGGGAAGGGCAAAATAAAAGGAACGCGTGTGGGCGGTGAAAAATAAGCAGACAGGAATGAATGAAGAAATCCAGTGTGTTTATCAAATGATTTCCTGGAGAACTTGAGCAACTTATAGACCGTATCCTAGCTATCTATCTGTCTAGCCGCCTACGTCTTGGCTCTCCTGGTGGTCTCATTTAGTTGCTACCTACCAATATTGGAGTGGTCGGGCCGGGGATCAGGAACGTGGATGGTTGATCAAATGTCATTAAAATGGCATAACCGTAACACACGCTGCAGTTAACGATGACATGATCACGTGTGGTTTATACCCGCAGTACTCGGCGCGGGTTATGCCGGTATGCGCCACAGGTGCTTGTATTTTAACATTGCAGCTTATGTTAGTCAAACGACAACCAAAATAGACATTCAGAAGTTCACGATAAGCCTCCCCCCCATGGGTTAAATAAGAGGAAGACGCATCGTTTATCATAGCTTACGATTGAAATGTACAGATATGAAGCGGACAGACACCGACAAGCGTCAACCTATCAAGTGTGAGGGGGAGAAGAAGCGAACCTGGGGCAATGAGGTGACAAAAAAGCAAGCTAGCACTCATCCGCAATGGTTCTTCGCACGCGACTCATCGTAAATGACACATTCAGCAGTTACGCTGACGGCGCCTGTGGTCGCTTTGCACAAACACGTTCCTCCCACTAGTAAAAATAGCTGTATGCCAAACATTCGCCATAGGCAAATTGCAAGCTGATTGCTTCGCGTGAGATCGACTCCCATAAAGCGTGGCGATCTGCTGGATTTTCTTATCCTAGTAGTGCTTCAATGTTTTTGTCACCCAATAAGGGAGATATAAGCAGCTACCACAAATTCGAGCAATACAAGGAAGACAAAGCAGCGGAATCCTGACCCTTATCAGCAAGAACCAGAGATAATTCTTAATAGAAAGCCGCCACACGGTAAGTGGCGGGTGCTCCGCAAAGTACGCGTAGTGAATGTGATCGTTTGCCGTGACTTTTTGATGCGCACCCGCAGGAGTGTGCGCGGGTCGTGAAATAAAAAAAAAAAGAGACGTTACTTGGAAACCAGCAGGCCCACTTCCACAGCAACGAAAGAACGAAGGAACACCCGCTGACAAAGGATGGAAATGTAACGCTGCTGTCAGATGCCTAGTTAGGGGCTTCAATTGAATCCTTTATGTATCGTCCGGGCACCGTGCTAATAGATCAGTTCCAATTCGAATCGGTGGAATAAGGAGGACACGCATAGAAACCGCATCCATCAGAGACCGCGCCATTCTCCACATTCCCTTGGGAGCGGTACGCTTTTCAAGCCTTCGCCACCGCGATATGCATGAATTCAAAGCGCGCACGGTTTCGAAACTAAAATGGTGAGATGAATCGAGGGTCGATATGGTTTACGATTGAAATACATAAAAAAGGAAAGACTGGTACTGCGGTTAGGCCCATTGAGGTAACCTCCTTAGCTATTCTGGTTGTAGGTTTAGGCGAAGTGTGCTAGAAAAATGAAAAGAAATATCGATAAAAGATAATACAAATAGCACACTGTCTCATAAGCTGCGCACCCTCGTGACATCGACCGATGAATCCTCAGTGTAATTCCAAAAGTTTTCTTTTCATAACAATTATTTGCACCTAAGTCCTCAACACTTTCTTTTGCGCATAACACTAAGCTTTGTTTTGAGAGGGCATTCTCGTTAACGCACAAATAACACACAAGGTGATGATTGCGGACTGCCAATTACATTTCAACGTTGCGCACTAAAAGGATCAAACTGGCGGCACATTGGAACCAGCAGCATGTTATACAGCTTTTAGACCAGACATCTCGACATTGAACTAGGGCGACAATTGCATTAATGGGTCTCCTGGTTGCCTCCGCGTTTCTTCTTCTCTCTGACATCAAGTTTATTCATCCCCAGGAATAGCCTTGTATAACATTGTACTTGGTTGACACAGTCGCACATAATTTCACTTCCTTCAGAGGCGTAGTTCGTCTATGTTAGTCTTGCATAGGAGGTTTCATTTGCATTGCAACTGAAACATAACTTTTTTTGCGCTAATTTACTTCGCTTTGCGAAAGTGCTCGAATTATGTCAATGCTGTCATGCGCTGGCTTTGTGACACGGCTTTATAAATACGGTAAATCAATATTTCTTTTTCAATAGGGACATATATATGCATGAGACTTCCCTTAGTTTCTTGGCAAAGGGAGGAAATAGATTGAAACGACTGACGAAAATGGTGCATGCTTAGAATCAAAACAAAAAAAATTAACTGTTTATAGCCATGATCAGTACACAATATGATAGCGAGCTCATGAGACGCCGTGGATTACCCGCGGTGGCTAAACACAGCACTATCTGCTGTTTAAGGTTCCTTTTCTCGTTCATTAGAGCGTGAACACTTCCGTTTTTGTTGTTTTTTTCGATATTAAAATGGTTATAAAACGAGGCGTAAGCACGCTTTGTCAGTAGCCCCTTTGACCGCACGAAATAAGTGCTTCAAAGTATTCTGTCTTCCTACCAACAATAGACTTGAACAGTCTTAGTACCAAAATTGTTACCCAGTATTGCCTGTTAACGTTTGAAAAATGTCTGAAAATATTTCGAGTTTATAAGAGGTTCGTCCTCGTCCTGCATTCTTTACATATGCACGAAGAATTATTCAACCATTTTTGTACAATGCCTGCGTTTCTTACGAATTCGTCTGAGTTTACTTGCTGTATGTTTATATGTTTATCCACCCTGCTATGATCTGGTACCATATCGCCGAATAAATAAATAAATAAATAAATAAATAAATAAATAAATAAATAAATAAATAAATAAATAAATGTTTTGTGAGGTTTAACGTCCCAAAACCAGTTCTGATTATGAGAGACGCCGTAGTGGAGGGCTCCGGAAATTTCGACCACCTGGGGTTCTTTAACGTGCACTGACATCGCACAACCGCCGCGGCCGGGATTCGGTCACGCGACCCTCGGATCAGCAGCCGAGTACCATAGCCACTACACCACCGTATCATAATTAAATACAAAGGTAAATGAATAAATAGACGCAGCACAAGGCGACACCTTCTTAAACTCAGGCTATATTTACATTCGTTTCTTATGCACAGAGTTCTAAACATCTTATGTAGTAGTAAATGGCGAACTTATTAGCGTTTCGGTGGTGCTGCATTCTCTTGATTTCAAGCGACGTGTTACATTTACGGCAGGGCAATGAACGCACACCCAGGGCGGCTTCGGAAGAGCGTACGTTTATCGCTGAACTTAATCCCTTCGAATGACCAGAGGGCAGCCTGCTAAAATAGCATACGCCGCTCTAGTACATGGGCGCTCTGTGCTAGGTCATCCCGAGAGCGCAAATTTAAGCCGGCACAATAGGACAGACTCGTGGCAGCTAATTGCGCCTCGCGGGTTATGGGCTTGCCGCACCAGGAAACAAAACCGAAAGCGGTTCGGCGGTTTTAGGCGAATCTGCTCTGGCCTCCAGTCATTACTCTCGAATATCGGCTGGTAGAGAAATGACCCAGTGACCTCATCGCTCTCACGAGATCCCGATCGAGATCACAATAGAAATATTGTTCATGGAGGGGACCTTCCTCGGATGTCGCATACACATTTATTATTTGTTATCACGAGCAGCACATTCCCGTCAATATTATGCTAGGGATTTTTTCATGCGAGCACACGCTAATTCATGCGCACGCAAGTTTCCAATACCAGGCCTATAATTATGTCTGTTAGCTGACTCCACCATTGTTTTGACGTCTTACCGGCTGAAAAAAAAATATGTGACGCTTCTTTTCTTTTGTTTGCACAAGTGCTGCCGCAGCTCTAAGCCACTCGAGCTAGCTAGTTCCGTTGAATGCAACAGAATACTGTTTGCTTAGTTAAATTACATGATGAATCCTAAGGCCGTCCGTATCTAGCAGAAAAACAGCCCAAATTAGCAGTGTACAATCTAAATCGTGTAAAGGAGAAGACTCACAAGGCCCGCAAGCAGCCAGCAACAAAAACGGAAATACAAAGCTATGGACGCATGCCTATGAGTCATAGTGTTAAGCAAGCAATTTTTCAAGCAGTACTACTACCACCTAACATAAACAGCTTGACCGCCTACCCTGCTACTCCAAGAGAGGGGTATATGCAAGTATTTTTCTCTCCCCCCTACAGCTTTCTCTCACACAAACACACACACACCACTGGCGTTCAATGCTCTGCATAGATACAGTGGAACTGTGATCCACTATTGACAAGTGCACCATCAATATAGGAGAGGGTTTTCAATTTTCAAAACGGGAGACACATACTAACTCTAATGAACTCTTGTTTCATAATCGCTGGGAGCCGAAAGTCGTCGACTCAGAGACAAACACCGTTTAAACACAGCAGTCGTCAGATACATGTTTGAATATTTGTTTTCATCACGAAATTTTATTAAAGTGAAGTAAGTAAACTCGTTAAACTATGAAAACTTCATTTTGAAAAGACGTGGTAATGCATACGGCAAATTACTGCAAAAGTTTCTCATCAGCTAGTTGTGGAGGTAATGTACCACGAATGCGACTCTTACGTGCTGCAGTTATAGAAAGTTGTATCATTGCTTGTGCTCGTGACATCTTACAGATTTCAGCAGATACAGTAACACGCTTCATAAGGAACATTGATGCTATGAGACCTAAACAAAGCTTAGCTGTTGCAAGCCCATTACCTGCGCTGTGTGCGAGCATTTAGCCAATGCGCACCATCCGTTAGCCTTTTTCAGGTTCCAGTAAAGACCATGCATATCAAGATGAGTTCCGGTTATGCGCGGCTGGTTGTCCTCACTTATATAAAAGTAATTGGATAATACTACTACAAGAATACGCGTCACAAGTGTGGAAGTAATACAGCTTTATGAACTTAGGAGGGCACCCTTACATGAAGGCACATAAAGAGGTAATGGGAACTTGAACCGCACGCACTTAGGAGTCACGGCGCTTAACGAGCGTACAGAGTGTTCCAAGAATAAGCAGGCAAAATAAAATAGAGCGCGCATCACATAATGTAGACACAGAAGAAAACGGACCTATCAGGTCGTATCACGTAGGAAGCACATGGATGAGAATTACACAAACATTACAGAAAAGCGCAACCGAACGGAGCACACAAATTGAAGGTGTAGTTATAAACCTATGCTTTCTGTTACTGTTTAGTATATACTATGGTCTTGTTGCGTTTTCGCACTCCCTTATGCGTACTTAGGCACCAGAAAGTCACTTGCTCTGGGGAAAAGTCGGCGCAGCATCGAACCACGCGTCAATTTCGGTTGACGCACATCGACACGGTGCGCGAGATGGAGAGGTTATGTCCCTGGAGCCAATCCTCGATCCCCGGGACTTCAACGAGGGCACACTAATGCATTTCCGTGTTCTTGGGACTCCGACGGAGCAGTGGTCAGGAGCGCCTAATGACCGGGCATGGTGGCCAGCTGCTCGAGGTCATTGGCTCCGCAGAAGCGATGAATGCTCTCTCGCAAGACAAAGAATAAATGAACAATAAACATCATGGCGGTACTGTACGATCGGCTTAGTGTCATTACGATATTTCGGGTGCGTATAACCGTTCGCCCTGCGCCAGCTCGGCAGCCATACATCATTTAAAGAGGACTTCTTACTGTAGACTACGTTGCCGAAAAATAGAAACTAGCAAGCGTGACCGTCCTGCTGTGCAGTCCTCGAAGATCAACCTGGCTTGTGAAGCGGAAAGCTTCAACTGCCTCATTTGTTAATGGTATCACTGTGCAACATGGTCAGAAGATGCAGAAAATGAAGTGGACAGAAATAACGAAAGCTTTGAGATTGAAAGTTCGCGCTCCTTCGGGCTACTTCGTTTTCCTGTGTCGGGCGACCATTTCGCACAACGATTCCACTTACAAACGTGAACCAACTTGCTAGAAGTCCATCTAAAGAAAAGCTGCTTATGCGCTGCGGATCGTCACCACCCGGCGTTGACTGAGTGGCTCTGCTACGCTACGCGAGTGAACGACACTGGCGTATCGCCTCCCGGCGCGCGAGCTCTCTCACTCTTCCATCTGCTGTCTTGTGACAGAGAGAGAGAGACAGAGAGATTGAACGGCGCGCGTTGGCTGTGGAAACGCTCTTTCTTCGATGAACGCGCTACCAGCTCGCAAAGAAGCGAAACGCGCCCTCACCCACGAGAGACAAGCTTGACACAGGCAGGGTCTTCTAGCGAGTTTCTTGATTGAAAAATACCGACTGCTAGCGCTGCAGAACCGTTCACCGGCCACCCATATTTATATATAGGCACTGGATCTTGACTTGCAATGAAGTGCCGGTGGGAGATTTCAATTGTGCGTAGTTGAACCATAAGGATTCGTAGCGTGCGCGTTAACTAAATTAATCCGGAACTCGGCACGATCTACGATGAACCTCCGGAGATTCGCCCACTCATCATTCACTCCGCGGATATACAAGCGAAGCTTTGTACCTCTACCAGCCAAGGGTTCTGTCGTGTCCGTCGTTGTAAGAAAAAAAAAATTCACAGCATATCCACGGGGTGAACGATGATGAGTGGGCGAAGCTCCGGAGTGAACCACCGATAAACCGTTAATCTTCCGTGTAATTCGCCCAGTCGATCATCATGTAAAGACGTCAGAAACACTCTATTCGAACGCTGGGATCTGGCGTTTAAGGGGACGCTAGCACAAACGCGTTACAAACATGCAGTACACTCTAGTAAGGGGGGAGAGGCCACAGCGTCTTACGCAGCCCCTTACACAGGCCGGAACGCGCACCGCGTTTGCCGACGCCATCACATGACTGCTGAAAGAGTATAAGGCGGAGAGGCCACAGCGTCTTACACCAGCTTCTTACACGCGCCGTAACGCGCTAGCACAAACCCATCATCATCGTTAGAAACGGACAGTCTTTCGCTCTCTCTCTCTCTCTCTCTCTTTCTGTCTCACACAAGACAGCAGATGGAAGAGTGAGAGAGCTCGCGCGCCACCTGACGTTCCTGAAGGCAACTCGGAGGTAAACAATGGCTGCTAATGGGAATGAGAGACAGAAGAAGTCGGCTTTTAGCTAACACTTACACTTCTACTTCTACTAACGTTTCCTACTGGAACATGCCAATGGCTGCTAATGGGGAATGAGAGACAGAAGAATTCGGCTTCGCGCACGCTGCGGATTCGGTTAACGCGCACGCTGCGAATTTTTTATTGTTCAACAACGCACAGGAGAAATCTCCCACCGGCACCACCTTGGAGGTTAAAGCGTAAGACTGGTTACGCACTACGACTACGACGAGGGACGAACGGGTGCCGCTTTAAGGAGCTTCGCCCCTAAAAATTGGACCATCTCCCCGAAGGGAACCCTGACGGGATGCGAAGCAGCAGCGTTGCGCACGGGTGGCGTCACGGGTTGAACGGCGCTAACGCGGGTGCTGGAAGAACAGTTTGAAGCGAAACTCGGTTTAGCGTTTACTGGTGTAAACGTTTGTTTGAAACGCAGACACGGGAGGCGAGCGGGCGTTGGAGCCGGCAGCGCCGGGCGTTCCGGCGGGTGAGGGAGAGAGTGACGTACGCGCGCACCTGCGTGGGAAGCGTGCGAGGGGAGCGTGACGTCAACGCCCAGCTGCGGCGTGACCTACTTGGCACCGCTCCAACACCTGCGCCGAGGGAAGCGCGTTGCCTCGCGCTTTTGCGGAGGAGGATGATGATGATCGTGGTACGGAGGGACAGCGACTTTGTGGGAGGGACAGCGTTATACAGGCTAATCAAAGAGCTGCTTCGCATCTAAAACGATCCCGATGAACCGCTCGCGCTCGCGAGGTAGCTCGCGCACGCGCTCGGCGCGTGCCTCCCGGCGCGCTACCTCTCTCACTCTTCCATCTGCTGTCTTGTGAGAGAGAGAGAGAGAGAGAGCGAAAGGCGCGCGTTGCCTATGGAAACGCTCTTTCTTCGATGAACGCTCGACCAGCTCGCAAAGAAGGAGAACGCGCCCTTACCCGCGAGAGACGAGCTTGAGGCAGGCAGCGTCTTCTAGCGAGCTTCAAAACAAGCTTCAAAGTGATGAGCCAACATTATGGATGATAAGGGCTGCGGGCAAACAACGCAAACAGGCTCGGCACGGTCCGTAAGATTAGATTGCAGCTGTTGCAAAGCTTATGCAGCTGCTTGAAAGAGGGTTGACGTGTTCGAAACCCTTCCAGCCTAGTAACTGCTTCGGTTCATTTCTAGACTACCCCACTATGGGTAGACCACGGAGAGTAAAGACGGCAGAAGAAGAGCGTGAATATAAGGCTCGGCGGAAAGAACAAAATCGTCTCGCTCAACAGCGTCGTAGGCAAAACCCAGCAGCTCTCGCCGTCAACGTGGGGGTGGCGTAAAAAGCTTCGCTTTCCAACCACCTTCACAGGGTGGATTGGCGGGCAATTTTTTTCATATAGGGTAGGTGCTGTATGGGCGAGCACAAGTGCGTTCTTCTGTTTAAGGCCTGACTAACAGACCTTCACCTATAGGAAGCGTTGGGCCTTGTAACATACCCTGTTGTACATTATCTTCCGCGTCGTCCCCTGACCACCTGTTCCTCTTTGAATAACAGTATATTGCGGCCAGTAGCAAACTCCTTCCTAATTTTATGTCGTCTGATCAGGCTTTTTATTATACGTGTGCCTTTGCTCAAGATGGCACGTTTATATTTTGGTGTCGTAAGAGAAATGCACGCTTGTATGGAGTAATACTCATAATTTCTCCTCTACACGCTCCCTTTTATGCAAACTCTCCATCATACGCGCACAAACATATATAATCATGGAGAAATACCTTATAAATGATTACAAGTTCATTCAGCACTTTCATTCGTGAAACTTTCACTTCACCTCATGTGTTATAAAAGGACAAAGGGAGATTGAAGTGAAGCAGTAAGTTAGGTTATACTGATACGCAGTTCTTCTGGAGCTCTATCGCCGCTGTTATCGTTATCTCCCTACTCAGGTACAGGTCAAGAAAAAAAATTACAGCATATCCACGGAGTGAATGGTGGTGAGTGGGCGAAGCTCGGGAGGTTCATCGTAGATCGTGCCGAGTTCTGGATTAATTTAGTTAACGCGCACGCTACGAATCCTCATGGTTCAACTATGCAGAAGTGAAATCTCCCACCGGCATTTCATTCCAAGTCAATATCTAGTGTCTATATATATACATATATATGGGTTGCCGGTGAACGCTTCTCCAACGTGAGCAGTCGGTATTTCTCAATCAAGAAACTCGCTAGGAGACGCTGCCTGCGCCAACGTTGTCTCTCGCGGGTGATTGAGTGATTGATTGTGGTTCGGTTAGGAAAGGACGCTAATTTCTGCAGCCCATGTAGGGAGCACGGCTAAGCGTCCGTGGGGGTGGGGGAAAGGGAGGGAAAGAGATAGAGAGAAAGGCCGTAGTGGAGGGCTCCGGAAATTTAGACCACCTGGGGTTCTTTAACGTGCACTGACAACGCACTGTACACGGGCCTCTGGCATTTTCGCCTCCATCGAAAATGCGACCGCCGCGGCCGGGATCGAACCCGCCTATTTTGGGTGGCAGCCGAGTACCGTAACCACTACACCACCGCGGCGGACAGGGTGAAGGCGTGTTCTCTTTCTTTGCGAGCTGGTATAGCGTTCCTCTAAGAAAGAGCGTTTCCATAGCCAACGCGCGCCTTTCGCTCTCTCTCTCTCTCTGTCTCTCTCTCTCTCGCACAAGACAGCAGAGGCACACGCCGGGAGAGAGAGAGAGAGAGAGAGAGAGAGAGAGAGAGAGAGAGAGAGAGAGAGAGAGAGAGAGAGAGAGAGAGAGAGGGGAGCACGCGCCGAGGCGAACGCCGAGGGCGAGCGCGTGCCGGGAGGCACGCGGGTTACGCCTGACGACTGACGCCTGACGCGTGCAAGGTTAGACTAAGAGGAGCTTCGCCCCTAAAAAAGCGGCTTGTGCCTGTCAAAGGGCTCCCCTTCTGGCCAATGGTGTCGCTCAGTCAACGTGACATTGTGGTAGACCCTTTCGGCGCCACGCTCTGATTTCTCTTCTGAACGCGGCCAGAAGGTGGTGTGCCGCGACATCGCGCCCCATAGAGGAGACCCACGCCGTGGGAGGCGCTGCAGTGCCGGGCGCTGTTAGTCATAGTGGGGAGAAAACTGGTTACTCGAGTGTTGACCCGTCGGCTGTCCCCTTCAACCTGCCTTGAAAACGCGTTGCTTTGCTCGCACGCTGCACGCGTTCTGCACGTGTTTTTGAGAGTTTCGCGTTGCGCGCGGTTAGGATGTATACGCTTCTGTCCGCGTTTAAGAAGATCGCCGCAATTGAAGATTTTTTTCGTGGCAGCAATTTGGTAAGAGGTCAGCGTCTGCTCAGCCATGTAGCCGATGCGAAGCAAGTTATAGCAGAGGACGCCGTCCTCGTCAGATCGAAGTGCGTTTCGCAAGTGAAGGACGACGCTGTTTACGACGTACAATTTTCTGTACGTTCATAATTATATACCTGTTTTATTTGGTTTGCTGTGTCTACTGTGCACTATGTTTGTTGCTGGATGCATGGGTAAGGCCGCTTCTCGTGCTTTAGATGAAGCAGCCCTGGCTGTGACTGCTATTAGTTGGGATACCTTAATTTACTAGCAACCATTCGATTTATCGTGCGGTACGCAAAACTACAAAAATAAATGGTCTATTTGTGGCTTCTTTCTGTCCCGCAACAAAAATTGACATCTATCCCGCGTGTCCTTCCTTGAATTATCACCGTTCTCATCGCCGGTTTTCCGAGTTCACGAACAGCGACGTGCGTACCATCAACGTGACATAGCATTGTTAATAGGAACATGACGAGCGCCCAGCTTTCAGAAAAACTTTTTTGTGTGTGCAGTCTGCGGGGGAAGAGCCCATTGCTGTAAAGGCATTTTATCTAGGTCACTATCGAAAGTGCACCGTGTGGTACGGGCTGTACCTGCACGCTCAGTAACAATTAGATCACTGCATCTGCCAATGGACGTGCAACAACGGCCAATGCATTTTTTTTCTTTTTTCGTAGTTGTCGTGCCCACTCAAGCGGGAGCTTCGCATCTCCAGCGGCAAATGTAGTTGCATCGCTGGTGTGCGCGGCCAGTGTAAGCATGCAGCGGCCGTATGCCTACACATCAACACTTGTGAAGACGACAGCTGCACAAGCCGACCTCAGCAGTGGGGAAAGCCCAACGGGAAGCGTGGGATTTTTTTCGGCGCACTGCTGTAATCCATGCCTGTCGTCTGCTTTTTTCGAACGATCTGTTTGGGAATCGGTAGAATATCACTGGTGGAGTCGACGCCTTCGTGTTTGCATTGCTATTGTGACAGTTGACGACGCAGCAGTAGTTCCCTCCTTTCTGTCGGGGTGACATTGACGAACGAGGGAAGTTTCACGTGCAGCGCGCGCTTCGCAAATGCGTGGGAACGAAAGGGAGCGGAGGAGTCGTACCACTCGGCAGTTGTACGCTTTTGCCGGCAGGGGAATGGCAAGCGCTGGCGTCGGCGGGCAAACTTGACCGGTTCTCCCCTGGCAGGAGGAGAGGCGCGTGGCTACTATCATCGCAACTTGATGATGATGATTGTGGTTTCGTTAGGAAAGGACGCTAATTTCTGCAGCCCATGTAGGGAGCACGGCTAAGCGTCCGTGGGGGTGGGGGAAAGGGAGTGAAAGAGATAGAGAGGAGAGAAAGGCCGTAGTGGAGGGCTCCGGAAATTTAGACCACCTGGGGTTCTTTAACGTGCACTGACAACGCACAGTACACGGGCCTCTGGCATTTTCGCCTCCATCGAAAATGCGACCGCCGCGGCCGGGATCGAACCCGCGTATTTTGGGTGGCAGCCGAGTACATCGCAACTTCACCGAGTCCAGTGTCTCGGCGGGCTGTGAAGGCTGCGGTGCGGGAGGAGAATCATCTTCGCTCGTACGCAGCTGCCCTCAAAAACGGCCCACCGACCAAACCGCCAAAGGAATGCGCACGCACCACTCCGGCGCCGCGCCGCTCCCTCACCACGCCAGCAAGCTCTGCCTCCCCGGCCTCGCCTGCTGTTTTGCCTGTTGCTGCTCGGCCGGCCATGCCTTCGGCGCAAGCTCGTACCGTGCGTGCCCCGAACTCGTCCGTGCCGGCGTCTCTGAACTCATCTGCTGCGCCAGCAAGCCCCGTCCCTCCTGGCCCCGCTGGCTGCAACGCCGACCCCCACGAAGGATCCAGCTTCTTTCTGACTTGGGAAGGCAAGTCGCCGAATTATTTCCGGCGGACAATCCGCAACGTGTCGCGATCCTCCAGATTGCCAGCGTATTGCGCAGTACTGTGCTGAGCATGTAGAACTTCACGCCGGCGGCGGAAACGCCAAAGCATTCGTGCGGCTGCTGCCTCTGGACCGGCTGCCTTTGCGAGCAGTGGGACGTGATTCTTCCTGCTGCTATCGAACGACCTCTCTCTTCCTTCTTTTCCTTCCTTTCTTCTCCTCCACTTTTATATGCCTTATCCCCTTCCCCTAAGGCGCTTAGCCGTGTCCCCAGCATGGGAGACAGAAATTAGCGTCTCTTCCTTCCTAATAAACCACTACCACTACCACCACGTTGACAGAGCGGCACCACTGGCTGGAGGGGGTCCTTTGACGGGCTTTGACGGTATTTGACCTGTACTCGAGTGTAGTGCAGTATTAAGAGGAGAAAAGGAAGGTAAAAATTTCTTTATTTAAAATTTCGCGCCGACGCACACCACGGAACCTCAACGCAAGTATGACGTCATGGATTTCAGTGCATTCTGGTTTCATTGTTCTGAGGGAACTTTGTGACACATGCTAGCCGTATGTCTCTGGAAACGGAATAACACAATAAAATTCCCCTTTACAGGTGAATAATTATGTGGGCCGCAGCAGGTACCTTCGCCAATTGGGACTTCGCAAGTTGGTGCTACATCGAAGCAGTGTCACCATTTGTATTTTTAATGCCTGTTCTGATGGCAACAGTGGCAACAGTGATGGCAACAGGGGTAGTTTTGGCATCACGAAAAGTCGTTTGCTGGTGCTGGCAAATCGCTTTGTTCTTTAGTGTTCCTCTGTAGGCGACAGCGCATTTTCACAGAACTGCCCAAAAGAAGTCGTGTAAACGATTCTGTACGCCGCCGCTGAAGGGGTTATATTAGGGAGAGAAAGGAATACTCCGAGGAAGCCAGTGTAATAGAACGACATGTTCTACGTAGAGACACGGGTTCTGGCACGGGCAGAAGATATCGTATTGAAGCAGTGCCTGGCAGCTTACCTAGCCTAGCGCCAACGAACGTCCTGGCCTCTTAATAAAGTTGTAACGCACTCACTTACTACCAGCCACTGTGCGTTCGGAGTTGGCTCCTCTATCGATTATTATTATTATTATTATTATTATTATAGAGATAGACAGGATAGGACAGAATTCAAAGAGATAAACAGGATAGAAAAGCTGTAGCGGAGGCCTCCGGAAATTTTGACAACCCGGGGTGCTTTAACGTGCACTGACAACGCACAGTACACGGGGACCTGGCATTTTCACCTCCATCAAAAATATCGATATCGAAACCGCGCTTTTAGGAGCGAAGCTCCTTAGGGTCCAGCCTTGTACGCCGTCGCGCCGTCGTAGCCACGCTACTACGCGCCAACCTGGGTTTCACGACGCAAGAAGCCATGTGCAAGGCAAAGGAGCAGGTGGCCATATTTGCCAACCTTCCCAAAGGGATTCTCATCGTCCCTAACAAGCCGTACATGATCACCACGAACAGCAACGTCATCGACGGACTCGTCAACGGGGTGGTGGAACTCGCAAGGTGTGCGAACGAGGAGTGCTGCACGAAGGAGATGAAGACTGTATATATAAACACACCACACGCCTGTTTTTCTGTGTCACGTCTTTGTATGATGGTCGAATGGGCAAAATCTAAGGAGGATCCACGGTTTACCCGATTGCCTCCGGAGCTTCGCCCACTCATCATTATTCGCTTCGTGCATATGGCGAAACTCTTTAAGGGCGAAGTTCCTTATGCCGTGGGTCTGTCCATCCTCCGTTTGCAGTAGCCACCTCTAGTTCGTGATGTGCTCACTAGATGGCGTGATGGCGCTGCGGTGCTCGCTTCATTCAGATGAATGGGAACGCGTAGTATGGGAGTCTGTCTGTCTGTCTGTCCGTGTCCGTCCGAGCGCTGCGGTGCTGCTTAGCTAGTATGCGAATTGATCAATAGATGGCGCGGAGGCGCTCGCTGCATGCTCTAGTGTGATAGGAGAGCGTTAGATGGCGACACACACTATTAGTCACGCCTTTGATGATGTACTGGGCAAGATTCACGGAAGATTCACGCTTTTTAGCGATGAACGACCGGAGCTTCACCAACTCATCATCATTCACTCCGTGGATATGCGTGGATTTTTTTAACACGAAAGTGTTTTATGCCGGGGTCCACCAAGAAATCTGTGACGTACTTCGTAACAGCAGTAGACACCTGAAAAACAAACACGCATTTGAGATTGAAAAAGCACCACCTGCTGCGATTCGAACCCACAACCAGCCAGTATGCAGTGGTAGGAACAGGAAGAACTACCGACCACACCACCAAAAGACATGCGAAACCGAGGAAAAGACGGGCCTTATATATTTACTAGACCGCTTTACAATTTGCATCTAATTGATGTTTGGTTAATGGAAACGCATTTAGCAAGCGAAATTCCTCCTAAATTAACATCGCCTCCCTTTCACTGTACTTTTGGGTCTCAGCGGTGGCACCGCCACCTAGGGACGATAAGTCGTAAATTGTCGCGTAAATGCGCGCCGGCAGTTAGCGTTTCAGTAGTTTCGACACCTCTATTATAGTGCCTAGATTACCTCTATTGCCACGCAGGCTTCGGCGTTCTGCCGGCGCGTTGCGTCAGTCACGGCCGCTCCATAATTTGTCTTGTGTGACGTATATGAGAGGCAGTTTTGTTGAGGCGCGCTTTACTCCAGGAACGCAAAGACGGCCATCAACAAGCAGATGATGCGCCTTTCGCACAGCGAAGTGTGCGTTCACAAAACGATCCGCCGACAAACAGCTCAGTTACACTTTCAAGGTTTCACCGTTTGCGAACGCTCCTGGTTTATGGTAGGTTTGCGCAGGGCGTTGGAGCGTTCAATACATTATCTCCGGAGAAATGTGTCGTTCGAGAGCTTTCGCTTGCATGCAACTGTCAACGATCTCTGTACAGTGCCGAGGTGCCGCTGATGTCTACATGCAAGGGGGAGTCCACAGTACCTAACCCATCCCCGCCCCTCGATTTGCCATATTGCTGCTTATGTTCGAAGATAAGTTTCACTTTCCTGTTATACCGATCCCTATGAGAGAAGCATCAGAAGGATCAACCACATTTTTTTTCTTGAAACGGAAACCCTCAATTTATTCTGCAGAGGGTGACTCTTAACCGGGTGGCCCGTGGGTTGCACATCTAAACGCAAAACCGTTGAATAAGTATTACTTTCAAGCTACCTTGAATAAGTGTTACAAGTTAGAAATTCTTTACATCCTCTTACCACTCCAGACGCCATATTTAATTACAAAACTGAAGTGCTGGTTTCCTACCTGAACGACGAAGCTATTGTGATTTGCGCCGTCGTACTAACCCTTTGTTGGAGTCTCTGCCGCGTAGCGAAGTAAAAAAATAATCTAGTAGTTTTGTATCTGTATTATATGAGAATACCGCCAACCATTTGTCTCAGGCACAGCAATGCGACGTAGAAGTCCTTTAGCGACTGTCACTGATCCCGAACTGTGAGGCACGGGACGCTATTGCCGGAAAAGATCCCAAGGACCTATGTAACAATCCCCGGGAAATGATCTCACGAAGGCTTGGAAAATTAGGTTTTGGTCCCCTTCGACGCACTAGCAAAATGCCGCAGTGCTTCAAAGACCGAGAGAGAGCGAAGGGTGGTCAAACAAAATGAATATGTTATCGTCAAACAGGTAGTTACACAAAACGTGCACAAACACGGCTCTTCCAAATACAAACACAGGTGGGTTACAACTTCACACGAAACAGACAACAAACGTACAAGCTCATGGACTGCAACAACCAATAAAACACAAAACAGTCCTATTCACCAGAGTCACTAGAGGTGCCTACTCAACTTGAAGCTTGCAGGCAGGGCTCGTCGGTTGGCTCGCGGAGCAGCGTCGACTCACGTCTCCTTACTTCTTCTCGCTCAGTAACGTATGCCTACGACTGTTATCCCTGCACGACTACTACTGACGGCCCCAGCTAGACTCTTTATATTGCCTTGGAAAGCCGTTCTCGAAGGTTCGGTGTGGACCACACGACCAAAGCACGCGCAATGTTTATGAACCCTCTTGCCCTTTCTCGGTGCTTCGCCTCGGTATGCACTGTCGGTCTCCTCTCTCTCCCTCCGTCTGTCTCGTGCGCTTGCTCGCCGCGATAAGATGATTCACTGACGCATTCCACGAAATTTTCCCTTTTTCTTTTTTGCGGCGTGACTTAGGCGCCTCTTCTGTGCGCGCTGATTTCTTGTTTCTTCGGCTTTCCCTCAGCTCAACGCTGGGTTTCTCGACGAAATGGGCCCTATGCTGTGACAGTGAGAATGAAGGCAACAACGCTCTGCCAATATATCTATTAGAAGAAGAAAAGAAATTTTATTGATTCGAAGAGATAATACATAACAGAAATAATATACAGAAGGAGGTCCCAAAGCTCTAGGCTGCAAGGGGACCTCCTGTGCTGGTTAAACAAAAGAACACAAATCAAGCAGAGCAACTTGGCAAAAAGAATAAGTTTCAATGAATCAATAACACTTGACAGCAAATGAACTAAAACATGATATACAAATACACTAAAATACATGTGAGATCAAAAGCGAACTATAAAAATCAGGTTAATACAAAGTACAATGCAACAATCAAGTCAAATGCTACCATGCGGTAACAATAAAATAGTTATGAATAGAATATTGCTATACAAGATATCACATGTGATGATTTATAATGGGCAAAAAAAAGAAAAAGAAAAGAAAAAAGAAAGACAAAAATGGTATGCCGCAAAGCGGCAGCAAATTCGGACACATGAATATAAATGAATTTGGTATAATATAGAACAAACATAATGGGCAAAACAATTCCGATTGAACAGCATAAACTAGAAGATTATTTAAACGTTAAGTAAATACGAGGATAAATGTTTTTTAAAACTACCTATGCTCGGAGACATCTTCACCTCTCTTGGAATACCGTTCCAGACGGAAATCGCTGTGAAGATAGAAGTGAATCTGCCATAGTTAGTTCGAACGTTCGGTAACAAAAAGTTGTTATTTGATGCAAATCGAGTTATATTTTGATTAATGAGTTGTTCTTTGTTAAAAACTATGAACGGCATGTTTGAGTGAAGAGAATTGTATGTAAGGATTGCCATGTTAAAATGGAAAAGTTTCTGAATGGTTAGAATACGATGCTCTTGTAAGAGAGCAGATGCACTACATCGTGGTGACTGAAATGTGATAATGCGAATGGCCTGGTTTTGAATATGTTGTAAAGGAGCCAGATGAGTGCTATATGTATTACACCAGGACGCAATGCAGTAAGTGAAGTGACTGTGAATGAAGGCATAGTAAAGAGAAAGCAAGGTATTTAGACGGAAGTATGGACGTGCCTTGATGAGAATCCTGATGCCATAGGCAGCTTTTTGCTTTATGTGTGAGACATGGGCAGTGTACTTTAAGTTTGAATCAAGAATCACTCCTAGAAAACGACAATGACTGGAAGCTTTGATGGAATAATTATTGACCGTTATGGATGGAAATTCAACGACCCTTTTCTGAGTGGGGTGAAATAGCATAAAAACTGTTTTAGTGGGGTTAATTTCCAATGAATTTTGATGACACCAGCGAATTATACTTTCAAGATCGCTATTCAGCTTAGAAGTAAGAATATCAATCGAGGTGCAAGCAGTTAAGATCGTAGTGTCATCCGCATATAGGTAAGGTAGACAGTGCGATAGGTGAGAAGTGAGATCATTAATGTAAATGGTGAAGAGTAATGGGCCTAGTATAGATCCCTGAGGTACTCCCCTATTGACTAATTTGAAATTAGAAAGATTATTAGAAATGCTAACAGCCTGTTCTCTGTTAGTTAAGTAACTGCGAATGAAGTTCAACGCAGGTCCTGCCACACCAAGCGCGTTTAATTTAGTAATTAAAATTTTATGAAGGATTGAATCGAACGCTTTTGTGAGGTCAATAAACACTGCTCCAGCATAATTACCTGTGTCGATGTAGTGTTTAATCTGATCCGTGAATGAAAGAAGCGCGAGGTTGGTAGAGTAACCTGGACGAAAGCCAAACTGCGTGGCACAAAGAATGTTAAATTTTGTTAAGTAATTTCTTAAACGTTTTTCAAAGCACTTCTCTATAACTTTGCTGAGCACAGACAGTATTGGAATAGGGCGATAGTTAGAAACCAAACCCTTATCACCTTTTTTAAATACAGGAACTATTTTGGCTCTCTTTAAATCAGATGGAAAGACGCCATTTTTAAACAAAAGGTTAATGACATGAGAAAGGGGGTCAGCAATGATATCGGCGACATATTTCAAATGAACTGGTTGAATTTCATCAAGACCCGCGCTTGTTAACTTTAATTGCTTGATTACATTGTGAATTTCTTCTGGTATGGTAGGAGATAGGAAAAATGACTGTGGTTGTCGTTCAAGCATTCCTGCAAAGCTTTCGGACACGGGTGCATTATTAACTGTAAAGTAATTATTAAATTCATTCGCAATGGCTGTCGGATCTCGGTAGCTGCCATTAATGCTTGAAATCTCATCTATTTGTGATTCTTTAGAGTTCCTGTTCAGAAAAGAGTTAATGAGCTTCCATTGTTCAGTGATACCACCAGCTTCATGAAATTTATTTTCGTAATACCCTTTTTTGGCGTTTCTCAATAATTTGTTTAGGATATTTTTGTAACATGAATATCGCTGCTGCAATTTGAGGTTAAATGGGCAACGTTTCGTCTTTTTGTACATATTTTCTTTCTTACGCATGCACTTCAGTAAACCGTCAGTGATCCATGGGTTATGGGGTGCAGGATACCTTTTGTGACATCTAACAAAAGTGGTTGCTTCGCGAACACATTGCCTTAATACTGATGAGAATGCCCCAAAAGCTAACTCAGCATTTGATTCTGATATAATTGTTGACCAGTCAAAAGATGATATGGAATCAACGAATTGAACTTTGTTAAATAGGGCTTTTCGAAAAGAACGCTCCGTTCGTGACAAGGCTGACGATAAGCGACAAAAGATGGCATAGTGATCGGTGATATCGAGGGGTATTACGCCGCATTCATTGCTTGATAAGTAGTTAGATAAGATGTGGTCAATGAGCGTGTTTGAACCACCCGCAATACATCTTGTCGGCAACGTAAGCAGCTGCTCATAACCAAAGCCTGTAAAACAATTTGAATATTCGATTGAGTTTTGATTGGTGTCTTCTAAAAGATTGATGTTTATATCTCCCATGATAACAACGTTTTTTCTTTCTCGTGAAATCCGATCCAAGGTTTCATGCAGTGCCGAACAAAACTCGGAGACGGATGATGACGGTGAGCGATAGACGCATGCTAAGATGGTTTTTTCGGAATGGGATTGTCCAAGATTGTCATCGATTTCAATCCAGACAGATTCTATGTTATCAGCTAGAATGGCGAGGTCGTTTCGACGCTTATATCTTACAGATGATGATATGAATATAGCAGATCCACCGTGGCTGTTTGATTGGCGGTGACAGTACTCTGGAGTGTAGTGTGGTATGGAAAATAAGTTTCGGTCGTCAGATGATAGCCACGTCTCAGACATACAGATGAAGGAAAAGTGATGTTCAAGTGATGCTAGATAAACACAGATGTCTTCATAATGTTTTCTGAGACTACGCGTGTTGAAGTGGATGGCCGATAAACCTGGACTCTCGAAAAAACGTCGAAGCAGGTCTGTTGTGTAATACATTTTGAAGCATTTAGAAGATTACTTAGCAATTCAGTTCATTGCCATACACCAACTAGGAGGCTGGATGAAACACAGAAAGGTCTGTGTCCTTCGCAATGCGGTACACCCGACTGTCAACTGATTTTCGTGCTTTGATCTGGCAACTGTCGGTCCATAAAAACATCCAGCCGTGTTCCCTCTTAAGCTTCAGTGCTTTAGCGAACAGCCTTTTTTTTTCTAACGTTAGATGATCATTCACATAGACAGGGCGACTTTGGGAGCCACCAAAGCCTAGTTCTTTGGTGTTCAGTCTAGCTTTCCGTGCCTTCGTAATGAAATCTTGCTTCTTAGCTCGCGAGCAAAACCGCGAGCTAAGAAGTATTCATGTACTACTTGAAATATTTGTTGAGAAAACAGCGCACTTGTTACAGATAGCGTTCGGCCTGAACAGTTGTAACTCTGAGATGTGAACAATAGCCTTCATGAATGACACAACCATAAACATCCAAGGCATTCGGTTTGTGTCGTGAAGGCAAGGACTTTTGCAATGAAGCTGTGTATGATTCGTTGATTGTGTTTTCCTGTGTCCGCAGTCGGGCGAAATAGATTGCATCCACTGCGGTGTGATCCATTGAGATACCCGCGTAAGGTGCACGAAACAATCTTAGTCTCTACAGACAGTGCCAAATTACATTCACATGAAGCTCGAATGTTCTTCTGCGTTGGAACCCCTAGGACCTGTGTTCGACTACGAGGGCTCTTGGAGGCGCTGAAATGGAAGGGTAGATTTTTAGATTAGCTATGTTGGCGTTGCAAATGTTGAAGCTCGCGACCTTCTATCAGAAGCAGCAGATTTCAGGAATATATGTAGAGCAAAATTTGAAGATGGAATCTAAATCTGTACGATATTTATGCATTTAAACGCATCGAAAACCGACACCATGCGCTCGCATTTCTCTTGAGTGACAGTGTATCACATAAAGCCAGTGATCGTTGTCGCAGGCTTCAATGTAGGAAAACACGTTCTTGGCCTAGTGTGTATGACATGTTTGAAACAAAAAGGTTGCGCGAACAAAGACATTCACAAGGGAGGGTACAGGGACAGGTGCAATGTAGACACTCCAAAAGTCCGAGAAGAGACTGTTCATCCGGTCTGTAATGAAAGTTTGGACTTTGACTTTGTAATGGAACAATTTGTATTGGGCCCATCGAAGTCACTCAACGACCGCAAGCAGGTATTGCATAGATCTATCTGTAACAAGAAATCAATCTGATATGGGAAAGGAAGACCTCCCTGTGTACCGCAATAGCCGCAAAGGTGCCATGAATGTTGTTCCAAAGTAAACTTTTGGTTAACTGCGTTTGCTGTTCTTTGAGCTCATGGGTCAGGTAATGATGCCCTCGCGCTAGAATTGTTTAGCTCAGTGCCACGTCTAGCTTGTCTCGTCGCCAGTCTTCACAGCGAGAAAAGGCTTCGTGTTATTTTTTTGGTTTTTTGACAAGAAAATATTTTATGCCGGGGCCCACTATGATCTCACTGGCGTTATTGATGGAAATGACGCAGAATGACGCAGAATATCTGTGATGGAAATTACGCAGTAAATAGTATACAGGCACAGTGTGGAGACTGATCCGTTAAGTGCCGCGGAACGGCAACGGTGGCGACGGGTCATTGTCGTAAAAGTGCACATATATCGATGCTGCTGTCGCACTTCTTTACCCCACTTGGTCACGGTCGTGGAGGTTAGCCGTGGAGACAGAGAACATGTGCCACCTGAAAACGAGATGGGTGCATCGACGTCAAACGGTTCTTTACCAGATAAACACTAATTACGTTGTGCGAGTTCAGGATCTGATTGATTTATGGGTTTTACGTCCCAAAAGGACAATATGATTATAAGAGACACCGTTGACGTATTGATGTAAAAGTAAATAAATGATTTTTTGTTCTGGCCAGTTTTATCGACAGCTACCCGTTTTCGCTTAAGTACTGTAACATCATAGTAATAAAAATACATAAATAATCAAAAATATAACTATAAACTAGTCCATGCTGTTTTAAAAGGAGTTGACTCGCGTCTCACAGGCACCAACACTGTACACACAGTCCAGTCACTAATAATCACTGATTTCTGTCTCTACCATAGGGCTCCGGAAATTTTGACCGCATTGACATCGCACAGTACACAGGCTTCAACATTTCGTCTCTATGGATACACAGTTGCCGCCGCCACAGCCGGGACACGATCTCGCGACCTTCGGATCAGCAGCTGAGCGCCATAGCCACTAGATCACCATGGCGGTGCGCAAGTTCATCTCCGTGTACAATGGACACTCGACTCCTCCTCTGAACACACATTTAACTTTCGTGTTATGCTGATTCTTACGACAGAGGCATCAGTCACATTTTTTTTCTTTATTTCCCAGAAATGTAAAAGCCGATCTCATTGCATCATATGCAGTGCATTCGCAGCGGTGAAGCTCCTTATTATGAACTTGAATATAACGTGACGGATTAATAAATATTTTATCATATGACCACATCATCACTCACTCACAATAGAATTGCAGGAAGGCATTTGGGCAGCGGCTGATTCATTTGTTTTCCCTTAAAGTGAGCCAGCTGTTCCACAAGAATAGGCTCAAGGCGCTTACGCTCAAAATCGGCATATGCGCTCCAGTGGTGCAAAAGTAACACTTCCGCCGCTCGCACAGGAATGAATAATGCATGCTGAGCCAGATGTTGTATCCGTCTCCCAGAAAATCGTCCTGCCATGCAAATGTGACGCCGACAGCTCTTGGCCGCATTAAGGCTTGATTCCGTACGTCTTTGGTAGAAAAAAAAAACTAAAAGAAATGGATTAGAGCTCCCTCCTTATATTGTATTTCGTAGAGCAGCTGCTCCGATGCAAGGATCAGAACACATTGGCATATCGTTCTGAATGCAGCAAAAGTCATATTTAAGACTTTTCTGTATCTGACACAGTAATTTTGTTCGAAAGTGAACATTCCTACTAAAATGTGTTGTCACCCAAGGAATACTTGCGTTAGTGAAACAAGGCACTGGAAGCTTCATTGGGTTCCTCATCACAGATTGCTGGTTAGGTTTAACTCACTCGCAAGTCTCTCTCGCATTGCGCTCCCAGTGAACCGGTCGTTTATGGTATGCTAAGGCGGACTGACGACGAAAACAGTTCCTCACTGTGAAAAAAAAGTACGCGCAGCTTCCGCTACGTCGCGGAAAGACAGATCAGAGCAAAGCTTGCCCATAGTTTACTGAAACAGGTCACTTCATAGTCATGTGTTATTTTGACAGGAACATGTGACGTCACATTGCGTTACGCGATTTTGGTGGGAACATGTCACGTGACATTGCGCTAAGTGGTTTTGGCGGAAACATGTCACGGCACGTTTTGTTACGTTATTTTGGGAGGAATAGTCAAGTGCTCACACGAAACCACGTAACGCAATGTCACGTCACCTGTTTTCGCCAAAATCAAGCGACATAATGTCACGCGACATACTGCCGCCAAGGTCTCGCAACAAAGTATCACGTGACATGTTTCCGCCTAGATCACATAACGCAATGTGACGCCTGACAAAATGCGGTACCTTACGCCGCTTCGCTGCTAAAAGAAACGCAGCACATCTCACGCATTGCGGGCTCAAGCGTCATGCGAAGCACTGAGCGAGGAGATTTCCTACGACGAATATTTATTTTGGCACTCACCCAAGTGTTATGATTGGCAGGAACATTTTTGTGCAAAGTATATGAGTAGCGTACACTTAATGTCGTCTAACTAGAACGTCGACAGCACAGTGGAGACTGAATGGCAGCTCATGGTACGACGTAAAGTCTGCACTCACTTTATTGCAGAGATGCCTGGTTTGTCGAAGAGAAATGCACGTTGCGGTGTGCAGACCTGCTTATCATAAGCGTCATTCATTAAAGTATTTCTATGGGATGGAGGAACTTTCGACAGAAGCATGCCGAAGGACGGTAATAGATCACAAGCACGATCATTGCCAGTACTGGTCCAATCAGTTTATTTGCTATATATACCGCGGGGGAGGAGCTCCTCTATAGAACAGTGGTAGGGTGCTTGCTTGACACTTCGACGGCTCAGGTCAGATTCCGACCTTCTATACCTTAATAGGCTACATTCGGAGATTACTGCGCGTTTGTAGGCGTCGGTGTGCTTATGTCTCTATTTCAAGCACAAGCTGCGAAAAACGCTATGTCTCTGTTATATTTAAGGGTGTTTTAATGATATGCTACATGTAAATCTGAAATAGCCATTGAATAACAAAAGCGTTATAAATTTTGAACAGATGTGACGAATATGATGGGCGGATAATGCAATCGCTTCTATGAGTCACACGTGTTTGCATTATCGTTAAAAAGCAACTGCGGCGATTTTTCATTGTCAACAGATATCAACGAAATTTGCCGTATATTCCCCTCGGTACTGGAATACTTATGCCAAGGCAGGCGGATGCAAACAATTGAGTTTTCCTGAAAATAAATATTAAAAATTTTCTGTGTTTTTGACACCATTACCTGCAACGCTGCCTACCCGAGCAGGCGGGCCATCTAAAGCAAAACGTCGGTACTTCAGCGCTAAAATCGTCGCTGCCAAGTTCAGAAGAGCTCAATACATCCTTGTATCACATCGCCGCTTTCATTTTTTTTTTTTTGCACCATCTTCACGAGCTTCACATCTCTGATGGCGGGGAGGCTGTGACGTCATCGCATACGCTGCACGATACGTCTACCCATTTCGGTTTCGGTTCGAACACACTTTTCTTGGTTGTTTAAAATTATTGACGAGTTTCTGAGCAAACTGACTGAGCCTGCCTGCTTCAGCGCTATCAGTAATATTGGAAAACAGCGATACGAGAATATGTTGGAAAAACCGCCAGAGTTACCTTTTAATCGTGACGTACATGACAAGTATACCATCTCAGTGGTGTAAAGCTACCATGTGGTAACTTTGAGTAAAGGTGGATATTTTCACATTTTTGTGTACCTATTAAATAAACTAAAGATTACAGTGATTAGAATGCAGCGTCCCGAGCGTGTACCTGCATTCGACGAAACTGAGAACTTTTCTCGAACGCGAGCGCTGATGTTACGGGGTATGAGACCCTGGGCACGATGGTGCATTCGCCATGCCAAGAAGGGTGGCACCACGTGCATAGCGGTTGGTTTACACTCCCCTTCGAATGATACACTGCGCATTAGCCAGATCTTTGTTGATTGATTTGCATAGCACCGATTGCTGAAGTGCGTGGGATCTGCCGAATACCTTTTCCTCAAAGCGTCTTTCTTGCTTTCCCACTGGCACATCCTGTTACATGTTGCCATGTTAGTTTTCCATTTGCGGTCTGTCGCTCTGCCATCTAATAATTTAGTTTCTCGCTGTTTCATCTTCTTAGATCTTTATAAAACACCTGAATGGAATGATACTTGGGGAAGCGTAACGTTTCCCATTGACCCGGTGAGCTACCAAGCATCGTAACAGCAGTCATGGCGCAAGTAACAAGAAAGCAGTGACATTCGCATAGAGCGCATAGAAATGCCAAATTGCACAAAAACATTCTTAAGAGTCTTGCTCCGATATCTCTTCGCTCCGTGTTTCACTTCCCCGTTTATATCGAGCACATCGCCATAGAGCAGGTCCACAATTTCTTCTAAGCTGTTGTTCTGGCCTCCTCACTGCGTCTTTTATAATTTGTAATTTCTCCGCGTGATTAATGAACACACACACACACACACACATGCTCGCACGAATACAACGAAATCGGTTAGTGATTGTGGTGTGCCATGGTGGTATAATTTTATAGAACTAAGGAAGTAAACAACCCCCAGTGTTACATCGAGTCACTTCCAATATTTTTTATTCTTTTTAATGAAGGTTAGCAGTCTAATATTCGTCCAGAGTTTGTAATCATGTACACGAATGCGAGCTTTCCTCAAAACGTGTAGGAAAACTATTTGCTTACTCGGCCGATGAGTTATAATCGCTGGCTTCTATAATTTATTAAGGTAATATTAGTCGGTGATCGACCAAAGTACAGCAGCTTATTACCAACCATTTGAATTTACATCTCTTGAGTGCGTCATTCCAAATTTTTACTCGCATCTGGTTTGTTTCATTATATTGAGCGCCCCTTGCGAGTGTTCTCTTGGATGACGCCACGATCTAAAGCGGCCAGGCCTCGTTCGGGCTGAGAAGCGATGAGCGAAGCGCACGATCTAAAGGAAGCCAAAATCCGTACTGTTTCACCAATCAAATCAATAGCGGTGAAAAAAAAAGAAAGGCTGCCGAAGCATGTACAAAAAAAAAACATCTAGTGCTACAAGAAGTACAGAAGAGCGAAAGCTTCAGAAGAGTTTTTTTTTTTCCTTTTTCTTTTTCTTGTTCCAGCCCTGTAGTGCACATTTCTTTCTCTTTTGTAGCCGCGTATTGAAGTGAGCCTGGAAAGATTGGTAGGGGATGGAGAAAGTGGTCGGTAATAATAGGAATCACGGTTGAGTGAAACTTTGGTGTACATTGTGGCGCGGCGTGTGTTACGAAGTCAAGGTATCGTTCTTTCCCGCTGAAAAAGTCGTCCATCATTCTGAAGGTTTTTCATCCTTCGCCTTTTTTACAACTTTGATTCCGAAACGTGTTGCCGCGCACCTCTACGATCGCCTGGGGTTCTATGGTTGCGAAAAATCTTGCATCACTTTCATTTTCATGCGTTTGTTTTGGAGGCTTTTCACGCTCCATTTTGCTATGGGACATGCAGTTTTCATACTGTTATTTTCTGGGAAGCAAATCATTGCGAAACATTTTCTTTTTTGTCTCCGCTGATGTTTTCAAACTTGTTTCGATGCTTCCAGTAGTACGCGCTCACCGATATATTCGGTGATTACCCATGAGAACGATGGTTGGGCGCATACTGAACGAAACACCGAATAAAAATATTGAGCCGAAGCTCGAAAGTTTGCAAGTGCATAATATGCATAAGTCGTTTTGAAATACTGTATCATAGAAGGCTCTCGTAAGCATTCGCACTGGACAAAAACATAAATGTGGAGGCACCGTTATGTATAAAGTGTTGGCTTTCTCTGAGGACATTGATGTTCGTTTCAGTCCTACAATGACCAGCTACGCAGTTGTGAAATTACCTGAACAACTTTAAAAAGAATATTGCAAAGTGAGCCGTCGGTGGGCTGAGTACAAGGGCTGAGTTTCACGGTGATATTGTCTACCGCTGCCGAAGTTCGCAACAGCTATAGCTGTTATAATGCAAAAGAAGCTCCGTGCCAGCTTGGAATTATTCGCATGAATATCGATGCCACCCACCTCCTGGTTAGAAGCCACTGGTCTGGGATGTAATTGATGTTTCAGAAGTTTTTTTTTCAGTTGTCACCTTTGGCTTAATCGAGCAAACGGAAGAAAAAAAAAAGAGCCAGGCCTGCGCGGAACCGCAGGACAGTGACAGCGGCGGCGGCGGACAACTACGGCGCAAAAACGAACGTTGTTGTGATCTCATAACAGCTTACGCTATAAAAGCACGGAGCTTCCAATAGGTCACTGAAAAGCGAGATCACAGCGAAGCCAGCCGATAGTCTACTGATCGTGGCTATAACGTCGCGGAGGTAGAACTTGACTATACTTGGTGATATCTTGATCCTACCGGTGCCATAACTAGGTAGATCTTTTTGTAGTGCGTGGTGAAACTCGGTATATCTTGGCTGTAATTGGAATTTGTTATTCTAATTTCCATCGCGAATAGATGTGCGAGACGCTGTGTACCTGAGAAATTCACGCAAACTCTTTGTCTGCTTTTTCTCCTGCACGTGCACCCGGGAATGATGCTGCACTCTCAACAGCTAAGTGAAAAATTCGTGTTCTCAGCCGTGGCTGTGACAGTAGGAATGGTTCCTCAGGACGTCATATTCTGTCAGGCGTCGGCTTTGATTTCATTGGAGAACACGATGAAAGAGGTGGGGGAGGAGGAAGAAGAGGGCATTGTCGAGAAGTAGGACAGGAATAGGGTGGAAAGGGAGAAGATGAAATATAGAAAAAATGCGACAAGCAGAGAAATGAAACGGTGACGATAAGTAGGAGGAGAAGACGACAAAAAAAGGAGAGGAGGGGATGAAGACGTCGATTACGAAGAAGACGAGGAAGAAGGCGAAGATGATGAAGAAGAAGACGGCAAAATAGACGAATAAGAGAAAAAGCACGATAACCATGAAAAAGAAGCGGAGGAAGGCGGTGACGAGGAATGGTGATAATAAGGAGAAACCGAAGACGTGGAAAGAAGTGGAAAACGACGAATGTGAAGAGGGACAGGAAGACTACAACAACAAACAAAAAATAAGTAGTAGAAAAGAGAGATTTGGAAGAGGAGGGTAAAAACGGGGGATATAGGGAACAGAAGATGACCAAGAGAGCCGAATTAGAGAGCATGCAGCAATGTCTAGTTTGAAAGAGCAACAGTGAAGTCAGGCCTGGGAGTTTCTTTTTCTCTGCGGTATCACGGTGCATTACTACTGTGTCGCCGTGCAAGCTAGGAAAAGGGTTAGTCTGGCATCTCAGAAACTACACCAATATATATGAAGGAGGCGTTATATGGTGCCTCACCCACTGTTACGCGCAAGAACTTGCGAAATTTCAGCGGATCAGTCATAAAGGTTGCCCAGCACACATGGCATAACGCTGCTGAGCTTGAGGTTGAGACTTCGATCCCGCCTTCAACAGCCACATGGGTACATGAAGGCGAAATGTGAAAACATTGGCCTGCACGTATATATTCGGTTGCAGGTTATAAGCCGCAGACTACCAAAATAATTATTGTGTAGCGTGCAAGCATACGTACACCGATGCAAAACAGAAAGCAGGAACACGAACAAGTTATAGACTGTATTTTTGGCTATCGCTCTTCACTTGTCTCTGACTCTACACGACGAGCATTTGAGAGTGAAACCCTAGAGGGTAGTTGAATTTGTCATTTTTGTAAGATGAACTTCGTTCCATAATACACTGACATAATTTTGCGTGGTGATTTGAGTAACTGCTTCCTGCCCACCATCAATAGAATGTGTAAGTTAAGGGCTCATAATATTGCACTGGCGGATTCCTGTTTGTGCAAACAAACTGGCTGGCAATTTTTTGAGCTCTAAACATGACATAGCAAACTGCGAGTCAGGCGCACAGCTGGGCCTGGTAGTATTCGCTTGCTTACGCATGCATCCATGCATACGCGCAAAGACAACTACTTCAGAAAGAGCGGGTAGCCCGAACGTACTATTCACGGTGATGTGTTAGTGGTGATCATGAATTATAAATATGGAGGCACCATCCGAGGAAGGCCCCTATCCACGCCATCAACGGCATAACTCATGTCACGGGACTGTTTTCCATATACCAGGCGCCTGTCGAGAGAAACGAATAGCGGCCACAGGGGATTTGCTGAAGCACGTATAGCAGCCGCTGAACCGCAGTTGCCTTTCTTTCTCGATGCGTGAAGACCATGAGCCGCGAGGCGCAATTAGTGGCCACGCGTCTCTCGTCTTGTGCAGGCTTTGCACTCGTGGGAATGTCGGATGACCGAGCATCGAGCCTGCGTATACTGATGAGGGATCTGCGTTTCTGATGTGTTCCCCTTTTGGTCACCGGAGTGGATTACGTTCCGCAGTAATGTATGCTTTCGGTGTTCTCTCGTGGGCGTACTTACTCGCATGGCAGCGGTGGAACTGCGGTGGATGTTGCGTTGTCTCTGCGTTCAGCAGTGTCGAAACATAGCACACAATTCTGTTATCTGGGACGTGTGAAGAAACGTAAGGTGCGTATTGGAGTGCGACTTACGTGGTCCTAGAAACTATGAGAAAATAGTACAAACATATGGTTAATTGCGTCGAGCTTTTCTGCACCATAATCAGTAGCGAAGTCAGTGTGCGATGAAGAGATCAGAGTACAGCGAAAGCTTCAGCCTGATGCCGCACTTTCATACGTAAAGGCTCAGCATTTCTTGCGTTTGCAACCCACTAGCAATCTATTTTCCCAACCGTTTGCGAGGCTATGATGTGGAATTCATTATACGGTTGCGTTATAACCGTTGCTGCTACAGCGGGAAGAGATGCACCTTTAGCCCGGTGCTTCGCGGAAAATTTAACAAAGAGGGTTTATGAATGTTTTGACACGGCGCAAGAAATTCAGCTTACATGCAAACCTCGCTGTATTGTTAAAGTTGGGGCTACCTTAAATGCCAATTATGGTTATATCGGAAATCAGAGTGGTCGTATTTCAGGTAACCGATGGGAAAGTATATAAGGGAGGAAACACATGGAATGTATAGGAACACATCGAACGCCGGTAGGGCCTATGCCGGCTAGCGTTTCCACTACACAAATGTTACATACGGCTTATTCAATTGATATGTTACTAAATAAACTGGAAGCAGGCGAGCAAAAGCAGTTCAGAACATTGAGGAGGCATGAAACGTGCACAATTTCCTTCAGCGCAGAAATTAATGCCCATAATTTGCTCAGTGTTTGTCTACTTCTCATATGTAAGACACTACGCGTGGTCATCCTACGCTATTGCAGCCGCCGTCTTCAAGAGGAACTTATCCAGGAAGCAACGCGACAAGGCACCTATGTAGCTGAAAAAAAGTGCGTAGCGCTTGTCGCAGAGTTTTACACGAATTTATAAAATCTATCTGCCCTTCGCGTCGGTTTTTGTATGTGAAGGAACATAATATTCTAGCGGTGGTTGCAGCCAACGGGAGCTCTTCTCTCGGTAATGAAGTCGTTTTGCTGCCTTTGACCGACAACCCCGCTATTGATGCTCGTTTTCATGCAGTAATTCCAGCGCGACGGTCCCCACCATTGATTACAGCGGAGCTTCTCAATCGGGCACACAAAAGAAAGACGTCATTCTCCTGACAAATCACAGTGGAATGGAAGACGTCAAAGGAGGAACACACCAAAGCGGAAGACGTGGCTCTGATTAACACTGCACGTATGTTAAAAACGCGGAGAAATAAGCATAAGAATTCCTTCCGTCATTTGCAACACCCTGTTTTAATTGCTTTCCTGAACTCTCTGTTTGCTTCCTTCGCAATTTCTAATTTCTGAAGATTTTCCTAGCTTCCTTCCAGCAATCTCACGTCGAATGGAGGGAAGCGACTTATATGTTCTCTTTATTTCACGAATTTGTTTCCTTTATTATTTTCCTCTGCTTCTATTCCTTATGCAAAGTCATATGTATATATCAAAGTCACTAGAAGGCACTACGTCACCACTTCCCGCTGAAAACTCCTTCCGCTTTGAATTCCAAGCATCGCCTCCGGATAGATAGCTTCTAATGCTCGCTGCTCCCTAGGGAAGCTGGAGCACGTGCCGATGCGTAATAGATTCGACATTTATGCGCGTCGATCCCTCTTCTCGACTTTACAGGGGACCAGATCCGTCGTCACGCCGGCTTTGAGAGCGTGTCGTCACGACAGCACAGAGGCGCAATCGGGACCCGCTAATTAACCAGGCCACGGCGGCGCTACTCCCCAGGCCTTTTCACCAAGTGCTGCTTTGTTCCCTAGTCGCTGTGGCGCCGAACCTGCCAGCTTCACAGTTAGTTGTTTTTTTTTTCTTTATTTTTATGTCTCATCGTACGCTATTCACGCCTTGGGGCACACCGAAAAGTCAAGGAGC
Organism: Hyalomma asiaticum; assembly: GCA_013339685.2. Taxonomy (NCBI): domain Eukaryota; kingdom Metazoa; phylum Arthropoda; class Arachnida; order Ixodida; family Ixodidae; genus Hyalomma; species Hyalomma asiaticum. Next base: position 113,618,591 of record CM023483.1, on the reverse strand, counting down.
GTCTTTTGTTTCTTGGACATGTATGACTTCCTGCACTCCTTCCTTATCTTAGTGCCGGTCCATTTTTTTTTTTTTGGAGGAATTATCCTTAAGTGTTGTTTTTGGTAGTCTACATACGCTGTAAGTTTCTGTTTTTTTTTTGCGTTCCTTGATTTCTCGAGTTCACAGACGCCACTTGTCTTTCTCTTATCCTCTTACGGAGATATTTAAAGAGTTGTAAAGAAACGAGCAACTACTCTTTGTCTGGTTCGCTTCTTCATTAATATTTGCCATTGTGTGCAGCGGTTCATTGTTTCCAGCTTCCTTTCACCGGTCGCATTATGTCCTACACGGCTACATTCTTGTGTGAATGGTATCTCAACATCTGTACCTTGCCGGTGATGACAAATTGATGGGATCTTAATGACCCCATATCACGTCGGCGCTCCAGACACGGCCAGCTGACGAAATTGTGCGACACATGCTCTTGTGTAGAACAAACTTCGCTCTTCTTTTGTAAATGTTTTTGCTAAGCAGACTCAACGAATTTAGAGAGTGCTTATTTTCTGTTCTTTTTTGAGGTGTAAATAGTTGTGTGTAGCGAGCCCGGCAGTCCGGTGAACAACAACCTTATTGTCGTTTAGTTAGCGCTATAGAAAGAGGAGAAGGTGCGTAACACGTCACGCGATTACGGGTGTTTAGTGACGGCTGCACACCCAGCCGTGCTACAGTGTGTTTATTCGGCTGGCTATGGTGCGTGCAATTGATAAATCACCTAAACCTAGAGCAAGAGACCGTTGTAGAACAGGATAGTTGAGATTACTGTTTAACATAGCTTTAACATGAATGATAGAGTTTCAATCGTAGTCACGTTCTAGCGCAATGTTTCGCACATGAATTTTGATTGCACTATATAAAGCAAGTACTACGAAGAGGGTGTTGTGAATTTTATAGCTGTTGTTTATTTTTAATTGTCTCTGGCTTTCTCTCTCTCTCTCCCTGTATATATATATATATATATATATATATATATATATATATATATATATATATATATATATATATATATATATATATATATATATTTCAGATTGAAGTTCGATGGGTCCGGTCCAATATAGGGTTGAAAAGAGACACACGTTCAAAATTCTTGCTTTATTAACGTTTCGGCGGTGGGCCGGCCTTCGTCATTCTGACGAAGAACGGCCCACCGCCGAAATTCTGACGAAGAACGGCCCCCGGCCGAAACGTTAATAAAGCAAGAATTTTCAACGTGTCTCTTTTCACCCCTATATATATATATATATATATATATATATATATATATATATATATATATATATATATATATATATATATATATATATATATATATATATATATATATTGCTAAGGTATCAGACGGGCAGTCAAGGTATGAGCCAGGCAAGGGTGGAAGACGACGAGGACGATCTCTTGTCTAGCGGTTGGACGCCATCTTGCCTCGGCTGCACCGACTACCTTGCGCTGCGCGCTCTCCTGCAAATAAACCTGAGCTTCACCTTCAACCGTAACAGTTTTGTGGTGGAGGTGCTGGGTACGCTGACCGAGAAGACGGAGTTGTTACCAGGGATCCTAAGACGAAGCCGACGCCTCGCTCGACTGCCGCCACTGGAGATGTCTCATCACGGCAACGACCCGTCAACCTTGTCCTCTACGGTGCGGTCAACCGGTGCCCGGATGCACACGATGGAACCACGATCTTTTTCGGGGAAATCTGGTGAGGACGTCGAGCAATGGCTCGCACATTACAAGCGTGTGAGCAAGTACAATGGATGGAACCAGTCGGCTCAGTTAGAGAACGTCGTTCTCTTTCTCACGGATACCGCACTTCTGTGGTTCGAGAACCACGAGGACACACTAACAACGTGGGACCGCTTTGTCGCAGACATCACAGAGTGCTTCGACGATTCCATCGCGAAGAGGAAACAGGCGGAGCAGACGTTACTTCAGCGTGCACAAGTCCCAGGTGAGACCTGTACAACGTACATAGAGGCGGTCTTGAAGCTGTGCAAAACGGTAAACCCTCTTATGTCGGAAGAAGATAAAGTTGGGCACCTTCTAAAAGGGATCGCTGAAGACGTGTATAGCTACCTGATTGGAAAAGAGAGCCTCGACTCTGTCACCGACCTCATCAAGCACTGCCGAACGTTTGAAACATTGAAGCTGCGCCGTATTATGCCAAAATTCGGGAGGTTAGCCAATGTTACCAAAGTTGCAAGCGTTGACGACAGCTCCGGCTATCAGTGTGATATTGCGACCACCATAAGGCAGATAGTCCGCGAAGAACTCGAACGACACACCAAAGGAGCAGCGGGTATCGAACAGCTGGGTCGTCCCGACGATTACCATCAACCTGCGTCCGCTGTATCCGCGTTGTGTGCCAGGCCAGGAGTTCCAAGCTGTCCTGCCGATCAGCGGCCGCAGCACCGACGTAATTTTCCCGATGAAGTGACGCACGACGAGCGCTCTTATGGACTCGTCACCACGCATCGGCAATCCGAAAGCCGTGTTCGCTATTATCCGCAAGAACCGACATTTGACCACGAATTCTACAACACGAGTCGCACACCGCCCGTTTGTTATAGATGTGGAGCCACGGGCCACACCTCTCGATTCTGTCGCAGACGCGGCCGACAGACAAGATACGGTCAACAACCAAGTTGGGCTAATTTCGATCGTGACGTCTATAACGACTGGCAATCTGGCTTTGGAGCTGCCCATTCCACGGGCTCAGCTACACAGAAATGATTTCGGACAACACAACAGAAGTGCCTCACCAGCTTCAGATCGCAGCCTGACGCCACCAACCATGCGACAACGCCGTTCGCCATCACCACGGCGACGCCTTACGTCACCACCGCCGTCGGGAAACTAGCCGACGCGGCCAATGAAGGTGAGGTCGCCGGACAGCCTCGATATCTGCGAAATATTCCTCTGGTGATGGTGAAAAACAAAGTGCATGTCTTCGTCGATAGTATACCTACAAGTGCTTTAGTAGATACTGGTGCTACCGTGTCCGTCATGAGTGCCACGTTCAAAGAGAGATTGGGACGGAAAGTTATGTTCCCGTGGAATGACAGTGTGACCTTTCCTGGTGTCAGTGGAGAGTGCCTTATTCCTCTCGGAATTTGTGTTTCAAGTGTTTTGTTCTGCGGGGAAGACTTTAAAACAGAATTTTTGGTATTACCGCGTTGCACTCATGATGTCATTCTGGGTATTGATTTTCTGAAGGATTGTGGCGCTTCTGTCAATTGCGGTAGGGGTGAAATAAGTCTGGATAGTGCACTCCTTGCCGCCCTTGCAGACACACCTCCGAAAGACAAAAAGTGCTTCGTTGTTTCCGATGATCAGTTGATACCGCCTTGTTCATTCTCGCGTGTCTGTGTCAAAGCCACTACTACCGACAGTTGTTCATTTGATGCAGAAGTTTTACCTGCTTGCTCCTAGTTGCGCTAAGAAGGATGTACTCATACCGCGTTCTGTCGTGAGTGTAGTGAATGGTGCCGCGAATCTGTGGGCTTTCAATTGTTCATCGGCCCCTGTTGTTCTACCGCGCGGTATGAAACTCGCCACATTTGAGGAAATGACCTACAGCGCTATTATGGCTTTCAGCGACGAAGCGCAGTGTCGAACCTACAACGCCAACTCAGCTATTTATGAAGAGCACGTCCTACGAATGATAAATAAGTCTCTTCCCTCAGATGAGCGCCGAGCTCTTGCGCGAGTTCTTATGGCGCATGTGTCTGTGTTCGATTTCGCACAATGCGACAAGCAGGCTTCATTTCCTCGTTCTCGTGCTCATCACCGAATAGACACCGGCTCGGCACACCCCATTCGCCAAAAGCCTTACCGCGTGTCTTCAGCAGAGAGAACAGTTATCGCTGAACAGGTCAAGGACATGCTGCATAATGGCGTCATTCAGGAGTCCTCAAGTCCCTGGGCAGCACCAGTGATCCTAGTGAAGAAAAAGGATGGATCATGGCGGTTCTGTGTCCGATTACAGAAAACTAAACGCTGTCACCAAAAAGGATGTGTATCCGCTTCCTCGGATCGACGATGTTATCGACTGCCTCCATTCTGTGCTTACTTCACCTCACTGGATTTGAGATCAGGTTATTGGCAGGTACCAATGCACCCAGACGACAAAGAGAAAACAGCCTTCGTGACACCTGATGGCCTCTATGAGTTCAACGTCATGCCCTTTGGTCTCTGTAATGCGCCGGCGACGTTCGAACGATTTATGGACACCATCCTCCGTGGAATGAAATGGGAAATTTGTCTTTGCTATCTGGATGATGTTGTGATTTTTGGAAGCACTTTGGATGAGCATAACCGACGTCTTAGCCTCGTCCTTGATTGTGTCGAGAAGGCTGGTCTGGTACTGAACTCCAAGAAATGTCGCTTTGGAGAGACTGAAACATTGGTACTTGGACATCTAGTCGACAGAAATGGTGTGAGGCCTAATCCACGGAGGATTGAAGCAGTAAGTTCTTTCGAACCACCGAAGTCACTGCGGGAGCTGCGGAGTTTCTTGGGCTTATGCTCCTATTTTCGTCGCTTCGTACCAAGATTTGCCGATGTGGTGTACCCCCTGACATGCCTTCTCCATAAGGATGTTCCTTTCAACTGGACGTCGGCTTGCGACGAGGCGTTCCGCCAACTAAAGTTTCAACTGACATCGGGACCTATATTACGCCACTTCGATGCTTCCTCGCCTACAGAAGTGCACGTTGATGCCAGTGGAATTGGCGTCGGAGTTGTGCTAGTACAGCGTCATCACGGATCTGAGCACGTTGTGGCTTATGCCAGTCGATCTCTGAGTAAGGCGGAACGCAATTACACCGTCACGGAACAAGAATGCTTGGCAGCAGTTTTCGCGGTTCACAAATTTCGCTCTTACGTCTACGGGCGCCCGTTCACCATAGTTACGGACCACCACGCTCTATGCTGGTTGGTGAACCTCCGTGATCCGAGTGGTCGACTGGCACGTTGGGCTCTCCGACTTCAGGAGTACGACTTCGTCATCTCTTACAAGTCCGGTCGTCGTCACGCAGATGCTGACTGCCTTTCCCGCCTTCCTCTACCGACTACGGTGTGTGACGAAGACAACTTCGATGACTGTTTTGCTCCTATTTCGGCCACATTCCCGGACTCTACGAGATTCAGGGATGAACAAGCCAGTGATGTTAGCCTGGAGCCCCTTTTCACTGCTGCGCTGCGTCCTGAAGCCACCGGTCGATTTTGTGTACGAGATGGCCTCCTTTACGAGACGAATTATTCGGGTAAAGGCGCGCGCTTTCTCCTAGTGGTTCCACAGAGTCTGCGACCAGACGTACTGAGTGCCATGCACGATGACGCAACCTCTGGCCATCTAGGCTTCATAAGAACACGGAACCGAACACAGGAGCGTTTTTACTGGCCCAAAATGCGAGACACTATCAAGCAGTACGTCAGCGGTTGCGAGAAATGCCAACGCCACATGCGCCCTACGACTACTCCGCCGGGTCTTCTCCAGCCTCTGCCACCACCCTGTCTGCCGTTTGAACAAGTAGGCATTGATCTCTTGGGGCCATTTCCACGATCTTCTAACGACAATCGGTGGGTTATCGTATGTGTTGACCACCTGACCCGTTATGCAGAAACTGCGGCCATACCATCTTCAACAGCTACATGCGTTGCCACATTCTTGCTGCGGTTTGTTATCCTCAGGCACGGCTCCCCCCGTGTGATAATTAGTGATCGTGGTCGTCAGTTTGTTGCGGACGCTGTTGAGGAATTACTTCGTCTCTGCAGCTCGAAGTTCCGGCATTCAACACCTTACCACCGTCAAACCAACGGCCTTGTAGAGCGTACGAACAGGACTCTTACCAACATGCTGGCAATGTATGTTTCCTCCGACCACAAAGACTGGGATGACGGTATCCGACGCTACGGTATCAGACGGGCAGATAAGGTCGGGCAGATAAAGACGGGCAGATAAAGACGGGCAGAATCAGGACTCGGCCTATGCGGAGCTCTGTATAATAATGCATTTACGGAATTACTAATGCTTATCATAGAAGCCTTTCTTAAAGGGCTAGTTGGTGAAACAGTTCTAGAAGATTGGCGCAAATTTCGACACCACGAAAGGAAGACAGAAGACAGGATGAGCGCTTCGTCCTGTCTTCTGTCTTGCTTTCGTGGTGTCGAAATTTGCGCTTTTCTTCTAGTAATGCTTGTCAAGTTCGTTCACCGGAGTGGACGTTGAAATTGTACAAGTTATTTTTATGAAAGTATGCGCTGCTTTTCACGGGTAGTGTAACTCCATGAAATGCACTTTATATACACTGCACAAAAAAAAGGGAATAATTTTTAGCATCATTCAAAAATCCGAACACAAATAACGGCCCGAATGAGGGAATTTTCTTACGTAATCTAGAGTCGCAAGATCCAATTACATAAACTGCTCGGCTTCGGTAGCCTCAAGCGTTGCCTTGCAAAATGCTTTTGCAGATGATTGATGATGAAAGCGTTTTTTTCATGAGAATTCATTGTTTTTCTCGACGAGCTTAGGTAACAGCACATTAACTGCGTGATAGAATCCACTAGTTTCTTTCCGTAATTAAAGTATACGAGCTGATAATTTTACAATCATAGAAACATCGGTCGCCCCAGAATTTTCCTGTAAAAGCTTTAGAGGAATTACTTCTCGGGGTTTAACGTGTTATACTTCTATTGTGTAGTGACAGCAAGCTACGTAGTAATTGAGAGGTGGGCTAAAAAAAACATACTTCTCGCTCACTTTTTTTGTGCCTAGCGATTAAATGTATATTCTGTTGAGCAACTACAATATCTCCTCCTTACGACCTCGTCATGCAATTGAACAGTCAAAGAACTAAGCAAAATATTTCTTATCCAAACAAAATCAGTGAGTACTCCTAGAGATGCAATTGTATCGCAATGCGTATTATGAGTATTTGTACCTGTTCTCGCGTCCAGTGCCCTTTCTCGGGGAACTTATGCCGTTTTTACAGAGGCGTATTGAGGTAACTGATTACTGTTAGCTTTCGTAATCACCTATATACAACCGAATATGTAAATAAAATAGGAATGAAAACAGTAGCCAGAATACTGTGTGCAGGCATAAGCTGTTTGTGAAAGTTGGGTACCGCAGCTTTAATGATTTGAAATTTATATGAAAAATTGCAGGGCTAGGCAGTGTCGCGGTACAAGATTATCGTGATAGTATTTCAGAAATACTTTTGAGTATCTGTATTGCTGTATCGAGATACAATTGAAAAATGTATTTGTGTCTCGGTAGTGAAATATTTTTACGATGTATTGCCCCTATCGCGATACTATGCAGGACATGGGTATATCGTAACTTTTTTTTTCCGGGAATGAGCTGAGACGTGCTGCCAATGACATGTCTCTACGCGGAAATTTGGTGCCGAAAATGTCTAGATGACAGCAGATGATGTCTAGATGACGGCCTATTTGAGAATTTCCTGCTGCCTTAAATGTATTTAACATGCCAAACTTTTCAACAGTAGAGATCTTTGCTAAATAAATTTATACTTTCCTCAATTCGTTCGTTAGTGATTCCAGCGCTTCGCTTGAGGTATGCTATTTGTAGCATAGTTAATACTGTTGCCGCCAAGCATGTCGATCAAAAATATAAAGTATAAATGGTGCCTAAAACGGCTTGCTTTCACATCAGTGTCACTGATTTGACTACGTCATTATCAAATCATTCGCACAATAATTTAAACGAAGCACCTTGAGTGAAAGCAGCTGTGGGCTTATTTTTGTTGCTTTCCCCCTTACCATTGCAATTCCTCCTCAACTTTCTTAGCGGTAGAGTGCATGCTGTAGCGACGGCTGTGTCTCCCATGACAGGCGCTGTGTTGATGCCTCACTAAAGATATGGCATCATGATCTGCCTACTAAGGCGGCCGGCCTCAGTAGTGCTAGCCTCTGTAGCAGCGCGCCGGAGATGTGAGTGTCCGCCGTCAGGTGCCACGACGATACGGTTGGTCGGCTGTTGAGTACTACTAGTGACGTCAGCCGGGAAAGCCAATCACTGTGTGCCCATTGCAGAGTCCGTGAAGAGGGGCGACTGAAAACACCTTAGGTTGAGTCAGGTCAATCTTTTCTGATGCGCACACCTTGTGGTAAACTGCACACTTAAGGTGGGGAATTGCTATTATTTTGCTAATGTTTAGAAGGGCATGAGCTATCGGCGACATGTATTTGTACAGTATAAAGAGAAATCATTCAGGAACTCTTTAATTAGCTAGGTGTGGATTTATCGCGCCGCATGTACTTTTCTTGTAGCCTAAAAAAATGCCAGGCCTGCGCGGAACCGCAGGACAGTGACAGCGTAAGCTGGAGGAGCGACGTTCTTAGAGGCCATTTTAAACGCTTGAGGAAACTAGTGCAAGTAGAGGTGATAGGTATCCCATGCGCCATAACTTCACCCAGTAGGGAAGTACCCACTACGCAGTAATTACTACGTTATTGTAACGTGCAAATCTGTATAACTGCACGTCTTAGAGTGTCCCTTGGCGTCGTTTTCCCGAGAACGAACCGAACTTTCGGCCCGGCGTCGACGGCGAGCTGCGGTTTGTTGCAGTTTTTCTCTGCGCAGCTGTCAGTTATGACCGACGTTGCCTTGCTGCAGCCGCGCACGTAGCTTGCGATTCGCTTCTTCAGCAGCGGTCCGCACCTTACGAGGAGGCGGCATCAGGTATATCGAAGAGCCAAGTGAGGTTGCTGGCGCGGCTGCGTATGTCGCCTGCCGCGTGATGCATGGCACAACGCAACAAAACTGCTTCAAAGGGCAGCGCATCGTAATAATGATGACTGAAATGTTGCAGAAGATTGTTTCATAATTACGATGCTGATAATGCCTCTGTAATGGGTTCAGAGCTACAAGCCATGCAGCCCTGTGTTCTTTCAAATGATTCCTCGAACTCGTTAAGCAACCCACTTTCCCCGACATGCAGTGGCGTATTATTATTCTGCCACGTAACATTACATTTGTTAATGCGATTCCACTGCAGACGGTGTACCTGTTTAGGTCTTTTAGCGAAGATTTTTCGAGCACAGGCGTGGCTCGAAACACGCAGGACACCGGCACATGCAGTTGGTGCGGGCGGACGGCGTTTGCTGGGCGGCATCTTGAGGCATGGTAGACGGCACTGTGCGGGAGCGAAATTCCAGGGGCATAGAAAGAGTACCCGGCACTTCCACCAATTGTAAAGGCGTTTACTTAGGGCTGGCGCACGGCCCGACCAGTAGCTTGGTCAACGGCTGAAAGCACGAGCCCCGAGAGCGAGCGGCGAGCACGAGCAATGCGCCTTAGCGCCAGACCCACTAGATCACACTGGAGAGCCTGCCCCACTATAGGGTTCGTTACTTTTCGCTACAATATTATCATTTCTGCTAATTCCATCGGCACGCTTCTTCAGTTCTAGTGTTTAAAGATACCACTGGTCCCGTCTGCGTCCACGTCTCCTTTGTCTGTCTGGACTTCTTTTTGTTTCTTTCGAGCTGGTCGATTTAGGCCATGCGTTCTCTCTTATGATCGTAATGTCAGTGGGTAGTTACAGGAGGCGCGTTCGTTGATGTGTACGCTATTACCATTGTTAAGCGAAATGTAAAAGCAATCATTAAACACATTATTGGTTATGAGCACGGCTTGAATGTTTAATCCAGAGCAAGTATGAAACCAAGAGACGTTCGTCCCGTCTGGTATTTATTTTTCGAGAACGAGATGGTTACCATGGTAAGCCCGAGCAAAGTTAAAATTACGTGATGCCCATTGCGTTCGCGATTTTGTAACCACTTTTTACTTGCTGTCATGGTACCCATGAGTACAAATCCAGTGCATGTATAAAGTAAAATCATTTTTATTATTTTATGAGTACATACGATCATTCCTACATTTTGTACATCAAAATTCTTGTTCTTCTGGTACTCTGGTGTTCGGGGAAGGATTATGGATTCCCCACTGCTTTCAGGGCTGCCAAAAAGCAGTTCGTTAGTCCAAAAATACACATCTTGGCTGACTTATATCTGGTACAATGAAATGCATCATCCGAGCTCTACAGAAAGGAAATGCGTACGCCACTGTATTTCCTAACAACTATTCCACAGGCCTTTTCGTGCTGAATATAGTGTCTTTTTATGTTGGGCTGACAAGCGCTTGATTATTATGCATGGAATATATATGTCACGTTAGCTAAGCTAGAGCAAAGAAAATGTTGTGGAGTGGGTTCTGCTTTGGTAACACAACTGACGCCCTGCCGCACCGGTCCATTACAAATGCTTTTTACTGAACTGAATAATGAAGTATTTCAACACACTTGTACAACACGGCATAATGTGACTGAACAGAGGGTAAGGTATGCATAAGAAATCGAGTCTTCTAAACCTGCGAAAGTGTTGCATTATATACATTACATAATTAAGGTTTAGTAACAGTGCTATAACACAATAGCAGGCAGAATACAGGCCGCACATCTTCTGTCCTTTCTTCTGCCTCGTCTTGTTTTATGTAGCGCTGTTAGGAAATGTTAATATCGTTTCACCAGCACGCCAAATCCTACACTCTACTATAAAACATAGTAACACAACGGCTTAAAAGAAAAAGACGCATTTTTCTCGAACGTCGCCTGTGAAAGGTGGATGAAACGTACGAAAAGTTGTGCAATGTTGCATTAAGGGAGAATATAGCTAAAATCTTGAGCATCAAGACATGCGGTAAACATAACGGAAGCCCTTAGAAGAAGTATATTTGAGAAGAGAAAATATATTCTGCATTACGGAGGAAGAGAACCGTGACTCTGTTAATAAGGAAAGCTATTACGCATGGCTGATGACGAATTTTACTGCAAAGAGATGGCGTAATATTATAATTAGTTTGTACGGAGGGTTCTGCCATGATATGCTTCGCGTCCTTCCTGTTTGAAAGAATAGCGCTCCGGGGTAGCAGTGCAAGTCTTTCAAGCAGCGCATCTGACTATTCGATAGGAAGGAAAACACAAGAGAAAAAAGGACAAGTATGTTTCGAGTAACTACATGTAACCATTTTATGTTGGAAAATGTGTAATAAGAAAACTCCTTTGCCGTAACTGGAAGAAGAGAGAAATGTTACTCAAGGAAGGCGTCCCCGATTTGTAATATATTTCAATTGCTGTAAACGCTGTTGAATGGCCGATATATGATAGGGAAATAAACTCAGCCTGTACAAGGGTTTCTACGTGGGCAAAATACCACTCAATAATTTGTTTTGTTGCAAGTGTTTTTCTGTTGTTTTTTTTTCGAAGGAAAGTAATTTGTTCTGCAAACTAGTCCTGATGGAATGCGCAGCGAGCCCTATTTACAGCATGACGCCGAGTTTTGCTGAGCAATACAACTGCATTAAGAACTGAGCACTGAAAAATAGGACAACAGTGTGTTCTCGGAACATTTAAAAGCAAGCGCTGCTGCTGTACAAAATCTTGACAATTGTTGCATCTCGACAATTGTTGCATCACGAAATGCTTTGTTACACTAACACTGTAAACTGTTTCTTTTTTTTTCTTGTCACTTACGTAATCGTAGGAAGAGGCAATGTAGGAAGAGCCATCATGACCGGAAATTTTAAGCAGCCCTTCAGTGAAAACAGCGCAATACCATACCGTACCATGGTTTCATATCGCGCACGCTCATTTGTGGCTCGCTCACAAGTTTGTTACTGTGATACTCCACGCGAGACATGCTACTTCGGTTGGCTGTTAAAAAGTCACTGTAGGAACTTGCTTGCACCTACAACCTCCAATTTCGGCGCCGAGAACGCGGAAAGGTAATTTTTTAAACCTACGTTTTCTATGGTAGGGCCCGCTAGATGGGTGAGACTAACTACTTTCCGCGAAGCATTTCCAAGCAGCAGCGTCAAGGCATTCATTTTATTTATTTTTTGCAATAGAAGAGAGAGGGGATTTGTTTCCAAAAAAATAACATAACAGCCTGAGCTATAGTTTGTTCCGGTCTCATTGGTGAAATGTTTTGCGAACGGATCAGTATAAAATTAATTATATAGCCCATCAGCTTCTTCAAAGTTGCAGTAACGAATATAACATGTGCACGTGCAAATGCATAACTAATATTTCACCGGCTCAATGGCAACACCAGTATTCCCTTGGAAATACAAGCGTCGTGTCTCAGAAATTAGGACTATGTATATACAGAACACTCTCACGATCGTTTATTTCTTTTTCTTTTCTGACGACGGAACATCACACATAGTTAGTGATGTTGAGTTTTGTGGCGCAAGAGCTACCAAGACTACGGTCCGCCGGACACAAGGTAAGAAAAAACTTCTAAACTGCACTATGGCCGTGAATATGAAGTATATGCTCGCGATGACCAATGGGATCCAGTCCAGCGAATGGTGTAGCATGGCTGTATACAGGCCTAAGAGACCTAGAGTCGTGATATATATATATATATATATATATATATATATATATATATATATATATATATATATATATATATATATATATATATATATATATACGCGCTAAAATTATGTACGTGATGCGTGAAGTGGTGTCCATGGGTACGGTTGGTAGGCAAGGTTATCGTGTTGAAGCCGCAGCGGCGTTTGCTTAGCTCTAGTGCTCTACCCACACCCTTATACCCAAGGTCCGGGAGCAAAGTGCCTCATTTTAAATTCCTGGTGCACCTAGGGTCTCTCCGAAGAAGCCGTGCTACAGCTCGCATTAGGTAAGTTATCCTAATGTAGAAAATGTGGCATAGTCTGTCATAATTAAAATTTATTTAGCAATCCTGCTTCGTCTAAAGAGCTGATCACATCAGCTAAGGGTATCAACGGGTCATCGCCTAAAATCAACATTGGATGGAATGGAATGTCGAACTTATAAAACATATGAAAATATTTTTGTCTTAGCTTTTCCATACATGGGGCAAGCTATTAAAGTGTGAATCACTGTTAGTTGCTCATGGCATTTATCGCATGTTGGTGGTTCTTTTTCTGTTAGGTGTTTAAAGTGCGTAGGACCTATTCAAAGTCGGCAGAGAGCTGCTTCAATGGGACATCACACATATGACTGTGTGTAAAGCAATAGAAAGTGTTATAATAAAAAATTTGGCAGATCCCACGTGCAGTGGGAATCAAGGAAATGCGAAGCACGCATTAGCAACTTAAAATGTATTTGCATTGTTGTGTCGCTATACCGAGTTTGATACATATGAAGTTAACGAAACGGCCGCAAGAGCACCATGACGGTGGCATGTAAATCATGCCGCTCATACACGCATGTCATGATTCTAACGTTATGACCTGTCATTTACGTTCGTCATGCAGTCTTGTTTTGCCGTAGCAGTTTTGGTATACATCCCATTAACGAAACGAGTGGCATGTACATTAAGCCGCTCATGACATGCATGTCATGATTTTCATGTTATGACCTGTCATTTATGAGAGTCATGCAGTCGTGTTGTGCCATAGCAATTTTCGTATATATCCCATTAGCGAAACGGCCGCAAGAGCACCAAGACTGTGGAATGTAAACCATGCTGCTCATGACACGCGTGTCATGATTCTAACATTATGACCTGTCATTTACTTTCGTCATGCTGTTGTGTTGTGCCATAGCAATTTTGGTATACATCCCATTAACCAAACCCGTGGCATGTAAATCATGTCGCTCATGACATGCATGTCATAATTTTCATATTATGACCTGTCATTTACGTTCGTGATGCAGTCTAGTTGTGGTATGCCAATTTTCGTATACATCCCGTTAAAGAAACGCGTGGCATGCAAATCATGTCGCTCATGACATGCGTATCACGATTTCCATGTTGTCACGTGTCAGTCATGTTCGTCATGCAGTCATGTTGTAGCATACCAATTTTGCTATACATCCCACTAACGAAACAGCCAAGAGAGCACCAAAACCGTGGCATGAAATCATGTCGCTCATGATATGCATGTCATAATTTTCATGTTATAACTTCTCACTTACGTTCGTGATGCAGTCATGTCGTGGCATGCCAATTTTCGTATGCAGCCCGTTAACGAAACGCGTGGCACGTAAGTCATGCCACTCATGACATGCATATCATGATTTTCATGTTGTGACCTGCCATTTATGTTCGTCAGGCAGTCATCTTGTGCCATACCAATTTTCGCATACATCCCATTAGCGAAACGGCCAGGAGATCACCAAGACCGCGGCATGTAAATCATGCCGCTCATGATATGCATGTCATGATTTTCATGTTATGACCTGTCGTTTATGTTCGTCATGTAGTCATGTTGTGGCATACCAATTTTCGTAAACATCCCATTAGCGAAACGGCCAGGAGAGCACAAAGTCGTAGGCGGCTAGATAGATAGATAGATAGATAGATAGATAGATAGATAGATAGATAGATAGATAGATAGATAGATAGATAGATAGATACGCTCAAAGTCGCCGAAGTTCGCTAAGAGAGAGAGAGAGAGAGAGAGAGAGTAAACATTTATTTAAACGAAATGAGGGATCGTCCTCGTAGGTTGGAGCCCTTAGTTCAGGGCTCCATTGGCTCGCGCCACTCCACGTGCTCGCTGGATCAGCCGACGCTGCTCCTGCGGCGCTGAGCTGGTCAGCGCAGTCTCCCAGGAGGAATGTGATGGTGATAGGTTAGGGGAACAGCCCGGTGGACAAGGGCATTCCCACGTGCAGTGATATACAGTGGGATGCGCTCCACAGTAGGGACAGTATGAGGGATATTGTGTGGGATGAAAGAGGTGTAGGTTGGAGAGACATGGGAAGTAATTAGTCTGTAGTAACCGCCACGCGACAGCTTCCTCCCGGGTAAGGGAATGGTTTGGTGGGGGGAAATAACGTCGGCTTTGTCTGTAATGTTGTAGAGTGTCAGTGTAGTTCAATGGTTCTGTTGGTGCGTCGTCTGGATTGGACAGCTCTTCCGATGGCGCCCGGTTTGTGAGCTCTCGGGCTACCGCATTAGCGCGTTCATTGCCATGGAGAGAGGCGTGTCCTGGTGTCGAAACGATACACACTCTGTGTAGTAATGAGGGGTGTAAAGATGTCAGAATACGGTGTGTGTACGGTGTCACCATTCCATGTGCTATGTTCCTGCAGGGAGTTTGCGAGTCAGTGACCACTGTCGTAGGTTCGTCCCGCGCTGGTAGAAGAGAAGCATGTAGAATAGGCAGGGCGACAGCCGCCTCTTCCGCCATGGCACTGTCGTTTGTGTTAAGCGTGGCCGAAACGCTTAGAGTGTCGATGTTGTCTACTACAAGACACACGGCCTGTCTTTGTGGGTACCGTGCCACGTCAGTATAGAGGACCGGCGTATCAGATGTATCATCGCCTAGAAAGCGCATTGAAGCCTGAACCCTTGCACGTCTCCGGCCTTTGTGACGGTCAGGATGCATATTTCGTGGAATCAGGGCCACCTGAATTTTGCTTCGAATCTCAAGTCGAAGGTTCTTGCGTTCTTGCAGCGCTTTGTTCGGCATGGTGTATCCCAATCGGGAGAGAATATCAGTACCTTGTCTTGTTCGGTGGAGGCGTTGAATTTGACTGTTCAGGTGGCCTTCCACCAGTGCTGGGATGGTGTTGTGGACCCCAAGTCGCAGTAGGAGCTGCGTTGACGCGTATTGGGGAAGTCCCAGAGCCGCCTTTACTGCAGTGCGAAGGAGGGCGTCCACCCTGTTCTGCTAAGAAATGCTTCGCATTTAAAAAGAACGTGAAGTGGCCCGATGTTGCGGCTAAGGCGCTTTAATTGTGCTAGGCCGAAGTGTTCGACGCACTCCTCTGAGTCAAACTGTTCTATGCAATGCCGGTTGAGCTATGCGCGATTTCTTTATTTCCTTTTTTATTCATGCGACGTCAACGTGGAAAGAGTGACTAGCCCCAGCAAACCTCCACTTCCAGCTGGCTGTGGACGATGTCTAGAGTGCTTCCTGAAGAACACAATGTTCCTACGTTCTAGACCCATAGCGTACGGCGCACTGATACTTGTGACCTTGGGTATATACGTGGGACATTGTACCGAATAGTTAATGAATTGATCGTGTTTTACGTGCCACAACCACCCTTGATTATGAGAAACGCGGAGTGGAGGGCTCCGGAAATTGTTTCCTTGGGGTTGTTAATACGCACAGAGAGCGCACATCACACGGCTCTCTCTCACATTCACCTGAAGGGAAAATAAACCACCGAGGTCGTGATCGAAGCGCTGTTTTTTCGGGTCAGATGTCAAGCACCAGAACCCCTAGAACAACGATGCGGACTGTACCCAATTGCTTAACCTGACATCGTATCCACTCTCTCTATCATCGTTCCTGATTCTATCTCTCGCTTACCCATTACAGGGTAGGAAACTGGAGAATAATATTTGGTTGACCTCCTTATTTCCCTCTTTATCTCTCTCTATCTCTCTTACATATTTAATTCAGAAATATGTGGACAGCTACGGCCTAGGCGCTTCTGGCACATACTCACGACCAAGGCACCGGAGGAACACACGAACAAGAAAAATAGGAGATCATTGAAGAACATTTCAGGAACCCCAGAATGCCTGCTTCTGTTGAGTTGTCGTTGCAGCTGACACCATCTATAGCGGTGGTCCAAGGAGATTCTTCAGGGACAAATTGTTCTCGACCTCGACGTTGGCGAAAGTCACAGCGAATTGAAAAGCAGGAATCAGCCTATTTCCTCATAAAGCATGTTCCGAACTCCGACGGGTATGCGACTACTACAATCGACACCTCGAAAAGGGCGCGTAGTGTGGAAACGGGAAGGAAGCAGACGCGGAAATTGTGCGGTACACTAACGTCGACCACTCCATCGTGAAGGGAAAGTAATGTAAGGCCACAGCTGGCAGCTGGTGAATGCTGACGGCCAAACAGCCGGTAACAGAGAAGTGTTCTGAAGATGAGTTTCAGACCCCGAACTGCGTCATAGAAGATGCAACATGTACTTGTCACAGTTCATTTCTCAAGGTGCAAGAATCCGAGGCAAGTGCTCTTTGAAGCATGATGTACGCCAAGTTCGAGGATGTGGACAGCAGGTTCGGCGGCGTTGAGTGAGAATCCTCCTCAACGACCCGCGCTTTTTGGAAGACCGTTCGTCACATCATTCACCGTCCACTGCGTTTTCTGTACCACCCCGCAAAGCTGTTGAAGAACACCACCTAAATTGGCCCTTTTGGTCTCGAGATCGAACAGCGACGGCGCCTCGCTGCGCACGGACAAATCTCTCCAATGTGGATGGCTCCTCGCGTCGTATGCTCGCCACTGCGCTTTTATATGAGCGCATACGTCATGCACAGCTTCCAGAATGATCATTCCTTGTGCTGCAGCAGTGTTAAACGCTTGCATGTGTTCTTATACAAGTGGTGAAAAGCATTTGGTTGTGGGCTGTACTCTCCTCTATTTGTTAGGATCGTGAGTGTCTGTGTCCAGGGCGTGCAATGTCATCGTCATAAGCGCGGTACGGCACAATTATTTCAGCTTGGCTGCTGCTGGATCTATGAAGCATACGACCGAATGCAGGTACCGTTCTTTTGAAAAAAAATTACGCTAAGATTGTCGACGTATAAATGCTGTGCCGCAGTAACATCGTCTCAAGTACGTGGTTGTTTTGTGGAAACACGAGTGAGCGGTTATGAGATGACACAGATATCTGTCAATGGTAGGCAAAAATAATAATCTTACACGCGCACTAATGATGACGCGCTTGTTACTAGTCGTGTAATAGCGTCACTGTAATTTAGCGGTTCCGTAATGACTTTTCGTTGTGCGTAAGGATGTTCTCTTATTGTCAGTATTGAAACCACTACAGAGAAAGTATCTACGTCTCAAGTGAACTCTGGCACTTGGGCACTTAAAGTGAGCGCTGAAGCTAGAACTCATTATGGCCAAAATAATAAAATTAGCCTAATTAAGCCCAGGCCAATTAAGGTAACGATAATTAAGTCACGGCTGATGAAGCTGATGAGGTCGGTGCTACTAATGAAGCTAGAAATACTAATGAGGTCGGTGCCAATAAGACCAAGCTCATTAACCTTACGCTAATTATGTAAAGCCTAATAAACCAAGACTAATTAAGCCAGGCATGACTGAGATAAACCTAGTTATGTAAAATACGAATAACTTGACAAGCCTAATGAAGCCAACTTTAAGACAATCCTAATTAGGTTAAGACAGTTTGAGCCATATTGAATTGAGCTTAGATAATAGGTTGCCAAGTGGCACCTTGAAAAACATAGAAAGACCTAGCAAGGCCAAGAAAGACCCAGTCAAACTTCAACTCGACCGACATTGCTGTGTTGAGCCATGCGCGATTTAGAGCAAGCATCGCCAAAATTTTCGCTTCAGGAACGCATGTTTTACAGCGTAAGCTGTTATGAGATCACAACAACGGCGGCGTAGTTGTGCGCCTGCCGCCGCCGGTGTCCGCCCGTGTCCGTAACCAATATCGCTCCTCGTGAAGAACAGGACAACTGCTGCCATCTATTGGCGCTGATTTCCTCCGCATAGCCTTCGCAATGTGTTTTTACGTATCACTCCATGTATCACGCGACAGGCGACGTGCGCAGCCCCGACAGCAACCTGACATGGCTCTTCGATATACCTGATGGCGCCTCCTCGCAAGATGCGGACCGCTGCTGAAGAAGTGAACCGCTGCAGTAGGGCGACGTCGGGCACAGCAGACAGCTGGGCAGAGAGGAGCCCAAACCGCAGAGTTATGGCGCAGGTGATACCCACCGCCTGTACTTGCACTAGTTTGCCCAAGCGTTTACAATGGCCTCTAGGAAGGTCGCTCCTTCGGCTAACGCTGTCACTGTCCTGCGATTCCGCGCAGGCCTGGCTCTTTTTTTTTTGTTCCTTAAATCAATTGACACTTTTTCATGTCAAGCTCACGGAAGTAATCATGCGAAGAAAGGCACGTTTTCAGGTATTAAACATTTCACTTTATAAAAGCCTGTGCCTATCACTGTGACGGTGATGAAGTGGTGTTGTAGTCCTGTAGTTTGCTGGAAGAATCAGGAAAGAGAGTGAGAGGACAGTATAAATGCGTGTAAGTGGTCGTGTAGCCGCCTTGTTTTTTTCTTTTTGCAGCCAATTGTGAGAATTGAGCAAGAGTCCAATACTGACCTATATTTTCCTCACGTAACAGCAAGGCCAACATTGTACACAAAACAGAACCTAAGTACGGCCAAAGAAAAAAGAGAGACGGAAAAGCTAAGGAAGTGAGACTGTGAGGCAAGGAGATACCGGTCCCTGTGCAATGATATACTAAGCTTATTTCTTAACAACACAGCTTGCTGGCCTAGTTGGTATTTACTTAACGTCATGATGAAGCCGCCACTAGAACAACATAAACACAATGGTAGAAAACACAGGAACAGGACACGCGGCACTCTCAACTGAATAGGTCTGGGTGTATCCCAGGAATTAATAGTCAAGTTACATGCGCAGTCTCTTCAAAAGCCTACGTTATCCAGCGGTCAAACAATCTCTTCTCTGAATCATACAAAGATATGGACGTATCGCTGATACAACTTGTCCCTTTCTTTTTTATGTAATATGCTTCCATGAGCTCTCGCGCAGTTTGATTTTTGCTCCTGCCTAAAATTCTAATCTCTTTAAAACGTGGTTGACATCTGCAGCTCTTGCTGTGCATTGGCAAATGCGCCAAGCCATCTTTCATTAGATTTAGCTCGTGCTCCCAGACTCGTTCGTTTATACAGCGTCCCGTTTGGCCGATGTACGAGTTGCCGCAGGGAAGGGGAATTTCGTATACCACGCCTTTGACTGTTGAAGATTCTGAAGCGCCCTTCCCGTGCGGATGGGACAGCTTGAATTCATTTGTGCATTCGTCTCCCGCGCACGAAACGAGGCGTCTCCGTCGACGAGGGGGCCATCAAACCCGTTTCGGGCGCATCGCTTCAAGGACGGTGTCGCACCTCCACCGGAAGAGAGAGAGGGAGGGAGAGCGGCCGCAAGCGAGGAAGAAAAACTTGACCAGAGACGATCGGGAAGCGAAAAGGAAAACATCGACCTACGCAGTTGTAAATATTGTAAAATAAACGTTCCTGTAGCAGTACGAACCGAGAGAATCATTGAAACCGACCAGTATATTTCACATTTTTTGGTGCCGAAACCCGGGATTCGTCAGCGGCTACAGGAACTCAGCGACTACAACGACAACTGCGCCGAATGAAAGATGGAGCGACTTCAAACAAAGAGAACGGTGACGCGCGTCGAGCTGCAGAAGCTCAGCGACGAGCTGATGCAACTGAGGACCGCCGATGCCTTGGAGCTTCATCAAGAAGATCACATTGCGGAAATGAAGGAGGAACTGGAGGCTCTTGCAAAGGAGATGAAGCACCTAGACGCACTCATCGAACCGCACGTTTGCGACGAAGACCTTGCGGAGGAATACGGTGGCGTGCGGAAGAATCAAGGGCTCATCACACGTATGCGAACCCGACTTGAACGCCTGCAGCGAAAGAGCATCACCGACACCGATAGTACAACGGCCGCATCGTCCGCCAGCAGTGCAGGGAGACTCAAGCTACCTAAGCTTGAGTTGCAAAAGTTCAGCGGCGACCGACTTGGGTGGCAGCCATTTTGGGAGCAATTCCGACAGGCCGTCCACGAGAACACCACCCTTTCGGACACTGAGAGGTTCCTCTACCTGCGTACGGCGCTGACGGGCAAGGCGGCAGCAGCGGTGAGTGGCATCCAAGGAACTGAACAAAATTATCAGTATGCCATAAAGACACTGAAGGAGCGTTTCGGCAGGCAGGACGTGCTTGTGCAGGAACACCTCACGCAGCTGTTAAATCTGCAAACCGTGAAAGCACTCGACGATGTTAATGCGCTCCGTCGGCTGTACGACCACATCCAGAGAAACATCGCTGGGCTGAAAAACCTGGGTGTTCAACCGGACTCCTACGGTGCGATGCTGTGCGCGGCGTTGTTTCGTGTGTTACCTACCGAATGGGCTGTGCAGTACCACAAATCTCACACAACGGACAATGATGTGCTGGACAGCTCGACTCTCGATTCCATCCTCGGCTCCATTCGCCTGGAAGTGGAGAGCCGTGAGAGGATCCATGCTGGTAGCGCACGAGACTCGCATCCCGTGCCCAAGGAGAAGCCCCCTGGCTACATCAGAGGAAAGGGCTCAGCGGCTAGCCTCAAGGTTGGTGTCAAATGGGACAAGGAAAGATGCCCCCTGTGTGAGTCGGAGTCTCACGACGCAACATTGTGCGACGCGGTCATTCCGGTCAAAGAAAAGAAATTGAAACTCCGGAGCCAGGGAAGGTGCTACCGCTGCGCAAAAAAGGGGCACCTCTCTCAAGAATGTAAGAACTGGAATATTCACTGTGCTAAGTGCGGCCGTCGTCACATCACGTCACTCTGTGACCCTCCTCAGCCATCCACCTCCGAGAAGACCGCAACGCCACTACACTCAACGGCTTCGCTGAGCAGCCACACGAGAAACTCAGTTCTGCTGCAAACGGCGCAAGTTTGGGTTGACGGGCCACATCGAAAGTGCCTTGCGCGCTGTCTCTTTGATGGAGGCAGCCATGCGATCGTTTGTGACGGAATACATCTCGCGACAGATGAACTTGGAGGTGATCGGCGAGGAAGAGGTTACAATTTGCCCGTTCGGGGGAGTTGCGAACGTGATGAAGAGCAAGCGACGACTCGTGCGAGTGTGGCTCAAGGGCCAATACAGCCGTCAGGAACATTCGATCGAAGCGCTTGAGGTCGAGGAGATATGTTCCGACAGATTGATGCTGCCGGAAAACGTGCTGGATCTCACCGGACTCGCGGATCTGCAGTTGGCAGACGCGGAACTGCCTCCCGCACGCAACGACCGCGAGGACATTGACATTCTCATAGGAGCCGACATCTACTGGAGCATTGTGACTGGGGAGGTGCGAAACATCAAAGGAGGCCTGTTTGCAGTGAATACTGACTTCGGTTGGACCCTGCAAGGTCCGATTCCGCAGACGGCCTCGGCAGTGTGCTGCTCATCGGTGACCGTCCTGCGCACCAGTGTTGTCGATCCGGTTCCTAGCCTCTCCAACGAGCTTCGAGCCTTCTGGGAGCTGGAGAGCCTCGGGATTTCAACGAGGGACGTCCAGACGGCTGACGAGGGAGAACACGTGAGCCAAAGCTTCACTAATTCATTGAACTTCATTGACGGGCGCTACGAAGCAAGTCTCCCTTGGAAGCCTTTGGACCGGCCTTTAGAGAATAACGAGGCAGTTGCACGACAGCGCTTAAGCAAGTTGTTTCGGCGTCTGAAGTCAAATAACGAAAGGCTGAAGGAGTATGACACCACCATCAGAAATTATTTGGAAGAAGGCTTCGCCGAAAGGGTTCCCGCTAACGAGGTCCACAGCACAGACGCAAGGGTTTATTACATGCCGCATCGGGCTGTTCTGCGACCTGGGAGCACCACGACCAAAGTGCGAATTGTGTTCGATGCCTCCGCGAAAGCGCAGGGTTGTATGTCCCTCAACGACGCACTGTCAACAGGCCCGAGCCTAAACCCAGATATGCTGCAGCTACTGCCCAACTTCCGTCGTCATGCTATAGCGCTCACCGCGGACATCGAGAAGGCTTTCCTTCAAATCCGTGTAAAGCCAGAGGACCGCGACGCACTTAGATTCCTGTGGTTCCGTGACCCGCCAAACGAGCAGACGGCAACCGATGAAGCGGAAGTGTGGCGCATGACGCGAATTCCATTTGGAGCGACAAGCAGCCCTTTCATACTGGCCGCCACAATCCGACACCATCTTGCTGGCGTATCCGCTGACCTGTCGGATACTGCTAAGGTACTTGATAAGTGCCTTTACGTTGACGACCTAATAACGGGCGTTGATGAAGTGCAAGAGGCCATGACCTTCTACGACAACGCACAAAGAATCATGAGATCTGCCGGAATGAAGTTGAGGAAGTGGAGCTCGAACAGTGAGGTGTTGCAAGAACGGTTCCGCTCTGATGGCACTGAGAATCCATGCAGTGTTAGTGAGGCTGCGACGGCAGAAATAACGCCAGTGCTGGGACTCGAGTGGAACAGGGAAGACGACGAGCTGAGGTATCCGCTGAGAGCTGTATTGGACCTTCTCGCCATCAATAGAAATACGAAACGATTCGTACTACAAGCCTCAGCGAGAATATTTGACCCTCTTGGTCTTCTCAGCCCAGTGACGATAACAGCAAAGATGCTGTTTCAGGAACTTTGGACCCTTGGCGTAGAATGGGACGCACAGCTACCCCTGGGCGTGAGTGAGAGATGGGAAAGGTGGATCGACTCTCTATACCACCTCGCGGATATCACCTTCCCTCGCCGCTACGCTTGCAACCCTGAAGCGGCCGAGCTGCACATATTTACGGACGCAAGTCCGCGTGCTTATGGAGCGGCGGCCTATCTGCGTGGTGAGAGAGGCGGGAAGACCACTGTTAGTCTAATCCTGGCGAAAACACGCGTCGCGCCTTTGAAGGTGCTATCACTTCCGAGGTTAGAGCTGCTTGGAACATTGTTGGGCGCTCGACTTTGCGCCTACCTCAGAGAAGCACTGGAACTACAGGTTTCGAAGGTGACCCTTTGGACAGACTCAATGATTGCTCTTCACTGGATAAAAGGGTCATCTACTCAATGGAAGCCTTTTGTCGCGAACCGCGTTCGAGAGATTCAGGAGAAGGTTGACCCCAGCGACTGGCGACATTGCCCGGGTGGCGACAATCCAGCGGATCTGCTGACCAGGGGAGTCCCTCCGGAAGCTTTGAAGCCATGCGAGAGATGGTGGACTGGGCCGACGTGGCTTTCTCAGGCACCGACAAACTGGCCTCATACAGTCACTGAAGTTCCCGCAGGGACCGCCAATGAAGAACGAAGGGCGACAAAGACGGCAGTGGGGAATGTTTCTGCAAGCGTACCGCCAGTGCTGATCGACACCGAACGCTTCAGCGACCTAAATCGTTTGCTACGAGCTACCTCTTGGGTGCTGCGGTTCGTGCACAATTGCAAGCACAGAAACGAGAAGCGAGAGGGCCCGCTCAGCAGCGAAGAAATCCAGGGCGCCCAAGTTGTGCTGCTGCGTCAAGTTCAGAGAGAGGCATTTGGTGACCCACGAAGCAACCTAGACCAAAATTGCCGCTTGAAACGACAGCCACACCTCCGGAGTTTGGAACTGTTTATGGATGACAGCGTACTGTTGCGACTAAAGGGCCGTTTACAGAAGTCCAATCTGGCCTATGAGACGGCGCACCCCGTCCTACTGCCAGCGTCTAATCACTTCGTGGAGCTCCTGATACGAAATGCACATCGGCGCCTACTGCATGCTGGGTGTTTGGATACACTAACCCAGCTGCGCGAGACCTTCTGGATCGTCCGAGCGCGGCAAGCAGTGAAAAAGTGTTGAATCGCTGCTTCGTGTGTAAGAGAATGAATAGCAGAAAGGCATCAGAGCCGGCTGCACCACTTCCCCGAGACAGAATAACAGAAGCCGCACCTTTCACCGTATTGGGTCTCGACTTCGCTGGACCAGTGCTCACAAAGACGGATGGCAAGATCCAAAAGTCGTACATACTGTTGCTCACGTGCGCTGTGACCAGAGCGATTCACTTGGAAGCGGTTACTGACATGTCGACGGGAAGTTTTCTTTTGGCATTTCGCCGCTTTGTGGCACGGCGCGGACTCTGTCATACAATCTACTCGGACAATGCCAAGACCTTCCACCGTGCTGCTCGTGAATTAAAGAAACTGTGGAGCGCGGCGCGTGGACAAGAAGCACTTAACTACCTGTCTCAGCAGGGAATCGAGTGGAAGTTTATCGTAGAAAGGGCAGCCTGGTGGGGAGGTTTTGGGAGAGGTTGGTGCGCTCGACGAAGACAGCGTTGAAGAAGGTGCTTGGGTGCAGCTATGTCACATTTGAGGAATTATGCACTATACTAGCGGACATCGAAGCAGTTATGAATTCTCGCCCTTTAACTAGCCTGTCCTCTGACGCAAATGAACCAGAACCACTGACACCGGCGCATTTTCTGATTGGGAGACGCCTAACTTCCTTACCAACTCGAGGAGAGCAACCGACGGCATCAACCGCTAACGAACTCACGCGTCGGTGGCAGTACCGCCAGAGGTTGTCCCAATCATTGTGGAAGCGCTGGAGAGCGGAGTATTTGTGTGCATTGAGAGCGTATCACCACGCTACTCCGTCAGCATCAAGTGACCTGCGCATCAACGACTTGGTGTTGCTACATGACGACTTCCACCCACGACAAACATGGAAAGTTGGCCGTATTACTGAAGTTTTTCCGGGACGCGATGGGCGCACCCGCTCGTGTACGGTCCGCCTGCCTGGGGGGACAACAGTGCGGCGGCCTGTTCAGCTCCTCCACCCTTTAGAACAAAGAGATCAATGAGCTGTGCTCATTCGGCGGGGAGGTTGTTGAAGATTCTGAAGCGCCCTTCCCGTGCGGATGGGACAGCTTGAATTCATTTGTGCATTCGTCTCCCGCGCACGAAACGAGGCGTCTCCGTCGACGAGGGGGCCATCAAACCCGTTTCGGGCGCATCGCTTCAAGGACGGTGTCGCACCTCCACCGGAAGAGAGAGAGGGAGGGAGAGCGGCCGCAAGCGAGGAAGAAAAACTTGACCAGAGACGATCGGGAAGCGAAAAGGAAAACATCGACCTACGCAGTTGTAAATATTGTAAAATAAACGTTCCTGTAGCAGTACGAACCGAGAGAATCATTGAAACCGACCAGTATATTTCACATTGACACACCTAGCATAGGTCGTGTCGTGATGCTTGCCACAACCCTGCCGGCCGGTCTCCTCGCGAGTGGTTCATGCGCATGTAACTTGACTATTTATTCCTGGGATACACCCAGACCTATTCAGTTGGGAGTGCCGCGTGTCCTGTTCCTGTGTTTTCTACCATTGTGTTTATGTTGTTCTAGTGGCGGCTTCATCATGACGTCACGCTTATTTCACACGTAATAAGAACCTTCCGCAATATTCAGCACTAATGCAAAATTGGGTCGTCTACATAACGAATTGAATGAAGTCAGCGTTTTCATTTAGGCAACAGTTGCCTCAAGCCGCTCAGAACGTTCCTTTGCTCTGTATATTTGAATGCGCGCCTTCGACCGCTTATCCCTACTAACGTGGTGACGATGCTGCCTCCTATAGGTCGATATCATGGCCATTAGTGACGTGACACTCTACTGTTACCTGCTGCTCCCCCCCCCCCCCCCTTAAGTGCAAACATGTGACGGGACAAAGTCGATGCTAGTGGGACAGGAGCTAAGAAGGGAGCCAGAGGATGACTAAGGGGTAGGGACAGGGAATATCCCAGAGTGGGCGAACCACAGACGTTCAAGTGGACAAGAACAGAAATGCTGCCTGCTGTTTGCGGTAATAAAAGTAACCATCAAAGCAGTTGTATTCTGCCCGTTACAATTTATGTGAAACGGCACTAAATATTGGATGGAGCAGGTACATTGTGTACAGCTACAGTGGTACAATGACTTTCATGTGCCTCCCAAAACTTCTTTACTTCACATTCCCTCATGGGAAATAAGTCTGTATACTTGCTGTTGTCAGAAAGAGGCCAAACTGATGTCAAGCCACATGGTAACGGCCTTTTAACACTACTTTTCCAAGCATCAACAATAGGTGGGTAAAAGTTCGAAAGGGTGCCACCGTTTCTGTGAAGCCAGCACATTGTTCGTGGTTGAATTAGGGACTTCACATGATAACCTTTTACTAGTGTTAGCTGTTAAAGTGACAGACGGTAGGCAAATGTAATGCTGACACACCTCGCTCACGTTTACCATTAAGCGATAACTGGAAGCTGCAATTTAATACATGTTGCTATAAGCTATGATTAACTAGCATTTATACTGCCCAGTAAGCCGACTGATTGAGATATGCCAAGCCAGGGGACGAAGAAGAACCCCGACGTCTACAAGTTGCTACGTTGGTTCTGGCTTTCTAAAATCAATTTGCAGCTGTCCAAGGCCGAGTGTTGTTCTGCGCATCCGAGTGCAGGATCTCTTCTCAAAAATGGCCGGCATCATTTACTTTACATGCAAGGCTTGCTACAACGGATGGCCGCGTTTTTGAAGTTGAGTTTACATGCAGTTACGTGAGCCATGATATGAGGACTGCGCAATGTACAATCCGTAGTATGCACGCAGTCATGAACCCTTAGTTTTCTATGACAAAGTACGCGGGTATAGCTGCGCCGATTTGTCTGTACAGGAAGATCCTTTCTAAGAAAAATTTGAAAGTATAAATAACTTATACAGAAACGGAAAACAGGTAAGAATCTTCTATCAGGAGGACTCATATCAGAAATGCGCCCACGCTTGGATACCGAAGGCGATAGAGCACAATGAGCCGCGGTGAAGTTAAAAAAAGAAAGGAAGTAGAACGTGCACTTTTTTCAAACCGAGACATAAAACCCACTCTTTGCTTTTGCACTGGCTGTGGCAGCACCAGCCATCCTTACGTAAAGGACGGTCTCAGAAAGAGTTCCACGCGCTCCTTTATTTTTTTTTCTTGGCAGTACACACGCACACACACACACACACACACACACACACACACACACACACAAAAAACAGAAAAGCCACAATGGTCCCTTCTAGGTCCTTATTTGTCTTATTTGCTTATCTACTTTTGTTCTTCCCGATGATTTCCAGCAAAAGCGCTGAAAGACGCTCAGCCGCAAGTAAAATTGATATCTGCACTCCGATGCTTCCTATAAAGGCGATCTGTAGAGCGTCCCTCTGAAAGGAGACGCCATTGCTGTGGTGGGGTTTCTCGGATAAGAGGAGTACTCCAGGAAAGGCCCTGCGTACGGACCCGTCCACAAGGAGTTGTTATCTGGAAAAATCCCAGCTTCCTTCGAGTTTTATTTCGTCCATTTCCTTGGAAACGAACTTCCTCCAGTCGGAACTTGGCGACTTTCTTTTCAGTGGCTCTAGGCGGTCGCCAAACTGTAGCCCTCCATTTTTTCTTTCGTTTATTATATCTCTTGTTAGGCCTGAGCCCTTCGAATCACTTTCTTCAATGGTGAATGAAGCCATTGTCCGAAAACGATATTACCATTGTTTTCTGGTCGTTGCGTAATGAGTCGCGCAAGTTCTGTTTCATCGAAATGCAAACCTCCAAAGCTAACAGAGAAACGAATAGTTGCCTTTGTGCCTGAGGATAGAAGTGGCCACGTACTGCATATTCCGTCTGGTTTAATTGCAACACACTATGGGTCCTAAATTGTTTAGCACTATCAGTCAGGATGCGGGCAAGTGTTGACTAAACAGTCCTGTATCATGATTTTGAAGCACGGTAATCAAGAACATTAACTACAAAAATTAATCCAACCGTTTATGCGAAGCGACCTTATCAAGAGCCGATGCTGGCTCTCAGATCATCGAGTACAAAACAGCGCTTTTCTGTTCACCCGTTTTGTTTTAAATGCAAAGCATTTCTCAGCGAACTTCGGCGATTTTCAGCGTATCTATCTAGCCGCCTACGACTTTGTGCTCTCCTGGCGGTTTCGTTAATGGGATGTTTACGAATATTGGTATGCCATGACATTACTGCGTTACGAACATAAATGACAGGTCATAACATGAAAATGATGATATGCATGTCATGAGCGGCATGATTTACGTGCCACGGTCTTGGTGCTCTTGCGGCCGTTTCGTTAAATTCATATGTACCAAATTCGGTATAGCGATCGAGACAAGAATGCGAATCCAAATTACGTTCCTGATGCGTGCTTCGCATTTCCTTGATTCACTGCACGTGGGATCTGCCATTTTTCGTCATTGTTATATATCACGCAAAAATTTCAGTGGCCTCATAGAAAATATTTATAATGATATCTAAGTCATTTCACGCTTCAATCTTCGTCGCCTCAATTTTGCGAGATTTTGATAGACGCAGGTTGCAGGAAGGACTCTAAACATGACCTCCAGTGTCTTAAATGGTGCAATCCCCTAAGTTCGAAGTCTTTTTAGTTAAGTGGGGGTTAACGTGCCTGCCTTTCTTTACCTCTCTTTCTCTCTCTAGCTAACTCGGATCGGCATTACGTTAACTTCATGGCGTCTGGCTCCTCCCAACGTTTCGAAGGTGCATATCTTCTTCCTCTCTTTTTCTTACGTGTGGCTTCTACCTACATATCCGATGCGGTGAGAAACAGTTGAAGTCCCTGTGATCATGTTAACTGGGAATGATTTTCTGGTCAACTTGGCAACTTTGAGGGTATCTATCTATCTATCTATCTATCTATCTATCTATCTATCTATCTATCTATCTATCTATCTATCTATCTATCTATCTATCTATCTATCTATCTATCCGCCTACGTCTCCGTGCCCCCCTGGTCGCGTCATTTACTTCGTATCGACCAAAAACCGGCACGGTAGGGTATAAATGTAATGAGAAAATCTACGATTCATCGCCATCGCAAATGGTGTGAAATTGTCGCACACGCCGCGACTAACGGTGGCACAATGAACTAAGGCTCACACACACCCGATGAATACGGGTAAGCGTCACAAGAGATCGAACTTCAACGTTAAGGGCTATGTGAGGCAACGACCAACAGTGACAACAGGACCAACAATAGAAGCTGAAAATTTGATGAGAACACGCCTCGCGTGTATGACACAAGAGAAGGATATACCGTTTGTACTGTATCTCTTTAGAATGACAGTAGTCAAGCTGCCACGCGGTATGGGGATGAGATTGAACCTGGCCCCTCCCTGCGCCAAGAAAGCACGCTATACGACTCGTACACGGTGGGCTGCTTTCACCCATCGATATTGTGTGTTAACCGCTGTTAGAACAAAGCGATGAAAAATTCGTATATACTGGTGTCACTCAGCGGGCAATTCCAGCTTTGCTCAAATTCGTAAAAATATTCCAACGAACGATTTTGTGATGTGAACAGAGGAGCGCATTCGCGTGCATTTCTGCTCCACAAAACTGAAGTCCCTGCATTAACATGAGCGGACAACGTAGCGCACTAGCGTCCACCACAGTACTGTGAGCAGCTTGGTAAACCCACGTTAAACAGTCCCGCAGCTGCTAATTTGTACAATAATGTTGATGCTTATCATGACGCGTGAGTGAATGCCAAACAATACGGCTGGGGTAACTTCCTCTCTAAATGTCTCGGGTTTCTTCAATTCTCACAATGCGTCAGAGCTGTCGGTCTTGTTTTACCTCTATGTTTGCGCTGATGCTTGCATGAATGCATTCTCTGCAAAATTTATTCTCAGATATATCATGTCCCTTGTAGAACTCTTAGCTTCATGCTTGCTCTACCATAATGGTTTCCCCGTATGCCCTTATATCGGCCAATGTCCCCATGCAACTTGTATCGGCACGCAGTGTGATATCAGTTGCCTCGTTCGTCCGGTGGAGCTGTACTTTTTTTTTCCTTTTGTGTAAAGCGTTAGAAATAATGAGCGTAATCACTTCGTGAACGAAATCCATAGAAATCCGTGGTCGGCCTGCCCTGATTACCTTGCTCACCATGATTAAGAAAAAAGCCTAATGCCTCCTGCGAAAGCGAATATAGACACTAACGCACTCCAGATTTATTTGCCATTATAACTTCAAATGGAGCACATTTCCGATGACTCGAGGATCAATGCTAGGCATCCCGTGCAGACAGACAGACGGAAAAAAGACAAACAAAGATAAAAATATATAAAAATAAATTAACGAGAAACTAAAGGAAAATAGAAGTAAAATTAAATTGATGGTTACAAGACAACCGGTTATTTCCCTGAACGGGACAACCCCGGGAACGGACGAGCGAGAGAAAAGGCTACGACGAAAATACGTGCAGCTAGAATTTACGAATATCTCTGACGCAGGCGGAGCTAAAATCAACGACCGAGTAGGTTTGTTCGCAAGGTAATTCCTTGGGTAAATATTCCTCGGGTGAGCTTGTGAGCCGTTCGGAGGATTGCATAGGCAGTATCTACAAATACCACAGAGTAGCGGAAGTCAGATCCCTTGGGGTACCTTGGCGCGACCGAGAAACCCGGTTCGGAAACCTCATTTTCCAGATCATGTGTCTTCTTCAATTACCTTCTCACCTCTACAATACTACAACAAGCATTACTGGACCCCTCCCTGCGTTATTTTCGGAATTTAATGTGGCTGAATGTGGGTGTGGCTGACGCACGATTTAACGGATATCGGTACCCTTGCCATACGAGAAGAGCTGTCGCCATTACTGACGTCGTCATCGCCTGTGCCTCAGCCTCTTGCTCAGTGGTCTCGTTGCTATATTGGTCGCAACGTGCGAGCTATGCAAGTTAACCCGAATTACTTCGAGATGTATTGAAGCGATTAGATAATTAGCCTGTGGAAAGCACCCAAACAAGCATTGCATGAATTTGATCGCCCGCGACGCCAGTTGCGGGCTTGTGCTCCTACGGAGAGAAACGATACCTTACAGGATGTTGTACACAAAGCAGCTTCACAGAGCTATGTGGCAGTCAGGTTAACAACGGCAACATTTAGAATATCTTTAATGGCTGTAGAGTAGAGCTTTGCTCATATCATGCATTTGCTACACGTTGTCTTCATCACCAACGATCCTGTGGAAAAAGAAAAAAAAAGGAAAATAACATGCTTTTTGGCTTCATTTGAGGAGCCGCTCATAAAATTGAGCGAGTTGGGAATTCATCATAGGGGACCTTGCGAAAGTCTAATGCTGGAATCAAACTGATTCCGGAGTTTCAGTACCCTTTGTGCGTTCGATTTCTGCTATAACGGAAGAATTCGTCCAAGCTGCAAAGTACTTGTCAATGCAAACCACTCTCTTTCAGCCTGATGTAAACAGTTCGACACATTTCGAGTATGCTGTCGAAGTCATAACCAGCTTTCACCTAGTCGTTATAATTGCCGAAGAAGACCGCATATTCTCAAATCCTCGAAGAATGTCCCAAACTTGCAATTCTCAGAATATACGATGCCCACTCAAACGCCTGGTCTCAATCTACATTTATCGAGAGACAATGTGAAGCCAGTGATCCCTCAACAGCAATCAACTCGGAATTTCAAACGTGCGAAGCCAGTGCTTCCTCAGCTGCCATCAAGTCGTGTTTCCAAAAGACCGAAACTCCCACCATGGTTCCCATCTGCGCAAAAATCGCCGCTGTTTACCTCTTCAGTACATACTACCCGAGTCGTTGCTGAACCACTCAATTTGTTTCGTTCCTCGTCCCGCATACATATTCCACCATCCGATATTGCATCAAGTGCATCTTTTCCCGTTCGCAACTCTCACCGCACGCCTCGCAATGTCGTTACGTCCACGGTAGACGAGCTGATCCAGCGGGAAAATGCTGAGCCAAGCCGCGGCCCTTTCACCGAGGCCTACGAGAAACAAGAGTTCAGAGCAACGATTTCGCAAGACGACACACAGTTTCAATCGACACACGCTCAAGCCATGCATGCTGCAATGTCATCCAGCGCCTAGCCACCTGAAGGTGCAACCGATGTTGAAGTAAAAGTACAAGCCATGACAACGAAATCAAGAAGACTATGCACGGCGTCGAAGAAGCCTCTGGAGACCATTTCACCAATTATGGTACACTATCATCACTACCCGTCAAGCCTCAAAATACTCCACCGGGTAACAGCTTTCCGCTGACCACCAAGTCCACATGTGACGAATATCAGACGCTTTACCGGAAAAGAGCGCCACATGAACAATCTCCGGAGCAACATCAGACAGCCAAACACGGGCAAGCCAAAAGAGCCTCAGCGACAGCCAGAGAGACATGAGGAGGATCATCACCAAACTAAAATGTTATAGAACGCCCTCTTGCGGCTCAAAGAAGGTCGCCTGGAGAAAATCGCACTAGAGCGAAGGCAAGTTCGCAATGAAGGATACCTTCACCGAAATAAACGCCATGAAGAACGCCTTTTATCCCAGAGGTCCAGGCAGCGCCTACAGTAAAGACAGCTGGGACAACGCCACGGAACGCGACAAAGACCCAAGCCGACCCTATCCATTTCGAAAGAACATGGACGTCGCCTCAGCAGCCTCATGCAACGCACG
Source organism: Hyalomma asiaticum (assembly GCA_013339685.2). Lineage (NCBI taxonomy): Eukaryota > Metazoa > Arthropoda > Arachnida > Ixodida > Ixodidae > Hyalomma > Hyalomma asiaticum. Next base: position 113,585,423 of record CM023483.1, on the reverse strand, counting down.
CGCTACCTGGAAGCATTACGTGTACATCGGCCGCGACAAACAGCTCGGCGCTCACGACATCCGATGTGCGGATGCTACAACATGCCCAGATCTCATGCACTTGTGACATGGTTGCAAACTGTGTGCTCATCAGTATCGATGTCCAGCCGATGCTTAAGTTGTCCAGATTGGAACAGCCAGCCTCGCCCACCTGAGCAGTAACAGACGTCCTCGGACTGGTACATATTCAGCTGAAGTTTAGTGACATCGTGGAACTTTCTTGAGGACATGGAACATTGTGAATTTTTCATTTTTCACTCAGTTGGCTCTCTAGCTGTTTTTGCTTCATTATTTTCATTTGTCACCAACGCTTCTTTCGGGGGGAGGGGAATCATGTGACGCACGTAGCGGGCAAGAGATGGAAGGAGAAGGTGACGAAGAAGAAGAGGCGCGTGCAATGGAATAAAACCATGGCGCATCAACCATGGCACGGCTCCCGTTTCTAGCGTCACACGATGAGCAATACAAACATCTTTCCCTACAAGTTCCACTCACAAGGATTATTTGATAAAAGTTCCTTCCAGTAGCGATGCACACTGTTTGATAAATATAATAATGAAGGTCATGACAGATGCTAGGTATATGAGGTCAGTCGTGCGGAATGTAAACGACAAAGCAGCTCATTCTGCGCAAAATTTGTTTGAATTGTAGAAGAAAACGGCGGTTATCAAAATGAGGCGAAATAAATAATGGTGCCACAGTTTGATCCGCGTTGAACGTTCGCTCGTGTTATTGCAAACAATTGCGCCACACCCAAATTAATGACCTACGGTGGCGCAGCATCGCGAAGGGTCCTCAAGCTTACAGCGAGGCTCGGACAAACACAGTTCACCATTAGGTTGAATAAATGAAATGGTTTTAGAGAGCAATTGGAAGTGCTGTTGTTTATTTAACAAGCTGGCGGCAGCAACCTAGGTTATCAAAGAAATAAAAAGAAAGAAATCGTGTGAATCGTAGATATGTATTTTCTTAAGGGAAGCTGTTATCTGCCAGTCGCGCCTTATTTTTATTATGTACAGCTATTAGTGCTTTCAGAAGCCGCAACTTCATTGAAGTGTTGAGCAGAAGAGACCCTGTATGGAAGCCATGCATGTGCCAACAAGCTGTGAAGTCTTATTCGGTGTCATCTATAGATAAGCCCACCCAAGGCAAAGAACAATAAGCGAAAACGTGTTGAAAGCCGGTCGTAAAAAAAAAAAGGTGGAATGAAAAAGAAACAATGCTGAGACATTTGCGAGGCTCTTTGGTAGAGCTAGCGCCACTAACAACTTTCAAGATTTCGGTTGCCGTTTCTTCAGACATCGAAAAGCGACATCAGTGGAAACGACGGCCCAGACGCTTTGGAGCGTTCTTTATCTTTTGGAAAGTCGGCAGTTTATTTTTTCGTGCGTTTTAAAGCTATTTCAACGTCAGCAAATGCAGTGGCCTGAAAGCCGTGGAATGTTACCGCTGCTACTCTCTGTTTTTACCTCGCTCGTGCGGTGTAGTGGCTAGAAGCGTCCGCATCTCTTATTTAGACAAACTCCCCGCGAGGCATCGTATCCCAATAAAAACGCCGCTACGTCTTCGCCAGTTTTGCAGCCGTACGCGATATCTGTTATTGCGTTGAACTGCTGTATTTTTGTAGCCACACTTGCTGCATAAATTGCATGAATGACGTTTCGGTGGTTAACCTCAAAACGGCAGGAAGAAATTTGCCTTTGGGACGTAATTAACTGTAAAAGCGTGGTAAGCGACGTATTTTACGTATGTATGTATGTATGTATGTATGTATGTATGTATGTATGTATGTATGTATGTATGTATGTATGTATGTATGTGTATGTGTATGTATGTATGTATGTATGTATGTTGAGGGATTGATTTCTGGGGTGTTCAAGTCCCAAAAACACGCTACGATTATGAGAGACGTCGCTGTGGAGGGCTCCCGAAATTTCGAACACCTGGGAATCTTTTACGTGCACTAACATAGCACAGTACACGGGTCTCACCATTTCGCCTCCATTGAAATGCAGCCGCCGCGCACTTAATATTATGGAGATGTGTCCACCTTAATAGCAAAGATCCCCAAGAAAAACAAAAGTGGGTGAGTAATCTGAATTTCTAAAATTGTGAGGGTAGTGGGGAGTCAAGAAGAACGTGAGCACGTTTTCCAATGCCGCCATCATTGCCTTGCTGGCTCCTTTAATTTAGTGTTGCGATGCAGTGAAGGGCATTTTACATCATGCGGTCGAGCTCTCCGATGAGATTTCCGCTGGGCGAGGCTCTGTCGGGGTCTGAGCCCCATGTCTTTGCTATAAAGATGCGCTGACATTTACTTTTAAAATGTGAGGGGAGGGGGGACACGATGGATCTCATTTGAATTTTGCTACAGTTAAGCAACAGCTCAGCAAGCTATGGGAGCTCAGTCTGCGAAATTTCCGACAAAGGCGCAACCATGGACAAACAGTACTTACCGCCACCAGTTCTTGCACGCCAACGAAATAATGTTTGGTTTCGTTACGTTTCAAGCTTTAATATACTTTCGAAGAAGTGCATTAGCGCAACAAACCCACCGAGTGATAATTAGAGCACAGCCTCGGGAGTAGTAGGCAGACAAAATTTGAGAGCACCAAATGGCCTGAATATGCCAGGAAAAGGCCCTTTAAGAACAACCACAGGCTTGTTGAAAATTTGGTTTCCCACTTGCTTTTACTGGAGAAAAACTGGCGAGAAGACGTTTGATGAAAAGAACTCCGTGAATCTCGGCCACCTCGGATTATTTAACGTGCACTGACATCGCGCTGTACACGGCCCTCGACATTTCGCCTCAATCGAAATACAGCAGCCGCGATCAGTCGAGATTTGATCCCGCGATCTTTGGCTCAGCAGCCGAGTGCACAGCCGCTACAACACCAAGGCGGGGCACCACGCATTTTCAGCGCACGTTAAAGGCTCTCTGCGCCTTTTTACAGTCTAGGGTGGCCTAGGCAGCCTGCCTGTTATGCGTTTGTAAAGATAACTCATGAGTATTGCCACAGAATATCTGGCTGACAGATTTGCACTTATTTCACACTGGCAAATATGGATTTACAGCGGTTTATCCGTGTGCTAACGCCACATTTCTGAGATCATATGGCAGTGTCATTAAACTACATTGGACGGAACCCGAGTGATCAAGTAGCATGAATAACGTAGACCATGCAGGTTAGCTAGCTCCTTATTACGAGCGGGAGAAGCAAACTTCTCTAAGGATCACGTCTTTCACAAGAAAGGCCACGTGTCAGAACAGTGATGGTGCAAAGGTACGTTAGCTGTAGTCATCTGCCTTCAACATGATGATCATCATCTCTTGTCGCGACCGTGCTAACCGCCTCTCGTGGTGTTCTTACGGCTTGGCATGAGGTGCGAGCCAAGTGCAAAACCCGATCGTGCTCCCAGCCGGACTAGACGGTGCACGAGCCGCTGCTCCGCCTGGACCTTTGTCGAATTTCTGGCAATAAATACAGCGACGACGGCATGGCAAGGAAAACCTTAACACTTCCAAATTTTTTGCTTACTCATCAGGTTATCAAACAGGAAAAAGGCATGCTCTAACCATGGTTCCCTTTACCACAAGAAACAACTGTTTCAAATATTCTTTTTTTTTTCAGAATAATAACAGATTGGAATAAGCTGAACACCGATATTGTTACTCAAAAGTCCTTAGCAATGTTTGAAAAATATCTGAATATGTTGTAAATTCGTGTTTGTGTATCTTTAAAGGGACCGTCTACCGTCCTTAATCGCTCTCCTGTTTTTTGGCTCAACAGAAAGCGTACCTTTCGAAGTGTCCCAGCGTGAAGTGGTTTCTCCAGAAACTGAACAGAAATTATTAAAACACAATTTCTTTTCATCCACGAAGTCGCTCCCTTCCTAGTGTAGGCATGCCAGCAACACTGGGTACCGCGCATGATGCGTCGTCGTCTCCCTGGAAACCCTTTCGGGCGCGGGAGGCATCTCAACGCGAACCGCCTTCAAGGTCGACATTCCAGAGGCGACGCCGAGGAGGAGAGGCGAGGGAAAGTCGGCGCGCGGAGGTGCGTCTCGGACATGCAGCGCCGCATGCATGACAAGCGCAGTACTACGCGCCTCCGCAGGCAGACGAATTCGAAGGCAGCGCCACCTGCGCCACCCCGAAAGCAGCGAAAAAAAGAACAGATTGGTCTTGCACGCTATAACAAGGTGTCTCATAGGGTGAAGTACGCTTGTAAGACATACATAACAGTTTTTCAGCAGAGTATGCATACCTGCGTGGGCTGGTTCTCGTACACTTGGAAAATGACGAACACGCTGTTGGGTGTCGCTAGCGGCGTTTTTTGCACCACTTTCAGAGCGAAATTAAAAACATAATTCCTTTTTTGTGGGGTGAAAGCGTGCTCGTTCCCGTAAATGTGACGCACGATCTGCCCAATTTTACCACAATCTTAAAAAATTTTCTGAGCGGTAGACAGTCCCTTTAAGTGTTCGTTAGCAGTGTTTATCGAATTCTTTACAAATGTTTGAATAATCCCTGCAATCGCTATGAACTTGTACGTGCTAAAATACTTGTACTCTTTCATGTATACGCACCTGCCAAGATCTGGTACCAGATCGCAGTACGTATAAATGAATAATGGCCTACGTCGGCCTCCGTCACGGCTTGTCGCTTCTCTTCGCTTCACTTGTTGTACCTGCTCTTGCGTAATGCGTAACGTGCAAGTCCGCCAAGTGGCGCATAACGCTTATGGTGCTCGGGTGCAACCCAAAAAACGCGGTTTCAATCCCGGCCCCGGTGGTCGCCTTTTCAATCGAGGCAAAAATGGCAGAGGCCCATGTACTGTGCGTTGTCAGTGCATGTTAAAGAACCCCAGGCGGTCAAAATTTCCGGAGCCCACCGCTACGCCTTTTCTCTCCTTGCTATTTCTTTCAGTCGTTTTCCCCTATTTCCCTTTTCTTTATTCCCCATGGATGCTTAGCCATGCTCCCGACATGGGCTGCAGAAATTATCGTCATCTCGTTAACCGAACTATAATTGTGGTCATCAATCATCATAACGTGGTCAGGTAAGCTGACAGCTCAGGTCGCGTTATAGTAGGATTTTGGTGCCGATCCGCTCTTGGGGTCTTTGTGTGGTTACCGAAGATGTACAACATCGCTTTGCAAGCAGCAAATTGATGCCTTTTGTATTCATGAGTGTTTGTCCAAAGTTTTCGATGTTTTCACTTGTATCCGGTATCTATTCTCATCCGGTATCTATTTGGTAGCTCTGTCAACACACCTCTCAAACATATCCTGGTCATTTCAATCTGGAAGAGAAATGTGTTGAATTGTGGCACTAAACGCGTACATTAGCTACCTCTACGGAACTTTGTTAGATTGATAATACAGAGCGCTAATACAGATGCATAAATATACTTAATGGATGCTGTTTCCCTGCAGTCAAACACGCTGATTTGACCTTATAAGCCGTCGCCTTTAGAAGCATGGCATAAAAATAAATATCAGCATTGCGTTTTGTGTAGCCTTAGCAAAAGCTGCGTACTGGTGCTTTCGCCCGTTTATATTTCCTTGAACTATTTAGGGCCCAAATAAATGTTGTAGTGTTAAATTGTAGCATCGCCTTACCTCTCTGGGCTGGCAATCCCAGTCTTCTTAAAAGACCATAAAACAGTGTAAGTTTTCAACATGTAGAGGTTCTCGTAATACATGAAAGTATGCCGTTCTTTATGATGTCCTAGCAGCGTATATATCAATTCCATTAAGAGGTGAAGGCGAACAACAGCGGATATCGAGAACACCTGCGGAGCGATTGGTAAGCAGTCATCGCTTCGAATGTGTACAATTTCGGAAGACGTTCAATATCGAGTATCACGACTGCAGTGTCAAGCTGTTTGCAGACGACTGCATTATTTATAGAGAGATCGCCAGCTTCGCAAACCACGTTAGTCTCAACAAATGTCTAACCAAGGTGGCGGATTGGTGCGCTAAGTGGAAAATGTCTATTAATGCAAAGAAATCCGCAGCTATAACGGTAACGCGTAAGAAGAATCCATCAGACTTCATTTACACCATTAATGGTACACCATTGACCAATGTTGTACAGCATGAGTACTTAGGCATTACATTGACATCTGACCTGACATGGGATACACGCATACCTAACGTCACTGCGGCCGCACTGCGTAAACTTTTCTACTTAAAGAGACGTCTGAAAACGGCACCTGCTCCCGCAAAACTCTTAGCAATACACCATGTTCGTAAGACCAGTACTAGAATACGCAAACGTAGTTTGGTTCCCTTATTCACTAACTAATATTGGAAAATTAGAGGCAGTACAACGCAAAGCGATAAGATTTCTGCACAACAAGTTCAAACGTACAGAATCTCCTAGTAACCTTCTGGCTTCTTCTGGCATTGATAAGCTAACAACTAGGGCAAAAGAGGCGCGCCTGAAGTTCTTGTACCAGTTGCTACATCATTACTACAAGGTAGACGTGTCTAAGTGCGTCACATCCTAACAGACCCGCCTTACTCGTCATAAGCACAAGTACAGTCTCACAGAGTATTCCTCAAACAGCGACGTGTTTGGGAAATCATTTTTTCCACTAACCATACATGAATGGAATAAACTAAATCCAAGTGTTACTAATGCCGGCACATTATCTGCATTCAGCGCCATGTTAGAAACTAGTTGTAACCTGCCGTAGTACGTCGTTAGTGTCGCGCACTTCTTGTCATTTTACCACTTTCCTTTTTGCACAGCCCACTTTAACAGTAAAGACAGCACCTTCTCAGACCGACTTTCAAGCTTTATTCTGGTAAAATGATCGCGTAATACATTTTTGTATTGAATCCGCATTGAATCCATCGCAAGTCAGAGTTTGCTCCGGTTTGTTGCCAGAGATCTGCGCATATTGTGGAATCGGTCACCGTCATCAGTCAGCACTTTCTGTTATCTGGAGCGTTTTCTGTTATCTGTTTTCTGTTATCTGGAGCTTCTTATTTTTTCTCGCACAAATAAAATGTGGCGCAGTTTGCCTGACGTGCGCGAAGTGGTGATAGTTCTGCAGATTTTGAAAATGTACTAGATATTTAAATATTAAATGCGAAGCATTTCTTAGCGAACTTCGGCGAGTTTGAGCGTATCTATCTATCTATCTATCTAGCCGCTTACGATTTTGTGCTCTCCTGGCCGTTTCGCTAATCGGATGTTTACCAAAATTGGTATGCCACATCATGACTACATGAAGAACATAAATGACAGGTCAGAACATGAAAACCATGATATGCATGTCATGAGCGGCATGATTTACATGCCACGGTCTTAGGGCTCTCCTGGCCGTTTCGCTAATCGGATGTTTACCAAAATTGGTATGCCATATCATGACTACATGGCGAACATAAATGACAGGTCATAACATGAAAATCATGATAGGCTTGTCATGAGCGGCATGATTTACATGCCACGGTCTTAGGGCTCTCCTGGCCGTTTCGCTAATCGGATGTTTACCAAAATTGGTATGCCATATCATGACTACATGGCGAACATAAATGACAGGTCATAACATGAAAATCATGATATGCATGTCATGAGCGGCATGATTTACATGCCACGGTCTTAGGGCTCTCCTGGCCGTTTCGCTAATCGGATGTTTACCAAAATTGGTATGCCATATCATGACTACATGGCGAACATAAATGACAGGTCATAACATGAAAATCATGATATGCATTGTCATGAGCGGCATGATTTACATGCCACGGTCTTAGGGCTCTCCTGGCCGTTTCGCTAATCGGATGTTTACCAAAATTGGTATGCCATATCATGACTACATGGCGAACATAAATGACAGGTCATAACATGAAAATCATGATATGCATGTCATGAGCGGCATGATTTACATGCCACGGTCTTAGGGCTCTCCTGGCCGTTTCGCTAATCGGATGTTTACCAAAATTGGTATGCCATATCATGACTACATGGCGAACATAAATGACAGGTCATAATATGAAAATCATGATATGCATGTCATGAGCGGCATGATGTACATGCCACGGTCTTAGGGCTCTCCTGGCCGTTTCGCTAATCGGATGTTTACCAAAATTGGTATGCCATATCATGACTACATGGCGAACATAAATGACAGGTCATAACATGAAAATCATGATATGCATGTCATGAGCGGCATGATTTACATGCCACGGTCTTAGGGCTCTCCTGGCCGTTTCGCTAATCGGATGTTTACCAAAATTGGTATGCCATATCATGACTACATGGCCGAACATAATGACATGGTCATAACATGAAAATCATGATATGCATGTCATGAGCGGCATGATTTACATGCCACGGTCTTAGGGCTCTCCTGGCCGTTTCGCTAATCGGATGTTTACCAAATTGGTATGCCACTATCATGACTACATGGCGAACATAAAGACAGGTCATCAACATGAAATCATGATATGCATGTCAATGAGCGGCATGATTTACATGCCACGGTCTTAGGCTCTCCTGGCCGTTTCGCTAATCGGATGTTTACAAAATTGGTATGCCATATCATGACTACATGGCGAACATAAATGACATGGTCATAACATGAAATCATGATATGCATGTCATGAGCGGCATGATTTACATGCCACGGTCTTAGGGCTCTCCTGGCCGTTTCGCTAATCGGATGTTTACCAAAATTGGTATGCCATATCATGACTACATGGCGAACATAAATGACAGGTCATAACATGAAATGCATGATATGCATGTCATGAGCGGCATGATTTACATGCCAACGGTCTTAGGGCTCTCCTGGCCGTTTCGCTAATCGGATGTTTACCCAAATTGGTATGCCATAGTCATGACTACATGGCGAACATAAATGACAGGTCATAACATGAAAATCATGATATGCATGTCATGAGCGGCATGATTACAGGCCACGGTCTTAGGGCTCTCCTGGCCGTTTCGCTAATCGGATGTTTACCAAAAGTGGTATGCCATATCATGACTACATGGCGAACAGAAATGACTAGGTCATAACATGAAAATCAGGATATGCATGTCATGAGCGGCATGATTTACATGCCACGGTCTTAGGGCTCCTCCTGGCCGTTTCGCTAATCGGATGTTTACCAAAATTGGTATGCCAGATCATGACTACATGGCGAACATAATGACAGGTCATAACATGAAAATCATGATATGCATGTCATGAGTGGCATGATTTACATGCCACGGTCTTAGGGCTCTCCTGGCCGTTTCGCTTATCGGATGTTTACCAAAATTGGTATGCCACATCATGACTACATGACGAACATAAATGACAGGTCATAACATGAAAATCATGATATGCATGTCATGAGCGGCATGATTTACATGCCACTCGTTTCCTTAAAGGGATGTATACCAAAATTGCTATGGCACAACACGAGACCATGACGAACGTAAATGACGGGTCATAACATTAGAATCATGACACGCGTGTGATGACCGGCAGGATTTACATGCCATGGTCCTGGCGCTATACTGCCGTTTCGTTAATGAGATGTATGGGCTCCGTCTACTGACCAGAGGGCGCTACGTAGCTCTCGTCGGACGGCTCAGTCGCGCACGGTGGAAACCGAGGCGACAGCGACGCGCGCGTTCCTTCGGTGCTTTCTGGGCGTGCTGCGAACCACACGAACGCTCGCGGCGTCGCCCTTTGGAACATTTGCCGCAGGTTTGGAGCGCACGTCTCAAGGAAATAAAACGAAAGAAGGTGGGACGGGTTGTCGCAGCTGCTCTAGAGTTGGAGACGCGCATCGCGTTCGCGTATTTCCCTGTCACAGTCTGCCCAATTTTGCTTCTTCTCTCCGCCGGGCCGTGCATTCTGGCGCTGATGTCGCACATGGAAAACTCGACTGCACGGAGCCTATACAAAAATTGGTTTGGCACAACATGACTGCATGACGATCATAAATGACAGGTCATAACATGAAAATCGTGACATGCATGTCATTAGTGGCATGATCTACATGCCACTTGTTTCCTTAAAGGGATGTATACCAAAACTGCTATGGCGCAGCACGACTGCATTACGAACGTAAATGAAAAGTCATAACGTTACAATCATGACCTACGTGTATGAGCGCCATGGTTTACATGCCACAGTCTTGGTGCTCTTGTGGCCGGTTCGCTAACTTCATATGCACCACACTCTGTGTAGCGATACAACAATGCAAATCCGATTTTTCGTTCGCGATGGGTGCTTCGCATTTCCTTGATTCCCACTGTACGTGGGATCTGCCATTTTTTTTTTGTAACAGTGTGTAACAAATTTGGGTGCGAATACTTTTTTCTTTAACATTGTATAAAGAATTGTTCCATGTAATTTCCATGTATTATGTATTTTTGCTTATAAATAGTGTATGTGCAGTTCTGTGCTATTTGAAACGTTATATTTTTTCAGAGAATATTATGTACATTATGCCCGAAAATGGAGTCGACACTATCGAAAAAAAAATAAATATTCCCCCCGTCTCGCTCGCTCATCAACGCTTACGCCCAACGCATGGTTGCTTTCATTTTTCCTAACGTGCGAGATTTCCGACAATATCCTTCACTTGAAAACAGGCTTGCAAAAAAACATTTCCTCTCCTTATAATGTAGTACAATGTTTTGCAAAAAAATAATATATGCTCCACTCATTCTGAGAGCACGCCAAGGCGGTAATATGGAACTAAAAACATTGGATGACGCACGGCAAGGTAAAGTAGCTCTTTACGCTACGTCCACGCGTCAGAACAGACACTGTGTGTGCTCTGACGAAATACTGTGTGTCATGTCTCATCTCCCACTCTAAGGCCCCACATTCTTCCGTTATTTTTTTAGTTGTTTCCAGCTTTTGACGGGTTTTTCGCCTTGAACAAGATTTCCCGGGAGCCAAGAAACCTCCTCGCGGACGCCTCTTTGACTGCTACGAGCGATGGCACCAAGGGATCGATGGAACAAAACGAAAAAAAAAAATATTGTTTTATAGCGACATCGACGGCAGAGGGGGCTTCGGCAACGTTGGCTACGCTCATGTGCGTTGGGTCAGTGAGTGCAGTAGACGCGGCGCGATGTATTTTACTTTTTGCCGGAGGGTCTTCCAGTGAGGGACGGCTGGTGATATTTCTTGAAGTAGGAGAAGCGTTCCCCTTGAGAAATCAGCGTTGAAGTCTTAAAGCCAGGCGTACTTCGCAGCGCAAAGAATTAGTTTTTTAAGTGGCCCAAGCAAGATTAACTGCGCTCACTCGACGAGCTCATGTTTCGATGAGGGGAAGGAGAAGTGAGCTGTTCGATACGCCTGGAGTTGGAAGCTTCGTTCATATTTAAGCTGAGTTTCAACGCCGGATAGCTTTGTTATAGCATCGTTTCCACCAGTTTTGCTTGTTATTTCTTGTTGCCTGTGATTGTTCCTGTTTGTATTGTTTATTGTTATTTCTATGCTTGCATTGTTATAGACAACGACAATAAAAATTTGACTGGCAATTGAAGTTGAGTGATGAAGCATTCTTGTTGGGCAGCGGCTGAATTTTTATTTCCTGGTTAGCACGAGGAAACGGACGCTTTCTGTTAGCGACTGCAGGAAGAGCGCGAACATAAAGGAAACATAGACGGTAGTTTCCTTTTCTTCGTCCTGTTTTTTCTTTTCTTTTTTGGGGCTATGCCCGCAGTGGTGAACAACGAACAAACATATAACTTCGCACATTTTTGTTTCCTGTAGGTCTGTTGTTCTAAACTATAGCGAAATAGCTTATACATTTAGAGAAGGCTTCCTCGCATAATGAAGCAAAGCTCAGCTTGTTGGTATGAATCCATGACGGAAGAATGGAGCAAACGAACACGCTGATATATGCGAAGAGAGGCGACAAGATAAGTGCCTAATAAGAATCAAAAGGAGACAGTGCGGTGTTATGTTCGGCGGTGGATCGGCGGGGAAGAGCAGGCGACGGCTGCCTAGCGCATGGCTTTTCCGTAGAAACGTCGGCGTATTCTCGAAAGTACGTAGTAAAAGTGGCAGCTTTGTTCCCCCGACGCACGCGGTCAGTAATTGCTGTGACGTACATAGCTGCACAGCAGAGGGGACATGACGGGTGACAGGACTCTTCACAGCGGCATTGTGGAGCATTTTCAGAGGAAACGGGGCGTCTAAGAAAGGAACAGGGGGGGAGTCGCTTGCAAGAACAGCGGGGGCTCCCTGTCAAAGTAATCCTTTGACCTTTTGGCACGGTGGACTTGTCGCCAAGGGTCGCCCGTTCGGGGGAGATGACCCCGCCGTGGAAATGTACGGAAGTGCTTTTGGGTACAATAGACCTGTCTAGCAGTTCTCTTGAAGCGGCGGCTTGGTTGCATGCCCCAGGGTAGAGTGGCAATGTGGGCCTGCTGCAGTGGTCTGCTAACTGATCACGGGATGAGTGACCATGATATCTTTCGGAGAAGCTCGGTGCAGTAAGCGGGTAGAAGTGTGGAAACGCGAAGGCGTAACCGTAGGCTGTGATAGAGAGAGTGAATACGTGTTTTTATTGGTGAAATACTGCATGTGGTTTGGTCCCGGAAGGCGGCCGCAGAAGCCATCAGGTGTATTTAACGGAGAACAGAGAAGAGAGGGAGAGGAGAGCTTAGCGCTAACTCGGGTCGCAGACGGGGCAAGGTGGTCAGAGGTCGAGCTTTGCGCTGCCTCTGACGAGATACGATGAAGTTTTAAAGCTTAGTGCTTATTCACGTTTGAGTGCGAACGTTAAGGGCTCGGAATGAACCGCTTGGTGTGGTTTGAGCCCAGTTGTGTTTTGATGTCTGTGACAGTACTGGCCGCCCCGGCCAAGTTTTGTAAATAATGTAAATAAACCTGCGTGTTTTGCTGTGAGGACATCTTGCTCCAGACTCCGTCCTTCAACGTGTCGCCGCGGTCATCACAACCATCGAGAGAGAAGATCAACACATAAAATTTAACTTGCGGTGCGCACAAAAATTAGGCGCTATAAATTCTCTCTCAATCGACGCCATTTCGCTTGCCCTAGCACCTTACCAACGTGGCTAAGTGATATGCCACAGCTGTTTATGCCGAATGAGAATCTAGCTATATAAACCTCATGAAGTATTTTTGTAAGATTCGTATATTTGTAATTACCGAATCTTTCACATAGGCCAAAAGTATTTTTTTTTCCTTAAATAGTGGCTTCGGAGCGAAGGTTCAAGCCTCGTAAATGTAGTGATAAGACGGGCCGGATAAGACGGGCAGGATAACTATCGAAGTAGAAGAGCGGATAATCGGGCCAGCTGGTATGCATTCATGGCGGCGCTCGTTTGTTTCCCCCTACTCTGTCCTCGTGCTGCGTTTGCGCACTTATAGCCATGAACTATCCAAATACATATTCAGAGTAGGCCGGCGCTCATATATTACGTCATGGACCGATTGAAGGCTCGCTTCCATGATCACACAGAAGTAGACGTTCACGCTTGATGTTGTGATCGATCAGAAGCGGTCATAATACATAAAAAAAAATAATCAGCCCAATTTTCCCATAGGCAGGCGCATGAAAAGCACTTAACGCTTCATATGTTGCAAGGTATGCAACGCGAGTTTACCACGCAGCTAGACGATTTCCGGCGCCATGGGGTCAACACACGAATTACGCTCATTGCTTGTGCATCGCATACTGATCCAGGTAATATGGCGAAGGTCGAATGATATTTACAGTGCAGGAGCTACTCAATCTAGTGAAAATAGGAAAAACTGAACTTTTTTATCGTCATCTTAAGGGACATTTCGACTGTTGTCCGTATGCCCTTGCGCTACGTCTAAACGTCAGATCTCTTTAAATCTCAAGAGGGAAGTTTCTGTCTCTCTTTAGCGGACAAGTCAATCACGCGTAGCTCATACTTGCGTATTGAATTTGGTATGTGCCGCATGCGCCTTTTCATTTATTCTTTCTTTCTTTCCGTGGCACAGACCCAAACATTGAATAAAGGTATGAGGGAGAAGCGATCTTATTTCAGTCCATGAGGAAGTAACTGACGAGCAAGCTAACTTTTTGACGTAATCACCCATTTCGGTCTTGTTTGTCATAGATTCGTACCCGTACATTCCAATTCACGTGTACTGAAAGTGAACTAGACGTGAGTTTTTTATTTAGTCCCCAAAGCTCGTTTCTAACATCCCGGAGGGTTCTTTTTTGAAGATAACTTCATGTTTATTTCAGTACACCAAACAGACAATCCAGCAAAAAAAAAACAAATGCCTGGTTGCTGCCCACATGTAGCTCCTCCTAGGCGGCAGGACACACAGAGAAACTTAGGATAATTTTCTTGCACAGAAAATTGGGCTGGGGGCAAAAGCAAAATTGTGGATGAGAAGGTAATTCAAGTGTTGAGCATTAATACTTGAGCGCCAATCTTTGTCCGCCGCGGTGGTGTAGTGGTTACGGTACACGGCTGCTACCCAAAATACGCGGGTTCGATCCCGGCCGCGGCGGTCGCATTTTCGACGGAGGCAAAAATGCCAGAGGCCCGCGTACTGTGCGTTATCAGTGCCCGTTAAAGAACCCCAGGTGGTCTAAATTTCTGGAGCCCTCCACTATGGCCTTTCTCTCCTCTCTATCTCTTTCACTCCCTTTCCCCCACTCCCACGGACGTTTAGCCGTGCTCCCTACATGGGCTGCAGAAATCAGCGTCCTTTCTTAACCGAAGCACAATCATCATCATCATCGCCAAGCTAATAAAATATTGATAGACATTTTTCGAGCATTGAAAGTTAGAACCGTAGCGTAAGGATGTCAGAAAATGAGATTATTTGTGGGTGACTACAAGTTGATGAACTTTTACTCCAGAAACAAACAGTTTAATCCGTTAGAGCCCCCGAAATGAGAATGGTGCAGCAAATTATACTTATTGAATAACGGCACATCAATGACCCTTCGGTACCCATCACATTTCTGCGATTATTCGTCAAGCTACTCTATTCCAATTAGACCATGATATCTTTGTGCGGTTGTAGCAACAGTACATTATAAAATCGCACAATTGCGGCGGGTGAAGGGGGGGGGGGGTGTATGTCTTTTTAATCTTGTCCCACGGCCTGGATCGCAGTTTTGTGCTGCCCTGCCGTCTTTTAGGGCGAAGCTGCACGGACGTTCTTATTTATTTATTATTTTCATGTAGACGGCACTGGAAGATTGTCCCCCATGCGTGGAAACGATGCGGGGGAAATAATGGAGCTGTGTGCAGTGACACAAGAACGCCGCGTTGACAAAGCATAACTCCAAGGAACGGGCACTGCTCCCGTTGATCAGCCTGCCTAAGGTTCATCCCTTATGCTCCTCCTTGAACGTTTCTCCTGCTTACCTTGGACTGGTGCTACTGCGCCGCTTGCTGAGCAGGACGCGCATATCCTGGCCACAAATGCCACAAGATGTTGCGTTACATTCCAAGTATAACGCATCACTTCTAGGTTTCAAATACCACCTGCAACGCTAAACGAAGCACCATAGTAGGTTTGTCATCTGGATAAAATTGGAGCGATCGTGGACTTAGGTATTGTTCGATTACATTTTATTCTGACCCTTCATTTGTCTTGCAATGCTATACTCGTCTGCGGATGCGTCGCCTTGTACTGCTAAGTCAAACTGCTGTGTTCACCTGCGGCTTGGTAGTGTACGTTCCATCAGCCTGCTTTACAAATCATACCAATACGAATGGTGAGCGTGCCTTGGCTTAACCGCGTAATAGACCTGACGAGCTCGTGCAAGGTTAACGAAAACGAAATACACAGGGGGTGATAGCGTGACATGTGTTAGCGTGAATATTAGTCATGACAAGAAATTCACCCAACTAACCCCACCGGCTCTTTTTTTTCCCCTCTTCTTCTGAAGACAAATGAAAGCCTGCAAAGCCCACAAAAACGAACGTTCAAGAAGGAAGTTACCGTCTTGACGAAGACAAACCCTCTTGTCGATAGCTTGGCTCTAGCGACAGTCCCAGTTCTACATGATGTTTTAACATTTTGTTCATTGATATATATATATATATATATATATATATATATATATATATATATATATATATATATATATATATATATAAAGGCAGAACGATCAACTCACGGTGAAAAGTAACTTCATTTGACGTTTCGACCAGGCTCTGGTCTTCGTCAGAGACTCTAACGAAGACCAGACCCTGGTCGAAGCGGCAAATAAGGTTACTTTTTCTCCGTGAGTTGATCGTTCTGCCTTTATAATTCATCGGATCCATACGAACTTCAATTCCGCATATATATATATATATATATATATATATATATATATATATATATATATATGTGTGTTTCCGTCGATGAAATCGTTTAACTACACTCACCGTGCACACGATAGGCACAATCCGAGGCATTGAAATAAATTGACCGAGAAAACTGAAGACTAAAGAACAGCAGTTACCGACTTTTTTCCGGTTGGCATGGAGTGCATAACAAGAAAGGAATATTAGCTCCATTTGAGCTACGAGAACGGAAGCAGAACTACACAAAACGCTATGACGTGCGCGAAGCTACCACGAACCATGCACACAAAAAATGAAAGGAGACAAGCGAATCGTATAAGTAAAAGGCTCGATTGTTTACCGAATACCGTGTTTCATTGATCGGCACGTAGATTGGCAGGAAGCTGACGAGGCGTCTATCGGGAATAGTCCTCTGCGGGACACAAGCGCAAACAAACTCGGGTTCCGGGTGTTTGATGGGCACACATCGCCCAATTCATCGTGGACAGGCGTCCCGAACCAGGCGAGGGAGCACGCACACATACCCAGCACAAGTACACATCAACCTAACGTCAATCGCACAACATAAGAGGCAAAGGACGCCTTCCTGGCAGCCCAAATAAACGGCGCTTCCTACAAGACTCCTTCTCGCCTGCCTACGCTTTCTTGGCGCTACTTTCCTTGCCCCCCAACTTGATTCACGCCAAACAAGGCTCAGAAACATAGAAGCGGACAAAGTATAGGCGTCAATGACAACGCACTTGGTAATCACCGTTATCAGCGTCCTTTCCTCACGAGAAAACACAAAGCCCAAGAATATAGGAATAATCCACACAAGCAGCTCTACACAGCACTGTACACCCTGCTTGGCTAGAGTTGCTCATAATGAGATGATTGTCTCACGAAGGTCCCTCTGCGCCCTTCCGGCGTACTCGCTGCGGGCGCCGGCTTATATCTGGTGAAACTAACGACACTTTCCGTGGCGTACCTTATGCGGTTTGGATATTGCCTCTGTGGTGCCGCTGCCCAGCAACGCGCCCCAGGAGGAGAGAACGGGGAGGTATTCAGGCATGAAAGGCAGCAGCGTTCTTGTTCCCGTTGCAGCCACATTTGTAAATACGCACTCGGCGCCACCGCGTGGCGGGTAAGGTAGGCAAGGAAGAAGAGAAGGCGGCATGAAGGAAAAGAGCCGCACAGAAAGGCGAGGTGTTTGAAGCAGTAAAATTCGGTGTACAACACAATGACGTATTGTACGATCTCCGGAGCCACTTTGCGTGTGTCGGCTTGCACTGCGCGGGTAATGCAAACAGGGCCAGGCCGATAGAATCGGGCGTCTTATAAGACTAGGCCGATGTTCTATAAACGCTACCTGGACGACATATTCTTGATCTGGACTCATTCAGAAAACGAACTTCTCAAATTTATACAGGTCTTCAACCAAGTGCACCCAAGTATTTCTTTTACACACACTTACTCTAACACCGAAATAAATTTTCTTGATGTTCACCTACGGATAGAAGACGGTGCACTAGTCCCGAGCGTATACAGAAAACCTACGGATAGACAACAGTACCTGCACTTCAATAGCTGCCACCCGCGCCACTGTAAAACTAGCATTCCTTATTCTCAGGCACACAGATTCAAAAGAATATGCTCCCGCACGGAAGACTTCCACAAAAGCACCGCACGGATGCGTGAAGTGCTTGTCGATCAAAAGTACCCACCAACTATCATTGAGGATGCGATTGTGAAAGCTGAAAATCTCGACCGCCAGGCGCTCCTGTATGAACAGAAAGACACCGACCACGAACGCCGAAAAAACCTTGTTCTAACCTTTACTAGCCATCCACCGAACGTTAGTAATATCTTGAATAAACATTTTAACATATTGGAAGAAAGCGAGCGACTCTGCAAATTTTTACCGATCCTCCGCGTGTGGTATACAGGCGACCGAAAAGCATAAGGGATCACGTTGTACATTCAAAAAGAGGAACAGTGCCTCTCGACGGGTGTCGACCCTGTGGGAAATCCATATGCGGCGTGTGCAAACACATCCAGAAAACAAAAGTTGCAGAAAGCACACATTCGAATTTTAAGCACAGAATAAAAGGACAACTTGACTGCGACTCAAACAATGTTATTTATCTCTTAGAGTGTGGAATATGTAACATGCAGTACATAGGACAGACGGACACACCATTCAGGATAAGATTCAACAACCATCGGTCCCATGTGCGCTCACTACCTGGCCTTCCGCTCTCTAAACATATCAACTTGAAAGGTCACAGCTTTGAGGATGTCAGGGTCACACTATTGGAAAGTAACTTTCGGAGCACCAGAGAACGTGAGCAAAGGGAATCTTACTTTATCTACAAATTTGGCACAATTAAGCATGGCATAAATGAACATCCTGGCGCTCTCTCGGTGTTACGAGCGTTAGGAAGTGAACAGTCGAATTGATAAATTTTGTATCCTCAATTACAAGATCGGCCATTCCCGCCAATTATCATTGCCTCATTCGACTTTTCTTTTTTTTCTTTTTTTTAAAGCTGTGTACGCCCGATTCTATCGGCCTGGCCCTGTTTGCATTACCCGCGCAGTGCAAGCCGACACACGCAAAGTGGCTCCGGAGATCGTACGACAAGAGGGGACAATGCGTCATTGTGTTGTACACAGAATTTTACTGCTTCAAAACCTCGCCTTTCTGTGCGGCTCTTTTCCTTCATGCCGCCCTTTCTTCTTCCTTGCCTACCTTACCCCGCCACGCGGTGGCGCCGAGTGCGTATTACAAATGTGGCTGCAACCGGGAACAAGAACGCTGTGCCTTTCATGCCTGAATACCTCCCCCGTTCTTCCCTCCTGGGGCGCGTTGCTGGGCAGCGGCACCACAGAGGCAATATCCAAACCGCATAAGGTACGCCACGGAAAGTGTCGTTAGCTTCACCAGATATAAGCCGGCGCCACTGTTTACAATACCTAATTGATCGATTGCTCTTAAAGATGTCTACGGACTCGGACAGCACTGGCGCGGCGGGCGGCACTCGTCCTTCTCGCTGTTTCCCCGACTTTCGCCCCTTTCTCTTTTTCTTCTTTTCTTTTTTTTCTTCTTTTCTTTCGCTCTCTCTCTCACTCTCTGTGGTGTGTGTGTGTGTGTGTGTGTGTGTGTGTGTGTGCGAGTTCCCTTTGCGTGACTTGTTCATCTTTTGTTGCAGTGAAGATGCCGGCAATCTTTATTATTATTTGTATTTTTTACTTTATTATTTCCGTATATTTTCAACCCACTCATTCGCTTTCCCACCCTTGTCCTTCTCCCCTTACTACAAGGCAAAGTGTGTATATAAGGCCATACTGGCCTGTGGTTTACATGTCTTGAAAAAGGTCGGGCTCCGACCGAAACGTTGACTTAATAAACCGTCGTTCTCTAAGAGGCGCATCGTCAATTCTGTTATATATATATATATATATATATACCATGAGTGTTTCCGTCGATGACATCGTTTAACCACACTAGTCGTGCACACGATAGGCACCATCCCAGGCATTGAAATAAATTGACCGAGAAAACTGAAGACTAAAGAACAGCAGTTACCGATTTTTTTCCGGTTGGCATGGAGTGCATAACAAGAAAGGAATATTAGCTCCATTTGAGCTACGAGAACGGAAGCAGAACTACACAAAACGGTATGACGTGCGCGAAGCTACAACGAAGCATGCACACAAAAAATGAAAGGAGGCAAGCGAATCGTGTAAGTAAAAGGCTCCATTCTTTACCGAATACCGTGTTTCATTGATCGGCACGAAGATTGGCAGGAAGCTGACGAGGCGTCTTATCGGGAATAGTCCTCTGCGGGACACAAGCGCAAACAAACTCGGGTTCCGGGTGTTTGATGGGCACACATCGCCCAATTCATCGTGGACAGGCGTCGCGAACCAGGCGAAGGAGCGCACACACATACCCAGCACAAGTACACATCAACCTAACGTCAATCGCACAACATAACAGGCAAAGGACGCCTTCCTGGCAGCCCAAATAAACGGCCCTTCCTACAACACTCCTTCTCGCCTGCCTACGCTTTCTTGGCGCTACTTTCCTTGCCCTACAACTTGATTCACGCCAAACAAGGCTCAGAAACATAGAAGCGGACAAAGTATAGGCGTCAATGATAACGCACTCGGTAATCACCGTTATCAGCGTCCTTTCCTCACGAGAAAACACACAGCCCAAGAATATAGGAATAATCCACAAAAGCAGCTCTACATAGCGCTGTACACCCTGCTTGGCTAGAGTTGCTCATAATGAGATGATTGTCTCACGAAGGTCCCTCTGCGCCCTACCGGCGTACTCGCTGCCAATAGAGACGCCGGAACGAAAGTGCCTCGACTGCTGTAGCAGCAACGCCCTTGCGCGTGATGATCATGGCGCCTTCCGCGTTTGGAGGCATATTGTGGAGGACACGGTCACCGTTCCTTGGAAGGAACGAGCCGCTGCAGAAGAGGATGAAAGGTCCATTCTTTAAGATTTCACATTCTCTAGCTGTGGTCTAATTAGGTAGAGGGTAACAGTGCGGTCTTCCTAGGCAGGCAACGAACAAATATTGCTGCTGTATACATAAGAGAAAAAGAACAGAGGAAGGCTAAGACTGTACAATTTCTTAGTCTCAGATCAACTAAGAATGTGAAAGAACAAACTCATTTTTTTTCTTCTATGTAATATTCGCATGTGAGTCCCATAAACAAGTACACCAGAGCATAGGGAAGGATGCCAGCTACTGGTGAGGTTCTAAGCACGCGCATTCATTGAGTTTGATTATCAGCCCGCTATTTGGCGGCCTAGTGAAATTTCCTCCTTCAAAGAATGGGGCATCAAATGCACACTTGGGTATGAGAAGTTAGAGGAATAATTTGCAGTTCCCTGGATCCATTTGCCAGCAATGAAGGGAAGTGTCATGACATATACCGGAACGCCTCGGCACGGTTAAAGTACTTGTATGGATCAAAAGCGCACCTGCATCGAGAGAAGCAGAAGCGCGCAATGTGGGAACCACAGGATGCAGCATGAATTAAATAGAGGCATTATAGCAAGGTCATCGGAAACTTACCTCGGTATACTTTTACTGCCTTTCTCGAATTCAGGGGATCGCGAGACCCGTTGCGCTGGCCACACAGGTGCAAGTCCTGCATAGTCGTGGTGTAGACTGTAGTGATCGCGCCAGTGAAAGCCCGGTAACTTCAGTACGTGAAAATTGAGCAAGCTACTCCATACACTACTACGTTGCGCATGCAACTCGGCTTCACAGCTACACATTAGGCCGCTATGCAAGGACACTGGAAGCCTGTAGAAGTGAGCTTGGTTACTCCAAATCAGCGATCAATCTGCTGCAATAGGATATTACCCAGCAAGCAAGGACGCCAGCACTGAAGCTTAGCGCTGTAATACTGCCATGGTCTTAGAAAGCAGAACACGATGGTACCAGGGGTTCTTGTCGGTCCTTAATATTTATTAATTCGCTTGCATTAAGTTGCGAAGAACAAGTTTTACAAGTAAATTAAATGCTATTTATGACGAGCCAAGGAATGTTTTGTAAGTGAACAGTGCGCATGACTAGCTTCCTACCCGTCACGTGGATACACAAACGATATAATAAAGGAAACTTGGGGAATACCGGCATGATGTGATTAATTCACAGCGTCTATTGACGTTATTCCACTTCAGAAGCCGCATCAATAATCACTTTGCTTTCAGGGTCCGCGTCAAATGGGACGAAGGCTGTGTAATTTATACAAGCGTTCCTTCTTTTTTTTTCAGCCTTACGAATTTCCCACGAAGTTAGGCTGACTTCGTTGGAAATGATCTAGGTGGGAAGAGGTGAACGTGTGAGGCGGTGTATTATATTTCGCGCTGACGCTGAAAAGAAGAAACAGAAAACAAAACAAAACCATGTTGTCTGAGTGTCCTTTTATTTTATGCAAACCGGGCAGTAAACACACTGCACGCAAGTTCTGAGGTACTTCATGAACTTCTTTGCACATTTTGAACACCTTGCAGGCTAGATAATAGATGAACAGATAGGACCGCGGAATGGGTACCAAGAGAGAGTTGACGATATTAAGAACTTCGCCGGCATAAGATGGGACCAGCTTGCGCAGGACAGAAAAGGGTAGAGAGCATTTGTAGAGGCCTTCGTCCTGCAGTTGTCATAAGATAGGCTGCTGCTGCTGCCCTCCTGCTGCTGCTGCTGATGCCGATGACGACGAACACTGACTAGAGAGAACCGTAAATTTAAGCCTATTATGCCAATGTGTGGGCCCCTGTATTTGGAGAAAATGAATATCTTATTTTATTAGCAGATAAAGACCAAGTTCGGAGCGTTTCTCAAAGCGGGGAGTGAGCACACGAATGACGCTGTAATCGCATATGTATCGTAGCTCGTTCCGGGTTCGTCGCCAGAACAATTTGGCGTTCGTTAATATGAAAAATTAGGCCACCAGAAGCTACAGATTACATTCATATATCGTGAAGTGTACCTGCAAACACTATCCCCGTCACGTTCCGATCTCCCGCTGTACATCATCAGTGAGCCGGCGTGCTTAGCGGCGCTTGCACCGACTGGCCTTCTTGTATCTTGCCCAGCACCTCCTGCTCACCTCCGACTTAGAGATTCTTTAAGGAATCCAGGCTACAAAATGAGAACATGAAAAGAAAATACAAGGACTACAAAAGATAAAAATAATGAGTTGTGTAGGACATGTGTAATACCTGAGCTAAGGTTCCTTTTTGTATTAAACAGGGGTTTAACAGTCCGGAAAATTAATGCGAAATAGGTTCTCTTCTCCTCCAACTTTAAAAGCTTTGCGAGGCCAGAAAACAGAAAATATGAACGATACAAAAGAGCACGAATTAATAGTTATACAAGAGAGATTTGATATTAAAGCATAGCCCTATGACGCGAACGATGCGTTTGACGATATGGGAAACTAATGAACAATAATTTAGAAAAAGCGCGGTAAATTTTGAAGAGCGGAGCGCTTGCTCTTCGTGCCACTGCCACTGAGGGATACAGCGGTCAAGGATTGCGGTAGCCAACCGCTTTTTTTTTTTCGCAGTGATAGGTTCTATCGCAGCATTTATTAGTATTTATACCAGGATAATCAACTGTGCGTCTCTTCTGTGTTTGGGATGATGTAGGCGCATGCGCTTCATAAAGATATAATTTTAGCTGATTTCGACATCTATGTTCGTGTACTGCTTTGGAATTTCTATTAAAGAAAACAACCGATCATATTTCAAAAGCTTTCAGAGTTAGTTTATTACCCCATCCCGCAGCTGCTACAAAGCCGCTGCCGAGGTACATCTATTTAGCGCAATGATAATGTGAAATGATAGATAAGAGCAGAGGATTCTGCATAGACGTCCGAGGGTACTTTCTATATGGTAGTGTAGTGCACTGACGCTGGTGAATGTGTCACGGTTAAATTAACATTTCAGGCTACGCGTATTGTGCAGGGAGCTGCTTCATTTTTCCGAGAGTATGTTGCCATAATCGCAGCCCTTGGAAATTTGCGAAACGTATTATGGGGTAAGGGCACTGAATGCTCATTGTGGGCCATTGAAGGAGTTTCGCCCGGACATTTGGTTCGGAGAACTTGCAACGCGCTCAATGGTTTGCGGTTCCGCCAGCGCCGCGTGCTTTGCGAATGAAGCGTGCACTGCATTGATGCGGGAAGCAGTTTGGCTCAAAGGATGAATGGCGCTAAATTGAGTTCACTAACCACGTTCTAATCAGTGGACTGCCTCATTTCAGCGCTGTTGTGGAGAAGTAGACTAGCATACACATCAAAACCGGAAGACGTATCATCATATGAGTTCCTTTCGCAAATGCGCAACTCTGCATAAATAACTCCGGCCTTGCAAATAACAGTATACGACGGCTAAGAATCCAGCAGTCGGCTGGGGACAGATATGGCGTGCCTTTACCGCGCAGCTAGCAGGACGGCATCATAGTTAATTAGGTATGCGTAGAACGCTCACATTACCAGTGCCTTAAAATGAGCGGGATATTGCGTATAAATTTCACACAGTGATGCTGCTGAAGATTGGGATATTTGAAAGCGCTCTTTCAAGATTCTGGCTAAAGATGGCCGATCCAGCAGGTGAGTGTGTCTCTCTATATTAGCGCGCATGCAACTGATTTATTAAAATCAATCGGTGCGAAGCAGCGCATCAGAAAAAACTTTGGAACCATTCTACTCTTTTGTAGAAGCACGAACAGCTGAGCTGCGCCGCTCTTTTCCGCTGTGTACGTCATTTACGTCCTTGACGCGTTGCCGTTCTTCTCAAGTGCACTGTTCCTCTTCACCTGCGCTGCTCCCCTGTGCCACACTTGCAAGATAAGATCATTGTCGTGCTCAGTGAAGACGAGCAAATCCTCCTTCTATGGTCGCTGTTCATTGCATTCGCGCTGTCTCGCGTGTTTTCTAAAACACGCCTTCGGCCATATTTGCCGTGCACAACCGTGTCGACACAGCACCTGGGCTCAATTTAAGACACGACTTTCACACAACCAAGCATGTGCACCTGCAATCCACCCTCCTCCTCTTTTTCACTCGGCCGCGGCGGTCGCCTGCCAGGGGCCCGTGTACTGTGCGATGTCAATGCAAGGTAAAGAACTCAAGGCGGTCGAAATTTCCGGAGCTCTCCACTACGGCGTCTCAAAACACCAACCCAATGCCCCGTTTTCAGTGTCCCATTTCAACAGGACTGTCAGGAGAGCACCGAGACAGTGGGCAGATAGATAGATAGATAGATAGATAGATAGATAGATAGATAGATAGATAGATAGATAGATAGATAGATAGATAGATAGATAGATAGATCAAGAAATGCTTTGCAATGGAAAAGAACCGAGGTTTACAATAATGCCAAAGAAACTGATTAAGCTCAAATGATTGCTTACGTGTTCTACGTTCTATAAAGGCATCAAGATGATGTTTAACATTAAAGGAGGCTCATTGCGACAAAGGGTGACATTATTTCACACAATAGGTAATAAGTAACGTATGTGGTTTAACAAATAACTATGCTTTTTGGCAGAATAGATGTTTGTTACACTCCCTCTATTGAATCCCTTCTGTACACAGAAAGGATACACAACGAAAATCGAAGCTGTGTATCTTCGCCGCCGGAAATATTTATCGTACGGCTCTTAGGAAAATTCAACTAGTCT
Organism: Hyalomma asiaticum; assembly: GCA_013339685.2. NCBI lineage: Eukaryota > Metazoa > Arthropoda > Arachnida > Ixodida > Ixodidae > Hyalomma > Hyalomma asiaticum. The sequence goes on along the minus strand of CM023483.1, from coordinate 113,559,890 downwards.
TAACACATGTCCGTGTACTTTCGATATATACATGTACCCTTTGATCTGAATTGAATACCGCTCATGTTTCCTGTCGGTTCGCATAAGATAAGGATTTATCAAATGTCTCAATACTAAGGCATTCATCTGGGGGTTCATCAGTCACGTCGTTTTCTATTCTCTAAATTTGTTCGAGTAAACGGTGTTCTTTAACGCTTGTCTATTATATTTCGGTATAGCCCCGCCACGGTGGTCTAATGGCTATGATACTCGGCTGCTGATCCGAGGTTCACGGGATCGAATGCCGGCCGCGGCGGCTGCATTTCGATGGAGGCGAAATGTTGAGGCCCGTGTACTGTGCGATGTCAGTGCAAGTTAAAGAACTCAAGGTGGGCAACATTTCCGGTGCCCTGCCCTATGGCGTCTCTCATAATCACAGTTGGCATTCGGACGTTAAACCCCACTTAACAAGAACATATATTTCGGTATAAACGCTTGACACTAGTAAAACCTTGATTGACAGATTGTCAGCTCTTACAGCCCTTGGGACAGCATTTCGTAGCAATTCTTTGTACTCTTTCATGCTTTGAGCGCACGCGCAGTGGTCAGAGCCACGGACTGCTTCTGCTAACACGAGCTGAGCCGGCTTAGAGGACAGTGTGATGAGAGTAGCGTAGATTCCAGAGTAATATTTCTCTGCAAAATGCACAGCTTGGTGATTAATTCTGTGAGGTACAGAGACGGATGCTGAACTTAACTTTTCCTTAGGTGTTTTGTGAAGCAATATTTATTCATTAAGGAGGAAGCCTTAGAAGCACAAACAACTCAAAAGATGAACTGAGATTACCACACTGATCAAAAGATTGAGTATTGTGTGGGCTCTAACAATCCCTCTTATTATGATTAAACGCGGGCACGTATCTTTATTTCTTGAGGCAAAGTCGCCGAAATTGACCTTCGGTAACCCTAGCGGCAAACACACGAAGCAGAAGAGTGCTGTCACGTGACCTTCTGCAAGTGTACGCAGCTTGTGGTCTTTATATTAGAGTTGAAATGTAAAACACTTTTGATATTTAAGGCAGTTTTATAACAGCCTGCAGATAAGCCTGCCACGCACCTGCAGTGATTTGAAAAAGCATGCTTTTGGGTTTGGATAACCAGGCTTGGCTTGGTTGTCGTCATAATAACGGCACCGGCGGGAGGCCCCTCAGGACGCAGTTGGGAAAACTCTGCAGCAACACGAGAACGACCTGAACACTAACGCAAACTTACCATGCCCACTTTTTTATTTGCAAAACCAGCTGAAAAGATCAAAGTGAAGGTGATTAGTCGCAGTTTCATTGACTTCTGTGAAAGCAAAGACGTTTGTATGCGAGCCAGGACAGCGGCATCGCGATCATTTATCAACGTTGCCAAAGGGCGCACTCTGCCTGTTTTAGAGGTTTCTCAGATAGATGAAATTCTGTTTGCAAAATGTCCACGCACATTTAAAAGCAAACGCTGCCGGTATAAAATGCACCGAGAATGAGCTTTCCATTGCGCCGTAAAAAAGAGGGTCTTTAAAAATCTGTTGTAAGTCCCATTAAATGTAACCTGCGATGCGCGTTCAATAAAGGATAGCAGAAAAATAAGATGAAAAAGTTGTTGACTCATGTTTGGGCACCTGGCAGAGACCAGATGCCCAAACTGGCATGGCAGGGTAAGAATGCATGAATGACATTGCTGATAGTTTTTGAGAACGCTAGCATAATATGATCCAGGAGGTGATAAGATAACATTTTCCTCATACCGGAATTGGGTAGGCGGGTATCAGGAATGAGTGTACACATGACAAGTCTGACAAATGGGCTCTTGCACCTTGCCGTTGTAGTTGGTTCGAAGAGATAAGCAAGGGTGTGGCATAAGAAGTTCCCTTCTTATTTCTGAGTTAATACAATATAAAGCTCTATGAAAGTAAGATAACTGGGGGAGCCTTCTTCTTGAAGGCAGTTTCGGTGATTGAACGAGCGATTCAAGGAGCATACCTGCCTACTGAGGAAAGTCATTGTATTCTGCGAAGCTCCCAGATGAGCTCTGGGTAGTGTCAAGTATGTTGGCTCTATTACAGACAGATCTCATATTGACCAATCTTAGTCTGATTTTAATCTTCCAGTTTTTCTGTAATATATGTTGCGCGACAGAGGAGGCACGAACAAAATCGTGAAGTCAAAACAATATGTTCAATTAGCGATATTGGCCATACATTCTATGCATGTTGCCATTACACATTTGGCAACGCCTTAACATGTATGGGCACTTACATTAAAACAATGGAGTCGACAATTTTATGTGAAAATATATGAACTGTAGTGTGCCGAGCCACTTCCACCATTTCATATTTCTTGACGTTAAGCCTTGTTATCAATCTATTGCTACGTAGTGTTCACGTCATCTTCAAGGAACAGATGGTAATGTGACTCAGTCATTGGGTCAGTTTTTCCACAATAAATCACACAGTCATCAGTAGTAGTGCACTTGCTAGATGTTAATTCCCCCGGCAGATCAATAATATAAATAAGAAGCGCTAAAGATCTAGCGGCAGAACCTTACTACAAGGAAGCAACTGGTAAACATAACCGTAAGGTATTCGTTATTGAAAATATAACTAGACAAGAATTTGCGACGAATAGTGATGTATTTACCACAAACAGCTTGTAAAGCTACTTACTTGCACATTATCCTGCGTTATACGGTTATTACCGGGACATAATCGGGTACATCGACAATTCATCTTGGAAAAGAAAATCAGTAAACATGCATCTAAAGTTCTATTAAAAACTGATGACAGCGATGCGCATGCATAGTGTATATATAGTGTAGGCGCAGCATGGAAGAAATTGACTGTATGTGAACATTTTAGTTGAGTGTCGACTGTGGCTAGTGAACTTACCATTGGCATACCCTTATTTCTTTTATTTGTGTGAGCTAGCTCTTATTGTACTTACATGTCTATTTCTTTTCGTGCAACTTCTTTATACTTTTTCTTGCTTCGAAACGCAATGAAATGGTGTAGCCGAGGTGATATACCTCAACCTCTCCACGACACTTAAGATAGTACAGAACAAAACAGAAGACAGAAGTTGCGAAAGTGGTTGGTGTTAGCATGCACCAATTAGGCCCACTCTGCAGACAGCAATCTATCCGGGTAAGTGCTGCTCTGTAGGTGGTGGACATCCTTAATCCCGCATGCTCAATTCGTCTGTGATCACCATGGCTCGAACTTGGTCATCTCTCCTCAATGAAGCCGCGAGGTCTCTGAGTTCCTAGTGCAATGGCAGAAAACTCAAGCGGGATATGTGAGAGGAACATCGGCGTGAGTGCTCAACCTTACTCCTGAGCCCATGCAGGTATCGTCTTCAGCCAAGCTCTTTTTCTCATTCTAGTCCCCTTTCTCTTACCCTACTGCAGGCTAGCCTCCCTGCACTGTTAACCCCTCAAGTGTACAGTACCCAACCTACCTTGTAAGCACAACCAGTCGCGTTCCGCATTGGAAGCGCTTTCAAAATCCGCGTTTATGTTTTGTCAGGTGTCAGTTTGATAAATTGCCACATTGGAGAAAGGGGTGAGAAAAAGGACGACATTATGGTAAACGACGATTGCTAGAAGTTTTCAGGAAAAATCTCAATAATGAGATTGGACTAAAGTTGATGGCGCATCTTTTCGTATTTGCTTGCTGCATAGAGCTCGCTGGGCGGCAACCCATGTTTTAAAGACTGCTCAGACAAAATGTGGCTGACCCCGTTGTCGGAGGGATTGGTATAAGACGAAAGTGAAAGGTGTGTTCACATAAGCAGCTGAATGTCCATTGTACATTGAGGTGAACTTGCCCATTGCTGTCGGTGCTTCGATGGTACGGCACCGCTTGACGTGGATGAGCCCACGTTCATGCATCGCCCCCATAACATCCAGGGCCGACCCCTTGTGGCAACTGAAGAAGTTTACGTAATACCTGCGCACCGTCGATAGGGCATCCCGCGCGACAAAGGCATCAATTACAGTTGTTTGCGCCACATGGGCTGATCAAGGTCGTAGAGAACTTGGGCGCCTAATGAAGGAGTTTTCATTTAGTCCTGGCGCTCGAAGAGTGGTTGGTGAGGAAACGCCATCCATTACGAAATGTGGCCTGCGTTTTACCACTTCGCTATCGGCGCACATCTGCTCGAAGCTGTAAGAACGCGGCATATGTTCTTATCACGTTTCTTTTATCGATGCGCTCGTCCGGCATCGCGCGTGCATCGAGGGGCACTTTGGAACGCGACTGGAATGGTGCCGACATCCAGGAGAGGCGAAGTGAAGCTGCAGTGCTTCACTTCACCTCAACTGGATGTCGGCACCATTGAGGCAAAATGAGCCTGGCTGCGAGTGCGCTGAGCCGCACAAGAGGAAGAACGAACGAAGGGAGATCAAGGGAAATTTTTCTGCTTATTGTTACATGTATGTTTTACTGCGTCGCTTATGTTACGGAAGTGGCGTGTGGGGTCGTGATTTCGTCATTTTAATACTTTCGTCACAAATATGTTCAAAAACCTTTCAAATCAGCATATATTTTATTACTATATACATGACGAAGGTAGCCTTACACATATTATATGGTCCCTCCTTGCAAAGGAGTCAATGGTCATCAAGGGAAACAGGTTATTAGTAAATATGGCTGACGAAAAGTACTCACCACAAGAAAGGGAATGCTGAAATAAATTATCCAGGGCAATACAACACGTATCAGTCGGCGAAACGCTTTCTAGCGGTTAAGAGTAAGGGTGCAATATTTTGTGTGTGTTTGCAACTATCATGGTCCTAAATTGTGCTTCGCATATTCTCGCTAGCGTTTGCACTGCAGGATGCAGTTTCGAAAAGCTGGTCTCCGCTCATCTTCATCACTTCACGCTAATTTCGTCTGATCATTTGTCGATTACTATAGGCAATACTGTACCTTGTGGGTGATTCAAAACAGAAATAGACAGAATATATATCTTCTGTCGGAAAAAGAAAACATCTCCAGTTTGAGCTTTTTTCTTTGCTTTGTTTAAACAGAGAAATGGGCATGAAAATCCCTTAAAATGTACTCGTCCATCAAAGCCTTCGATGGTTCCAAGCTGTATATAGGCCTTTAGTGCGGTACCGCGATGAAGCGGAAGTCGTCGCTCGCGCCGTAAATTGATGCGAACGCATGAGCAAGACTCCCAAGAGATTTGGCTCTTGAGAACATGAACAACAGAACGATGGCGTCTTATACGTGGGGCGCGCACGAATTTATGAGAAGAGGAAACCCGAACACATCCATTAGGGTGCAAAAGAAAGCTTTTACAGCGATGTTTAGAACACGGTGTTGTAAGAAAAAAGTTTCCTACAGAAAGAAGAATTCAAGCAACGGTAATTTGATATAAACGTTTAGGCTTTTGGAATCGAGCTGAACGTAAGAGCACTTTCGTGTTCGGGAGCAAATTTTGTTTTACTTCGCTTGGTTCTCGTTCAAATTTAAATGAACCACTTTGACCAGAACGCCTGCTGGAGCCTGAGAGAAGAGAAAACAGACAGATTACTTTCATATTGCTTAACTTCTCAGCTATTACTGCTTGCAGTAAAAAAAAATTTAGGGCCTCTAATATTGAGAAACGAGGGAGACACAACAATTGGTGATGGCAGAGACTGCAAAATTGAGACTGTTGTATTGTCATCATAAAGGAAGAACTTTAGAAACTACCCGAGCAGTTTAGTGAGGACGAGCTACTTTGCCAGGCAAGGTAAACTGATTACCATCCTAGAAAGCTTGCCTTACCTTGCTGCACTTCCTTTATCAAGCTTTCGTAAGTAGTGAGTAGAATAGGTTTGAGAAGATTGGCCATGAAATGTAAGTGTTAGGCAGAAGTGATGGATGGGTGGATGGATGAAAATCTTTATTGTGGTCCATCAGGGCGCATGTTAGTGGCAGAAGAAATCTCATTAGTCTATTTTTTTTTCATTCCAAATAATTCATTCCCGTACCAATTGCATGGCAACTCCATCATATATACAAGAATGCTGGAATCGCAGTTGTATGGAGCAGCCAAGCGTAGCACCATTCGTTGAAATAAACCTTATCCTTTTCAAATAGACGACTAGCTAATTTTGTAAAAACCGTTACACTTTCTCATTAATATATAAATCCAATAGAAAAATAGTATATGTTCCGATGCCAGTACACGCCGGCAGTGCAGCTCTCCCCTGACGTAATATCTTTCCAAGCAGAGACGCAGGCGGCTAGATAGATAGATAGATAGATAGATAGATAGATAGATAGATAGATAGATAGATAGATAGATAGATAGATAGATAGATAGATAGATAGATAGATAGATACGGTCAAAGTGACTCAAGTTCGCCAAGAAATGCTTTGTATTTAGGATACCGTACTCGCAAAGTGGTCTGAATTCTTTGCTGAGATCACGCTTGCGAAATGAAATGACGCAGCAATACGCTGGTCTCAACAGCACCACCGCTACAGACACTTACAATAAATGGACCCTGACAGGAATCTCTGCCTTCCGGGTAAAATTGAGCGAAGCCATGCCAATATGCTTCACTGGATTCGTCTGGGCATCGCCTTCACTCCACGCTGTACCCATGTCATCGGTCGTACGGACAGCTCGATCTGTGAGCACTCCCGAGTGCGCGAATCATTAGAACACTTATTGAAGGACTGTCCTCTGCATGGGTCACAAAGAAAAATGTTGGTGTCTGCGCTTGTAGCTATCGGAGTGAGGACATTAACTGAAAGAGATAGTTTGTCCGTAATGCACAACTGCTACAAACGCAGTTTATAATTTTCTGAACAATACCGGACTAGACGCGAGACTTCAGAGAAAGCACTCTGTGTTGTGAATGTAACCAACGCATCATCCCTTCCTGTTTCCATCATGATATTTCATCCATCTTTCTTCCCCCTTTTCAATCACAGCCTTTGCAAAGTATCAGGTCACAGCCTACTTTTTCTGGCCGACCTCCCTGCCTGTTACCATGCTGCACAATCCATCGTTCCTGCCTCACGTCGTAGTATTAACATCGTGTTAGTTATCGCATCACGCGAAACCTCCCCAGTATCGTGGTGCTTTTTTTTTTTTTAGTTTGGATCGTCAAAATCAAGGGGAAAAACGATGAAAATGTATAGTTCAGCAGTACGTCGTCTTGCTCATTTTGCCCCAAGCAACCTCTTCTACCAGTTTTATAGCGTCATTCACGCCACCTTTTCATTTCGTGCTCCGGTAAAATGGGCCGCACTATATAATTCCGTGCGCTCACTTTCGCACAGTGACTCAGAAGGAAGTGGTGGCAGAAATATCAAAACCAACATAACGTCTCCATTTCGCAAGTCAGCATTTTAGATAAAAGCAAAACAGAACAGCCTGCCGAAATACTTTTAAGAGTTCACTATGAAAATAAAAAATAGGATGGCTTTCTCAGTAGCCATCGCGGGTCCGGCTTGGCTCTCTTGAGGGCTGTGCGTAGCCTCGCCATGGCTATTTCTATGAATACTGAAAGCAGCCGGCCGTGGCTAAGCAAGGAGACGCGGAGGCCGTAACGTGCGCAAAATGTCCAGTGCGCCGAAACAGCCTCTCATCTACTCGTTCGCAGCGAGCAGCAATTCAGTGAATGAGGCGTGTGAGAGCCCGCTTTGCAGGCTACACGCATTTGCTACTCTTTTGACTTACCGGGGCTGTGTATACATAGAACAATGTGCTTTGTCATCGCTCCGTTGATTTCTAAGAGAATGTGCCCGTTATTACATAGAAAACAGCGAGCTCCCTCGAGGCATTCAAGCGACATCCTCCTCTCTCCATTTGCTGCCATGAACGCCGCACGACACCACCGAATAATCAGAGCGTTTGTTCGTGGCGACGTTCAATGGCCTTTTCATCTCTAGCATGTTGGGCATTCTGGTTCCATGTGACAACGTCGTCGTTAGTGTAGCAGAAGGGAGGATTCTCACCTCGAATATGTGCCGGAAACTGGGCGGTGCCAGCCTAGTTCTACGAAAGAACACTGACTGAAGTAATACTCGGCACACCGGTGGTGCTAGCAGCCCGTGATACGAACCGAGTAGGTTGGAATACGTGGCTTTTTAATAGTCAAACACGAATGTAACGCTTTCGCAAATATTCTTACCCACGGGAACTTTAATCCGTATAAATCACGTACTTCAGCTAGAAAACTCGCAATGTCCTACCCCTACCTCACATGAGCTTAAAGCCTTATCTCGTGCCTTATCAGAAGATGAAACCTGGGGCAGCTGCGCATTAGTGATGTGAATTGAGGAAGCGGTTAAACTGGTGACGTTCCCATCCTCCTGAGCCGCAGTTCTCTTTCCTGTTCCTTCCTTGCAATACTGTACTCTACAAGACGTTGTGATGCTTTGCCGCCTTTGTTATACTATACTTTACGTTTCTATGCTATGCATCAACCGCTCCCCTCTTCCTAACTCTGACTTCCCTTTCTCGTCTTTTGCGATCATATACTATACAAGGCTACGCTATGCTTACTCTTTCACTTACGTCTTTCCCTCCTCCTCACGCCCACTTCCCTAAAAACTATTGAAATTGTCCCTAAAAGCTGCGCCAACCAAATACAGTATTGTCCATGGTGTCGTGAAAGAGAGAGGTCTCTAATGACCTGTCTGTTGGGGTATTTTATGCAAGCATCTTTAGGGCTACGCCGCTTTGTTTGGAAATCTCTTCCCGGAGTAACCGCTTTTCTGATGAATGATCGAACAAAGCATGTGAGCGTCCTGCACCGCTATTGTCAAGAATTCTGTTCGCGTTGGTCATTCTAATTTTACTAGATAGTGGTGGATCGTAATTGGGCAGCGTACGTACAGTTTCAAAACAAGTTATCTGCACATAAGCAGGGCGCTTCAATCATTCAACGAAGCTAGCTATGATTAAACATGCTGAAATAATACATTTCCTAATAGAAATTTTTGGGAAACGGAACACTGTTTTGCTATTGGGGCCAAATCCACGTGCGAAAAAAAAATGCGGCTTCCGCGTGCACATGAATGCGGCCGAAAGTCACGTGTGCCGATTGCTCGCATAGCCGGCCCCAATGCATTGCGTTCCATCATGGAGTAAATAAGATCATGTAATGCGAAACGTTGGTGAAGTAAACAGTGTTGTTTGAATCAAATATCAAGGCAGTGGAACTTTACGGAATCAAAGAAGAATTAGCCTACAAAATCTAAGAGAATTAAGGTACACAAAATTTGTAATGTTCATTAACACATAACCAATTCTAACTAGCATTCTCAGATAATGAATGAAAGCTTATAAGTGTCCCTCAAGAGGAAAGTGTGTAACAGCTGGATCTACCGACGCATACTTACGCGAGGCAGAAACTTGGAGGCTTCCTGAAAGTGTTCCATGAAGTTGAAGGACGATGCAGAAGAGTAGCTGAGCGGAAACAGTAGGTGTAACCTTAATAGGACAGCAAGAGAGTGCAATGGGTTAGGGAACAAGGACATATTAACAAAAGTTAAGAAGAATGACATGGGCGGGGCATGTAATGCAAAGGCAAGACAACCCTTGGTAACTTCATGGTAAGAGAGTGAACCCCTGGCGAACGCAAGCATAGCAGGGGGCCGCAGAATGTTAGGTGGGCAGATGAGATCAAGATGCTTGCGGTGTTAAATTAGTCGCAATTGCCACAGGACTGAGATAATAGAAGCATCTTTGGGAGAGGCCTTTGCAATACAGTAGGATTAGAAGGCTGATGTTAAGGATGGTGGTGACGATCAAGTCGAATTAAGATTCCTTAGTGTGAATTAAGGTTTAAGTAGTGAAGAAGTCAGAATGGAAATGACGAAGAACGCCAAAACAATATAATGATGTCTCATGAGAGCACAGCGTCCCACTGTGCTCGTGTTATCGTTAGCCTAACGCACTGCCGGTTTTCTCGTCTTCGGCGCCCAACTCAGCGCTGTGGCATACAATTTCCCAAGCTCATGAACGACTGCCTCGCCACGGTTGTCTAGTGGTTGTGCCACTCGGCTGCTGATTCAAAGGCCGCGGAATCGAATCCCGGCCGTGGCGGCTGCATTTGAATGGAGGGGAAATGTTGAGGCCCGCATACTGTACGATGGCAGTGCACTTTAAAGAAGCCCAGGTGGTCGAAATTTCCGGAGCCCTCCACTGCGGCGTCTCTGATCATCATATAGTGGTTTTGAGACGCGAAACCCCATAAATGAATGATCATTTTAAACATGATCTAATGCTCCGCGCGGTTTCCCTAACTTGTATAAACTACAACGTTTGAGAACCTCGACTGCTGAATTCGTAAGATTTTCAGGTATCAATAGCAGTGTAGAAGATGACTAATAAATATGTTTATTACGGTGTATCGATCAAAGTTAAACCACTCACGAGTTCGTGCGAGATTCAGCGCAGACAGAGCATTTTCGCCACCCGCACTCTGTAAAGATCGTCGGCCAGCGAAGCTGTGTAAAGTTATATGTAGCGTTTACCTGCCTGTAGCAGTAGCGCCTCTTTGGCATTCACTGCATTGCAAATCCCGCGAGGATAAACACTCGAAGATCAATAGAAGAAAAGAGTGCGCGCCTTAATTAATACCAGCGTAAGAGAAGAAACAAGTGAGTAAGCAAGTTTTTCGTAACAGTCTGGGTTGTCGGCTTCAAATGGCGCTCGTATGAATACTTGAAGCACAAGCGAAGTAACAAGTGATACACTTCTTTCATGATGTCGACGGTTCTTCATCTTTATTATTATTTTTTTAGAAGCGGCAAGGACGTTCAGATCATCTGTAGACAATAAGTACCTTTCTTGTGAAAAGTGAATTTTTAAGTTATTCTGGGCAAGAATGAAGATAATCTGAGACGTTGCACGGGAAAACGAGTAACATCAGGAAGTGGCAAGTGCGGAGTTACAAAAAGGGCAGCTCCGCTACACAACCCAATAAAAGAGCTCCGTTTACCTGTAATTACTGCCCTAGGCACCTACAAAGAATATTCATCCACTTCTCTTAGTTTTAATCATTACCGCTTTATTTTTTAACTATAGTTCCTTTAAATATATGTTGCATAGGAGGCTTCTCTCCAGTATACGACGTAAAATGGCTACGTATGTTTTTCGTTATTATTTGGAGGATTTTGGCTTCCATAAGGTTCCCGAAACCTGTCAACCCAAATTAATGTTTATTACAACCGACCCTCGCTTGCTCTCTGCTTCCGATTCTTCAAGCGAGAACGCCTTTGCTACGCGGGCTTGCTTCTAGCAATTCTCGGAGTGAAGGCGAAGTTGTGAACCCTTCCCTTCTTCATTCTTCGCTCCCTTTGAGCGAAGCCAGCTGCACCGGCCTCCACCTCTCTCCTAGGTCTTAACGCCTCGGCATTCTGGCTGATAGAAAAGCCTTATTGATGAAAGGTCCTAGCGATGCACACTGAAAGCCTCCCCTATTCCAGAGAAAGCACTATGCTTCCCGGACCAGCGTGGATATACTTGATACGTGTGTGCTTGCCAGCACCCTACTGCTCCCAAGGCGCAGTGAATAACGATAATGTCCTGTTCCAGCGACCAGGACGCAAAAAGCAGCGAATGGGTTCTTTCACACTCTCGTCTCAGTCCCGTTGACTGTGTATGCCTGCGCTCTCTCGCTTACTTTTGCTTTGTAGCAGTTGCCACACTTTATGTGGAATCCCACCGGCAGTAAAGGGTTAATAACAGTGTCACCTTAGTGAACTTTCATTTTTCTTTCAAAGCTTTTTATTGGCCTAATGGCTGATTGTACATTCGTGGCCAGTTGCTGAGCCTTGTGCGAAGTGAAGGTGGTGAGGGCTTTGTCAAGCTGGTAAAAGCAGCTTTTTTCTTATCTCGCTCCCGATGAATTGATTTTTTGATAAAACAAAATTCTACTTCCTCTATAGAAACTGGTAGGCAAGAAACAAAGACAAGTAGACTGCTATTTTTCTTTTTACATAACGGAAAGTGGTAAACAAATCAAGAAGTGGGAAAAAAATCCGCTCAGTTCTCTCGGGGAAATAAGGGACTTTTATACCATAGAGTTAAATACACCGAATCTAGAGGCAAAGCTAGGCTGCGGAGGAGAGGGGACGGAGTACCGCCCTCGCTCCGCCCTGTTGAAATGTGTCAATACGGCCAGCACAATTATTATTGAAAGACGTGAGAACAACTGTAAGTCATCTAATGCCAATTCCCCCCCCCCCCCCCAAAAAAAAAAAAAACAATGCTCTTTTGAAAAGTAAGTGTGAATAATAAGCTTACTATAAACCTCCTGCTAAGAGCGCAAAAATGCATTTCAGATATACGCATTCGGTCCATAAGACATGGTTTCGCATCTCTTAATTGGTGTTTTCGGATGTACAGTAGATTTCGGTTCCTACAGTTTGGGCATTGGACATGACGTATGTGGATGACACATCGGTGTTGTTACATTATTGACGTTGCGACCTTCCCCTCTCTTTCTGACAGCAGCCATTTAAGCAACGGATAAGTTGATGCTGTGTTGGTGCAGGCACCGGCTTTACAGCAGTGCTGTTTGATCGTGCCTCAGCCGTAGTGTACAGACAAACTAAATCGGACTGACAGGTCGTGCGTCGAAATAGCTTCCTCCACCCAAAAGAATGAATCATACTTAAGACTTACGCACATTGAGTAACGCGGACGGACTTCTCGGGCATTTCGGTACAAGTCTGCACCGATCACGCCGGTTCTGCTGGTTCTCGCAGTCAGGCGTCCAGTAGCTCGATGGCTTTCTAAGAGTGAGCTGCCTAGCTCGAGGAACGGCCACCACCTTTCCATTTTCTAAGGTTCTATGGTCGCGGATAACGAAACGTTTCCGTTCGAAAGCCATATGATCAACCGGCTCTGAGCGAAAACAGGAAAGCTGCTGCCGTCTGTAGGCGCTCATTCCTGTTTGCATTCCTCTGCGTAGCTTTCGAGATTGGTGCGCCTCAATGCGTTATTTCAGAGGCTCTGTGTTTACATATTTGGTTGCCAGATTAATCGCCAAGGATAGCAAGGGACAATCGCCAAGGATAGCCAGCGACTCACTAGCTGGCTACATGAGCTTTGCGAGATGGCGGCGCCTATGGGGAACCCCCCCTTCAATGCAGTCGACCTGTGGGGAGCTTGTTCTCCAGAATGACCATATTCACGTTTTATACGGAACTAAGCATATGTCTATCCGCTACTGGACCACCAGAATTATCGTTTTTCTTGTAGTTCCGCTAATTCAGGTGTAGCATGCACATTGCGCTACCCAGAGGCAACTATATTGCATCAACGCGGAGAACGTAACTAATACTTCATATTGAACGTGTGCACAATTTCATAGCCCGTTAAGTCCTGCAGTGAAGCCTTGAAACAGCGACGCTGATTGAATGAGTAGGGACATTCGCTTGTGCACCACTGCCCCGCTGACTAAGCAGAGGCGGCCAGGCAGAAATACATGGTGAAACCAACTCTTCTATCCCTTGTTTTGGAGGCACCTCTGCGGCAGTGACTTTGATTCAAACACCGAAGAAATTCATAGGACAAGCTCATTGTTCCAGTAGATTCCGGGTTAATGTTTAATTTCCGTGTTATTTACACAGCTTCTTCTTGAAGCATGTAAGGAGGGTAAAAAATGGGGTAGCATGTTTTGAACGAAAAAAAAAAAGGGGGGGGGGGCGGAGACAAAGGCTTCCTAACTCGTAAAGAAGGATTGCAATGTATAAGAGTGGAACCTCTTTGGCAATTACTCCAATTAGGCCAAGAGAGGAGTGGAATCAGCAGCGGTCATTCTGTAGCCACGTACATAAATGTAGGAGGCGACAAAAGGGTAGAACTCTAATAAAGAAGTGAAAGTTGAAACGTAGAGCTAACAGCTTTGCCTATGCGGCAGAACATATGAGCCGACACACCAGGATTTGGGAGAGCGATGAACATGGAATCCAATTAGCAAGGCAGGGAATTAGGCGTGCCTTAAGTGCGCCCAAAATTGTCGGGACTAACAACCCAGCTGTCCAAATGAAATCTGCTGCACAAACGTTACGTCCGGAACAATCACGGCACATTTTTTGCTTTACATTTTCGTTCCAACGCAATTACGTTAAATCTAATCATGTTGTCGAGTGTTCTGTCCTAAGGAGAAAGTCGGAAAACAGAACGTACAGATCGTGGCTGAAGGAAATGTTGAGCAGGGACTGACGAGCGCTGAAAAGACCAAAGTCATTAGGTGGTATTCAGGATAGCTTGTCGGAGAGTGCTCTTTTGCAGTTGCATAAGGGCAGCTGCTGACAGCATTTACTGAAAGCGCAATGGGCAACTTGATTTTTAGGAGAATGTTTAATGTTTCACATATGTACATGTGCATGTATGCGCCACTAATATGGTGGGGGGTTTCTTTCTTTAGCCTCCTTTGTTTATCGCGAATGTTCTGATCGTAATAACCCGCCTGGCGCTCTCATGCAACGTGCTACGACAGATGATTCCCTCTTTATTTACAGAGATTACTCTTCTCGACCAGACATCCTTTCTCATGTTTCTATCGGTGTATGCGGTCAAATCACACCACATAAGCTCTTTCTTGTGGACATGCAATACGTAGTAGTGCGCCAAGTGTACTTCTATAGGGAAACCGCCATCCGTTGCTAGTGTCGGATCGACAATATTGAAACGAGTGCCTATCTTGGATGCAGGGAAGTCGGACTGTGTGCATATTTCTCACCTGCGCCCTACCCCCATGAGCTTGCCCGAGAAAATACAGTCGCACAGGAATGGCCTCCCACTGGACGAGGTTATATTTAACACTTCCCGAGCGGAAGCGCCCGCCGAACGTCAAGCCTTTCGCCTACACCTTGCTCAAGTAAAAGGTAACAGACGACCACGCCGGCGGCGGAGCTCGTCGACCGCGCGGTGCTGTTTCCTCGGTCTTGTGACAGAGGAATTTTTTCCCAAGCTTTCGCCTTGATTAAATATAAATAGTTCATCTTCTAATCTTCTAGACGGCTCTCGGCTGAAATGATGGCATATATTTATTTGCCCTTTAAATTTCTTGTGCATGGGCAGCCTTTTTGGTCAATTAGCAAAAGTGAACGCATCCGCATACTGAGCGTACTGTTTTCCAGCCATGGCCAATAGGGGATATTCAAGATGTAGAGCGCCATCTGTAGGCATCGGCCGTAAGAGACATTAAGCATGTTCTTCATGGATCGGGAAGCAGAAATTTCTGGCATGTGGGCGTATATAGGCCCCTAGTCTGCTAATTCGTACAGTCACTCCGCGGAGTTTTGTTTTGGTGCTAGTGGCGCTGTGTATGAAGCGGTGATCCCTGACGACACCGGTAACGACGTAACACTCTTTTTAATCAAATCCCTCGATTATTTGAACGACGAAAGAAATGCCGCCGCGTACTCGCAAATGGTCCTACCGACGGCATCGGCAGGGCATGTGTACGGAACCATCATCGATGAGTGTAAGATGGCAGTTTAGCCTCGCTTCTATATTTCTCCGTGAATTTCTCTCCGTTGCGTTCCCTGCCTCAAAGCAGTGGCAGGTTTAAGACACGAGCATGTTTAACAGATATTGAACGAGTGAGCACATCATGCACGCACAATCGAGAGAAGATGGTCGATCGCCTTTTGCTTGTCGCATTGCTTTTCCCGGATGACGACAACTGTTCGCCAAAATCAACATGCCTACGGTGAGGCCTCCGTTCGATAGTACACGTCATTTTAATTTTTTTTTTCAAAGCTGTGGCCGTATACTGAGCGTATCCGGGAAATCGTGCGACATGCAATCTTCTCGTGTCCGTGTGTTTTCGCGCTAAGTTGATCATTCCGCGATGCATAACCAACTAGCCCAGCAGTCTGTCCTACTAAATGCATACCAAAGAACATCTGGTTTATAGCACAATACACACGCGAGGCAAGTTGCAAGTTTCCTGGCTCTGCACCATGAATCAACGATCATAAAACTCGTTCTGTATATGCTATCAAAGTTTCACGTACGTAGAGAGCGCGTCAACGGTGCGAAGAGACTGAATACTTGTAAGTTTAGCCCTCTGGATCTCACTATTGCGCCGTTATGGTAGTTTTCTATGACCGTCCATCGGCACACTCATTACCAGCCGCAACAGACAGGTGGTTCGAACTGTCGCAGCCGTATCGTATTCCAAGCGTTAATTTGATCATCCTCACCCCTCAGCAGCTGATTTTTGGCCACAACCTTAAAATGACGAAATGACGAAAAAACATACGCTAATCCTCTGAGCAGACCACCTGACCACTGCAACGGACGTTGGCGTGCTAGAGCATACCAGAGTAGCAGCAGGGGAATTACACCGTGGTACACAGAACCTTCGACATGCGATAGCCTAAGTGTTTTTAGACTGTCTCGGCAGCCCGCTCATGTATCTACGCATTGCTTCTTCGAACAAAGCAGTGAAACACTGAGCTGCGAATGACAGTGCTGCCTGCGACTTGAAAAATGAGATGCGAGAACCAGCAAAGCGCCGCTCGGATACAATGCGGCTTCAATATCTGCTCGCATTCCTAATCTGAATGGTAAATAATGGTAATGTCGCCATAGAAGCTTATGTCACACACTTTACGCTGGGATCTCCTCTATAACAAAGATTTTCGTCAAACACTTAACTGGGTTCTGAAATACGCGCGGTCAAAGGTGGAAAATGTGCGCGCACTCATTGGAAGCACTTTTGCCCTTGCGAAGCAGTACGCCTGGAGCAGCTGACATTCGGGCGGGTATTTAGGAGCGCAGCACTTCTTTGGTGTGTTCTCGGGAATCTTTCACCGCTCGATGTCGCAGGCTGCGTCTTCGCGGGCCGAAAGCACCATCAACAACTGCCTCTTAGCCTCTCCTATAATACTGGCACTAGCATTATGCCCAGAAGAACAAGGCGGACGCGTACAGTGTTGCAGAACACAGTGTATGATGAATGTCCCCTATTTGTACCGGCCATCAAGTGCTGCGTTCGCTTTTCTTGTTCCTGTTCTTTCGGACTCTACATATTCGTATGCTTAAAGATCGCTTGCATTTCCCTAGGCCATTTCTCTATGGCTTATTAACTAAACGAGATGATCTGTTTTATAGGACAGTGTGTACGACCGCAGGCCTTCGTATTCTAGATTTGTGGGACTACTTGTGTAGAAGACAACTGACGCCATTACATCTTCCTCAGAATAGGGTAACCACGAAGGGTGCCTCAGAGCGAAGGGGCATCCGTATTTACTGATCGTGCACCCAGGCCTATTATGCGTTTGACGCATTGCCCATCGTAGGCACGGTCGATCCGCAAGCCTTTCATACGAGAAGATAATGATGGATGGCGCGGGCGTCCCAGTTGCTGAAAACAACAAAGAAAATAAAACATGCCGGAAACAGTCACAGAGTGAAAATAAAGTTTTCCGTCGGGTAGTAGTTGATAACTTGGAAAGCTGTATAAATAAATATTGAGATAGGATGTAGAACGACAAAAATGCCGTAGTGTGAGGATAAGTACATCTGCAGGTGTGGCTTTAGCTGGCATGAAAAAAAAAAAAGGCAGTCGGTTGCGTTTGCCCTTTAGGAATAATATTTTGGTGGATATACAAGCGCTTTGAGCAGTAGATATGATGGGAGCTGTCATTCTAATACGATGTCCAGTAAGTGTACAGTATTCATTGCAAAATTATTGCTCCATTTCGATAAGTTCAGCTATGGTGAGTTAGCTATGGTGAGTACTCTAAAGAGACAAGTTATTGGTGCCGGGAAGAGCTTGTAAAGCATCACTAAATTTATTTACTTGTTTAATTTGACAACAGATTCAGCAAGAATGGTTAATGATAATGCGTAGCTGCAAGCAGATATCTAAGTGGGGTTCAAGTCGAACAAGTGAAATGAGGAAAGTAAAGTGTATTTCTTCCATAACAGCTCATCGCTTCAGGCTGAAGCTTACAGGATAGCGCTACATTGGTAGAAGGTGACCGAACGAAAGATAACACCCGCAGGTGACGCGAAGAAACAAGAATCCGCAAGTGCCTATAATTTCTCAAGGTAATGTTACGACTACTTAAAAAATGTCTCATTGTATCACAAAAGCTATCTTCGTGCTCCCTTTCATTTACATTCCACCTGGAACGGCTGTTTCACATTGCAAATTAAACGTAATATACCACGGCAAAGAGTTCAAAGAACGAAATATGGGATAAGTGTTGTCTTAGCGGCAATTGCGACCTTTGTTCCGGGGCTCCGCCAACCTGATGGAAATAAGGATGAAAGTCAAAATCAGGCCGACTCTCATCGTTACCGCTAGCTACTTGAATACTTTGGTTCAGTGATGTGGCTTTAGTGTTTCTGTGTCCGAACGATCCCGCATGTCCCACGCAACACAGATCGTTGTCTTTGTAGAGGTACAACCCAGTAAAGCAACACGCCCAACGCCCCTTCTATGCGTTTCAAAACACAAGAGGGAGAATTCGGTACCACACTCCTATCTCGTTTATTTTGAAAGAGTAGAATTGCGTCGGGCAAGACATTAACGGTTTAACTAAAGCCCATGTGTTCGGGGACCTCCGGAGACTATACAAAACATTTCCGTGTCATCATTCTTCGTATAATTTAAATCAAAAGATAGATGTTATGTAAACAAGAAACGAAGACAGTAGTGAGAGTTGCTGCAGGGCTAAGCAGGGTATACTGCACAATGTTTAATGTTCTCCTTGCAAAGTAAAGCAACTTTCCAGTTGAAATCATGCGTGGAACAGCATAACTGCTGCCGTAGAGATATTCAGGGCCCCGCAGGAAACACCCGTGATGCCGCTCTTCAGCCCTCAAGGAAACACGGCGGCTTAGAGAACGAGGCTGTTTCTTGAACTATTCTTCTCTTGCTTTTCTAAAGCCATCTTGCGATATGGCGCATTTTGCTATTTCAACTTTAATGTCCAATGCATACTGCTGCATTCGAGTGCCTTGTACAAAAAGCGTAGTTGAGCTCTCTTTCATCGTGATGCGTCATAACACTGAGGTTTAAACAGCGCGCATAGGCTCCCGCTAGCGGCTACGCTGGCACAGTTTGACGACAGGCTACTTTGACAGCAGAGAGTCTTGGAGTGTCGGCCTCGAATGTCATTGCACCGGAAGTCGGTGAAGGTTTTCTTGACTTGAATTGATTCTTTATATTCATGTTTGGTACAACATGAAGGATGGCCGGAGTAAAATCTGCACAAAAACAGCTTTACTAGCTCCCGCTACCAAAAAATGAATGAGTCAGAAGCAGTGGAACACAAATAAGATAATAAAAACATAATACACAGAAATATGGTAAGTAGATCAAAATAATTACATAATCTAAACGTAAACAGGATACAAAACATCAGAAGCTAGACGAGACTATGTATACATGTGTTACAAAAATGAATAATAGGTCAAACAAATCCAACAGGGTACATTACATGCATGATACAATTTATAAAAACGATGATACATCTTTATGGTCATATTTTCTATATTTACATCAATGCTTCTTAGATAATTTAAGATTGTGGGAGCAATACTGCGTAGCATTTGGTCACCATACTTTGTGTGTGAGCGAGCTATTAATCAGAGGTTATGCTTACAGGTATCATATTTATTCTCCGAGGGTTGTAGTTTGGCTAAGTGAGATAGCACAGTCTTTTTGCTTCAGCTCTTTTTTTTATATTGTCCTACAAATGTTGTAGCTGCAAAGATTTTGAAGACTGACTAATTTATATTTTTGTTGCATGCAAATAGCTGATTGATCAGGTTCTTTCTTAGCGATAATTTTGAGGAATCTATTTTGAACTCTAGTGAGCTTCTCAATACTTCCTTACGTTACAGTGGTCTATTATAAGACTATAATGCTAGTGCTCAACCGGAGGCTTTCTTGTTTTTGAATTTTGGACTGGTGATGGACATTTCTTTGTCTATGGCCCTGTCGCTATTTCTGAACTCTGTGAGGACTCATTATAACTTCTCTTAAGTGTGAAAGTGTGCAAGGTACATTGTAGTGTGAAAGTACACCTAGTGGTTTTTATGTGGACTATCTGTAGAACTAAGCTTTAAGCTTTTTCTTAATGGGTGATGTATATGTCAGTATACAGTGTGTGTTAGATTGGGTGCGGACTGTGAAAGTATGTGGAATGTGTCGCTTATACCATAGTGTGAAGGTACATTAACTGCATTTGTATAAACTTTCGGTGTGTGTGTGTGGACATGTGCGTGACGCGACGCGCACTTCCCTGCAGTTTTTTTTTTGCTTAAAAAAAAAACTTAATCGAAAGGGGGCTCCTTGTGATAAGTTAAGTGCGCAGTTTAAAAAGTGCGCGATCAAAAAGGGAGTGACAGAGGAAGATGAAGACGAAGGACGAAAGGCGTGGTCCTACAAAATAAGAGAAAATAGGACCCAATCAAGAAGAGCCACGGGGTTCCCAGCGCCCAATGGCTGAAGAACACGGGTTCCTAGTGGTGGCCAATGAAAACAACGAAGAAGAAGACCTGGCGGGATCGGATTCAGAGAGGGCGGTTCGAGAAGGCGAAGCGAGCAGGTCATCTACCGGGCCGGGCGCTGAAGGCGGCAGTCGGATTCCAGAGCCGAGCCATTGGGCCTTCACTCGTCCGGGACGTCCTGTGCATCCCTTCCTGCCCTCGGAACTCGTGTTGGCGTCTTGGAAGCTTCTGTGGGGCACGGATTTCGGCCGGCAAGCTACAAATGTCTATTCCTTCGGGCAGCTCCGGAGCAGTCGGGCTGCGGGCCCGAGCTTCGTCACGCGAGGCCATCCAGGAGGCCTCTAACATCTGAACGAGCCTCTCAGCGGCTCATCCGTCGTCACCCGTCGCGACCAGAACCCGGCGTCATCACCTTGGCTAGCCTCATACGCTCCAATCGTCTGGTCTTCACGCAAGCGCAACAAGATTGGGTGAGACCTCGAGAATCTTCTTTGTCGCTCCACCCCTCGCCACTGAACGATTCGCGTTCGAACTCCTCGCACTTGCATGCCGCTTATAGAACATTTCTTGAATTTTCCGTGTATAACTTTCTTTCTCTCTTTTTCCTTTTCTTAAATTTTCCATTTACTCTGTTCACATTAAAATCTTTGTGTTTTGTTATCTAGTGATATGAACGGCTTTGTCCTCGATTAGACTCTCGGAGGTTTTACCTGAGAGAGTCGTTCAAACAAATCTGTTCAAGAAGCTGCTCAAATCATCACACCTTGATACCTCGACGGGATACTTTGCCAATATTTACACATTTATCGAAAATGCAAGGGAGTGGTGTAACGCCGGTAAACCGAGATGCATTTCTTGTCTACCTTGCATTTCCGTGCGGTGCTGTTCTCATTTGGTGCTTTTTATATCCTCAGCCTCTGCGTTGCCTTCGAATAAATACATTGCGAACACTCTGTCTCTTTGATTGATATACAAATTGACCGCTTGTTCCAAAATAAATACACAAGCGCGAGGAATAAAGCCGTAGTAAATGATGATTACCCGCATCTCTTTCTATTATAACTTGAGCGAAATAAAAATTACGTCACGACCTCAATTCGCACAAACCATTGAACTAGACAAAACAGGCAATCGCTAAATCAAAACAAACAAGAGCTTTGCCATTTGGGCGAAGAAAAGTGGTTTTAAATTAAGTGTCGCCATAGCCATATGTTGGTTACGAAGAGTAATCCAAAATTCGCGCCAGTGAAACCGAAACAGGAAGCGCAGGCCACTTGTTCTTACGAACCACCAGGTGCGCTAGGGTCGACTGGGCCTCTGGGGTCTATGGTAGTGTCTACCATTAACTTTTTTCTTCTTTCTCTATGGTATATCATGCAAAAGATAATCACTCGCCATTGGTATTTATGGTGAACGTACATTTACCGTTATCCAACAGAGGCTCGCCTCGAGGGATGGACGTAAAGGAACACAAGCGCGCATTATCCCAAATCTCTCGTCCTATCAGCTTGTAACTCTTTTCGTGTCAAACTTGTTTAAATTTTTTTTTTTGGGTTATATGTGACAAAAGCGAAACATGCTGTTACTCCTACCGATCATATTCCGTTATAGAAATGAATTGTGGGGTATCTTCAGGCCAGTATTTGCAAATTTACCTTATCCTTATCGCTTGTTGAACCTTATCTTCTGTGTGCCCCTATCATGTTTCCGGAACAATTTGTCCAGTATCCACAGAGAAGTCTTACGATATTTTTTCCTCTGATTGCCATTCAGTGCCCTTAACGTGCCGCAAAACAAGCGAAAAGGATAAGGGAGGTTTGCTAATGCAGACCTCCAACCCGTTTTTCATTCAAGTCGGCGTACATCAACCTAGGCACTTCAATAAATGTGGTATTCTTCTTCAAGTGCGCAAACATTGCAGAAATGTGCCTCTTTCCGCGTGCCTAAGCGTTTGTGATTATACGATCCGCCCTTATAAACTGATTACACTGCATTCCGTGGCACTTTCAATAAATGTAATGCTAGCCCGCAGGTATCAGGAAAAGTGGCGCTTCATTTAACGACTGCTTAACGCCGGCACTATGCAGAGATCACGATAATTACGCATGCCAACAAAACTGATGGAAATAAAATGTGCCAAACTAGGTATTGCAGTGAAGGATTGGGAAGGTAATTGTATGTAATTGTGGATGTCAAAACGCTATTTTGCCACTTGGAACACCGAAATGAAATATGGGACACGACAAAAAAATGCGAACGAAGGCCAAATGCCGAAGAAAAGAACTCCAAGAAATCTCGCAAGAACATACGCAGATATCCTAAACGACCAAGGCTCACAAGCTTTCGCGGGACCCCCCTTTACCATACCTGTCTGAACCTACAAAAGGCGAAGCTATCTCGGAGCCGTCGGTTGCCGAAGGCAGAGAGAGGAATCCCCACGCAGACTTGTACACTGAGAATAAAGAAAGCCATTTGCTTGAAAGGAAGAAAGGTGCACGACGGATGGAAGCTCCGCGAGATTGAGCGCGTCCTTGAATGCAGGCCGCGAAACCTGCCTAGAGAGATCACCCTAGGCGAGCGCCAACATTACGCGCGCTGCCTTGGGACAATCGATCGGCGTACACCATCCCTCGACCTTGGTCCTCCACGATCTCAGCATTTTTGTTGTTCTGCCGGCTTGCATCATTGTCTTCCTGGGCAGATACTGACTTTCTTCATACTGCCCTACTTTCTTTTGTTGAGGTAATTTATTTTTACGATGGGTATCGTGGTTTCCAGCTCATTGGCCATCGCTGCAAGGACTTTTACGTCCATTGCTTCTTGCAAGGCCGTGTGCGAGAGGGCTGCGAGAAGACAGGATAGCCGTGGCTTTATCTTTTCCTTTCGAACCACCCTATTCTTTTCTAAGTATATCTCTCTTCCTCACCACACTTCTAGCCACACCCCGTACCTTTCTTCGGCCCTCGCACGCAGCTAAGCCGAAGGAGAATCGGCACTTCGCACGGTCGGCTTATCACAGGTCTTTTTCCCTTCTTCTGATTTCGCCAGGGGACATTTCTTCCAGTAAGTTCCGAAGCTTTATTTTTTTATTTCTTGAAGGACGAAAAGTTGGCTGTTGGCCATCCTATCTGTAATGCTCCAATTGCCTAGCGCTTTCCTGGACCTTGCAGGAACGGGTTGTTTTAGCCTCTTCTTCATCTCTCCTTGACCACAGGACCGTTGTGAAACGCTCGCGAAAAGTGGCATTGCGAGTGGTAATCCTGGCGTCGTGGAATAGTGGTCATCCTGCAGCGTGCGTCGCAGTTCCCTATACCGCTAATAGCCTTTAAACCTGTTGCATCATGTATTTGCGGCAATGTGTCGTTGTTTGAGACCGCAGCCTCAGAAATTGGAGCCTTGTTGTGTCTTAGATTCAGTCGATTCAAGGGTTTTCTTGGCATCGAAAATCTGGATTAGCGTTTCGAAACCTGGTGTAGGAGAATGGATCGCGATTGGGCACCAACGCAAATATATTCCTCTAATATAAGATATGTAGCCAGTTTCCGGGAATCCAGGTGTTGGAATTGTGCAATATGCAACTAGTCTATGAGAATCGGGGTGCTGAATTTTCTACTAAAGCTGCTCTCCAACTGCAGTGTTCCTAATAAATGAGAATGTAGTTACAGTCATGGTTATGCTACCATGCTTGACGAAAAGCGCCCGTTATTTAATCTAGGAAATATTTTTCCGGTAGCAAAGGAGAATTTCCGACCTATAGTTCTTTTTATGCATGTTTTAGGAGCACAGTAAAAGTGTCACAATTATAATAAGGACAAACTGATACATAACCAGCCAAATAAAAGAGAAGCCTGACAATATCACTCTACAAAAGCGCCTTGACCTGCACAAAGAACGCCGCACAGTTACGCCGTAAGATAAATCTTGCTGCGTGCTCGCTGATTCTTCTCTGCCAGTATTGTTCTGCTCCTGCTTCTCCTCCTTTACCTTCTTCATCTTCCATTATGAACTTCTTTGTCTTCTTCATTGTCGTGTGCTTGCTCTTTCGTTGTTGTCGCTTTCCTCTTGTTCTTCGTCATCTTCGTGCTAGTGGTCACACCCCCCTCTTCTTTTTTACGCCTGCGCCGTCTTCTTCTTCCAGTAGTGATGTTCTTCCTCTTTTTTCTTCAGTACCGCCTTCTGTATCGCCTTTTTATTGTTCTTTACCATCACCTATAGCTTCTCTTTTTTCCAGCGCCCTCCCCCTTTTTCTCCACCGGTAAAGCTACAGTCAGTAAATGACACGCGTACGATCTCCTAAACGCCAATGTTATCACGTAAGACACGTGGCTGAGAACGCTCTATAATAGTACAGCGCTTCCGCCAACGCTTTTAAAGACGATAGTCTTTCTTCGGATACTTGAACGCAGAAATTTTGGTCTGTCTTTCTGTTTGTCTGTCTCTCACACAGTACAGCCACCCGGCCAAAGTTTAACCACTTGCCTAACGCCCACCCATCTTGAACTGCTAGCCGCGTTCGTATTTGTGAACATTGCCGTTCAAAAAGCTAATATTACGCATATCTGAGGCGCAACATCGATACGTAAATATGACGTGGTGTGTGCCTTTCCTAGGAAATGATTAGATACGTAATTTTAAAGACTCTAGTGTTTCTTAGGCAGCGCTAAATATGCGACGCTATGCACGAAAAAGGCCTCTGCCGACGATTTGGTGGTGCCACCTGGCAGTTGTCCAGGGACTCTGCACAAGCTGATGTTTCCCGACGGCGCTGTCAGATGGCGTGCATATCTCACGCAGCGCCTCCTCAATGCCAGCCAGACGCGGCCCATTCAACATAGAGGGGGCGCTGTCTGAGGCAAGGCAAAACATAAGTGGCAGCTTGATGAAATACAACCCACTCTACAAGACAAGCCAGACAACGCAAGGAAAAGGGCGACGACCAAACTGCAGCGGAGAAGCGGAAATGGTACGAGATCAGTATCACGGGATCACGGGTGGCCGCGGATTAGACCAGGACGCATGTAGTACGGCCGGCAGAGGACTATCGCCTTTAGACAACATTTGCTGCGAAGCACGTAGATGCGCGGTGAATCCTTTTTTCTACAATTCGCACTTGGGAGCATAAATATTGTGAGAGACCGTTCAGGCAAGCGCCATCGCTCGTGCAGAAATGCTGATGATGTGTCCGTACAAATCAGACGATTACGCGCCAGAATATCGCCAGCGCCATATCTTGCCTCGCGCGTGAGCGGTCAGCCGGACAGCGCAATGAGGTGGAGAAATTCCGAGCGAATTGCTTGAAGCGTGAATCATGAGCTTCCTCAGAAGCGCGGCAACGGCGGTCCGATGAAGCAGTGATGGGAGTGGCCCATTAGTTTAAAGGGTATGTGCGCTTCTTAATAACGTACGGTTGAATGGAGTGAGATTAAAAATGGAAAAGTCACAGTTTCGCCGCAAGGGCAAAGCAATGAATGCAATAGCAAGAAACTGTAATGCTATACGAAGTGAGGTTCGCAGCTTCAGGAGCAATATTAATTGTAGCAAACATGCACTTGATAAGTGAGCGTCTCCCGTGGGCAGCGCGTGCTGGTATACGAAGGGCTTTATACGTTGTGTGTCACAATTATACATATACAAAGCTAGGGGATGCCGCTAAATGAGCAAACAGAAGATGAGCGCGAACTATCAAGTGAAGCACGCACGAAACGAACACACAGATATACACCGAACGAGCGCGAATAATCTGTCACAATGGATACTCCCAGTTTGAACAGCGCTCCTGTTGCAAAGGCGGCCGAAGCAGCGAAGGAACCTAGCGTGCTTCAAGTGTCGAGCTGCGACACTTGATAGTTGACGCTCATCTTCTGTTTATTCGTTTAGCGGCGTCCCTTGAGCTCGAGTGACTTTCGTACGCTCCCGTAACATCAGCGCTGACATCACGGACAAAGCTCCAAACATCCCTCGTCCTCTCACCACGAGACAACCGCGCGAGCAGACAGCGGAAGGGCAAGGCCCTGCGCAAATATTAGAAGAAGCGAGCGAGCTGGCCGACGACATTTAAATGCGCCCGCTGCGCTCCTCGCGCCATCTCGCTGGTAATGAAGAACCGTTTATAAGCGCCTGCCGTCTCTGAATCCTGCCAGCGGTAAAGGGCGTGTATATAAGGCTCGCCGTTAGCGCCCCCGAAAGATCTGCTCTTTGTGGCGTAGTGGTGAGCGCCATGCGCTGCGGAGCGAGAGGTACCTGGTTCGATTCCGCGCTTCGGAAGCATTTATCTGAATTATTTTCATTGGCGATTTTTATAAATGTATATATGCTTATACAAATACGGTTCATGACGGCGGCGACGGGGGCGGAAAGAACCAGCCGAGACTGTCCATATAATTGCTATCGCAATAAAACAAAGAGGCCTCGAATATGAATCGGCGTCCAAATCAGAACTTGATCTAGATCTTTCATCTTCGACAGCGCGCCGACTTTTCCCCGCATCTCCTCCTCGTCACTTCTACAATGTCATCCTTGGAACCGGTTCCTGTTGAGAAGATGCTTCCCGCGCCCGAAAGTGTTGCCAAGGGGACGACGACGTATCGTGCGCACCAACCATTGTTGCCGCCTAGGAAAGGATCGACTTTGTGGATGAAAGAATTGCGTTTTGATAATTTCTACTCAGTTTCTCGAGAAACCACTGCACGCAGGGACACTTCGAAAGGTGCGCTTTCTATTGAGCCAGAAAACGAAAACGAGAGAGCGATTACGTACGCTAGATAGTCCCTTTAACGAACTTTACAAGCAGAGTAGAACGCTGGGTCTGATAATGAATATGTAGAAAACAAAAGTGATGTTCGATAGTCTTGGGAGAGCGCGACTTTTTAAAGGGGTTCTGAACCACCCCTCGGACTTCGCAAAAGAACACATTCTATAGACAGTCGATGAACAAATCGCAAAACACGATTTAGAACAGGGAATGTCGCAGGAGCCAACGTTTCGACAAGCGATTTGTCTTCGTCAGGGCGGCAACTGACAGTGTACGTTGAAATAAACAGCTCACTTCGAGGTGATCTCGTAGATCTCCTCGAAAATCTTTAAAAATATATATGCACCGACATCTGATGCATACAATTTTCACAATAATTCTTGCATACATTTCTGTTGCCGATATGGTTTTACAGGCGACGAGCTTTTTGTGTGAACTTGAGTAATTTTGACCGTGTCTAGTTATCTATCCATTGGACTACTAGCGTCTCGATGCTCTCCTTGTCGCCTCGCTCACCCATTGTACACCAATATTTGGATTGTGCGGAACAAATGTATGACGAACATAGCTGATTGATTTTTACATCGCTAAAATGACATACTTGTCATATACGTCACTACTAACGATACAGCAATTACGTGTAGCTCATAAGCGCAGTGCTGGGCCCGTGGTACTTGGGTACGAGCCACGAGTGTTTAAATTTATACAGCTCATTTAAATCTCCAAAATTAAAATTTCACACATTAGAACGAACCTAAAAACAAGCAACGCATACCGTTCCCCGCAGCATGCGATTGAAATGTAGACATAACACACAGGCACACCCTTAATCTCCAAGC
Organism: Hyalomma asiaticum; assembly: GCA_013339685.2. Taxonomy (NCBI): domain Eukaryota; kingdom Metazoa; phylum Arthropoda; class Arachnida; order Ixodida; family Ixodidae; genus Hyalomma; species Hyalomma asiaticum. The sequence goes on along the minus strand of CM023483.1, from coordinate 113,531,835 downwards.
CAACCTACCAAGCGTAGGCTGGTATCGAACCTGGGCCTCCAAGATGCCAAGAAAGCTCGCTGCCATTAGGCTACGAGGACTCTTCCCACACGATAAATATAGTAATAACCCTTATGCACCAGCTCTTTCCACGATCGCGCTTGTGTGACGCACTTTATTAGCAATGTAATAAGAGATGAACACGTTCTACGAGAACTTGGCACACTTTTGTCTAACTTTGCTCGAGTCTGTAGGAATATTTCAACGAACGACGCCCACGATAGGCACATCACCCCACCGCAGCCTGCATTTCGCTTTGACAAAATCGATGTCTGGGCTGTGGAATAAACTCTAGTCCAACGTTACACCGTACCGTTAGCGACCATTCCGTCGCCACGGTGATGTCGAACTTCCTCGTTGTCCCATGTTAAGCACACACCTACTGATGCGTTGTGCACGAGGACGTTCACCGTATTCGTAATTCTACGCTGAATGACAAGCGACTCGCCACAGGCAATGTCCTCGCTGATTTCCTCGCATCACACGGATTGCCAAGTGTGTGGGATATGCAGAATTTTTTCTACATTTATTCGTGTACACCTCCGTTATTTTCTCAACATTTCTGTTGCAGTGGTAATATTCAAATAGTTACTTCTACATTATTTTTTGTAAAACACTTTTGCGCACTATGCTTTGTGAGTAGTTTTGCGTTTCTATGTTCGTGAGTTCAGTTGTATCTTCTGTTCTTATCAATATTTCACTTCGTATGTTTATCTCTGTTTTGTACATGCTGTATTTCACCCTTACACGATGACCCACGATTTCCCTGCACGGTAATAATAAATAAATAAATAAATAAATAAATAAATAAATAAATAAATAAATATTTCATATGGAGATATACAGGGTGTTTTTTTAGTTGCAACACATTTTTTAAATCAGAAAACATAAATCGCGGGAATGTCATGTGTACCATTCGAGTATACGGATTGGCGGCCTCTAGATACAGAATAATTTCCACACTTGTGCGCATAATTAGCGAAATTACGCTAATTAACTTTTCAATTATCAGTAATTGGTGGCTACAGCAAATGAGTACTTTGGAGCCAGTCCTCGACACTACCTATCCCAATGATCAAATTTTGAATAGCGGAGCGCATGTCGGAGCTATACGAACAATTAGTTCCCCTTGGCAGGCTCCTTGAAACCGAAACTGGGCGGGTAAAGAGCGTCTGTGACGTCGATACCGCCGCCTTCGTCACTCGCCACTCGCCCGTGGTCACCGCCGCTCCGGCCGCGCAAGCAGCTTGCGTTATCTCCTAGTTATCTGCGGCGTTTTGCGCCGCGGGCAAGTGACGAAATCCGGGGAGGCGGCGACATTGACGTCACAGACGCTCTTTTCGCGCCCAATTTCGGTTTCAAGGAGCCTGCCAAGGGGAACTAATTGTTCGTGTAGCTCCGACATGCGCTCTGCTATTCAAAATTTGATCGTTGGGATAGGTAGTGTCGAGGACGGGCTCCAAAGTACTCATTTGCTTTAGGCACCAATTACTGACCATTAAAGAGTTAATTAGCGTAATTTCGCTAATTATGTGCACAAGTGCGTAAATTATTCTGTATCTAGAGGCCGCCAATCCGTATACTCGAATAGTACACAAGACATTCCCGCGATTGATGTTTTTCTAATTTAAACAATGTGTTGCAACTAAAAAAAAAAATCACCGCCCAAGCACTCCGTACAAATGGTTAACCAGCGAAGCTGAAATGTGCGGCGCCGGTGTTTAGCAGTGGGTTCAACCCGACACAGACGTCGCAGCCGAAGCCAAAGTGCCGCTGGAGAAACTCTCGCTGAAAGCGGGCGTTCGCCCCGGCGAACGCGCTCCCGCAATCATCACGTCGACGCTGTTCTGCCCTCAACGCTGCTTCTTCGGCGTGCCGTCGTTGCAAGCGTTTGACATCGCGAGCTAACATCCGTGGCTTACCCATGTGGAAGCTCTCAGCCGAAGCTGATGCGCGCGTGCTCGGCGCCACGGCTGCGACGGGATGGACGACGCCACTCGCGGGCCAGCCAATGGCACGCGCGCTTTGGTACGGCACAGAGAACGACGACACTGGAAGGCGCAGCCAATGGAGACCGCGAGCGGCCCACGGACGAGCGGTTTTTCGTTTCTCCTATCCATAAACTGCTTTCGCTGTAAAAAAACCCTGTATAGAGAGCGAGACGGGTTGCGTCCGCCATTTATTATTCACACTCAGAAAGAACACTTATTCCTCCATTTCTTCCGTAGGCCCCGTTCTATGACGTTTCCTGCACAGACCGCTTCAATAAATGCGCCCTTTCCGCCTGACTCATTACAGAGTCTCAGATAAAAGCCATGTGCGACGGGAAAAACGCCGCTTGATGAGCCGTATAAAACCAAATCGAATGAAGTTTAAGCAGAAACGATCAACTAAGTGAAAAAAATATGGCCGTCGGATTTCCGGCGGATGAATAGAATGTCATATAGGAAAGGCTATGAAGCGTGCCTGAGGTTTTGTAAAACCATGCATTTTCAGGTCCGTTGTTGTGGTGTAGTGGTTACGGTACATGGCTGCCACCAAAAAAATGTTGGTGTTAGATCCTGGCAACGGCGGTCGCATTTTCGATGGAGGCGGAAATACCAGAGGCCCGGCTACTGTGCGTTGTCAGTGCACGTTAAAGAACCCCAGGTGGTCCAAATTTCCGGGCCGTGCTCCCTACATGGGCTGCAGAAATTAGCGTCCTTTCCTAAGCGAACCACAATCATAATCATAATCATCATTACGGAGGCGCATCTCGTAGCAAATCGACGTCCCTGCGTGGTCAATGGCAGAGGCGTCCTTGAGCTCTATCATGGCGCCCGTGGCGTCTTGGACGCGTTTGAAAGCATCGACATCGTTGTCCCTACAGGGACAACGATGTCGATGCCTGCTAAGGCCGTCGACAACGAGACGGCCTTAGCAGTTGGCCTCAGAGTTGTACTGCGTGCAACATCAGGCGACGATTGTGTACAGAGTGGCACCCGCGTTGACGTGTTCTTCTTTGGGATTCAAGACAGCAAAATGTTGTTTAATCTACTGTATGACGATATATCTCCTCATAGAACTGAAGGCTTAGCTCCCTGGAAATACCTGCAGAATTACTGATCAACTTTCGAGCACTTTTGGAGGTAATGTCTGCGAAATAGTTTAAAATTAGTAATAAACGCGGGAAAGAACTGACAGACACCACTTGAGTTCGTACCTGCAAAACGGGTACTGCATATACGGGCTGACAACCACTCTTTGTATTTTCTAAAATTTTGGACTGCGTACTCAATGCATGCAACAGATCACAGGTACTTTGAAACACATGTCTGTTTTATTTTGCCTGGCCCTATTCTGCCTTGATAGTCGAACCACCTCTGTAACTGAATATGACGTAAATCCACCGTGAACGGAAGTGGGTGAGAATGGTGTGAAATGATCTGATTTACATGTCGAACCACTAGGCTAGCTGTGCGCTTCTCTGTGCAACACTTCCTTTAGTTAACCGCTGAACACGTATTATTATGTCAAGAACGCGCATTTGAGTTGACGTTCATGAAGCAAGTTCACACAAATCTGTAACGGGCTGTTATGAGTTTTATTAATCGCAGCAAGCTACTTTCCCCGACCGCGCAAGGACGTACACTGTGTTCCGGCAGCGACGTATTGTGCTGCGAATGCAAAACACACCTCCAAGCAGCACTGAGATCATTATGTCCCAAATTTTTTAAAGAATTACCCATCAATTTTTTTGCTTTGAAGTACTAAGAAGGCGCGCTACATAACAATTTATATGCCATATTTAAACTTGACCCACGAAATTGCAAAAATGACGCCACGATAATAGATATAATGCAATTTTTTTCCAAATCTGCCGCCATCTAGCAACAATCGTATCCCGCATGAAGCTTCGCGATTAGTGTCACCATTTCTACAAACGTTCCATGTCCGACGCGCACATTTGGGTGCCTTCTGCAACATGAGAACGAATCGGGACAACGTTGTGTTGTAATGCTATGGGCGTTAATCATGTGTGATATAACAAATTTTTCTAAACACGGGTCAGTAAGGATCGTGCTCTTCAGCGTAGCGCTTAGATGTATTACCTGCAACAGCTCTCCCATAGTACAGGGTGCCATTGCCCTAAATCATTCCTACTTTCTCAAAACACATACTCCTTTAAAACGAGCTAGTATATGAATTTCTTGTGGACAGCTGTAAGAGCTTTCCCACAGTAACGTGCAAAGTCGCGCTAAAGCGTACCCATTTTGTGCCAACGCTCATTGAGCGCGCTGTAGTTTGATTTTGTGGGGTTTAACGTCCCAAAACCAGCTTTGATTATGAGAGACGCCGCGCTGTAGATTTATGTTGCATCGTTGTTGAATCATGCTTCCAGGGCTCGGGTTACGATTGAAGCTTGCCCCTGTAATGCGACAGGAACGGGCTCCCCCCACGCCACAGTGTATTTCTGGAGCTAGCTACCGACGAAAGGTTGACTAGCGCAAGCGCGCTTGCGCACGATACCTTACCCCGAGCTAGCTCGTTGGCTGAACTCATTATTTCGTGAGGATTTATTAGGTTCTAAGCACAACTACAACATTTATTTATGAAGCACGCCGTAGTCGTGGACTCTGGATTACTTTTGCCGCCTAGGTATCTTTACAGTCCATGCAAATAAAGTACCACGTGTACTTGCGTTTTGCCTCTTTCGAAGTGCAGCCGCCATGGGTGGAAATGAAACCGGTGTCCTCGACGGTTGACGTTTTAGCCAAGCGCACGTAGTGAGCATGTATGCCCCCTTACACGCAAACAGTCTTATGTGTCAACGCCAACCTCTGCGAAATAAACAGGCGCGAGGTCGCCTGACTTGTCTGCTTTTAAATATATGCAACCATTGCAATGCTGCCTCGATATTGTTCCCATGAGAGTGCCAGGATGGTAGCTTGTAGCACACTAGGCCGTATATATCGCATGCTCGCCAGCGCTGCATCTAGAAGAGCTCTTAGAAGGATAGTTAATAGTAGTAAGTTGTTATCAAGGTGCCTATAATTTTCATCTAGTCATACAGCACAAGTACATTAGGCATATAAATATGAGAAGCTAGCGCTTTGCTCGCTCACTTAACAGGTATCAGAACCGGAATTGAACGTTAACAGTGAACGTCTAACTTGTCAAAAACATCCCAATCCCGCTTGCAATTTGCGTCGTGCTAAGCGCGCAATAGCGACAGTTAGATGAGTTGTTGTTTTGTGGGGTTTAACGTCCCAAAACCAGCTCTGATTATGAGAGACGCCGTAGTGGAGATCTCCGGAAATTTCGACCACCTGGGGTTCTTTAACGTGCACTGACATCGCACAGCACATAGGCCTCAACATTTCGCCTCCATCGAAATGCAGCCACCGCAGCCGGGATTCGATGCCGCGACCCTCGAATCAGCAGCCTAGTACCATAGCCACTAGACCACAGTGGCGGAGCGACAGTTAGGCCAGGACGGAGGTGATTTGTCAAGTAGGTCGTCGATACGACGCATCAATGCGGCAACACTACGCTGTCAACTAGTGAGGTGAGCCCACTCTGTGAAACTGGCAAGCGCTCATTGGGTGGAACTAGCAAGAGACTTTTGTATATTATGCCCATTGGTGCATAGGAAACGTGAATCTGGATGTACATGCTTTCTGCATATGTTTTCTTAACAAAAGAATCATCGCATCGAATCGGTTGCCTTGTGATGATACAGGATGATTGTAAAGTTGGCGAAGCAGCAGCACCAGCAACAAGCATAGAGCAGACTAAAACGCAGCACAGCCTTTTAGCTTTCGAAAGCCTGTACAATAAGGTAATTTCTTCTTTAAATAGTTCTTTAATTGTGTTATTCCTGGGGCTTGCATATTGGGCCTGAAGCCACCCGTGCCCTCAATGTATTTCATTCTTAACTCAATTCCGTTTTCACTTAAATGCACCGTGGTGGAATAAGTACGAGAGCTTAATTGCGCAATTGAACCGCAGTCGCGGCCGAGGGCTCTCACTCTTAACTGCGAAGAGAAATGGAATGGTGAATCGCTCCTAGAGTTCCGCGATGGGAAGAACTTGCACGAAAAACCCTGACCTGCACTGATTGGCTCCTGGGAAGCGTGAAGCGTAGCGTGCGCCCAAAATTACTTCTGGCACAGTCCAATTATGGGCGCGTCGGCTTCCATTAGGGCACACTTCGTTGGTATTCAGGAAGCGCTGCGTATTTGCATGCGTAGTGTCATGGGAAATCCCATGTCAGGAAAAAAAAGAACACCAGCGGTTAAGGACGCTGCATGCGTTCCCCAAAGAAATACGAGGCGTCTATTCTGGTTCGAGGAAGGTCTGATCGATAAGCAAATTCCGAGAGCAGTATTCGGCAAGTCATTCGCGCACGTAGTACAGATAAGGAAGGATTTTTTCGAGTGGCTAAACCAGTTTCGTATGTGCTCCACATGCGGACAATAATGTTGCGCATGTAACGCCATCTTCAGCGTCAGTCTCGCGAAAGCCGAGAATCTACTCTAACATACAGATACAATAAACTAGCCTAATAGGACCGTGGTATCGTGTCATCTAGAATCTTGGCAACAATATTTGCTGTTGCATAAGTTATAGGCGCTGCCGATGCGCAGAGAGCGATTTCCTCATCCGCCATTAACGTGCCTTCTACAATAGTCAGTTTTGTTCTGGTCACTAGCTCGAAACGGAACCATGTTGATTAACGAATTCCTCAGCTTGTTATGAATCGTACGGTAGGTCGGAGTAGGCTGGAGCTTTGAGTCTCGTTTTGCAAAGATTTCATAACTAAATATTAAACCGTAAAGTGGTCGTTCATGTTTCATGGACGATTTCAGTTCACGCAGACTATGTCTCACGTGGTCACATGCTTGGCCAAGTAGGTTGCCGGTAGAGGGCAGACCACCTGGCTAAAAAAGGGAAGCATGTGTTATATATCAACAGGATGGTCTCCTTACAGTGCTATGCGCTATTGTGGGAGCTTTTCATGGCCATGAATGTGTGGGCTAAACATAACGATGCTGCCTGCCAGCGAAGTACAAAGAGCCACCGCAGGACATCTTACCGCCATCAGCAAATAAGACCACAAATATTAGGCAAGAATAAAGGGAAGGATTACCTACATGCAAAATTACCAGTAGTAGAAAAGGAATAAACGCGAAATGCCGTCACAACCAAATGTCGGAGATGGCGGCGTCTCGACCCTCAGCACTCAGTCCCGACCAGACAATTGTTAGGGTGGCACGCCATGCAGCACGTCTAGGATAGTCCCCGTCGGCCAATTAAGGACCGCCGCCCCCACCCGCGCTTCTAGCGAGGTCCCGGCCTGGGCTAGTACAAGAGCGTGCCACGCGCCGCGCTATCACATCGTCCCCGTCTCCCAGAATCTCTTCTCGACGGTCCTCTGGCGGCGATCCCAATGCTGCCCCTCTCTCTGGGAGGCGGTGGCGCCTGTCTGCGGTGGTATGCGACGATGGAACGGAGTGCTTCCCTGCCTGCGAAGAAAGCTTGGAAGCTGGTGCATGGAATGTGGTATGGCCAAGGAGAGCAGGTCGCTTAAATCTGGGCATGAGGTCTTGCAGGACCCCGCAATCCTTAACATTTCAAGGCCTTGTAGGATCCGAAGATCTAAACCGCACCCGGGGGCAGGCGCGCCACTTATCGCCCCACCAACCTCGGAATGAAGAGCGCCCCAGAGGGTCACCGGTGGTTGTATCTGCCAAGCTGCAGCAAACAACCGCGGTGAGACCTGCCAACTGCCTCACTTGTGCAGCCGATGGGAGGGTGCGTCATCGCCAGAAACCATGATGTGGTGAGCATAAACGGCATCACCATCTTCGCCACATTTGTCATCATTCTCGTCCTCGTCCGCATCGTCGTCCTCATCCCCGTTGCCCTGGATCCTTCCTCAATCGTCCTCGTGTTCTTGCTCGCCACCAGCGTTCGTTTCTCTTCTGAAAGAGCTCCGGCCTTCTTCCGGCGCTCCATGTACACGAGTCTTCCTTGTGCCCCTCGTCTGCATACTCTCGTAAGGAAACAGAGCCGCAGAGTCTCAAACAAAGCCAATAGCCCGGCATCCTTGTCGTGCCTCTTGGAGTCTTCCGTCACCTGGCAGAGCCCTCACCACCAGGAATGGCTTCATCCTCATCACGATCAGCGCCGTCGTCATTCTAGTGTTTCAGGCGCCTTTCACCGTCTTCGAGATGTCTTCGTCGGCTTTTGCTAGTCTGCTGACTGCAATGGCTCAACAGCTTGCACGGTTAGAGAAGACCATCAAGGAACCCGCGGGAAAACCTCGTACAGGTTGCCGAACGGATAACGCAGGTTCTACCATGAGGACCGTCCTTCCCGAGTGGCTTCCCAAAGCCTCGGACCACGACTTAATGCGGGCGTGGCGAAGAGTAACCTGGCCCAGCCAAGTGCCCACCAGCTTCGCTGTTTCGCTAGCCTTGCACCACTAGTGCAAGGCTCACTATCTTTTTTTTATTTTCTATATTCATGGCATGCGTTCTTCCAGGCAAAAATGTAGCCTTCTATTCATTGCTTTGCCTGAGATTGACGCATTTCAAGAGCGAGAAGCATAGAAATAGGCGTTCATCTTAGACGGCAACTGTGTAACTTGTCTTGTATTAAATGCGAAGCATTTCTTAGCGAACTTCGGCGAGTTTGAGCGTATCTATCTATCTATCTATCTATCTATCTATCTATCTATCTATCTATCTATCTATCTATCTATCTATCTATCTATCTATCTATCTATCTATCTATCTATCTATCTAGCCGCCTACAATATCTAGCCGCCTACAAGCACAGGTTCTGTGATACTTTCGTCTTGCCGGCTTCAGTTAAACTTTCGTAGACATGCACTTAAAAAACAGTCACTTGATTAATTGGACAGCTTATCATTGGACTGCATATATACTGCGTATTTGTTCTTTTCTACAGAGTACCTATCAAATGCGATTAAGGAGAGTTTTGAATACGGCGACCTTTAAAACTCAAAAGTGAAAAGATGATGGCTAAGAAGGCGAACCATATGTAGAAGTCTTAGAAAGAGTCTGTGAAGTAAACGAGAAGATCATGCTAGATGGACGCCCCCATTTTCCCGCGCTTGTGTTACACGCAAATGTTATGAATCGCTGAAAAGTTCCTCCCCTATTTTGGTGGAATGCAGCGTAACGTTGTTCTCATTATCTTTCGAAAAGGAAACGCCACAATAATAACGAAGTTACACAGGAGCTGTGATTACTTCCAGGTGCTATATTGAAGGACTCCAAAGTTCTAAGCTAGAACTTTTTTATGGCGACATCACAAAATTTAGTCGTAATCTGCTGTTAGCACGTTTCTAAAGCTCCCACACAAGGCCTAAAAGGATGATTGTTTCAATCTGGGCACCCATGCCCTGACACATACTTCATATCATCTCCAGTGCGGCTCTGATTCTTTTATCTGCGATAATAAGGTGCACCATACAGACCGCACCAAAATAACGCTCTACTAAGTAAGCACGTTTCTTCTGCACTACTTATTCACGTCTTCAGCCTCATCTCCTCTCGTTCGCTCAGTCTTGGTGAAGTAGATCTCGGCGGGCGTCTACGCTCCTCCGGGCTCTTTCGAATCGAAGACTCGAATTTTTCTGCTCTACATTTTATATTTGCCAAGCTGGGCGTCCCCCTTTAGCCGTGCGTGTTTATTCAAATTCGGCGATGGCGAGTACACGCCTCTTCAAAAGAGGAGTTGAAAAAATTCCATTTGCATTCAAATAGGACACACCCGTGACTCGAATAAGCCATTTGCTCATTCCTCGGGGAAGTGTACCCAATATTAGCGGGGATTCTGCGCGCCGTATTCACACAAGTCTGAAAGCACACGGGAAGCAATCCGTGTGGGCAGCGCCAAGCCCTGAATGAAACGCGGCGGCATCGACGGGGTGACTGCGGCTGTGACAAGAAGACAAAACGGCGACAGAGCATTCGATCCCTATTATCCTACCCCGCTTGTAGCATTGCGCGCATATCCTCGTACACACAGCACGCCGCGCAATCCTTTTCAACCGTTAATTCTACATTCCAGTATATTTCATCGTGCTCCACCAACCATTCAACGCCCCTGGCGGATCAAAGGAGAATGACAACAGCGAAAGCCGGACACAGACACGAGAAGCCAGACAATGAGATTCGGTTCGGATTTGGCTTTCTGTCCAGGGACAGCGCACGCTCCAGCGGTGCGGAGATTGTCGAGGCCTGTATTGGTGCCAGGAGCCAGGGAGACAGTAGCAGAGTAGAGAGACCTAATAGCGGCAGGTAATTAGGTGACGCCGGGCTCTTGCTTTGTCTCCATTGTCACCGACGAACTGTTCGCTCTCGAAATGTTGCCGGTTTGGTCGCGTCATTAATGATTTCATTCTCACTCCATCTGCCGCCATCTTATCCAGCAGCCTCGTAAACATGCGCGAAGACAGCGCATCTCGTTTCACGTTTTGCCAGAAACGCAAGTGCAGAAGCGATGTATTCGATACTTCCCTTACCGTTTTTTTTTTCTTTCTCGCGTTTACTCGTTTGATTTACCGATCGGGTTACACACGCAGTTTCGTACTCTAGCTGCTTGTTTTTCCTTGGCGTACACCCTCAGCGCTTACCAGATGCTTCTGATGCGTATCTAAAAGAATGTCCCCTAAACAACGTCGCACGTGGGAGGCGTTTTCTTTCAGGAGCTTTATCAGCAATGCTGGGCGGTCTTTTTTATTCCTTACTTTGTGAAAGTTACCACAGACAAATTTTACGTGTCCACTGGGTTTCGCAAGAGAAATTATTAAATTTTATTGTATGCCTCTCTTTCGATATCGTTCTACGGCCTCTGAGCGCGCTAGCCTGTGTCATGTCATTGCTTCGTTGTTCGCGCATCGCGCTCGTTCTGGAAATGACACAGTTAGCGTGTCATGTTCTACTGTAAATGAATTTCAGGTTCGGTCTATTCTCTACAAGTTTTATGGCTCCGAAAGGAAGTCTCCTTCCTATAAACAGTCTTTCGTTGTCACCGCTACGCCTAGGCATGTCCTTGCCGACATAGCTTTTTCTTCTTTTTGAAGGGGGGAGTGCCTAACGTAGAGCGACACATAGCGCCCAGTACTTACGATCCGAATCTGAAGAACTCTATAATGATTCTCTCTTCATCTCGACTTGTGCTATTCCCTAGAAAATATTGGAATGGTTGTTAAAACGAAATTCCCCTAAGTACGGCATTGCATGTCAGCTAACAAATATTTCTGAGTAGAAATCCGAGAATGTCAGCTAACAAATATCTCTAAAATGAAATGCGAGAGTTTAAAAGGAAGCTCAATTTTGTCATCGTAAATGCGTCTAGGAAAAGATGAGCTCGCAAAGATACCTTCTGAATTCAGTGGCCTGGGCGATTTGTTATATGCAACTCGATAAAATGAAGTGGACAAAACTTCAAATTTTGTTTTCTTTTATTTTTTATGCCGGCGTTCCAGGGAAGAACTGGCTCCTTCTATAAGCGATTGCATCGGTGTTCTCTCAGTTTTTTGTATACTTGTCCCCAAATAAGCACATATCTGAGGCGCGAAATATTTGCATTGGGGCAATGGCGCATTCCCAAGAGTTGGCACTATGGTGCATACGCGATAACGTTATCAGTATTTGCTGCCACCGAAGAACTTCATGCGCACACTTGCTTCCCGACGTTCCTACCAACATTCCTACCATTTCCTATCAACGCAATTAAATACAGGCCTGCAAGACACGCATCCCACAGAAGGTATGACGCAGTAACACGCACAACGTAAGAGCAAAAGGGGAGAATCTGGCGAAAGAACCACATTCTCAAAAGCTGCTGACAGCCCCGCCACGGTGGTCTAGTGGCTAAGGTACTCGGCTGCAGATCCGAGGGTCGCGGGATCGAATCCCGGCCGCGGCGGCTGCATTTCGATGGAGGCGAAATGTTGAGGCCCGTGTGCTGTGCGATGTCAGTGCACGTTAAAGAACCCCAGGTGGTCAAAATTTCCGGAGACCTCCACTACGGCGTCTCTCATAATCAGAGCTGGTTTTGGGACGTTAAACCCCACAAATAAATCAAAAGCTGCTGACAGTTGACCACCTATAGCACAATAAAAAAAAAGAGGGGGGGGGGGAACCGAAAGCAAAGCCTCCGGCACCATCTTCACGGGATCAACGCCCCCGCAAACGCCAACGAGGAGACTGTCGCTATGGCAACTCTGCAATCGACGCTAGCACGGGGACGCTGCCGGCAGTTACGAAGTAGAATTTCTTGCTGGATCAGTTGGCTGACGCCTTAAGGCGTACATCTTAGCGCAGACAGAATACTTAAACCAGATCCGCTGCAGTGAAAGCTGCAGCGGTTCTGGTTCAGCGAGTTTCGCCTGTGTTGCTCGTGTATTTATCGCCGGAGTTATCCATTCAATTATATTCACTCTAGTTAATCTCATGATGCTAAGTATCACCCTTGATGTGAAACGTTCATTCTATTACACTAATCAGATTTACCATAGCCACTCTTCATCTAGATGCATTTAGTTTATTTTCGGCCAAAATTGATCGGTGTTACGAGAATTATCGGTGAAAGGAAGCTTGTGTTTCTGCGGAGCAGTAGTTCGACTGCCTTGCGCAACTGTTTGCTCTTCAGCGCCTTTCGAATTATCTTCTCTTGACTTTACGTCATGATGAGATTACTTAGCGTTGATGTTTCATTCTGTTGTACTAATGCGGTTCACTTTAAGCATTCTTATTCTGGATTTATTTAGTTAATTTTTCGTCTATATATATGTATGCCTTACTTAGGCTTGTATGCTTTGGCATGTGTGACACCCAACGAGCGATCTCGGCCCAGGTACGGAACGAGACTGGGATTCAATCGGTTAACGCATGACCTTCCGCTATCTACATTCTTTCCGTCTTTTTACTGTTTTTACTTAGCAAGCGCATTTGCTGCCCGGCTCTATAAAAGGCGTAGAGCGGCTGCCATTTCTATTACGAGCTGCCTTCCCCCCCTCCACCCTTTTTATTTACCTCAATAATCTTCAGGAGTGCCACGGCGGACTATCATATCTGCTCAGTTGCCTTCATTGAAATCTGCAAGAATAGGATTACAGAAAGTTTGGTGTTTCAAGAAAAAAAAATCAGGCCCCAACTTTTCTGATCAACGAGCGAGGGAGACGAACTTTCTGCAATAGTGCAGCAGAGATGACATGCTTGCGACGTCTTCAAGGCTGACATTCAATTCCGACGCTCTCAGCGCACCGGCTGAACACCTTTATCTGACCTCAGAGGGCAAATGTGATGATTTGATTGCATTTATAGGGTTTAACGTCCCAAAACCAGCTGTGATTATGAGAGACGCCGTAGTGGAGGTCTCCGGAAATTTCGACCACCTGGGGTTATTTATCTTGCACTGACATCGCAGAGCACACGGACCTCAACATTTCGCCTCGATTGAAATGCAGCCGCCGCGGCCGGGAGAGGGAAAATATGTTTCGGTTCAGTTGGTTCTACGCCATGCGCCTGGACGTAAGAGCTCTACAGTAGGGCATTGACTCCAAAGACTCAGTACCCTACAGCATATCAGCTCAGGGATGCCTGCTACTTTTCGTTATACTGTTGACACAATGAAAAGCCCTGAACGTGCTACCGAACGTGCTTCCAATGCTCTTTACAGTTATTGATTGTTTAGGGAAAGCAATGATTCGCCACTTTGGTTTGTTCAGGTGTAGCATTCGTTCGAGCACTAGTTTATAAGTGGTTGAGAAATTGCTCGCCTTGCCAAAGTTTGGTATTCTTATTTGCACGTATTGCCGTCCCGATTAGGAGAAAGCTATAGCATAGCTATGTTGCACATGGTTTGCGTACCTCTTGTGACGTTGCTACACCGTGAAACTCATTCAATGATAACAAAACCACGTCAGTGAACTGCGACGTTCTCGTGACGATGTTTCTACCTGTGCTACTAATCTATGCGGATAGTTAACTGAGCGCTTCACAAAGTAATGCCCGCCATGTTTTTACAGGAAAGCAAGCAGATGACAATGACAAGCTTGTTGTAGTGTCACTTTTTATGGGTACGAAGTGCAAGGATAAACACTAGCGTTCGCTCCGGCTAAGATGGGAGATTGCAAGCGAAATAACTAGCGAGGCCTCTCGAATACCAGAGCAGTAAATGAAAAATGGCAACTCGAGAGTCGAGTCGAAACGAACGCCTTGCGTGTTATGCACAGCGTTGATTCCCTCCAAAAAAAAGGCACGATCTTTTCTAATTGTTCTAATGAATGAGACATTTGTAACAGGAATATGCTTGACCGCCTTCGTTTCTACCCTTAACATGGCAATAATATGGCTCAGGCAATATGCCCTAATGGCTGCAATTTCAGCCGAACGACGACAGGATATATATATATATATATATATATATATATATATATATATATATATATATATATATATATATATATATATATATATATATATATATATATAGTCGCTGATAGTTTCAGTGCATATCCGACTGCCATATCCGTTCAAACATAACAATTACAGCGACAAATAATGGAGCTCAAGCTCTACCTTACCTGGAATAGGGCAAGAAAGCAACGTTAGGCGCATTTTCTCCGCGTCTTAAGAAAAGTGGACGTGAACTACTTCGACTATAACGAAAGGGGACGACGGTGAATGCATTACGTTTCATCGTGAATGCATTATGTTTCATCTGGGGCAGTTACGCATTCGTCCCCAATGCTTCTTGCTCGCCTACCATTATTACAATAATTTTCCTCAATCGAATATGAACTTTCCCCCTCTAAAATCGTCGTCGCCTATCCGCCCTTGTTTTCTTCCGTATGCACACAATGCTTTGCCCACTGCGCATGAGGCCGTTCGCAACGTCTCTAATGTACCAAGTGCTCTGTGTTTGTCGTACCTTTGGCATGAACTTTGACTACGACGGCAAGTTTTCGACACATGATTGATGTAGCGCTGTCCCCGGAATACTGTCTGAATGTTTATTATTTGAATTTTTCCGGTTTAAGTGTAGAAACCACGATTTGACTACGAGAGACACCGCATTCTAAGGGCTCCGGAAATTTCGATCACTTGGGCTTCTGGAACGTGCATTGACATCATACAGTACACGGTTCTCAACATTTCGCCTCCATAAAAATACATCCAGCGGGATTGGTATTCGATCCCGCTCCCTTGAGATCAGCACTAGAGTGCCAAAGCTGCTAGACCTCTGCGGCGGGGCTGAATTTTAGAAAGGTCGTTGCGCGCGTACGCCAGTAACACTAGAGATGCGATCTGTGCCAGAAACGTTCTCGTGGTTAATCCTTCCAAACATGTGGTGTTGTGCTACCTAGGTGCATGATTTCATTATCCAGCACCATATACAAACTATGAACGTGATGAGGCTTCATATTTCTGACCTACTTAATCACCGAGCATGTGATAATGAATAATCGGGTCATCAATGAGACAAAAAACGCATAGTATGACTTCATAAAGAAAATTCAATTTTTTTACGAATTGTTATTCATTCGAGGTAAGTCCCGTGTGCAGAAAATTATACAACCAAAGAGACCGCGTGCACATACCCCCAACATATCGCACAAATACAAACTGCGCTAATACATCAGCGTCGCCGAGTTCTCTTTGACACCAAAATTCCTGCTTTCGGTGGACATGTTTCTGTCTGTTTCTTGCTGTCGCGCATGTATGTGTCATGCAAAGAAAGCAAAGCCGGGAGCTGAATTCATCGCATCTATGGAATTTGCCGTGGCAGAAAGCTCCGGACTGAGCAAAAACAAAACATGAAGTACAAGGAGGGGCGCTCTGGCAGCTCCACATTTTTCATCATTTGGATCTAAAGCTCTGTAGGTCACAAAGCGAAAAACAAAAAATACGCGCAAGCGCGCTGGTGGGTAAGCAATCCGAACATAGTAACGCTACGGAAGCCCTAAAGTAGCGAATACACATTCACCTCGACTGTCGTGGTGCACGAAAGGGATTTTGTGGAACGCATATGAATTGAGGCTCGGGGAAACACGAATTTCTGTGGTGTACTGCATGATGCGTCATGTTTTCCAACGCGCTGTACGGCGCAAAGGCCTTAATTTCCTAATAAGGGTCGTTTTCGTAGACCTTCCAGCGTTAAAAATGTGTAAGCAAAGCCGGTTGGGAACTTGTACCTTTAAATGGTAGGCGAATGATACACAAACATTAGACTTTACGAAACCTGCCGGTTAGAAAGAGTGCACAACCGTGAATCATCGTCGGAGGCAGTTTGTGGGCTCCTGCTGACAACTACAAAGGGAGTTATCCTTTCTCTTTTGCATACACCACACACACACACACACCACACACATATATAATATATATATATATATATCGCCGTGTGCGGGTGAGGGTGTTTCATTAACTTTTTCTAACAAATTATGCGAGACCTTGACCCCCTTTCCTTTCGTCATATATATATATATATATATATATATATATATATATATATATATATATATATATATATATATATATACTGAACCAAGACACAATGAAGACTAGGAGACCATAAATGAAGTTATTGAGGTTCTTAACTGTAGCAGTGCAATAGTGGAGTAAGTAGAAAGGAATTAGTGGACGGAAGGCAAATCTGCCTACGGTGGGAACCAAACACACGATCTTCGCATAACACGTCCGATGCTCTACCGCTGAGCTACAGAGGCGGTCGTCCCCTGTCCACATTATGAAGTATTTGTGTACATAATCCTGGGAGTGCTAGGCAGCGCCACTCGTAGCCACGACGGCAATTATAGGACACTTTTTTTTTGCGTTCTACGTGACGCTGCCCGGCGAAATAGATAGATAGATAGATAGATAGATAGATAGATAGATAGATAGATAGATAGATAGATAGATAGATAGATAGATAGATAGATAGATAGATAGATAGATAGATAGATAGATACGGTAACAGTGACTAAGTTTTCAAGAATGCTTCGTATTCAACACCAACTTTACTATGAAACATATAATCAAAGCTGCGACTTTCTGGCTTCCTATGCTAAGCAATAATTCTACTTCGGGAACTTGTAAACGGCCATCTTGTGGCAAAACAGCGAAAAATTTAGTGAATATTGTATTTTGATATTTCGACTAATATTGAGCCTCGCAATGTAGCTCTCCAAATCCTATCACTGCCCTGTTGGCGTTTCGCACAAAATGCTTTGAAGGTGTAATGATTGATTGATTTCTGGGGTTTTACGTCCCAATACCACAATATATGCTTATGAGAAACGACTTACTGGGGGGGCTCTTGAAATTTCGACTACCTGGGGTTCTTTAATGTTCCCTGACATTGCCCAGTATACGGTCCCCAACATTTCCCCGCCATAGAAACGCAGCCACCACGCTTGGGATACGATCCCGCGACCTTCGGATCAGCAGGCGAGTGCCATAGACACTAGACCACAGTGGAGGGGTTAAAAAGTAGCTTTTGTTTCTAGCATGGGGAAAAAAAAAACAAGATTGGAGCATTAAACCAAAATCGCTGTGCGAGGCTTCCCTTTGTGTCGCCTTCACCGCACAGCTCGTCGGCTCAGATCGATGTAGACGTCCTTTCGCCGTCGCCAGGTGCACCTCGCTGTGATCACTCAGTCATACGACTCTCCGTCAGAGATCTGAGTAATCTGGCTTCATACAACATTGCAAAACAAGGCCAGTAGAAGTAAAACGATGCAACACCGAATCTGGTGCGCGTTATGACCGAGGAAGCTGAAGGGTGCACGAAAGCAGAGTGGCACCCAGGTTGACGTGTTCTTCTTTGGGATTCAACACAGCAAAATGTGGTTTAATCTACTGTATGACGATATATCTCCTCACAGAACTGAAGACTTAGGTCCCTGGAAATCCCTGCAGAATTACTGATCAACTTTCGAGCACTTTTGGAGGTAATGACTGCGAAATAGTTTAAAATTAGTAATAAACGCGGGAAAGAACTGACAGACACCACTTGAGTTCGTGTTGTCTTTTCACACAAATTCAAATGCTGTGCGAGGCTTTCCCTTGAAGTATTGTAGAAATACCGATCTCACATTGTGTGCAAGCATTAGCCTTTATTAAAGTGTGGGCTTCGTTATTGGCACTTTATTCTTCTAAACCCATAGACTATGGTCTCGGTTCTATCATGACGTTTCTTTATATTTCTAAACAAGGCAATTATATTCGTCCTAGTCGAATAGTCAACTGCTTCAGGTGAACTATTGATCATTTATTGCCTGACTATTCATTTTGCTTTATTGCCTGCTACAGCCGTATTATAAAATACTTTTCTAATGCTTGAATCGATGAACAAATCGCAAAATACGATTTAGAACAGGGAATGTCGCAGGAGCCAACGTTTCGACAAGCGGCCCTGACGAAGACAAGTCCGCTTGTCGAAACGTTGGCTCCTGCGACATTCCCTGTTCTAAATCGTATTTTGCGATTTGTTCATCGATTCAAGCATCCATCTGCCCCTGAGCTTCTCTTCTAGTTTGGTTTTCTAATGCTTGTGCTTCAACCATTCACTATGCAGCTTCAGTGACATCGTGAAAATGAACATTACAAAGAAAAACGAATTAATATCCTTGTGCGAGACTGCTTCAGCTGAAGCAAAATATAGCAGGTGTGAAAAATCGCTTTTCGAAAACATTAGCTTTGCTGCTCAGCCAAACAAAGAGAAAGAGCGATCAGCTCGCCTCAACCGCCACTTCGCTACAAAAATTTAAGCAATGAGCTTTTTCAACACGTATCCAGAGCCGTACTAGGGAAGCTCCGTACCTGCAAAACGGGTACTGCATATACGGGATGTCAACCACTCTTTGCACTTTCTAAAATTTTGGACTGCGTACTCAATGCATGCAACAGATCACAGGTAGTTTGAAACACGTCTCTTTTATTTCACCTGGCCCTACCCTGCCTTGATAGTCGAACCACCTCTGTAGCTGAATATGACGTAAATCCAGCGTGCACAGAAGTGGGTGAGAATGGTGTGAAATGATCTGATTTACATGTGGAACCACTATGCTAGATGTGCGCTTCTCTGTGCAACACTTCCTTTAGTTAACCGCTGAACACGTATTATTATGTCAAGAACGCGTATTTGAGTTCACGTTCATGAAGCAAGTTCACACAAATCTGTAACGGGCTGTCATGAGTTTTATTAATCGCAGCAAGCTACTTTCCCCGACCGCGCAAGGACGTGCACCGTGTTCCGGCAGCGACGTATTGTGCTGCGAATGCAAAACACACCTCCAAGCAGCACTGAGATCATTATGTCCCAAATTTTTTAAAGAATTACCCATTCAATTTTTTTGCTTTGAAGTACTAAGAAGGCGCGCTACATAACAATTTATATGCCATATTTAAACTTGACCCACGAAATTGCAAAAATGACGCCACGATAATAGATATAATGCAATTTTTTCCAAATCTGCCGCCATCTAGCAACAATCGTATCCCGCATGAGCCTTCGCGATTAGTGTCACCATTTCTACAAACGTTCCATGCCCGACGCGCACATTTGGGTGCCTTCTGCGACATGAGGACGCATCGGGACATCACATAAAAGCAGACGCATTTCACAGCTGTCGTTTTATCCTCCACTGACGAGTGTCCGCGCCGCTGCCCACTAAACAGCGCATATTATATATATATATATATATATATATATATATATATATATATATATATATATATATAATATATATATATATATATATATATAATATGCGCTGTTTAGTGGGCAGCGGCACGGACACTCGTCAGTGGAGGATAAAACGACAGCTGTGAAACTGTACTTTACCCCGAAAGATTAATCTTCCTTCTCTGCATGCGCGTACCGTTTAAACCAGAGAATGTACGTGTGTGACAGGTTATTGCGTGCAGTTTAATTTTCAGGTTCTTTAAACATCCTGCACCTTTCCTGCTTGTTCTGTTAGAATTTTACCCTTCACTTTCTCGGGTGACACTTCTTAAGCTCTCTGATCTGGCATCGCAGCCATGTGAGGACATCCGCGCAATTTTTTTCGCCCGAAAATTTTATTTCTTGTTCCTAAATAATGGCGCGAACTAATCAACATATGTTATAACATGACGCTAATATACTGAGAGCGAAGTGGGTAAGTAATGGCACCGACATATCGATGTATCTTGCGTAATGACGCCAACATATCTAGATCGAAGTGGGTGAACTTTTTTAGCTGCATTTCAATATGCTTAAAGGAGCTTAGAAGGGGGCGCTTCTAAACTCCTTTTGAATTACGCTAACCTACCTGTCTTATTTTTGATAATAGAAACTGCACGAGGCTTTAACGTCACTTTGTTTTCACCAACCACCTCGCGGTGGTCTAGCTTTATGGCGAGGCTTGTACGTGACGTACCTCACTGTTACCTGAGAACGCCTTGAAGTTCTTTTTATTATAATAACTTATTTCTGCACCCTGTACCACTAAAGGACATTGTGGTCTCCTATCTGGTTTTATTAAATGCTTTACCACTCCCTTTCTGGCTCAACAGTTCATTTGCCAGTTACCAATTCAAAACACTCAATAACTTGGTTATTGCGAAAATGACTTACCAAGAGAGCGTAAGGCATCAGCTTCTATACAAAGACACCAAACGCAATAACCCGCGGAGAAAAAAATAATGTAGCTGAGGATCACGTCGCCCAGTATTACGACCGCAGTAGCTGCATGTCCGCTAAAGTCGTGCGAAAGAAAGCACCGTTTCCGGTAAGGAGTAGGAGCCACCGGTATATACGAAGAGCCAACGGTTTCCAGCCGTTCCATACAAACCCAGCCTCTGTTACATTGCCCTTTCCTCAGTCGCGGTCTTTATCCCAGGCCTCGGCACCTTCAGGTATATACCTACTTTTTGCTTGTCGCTTTCATACTTGTCCTTTCATATCTCCCGCAAAGTTCGGAATGACCGTCCGTGACTGACCCACCAGGCAAACTTCGTGTTCGCCGGGGCACCATCGCAATATTGCTCGGCATTGCCTCCAATATTGCTCTTTCGAGCCCAAAGCATGTGATGATCACGCTCTAGTAGCTGTGCCTTTGTCTCAGTGTGGGGAAAAATAAGTAGTACGTTCAGGCGACATTTCTTTCTTCTCGGATCCAGCCACCTGCTTTTTCTTTCTTTGTCTCTGTGTCGTCTGGTTTCGTTTTGCAGTGTTTGTTTTATAGTTGCTCCCACTGGCAGAGCACCCGCTCGAAGAACCTTATTGATGAACGGCCACAGGAACGTGGTCCGCGAACCATTCATATCCCTGGCTTGGCTGGAGTCCCGCATACGCCTTCTATGGCAATATACTGCAGGCTTCACCTCTCGTACCCTCACCAATGCCAAAAGACAAAGAACACCAGTGCAGGCGCATGGCCTAAGGCCCTACTATGTTGGCGAGGCACCATTGTGTAAAAGCTAGGGTCTTCTTCGAAATATGCGGCAAGATTGGACTGTCTTTCTTTTTCTGTTATAAGACTGACATCTAATTAAGGTACACATCGAACTTGATAACACACTCTGACGTACTTACTGGTCGGCAATTTGAGCCCTAAAATGCACAGGAACATGCACCCGTTCACAAGCTTTCCGGGCCTTAAAGGCGTTCAATGATGCCATTCGATAGAGGTCCAGGGTTTGACGGAATCCCGTCTGTTCGGGTGGAGGCATTGTCAAAAGGTAAAAGCACCGATAACAACAAAACACGTACAAAAACAAAAAAGGCGTTTCGCCTTCCGCATGCCAGCCTTGTTCGCAATGAAGACGAAACGTACGACCGGTTATGTACGCTTCAACAGGTGGCGCAAGCATCGTGCATACACATGCGGTAGCTTCAGTAGTTTCGGTGGAGGGTACGCCCTATCATCTCTGTTACAGATTCTAGATTAAGCCGTTAAGCCAAATTCTTTTTTTTTCAGTAAAATTTGCATTGTCCCCATCGATTACGTGGCAGTCCTTTCTGCGTGTTCCGCCGATGCATTGGATAAAATATTCTTTTTCCTTACGTGTTGTTTCAGTATCTGTTCAAACCTGCCTGTTTCGCCCACGTAATCACAATTGCATCGTGCGAAAGGGATGCTGTATACCAATTTCGAGATACTTTTGCTTTGCCAGTTTGTCTTTTACCTTCGAGAGCGAGCGCCTTAGCTTGTGCGCTGGCACGTGGGCGATCGTCACATTTTAACCGCTGAATGTCTGGACCAGAGATACGCTGATTTCGGGTAAACATGGTACCGTTGCTGGCTTCCTAGGAGGCGCGTCATCTTTACGTGCTGAGACTGAAGGTCCCTTTTCAACACAACAAACAAGAGCCTCCTCGTACTCGCTAGACGCAAGGTAGCGATGCGCTTTCCTTACGTCTGCTATAACGTCTTTTGTGTCTGAGCAGATGTGGCATGCTCGAAGCAGAAGGGATAAAAGGACAGGTCGTTTATGTGATACCAGATAAACGAAACATAAGTTCAGATAACGACCAAAGTAATTGAGTTATTAAGAATCATACACTATCGTTTTGGATGCATAGAAAACCTATCCCCACTGCCCGCACGGATTAAGGCAGAAAAACGCGGTTCCGCTTGCTCCAGACTGCTTAGAAGCATTCTTACTTCTCTGTAGACTAATTGTTTATATGTCATTTATAAATCCTGCTTATTTTATAAGATCGGCATTTCATTTACTTTTCTTATTTAGATGTTTACAACGCTGCTGTAAATAAATTTTCTGGAAAACATGTTGGGTAGAGACAAGCAATAATTGGGGTATACAATTACAACTCATGAAATTTTTCTTACGGGAAGGAGTATTTGATGTAACAATGAGGTTTCTTATTTAGGTGCAAAAAACTGCCATATGAAGTGAGGCGCGCCGTACTACACGGCTCTGCAAATATCGACAAGCTCGGGTTCCTATTACATTGAAAATGCTCGATGGGCGAATGCGCGAACGGGACGCCCGGTACCGAATCCTGAGAGATTTATGTGTCGTTATGGTTATTTTCGCAAATGTAAACATTTTTACTGGAGACACTAGCCTTTGTTCAAAAGCTTTTCGAAGAAATAACTTTTTGTTTCTCTACCATTTTTCGAGCACGTTTTGCTTGTGTCTTATTAAAATTAGCATTACTTATAGTAGGTTTACTAAATGCAAAGAATTTCTGTCTTGCACGAAGTGTTTGGCGTGTCATGAAATTATCATAACCATTCGTTCTCGTCACCGAGAGTGCGTGTCCTGCACTTCTAGGCCATGCCCAATGTGCCGCGTTGTTGATGATGATGATCCTTCAAACATGGCGCATAGCCACTTCGGGGGAATGGCCGAGACCTTGTATGGTTAAGTTTTAGTTCATTTTGTGCGAATGCCGCAACATTATGAATACGAAAGAACAATGAATTAATAATAAATGAGCGAAATGGAAAACGGAGGAAAAAAACCAGGGTAGATTGTTAGTGCACTTGTACTATCAAAACATGGAAAGTGTTTTGCTTTGAATAATACATCGTGGACATCGTACCAAGCGCCTCCACAGAAAACTATTACGGTCGAATGGTGAGAGAAGTTTATTTGCAGGGAAAGGCTGTTGATCAAGCGATGATGGCGTCGACCAGCTGCACCAGCTGACGTCGTCCTCTTGTTCTTATACTTGACCGGCTGACGTTGCAGCACATATCTACTTTGAAATGTGTAGTGTGTCCTTCCTTAACCTCTTGTAATATGTCACAGAAATTTCCTTAGAAAATTAACGTTTCAAACTGCACACTGTTGGGACAAAAATTTCAATGTTTACAACCACCTGCTCTTCTTACGTGGCTGGAAAGGGTCCAGTCTTTATAGGTTACGGGCTCTGTGGGCAGTGCCGGCGCGCTTAAGAGGTGCCATCAAATTAAGCGCGTCTTTGTGCTATCATACGTCTGTGTGTTCAAAAACTTACGTGTAACTGAATTGCTAGAAGTTTGCCAACGTGAACTATGAGCGAGCCCTGTTCGGATGATGATGTTTGTGGTTCGGTTAAGGAAAGGACGCTAATTGCTGCTGCCGATGTCGCGAGCACGGCTAAGCGTCCGTGGGGGAAGAGGAAAGGGACTGAACGATATAGACCTTTCCAATAGAGCCCTCCTGGGCGCCGCCATGAAATGCCGCTAGCGACGTCTAGCGGCGGCGCCATCTTGGGCTGTTTGCTCGCCGGGCTCTCCGTGCGGGCGCGTGCATTCGTTGTGTGTGTTTCAGCAAGATCTTGCTTTCGCTGTTTGTAAACATCGCGGAATCGTTAGGTAGGTTAATTTGTGAGTATGTGGGATCTGACTGATTAGCAGGACAGTTGTTATCGGCATTGTTTTGCGTCTTATTGCGCGGGCAGAAGCGGGATCAGCGGGGCCAGTTGGTAGCAGTAAAAGTGGGAAACCGGGAACATTGTCGCCTCTTCTTCGTTTGAGTTACTGTTGTAAGATTACTCGTATCATAATAAAAATACTGTTGCTTTTGCTAACAATGGTGTCACTCATTAAGGCGAAAGCCTTAATGTCTCAATTAGAGTAACCTTAATGTTTCAGTCACCTTAAAAGAGAGTGGTTCCAAAATTATGGAAAATTATCACAGGAAACGATGCCTTGAGAAATAAATGACTAATCACGTAAAGCGATATATCAAAGGAACCCTTGATTTAACGCAGACATGACTCGGGCATAATCAGCATGATAGCCAGGCTTTAAGTCATGCTCATGACTATAACTATGAAAGTGAGCATGTCCAGAAATCAACGATTCAAAATCCCTAACTAATGTTGGTAAGTCACACAAGGTAGGTTAGACTGGTTACGATAATGACAGTGCACCGTGATAATTACCAAATCGCGATTAAAGAATGATCTGATTTTACAAAGCATGTTATTAATGACACATAATACAAGGAAAAGCTTGAAACTGTAAGAAGGCGGTCGAGATGGGTGTCAAACGAAAGGTGAATCTCGAAGGATGTGATATTGGTCATAGTCACATTCATGACATGACATGATGTGCTCAGGTCATGCTATGACATCAGCATGACTCTGCAAACATAAGACCACTGGAAGGGGATCGATATGGGTGTCAAACAAATGGTGCATGTCGAAGAATGTAATATTGGTCATAGTCACGTTCATGACAAGACATGATGTGCTCAGGTCATGCTACGACATGAGCATGACTCTGGAAACAATACTATTGGAAGGGGATCGATATGGGGGTCAAACAAATGGTGCATGTCGAAGAATGCAATATTGATCATAGTCACGTTCATGACAAGACATGATGTGCTCAGGTCATGCTATGACATGAGCATGACTCTGCAAACATAAGACCACTGGAAGGGGATCGATATGAGTGTCAAACAAAGGGTGCATGTCGAAGAATGTAATATCGGTCATAGTCACGTTCATGACATGACATGGTGTGCTCATGTCATGAGCATGACTCTGCGAAAACAAATGTAAAGGAAGGAGGTCAAGTTGGGTGTCAAATGAAAGATACAGGTCCAGAGACGCGAGTTAGTCACGTTCATGACATGAAATACATATGACACGAGCATGACGAAGCAAAAATCAACGGGAAGGGGTCAAGATCGGTGCCCAACGAAAGATATAGATCGTGAGAGGCGATACGAGTTAGTCATGTTCATGACATGAGATACGTAATATGACATGAGCATGACAGAGCGAAAATTAACGGAAGGGTGTGAAGATGGGGGTCAAAGGAAAAGTAAACCTCGAGGGACATGACGTAAGATATACTATAATCATGTTCATGACATCGCTTACATGAAATGACATGAGCATCATTATGCAAAGGGGGTTTGATACCGGTTGTAAAACGAAAGGCACAGGAGAAGATGTGATATGAGTTATAGTCATTTTCATGACACGACATGGTCATGGCACGACATGATTATGACTCAACATGAGAGCTTTAAGGTTGTTGAAATGGGTGTCAAACTACAATTCGAGGGATGTGATATTTTATAATCATGTTCATGACACGACATGATCATGGCTCGATATGGTCATTACTCAACATAACGACAAAACTCAATAAGTAGTGCAACGGCGTTCGGACACTGATAATACATCAAGTAAACTTTAACAAGGTGTGATAGTCAGTCAGTAAATGACACAGTATATCTGTG
This sequence comes from Hyalomma asiaticum, assembly GCA_013339685.2. Classification (NCBI taxonomy): domain Eukaryota; kingdom Metazoa; phylum Arthropoda; class Arachnida; order Ixodida; family Ixodidae; genus Hyalomma; species Hyalomma asiaticum. Next base: position 113,505,571 of record CM023483.1, on the reverse strand, counting down.
TGCATAACAACGTAATAATGTTGTGGCATGATGTATAAGCCATGGCATATGTGCGGCATCTACTCAATTAAAACCAGCGCTAGATAGCTACTCTTGGCTAGAATTCCTTCAACTGTCGGCAATGGCGTGCTGACTTTCTCTTTAATGAATAACGTTGGCTAATACTTACAGTTACATCGCTGGCATCTTGGCATAATATTGGCTCCCACGGTGCGTGAGACCTGGATTTTTTTTTCTAATCGGGTTTCTCATTTATCGCACTCATGGTCAAGAAGCAATCATTCGGCTCCGTTCTCGCAGCCTAGTTCATTATCGACTTCTGTCGAGCTCTCCACTTTTTTTTTCTTTTGAAGGAAGCGTCCGCGTCACATAAGGTGCTGAAGCTCGTTTGCCGTTCAACAAAACATGCCCACCTGGTTTGCACTGCACAGGCCGGAGGCATACATCAGCAAGGACAAGAGCAACAAAAAAAAGGAAAAGAAAAAGGAATGTCCGTACCAAAACCCCTTGCTTTGGAAGTACCGTGAAACGCGTTTAGCTCTCATGGTTGAAGCTAATCAAGTAGGGAGAGAATGAAAGAAGAAATCTGGGACATTCGCACCATATTCTAAGAACGGCACTGACTAGGGTTGAGGGTGTGTTGGCGACGTTAGCGTTAGACCACATGGGATCATGAGCGGTGCGGCGTTTTGGCACGAGTACGTCAGTGAGTGCGCAGCCGCACTCCTCCTGCGCAACGTTGTGCTTGGTGCACAGCTGTTTACGTGCAGCGTTTCTTTTCTTCTGGTTGTACATGCAACCGTAGACAATGCGGTGATGCCTGTCGATTGACTGTTCTTAAAAAAACATTTTAAATCGCTGTAGTGAGCGAAAAACAGCGCGCGCACCGTGCAAGCACGGCAAAACGTATGGGCGGCTCGGCGCAACAACCAGCCCAACGAAGGGGGGCGTGGCGCGGAGAGCCGTAGCAGACGACAAAAACAGGTTCCTGCTCGCCGGTGCGAGAGTGCCGATGGAAAGGTGTATAGAAGAGGAAGGCCATAGTGGGGGCTACGGAAATTTTTACCACCTGGGGTTCCTTGACGTGTACTGGCAACGCACAGTACACAGGCCTCTGGCATTTTCGCCTCCATCGACAATGCGAACTCCGGGAAGTATAGCTGACATATGCAGGGAGCCTACATATGACAAACACCACGCCCTCGCACCATCAATTTTAAAAAAGACCACTGCGCGCGCAATTGCATTTGCAAGAGCCGAAACTATTGCACGCGCACTGCTTTCGGGGCAGTTTGCGGACGCCGCTACCGGGCCATCATGCTATTTGAACAGCTTCGCGGTAAAAGTATTTCTGGGGCATTCCGTAAACTGAGTTTGCAAAGTTTTTAGTACACTGCGCCTTCAATGGATTCAGATGGAATAAGGGCAACGTTGTTCTTAGAACCTTCATTGTGCCATACCTATTCATTACCAGCGATAATTTTGCGCTGACAGGTCTGCAGAAGCTGGTATGCTGGCGAATGCGAGGAAAGGGGCCGTTTAATTCAGTCCTATATGTAATCGCTCATCGCATTCGTTTTGCAATATGGGTGGAAAGGGCCAAGGAACGCATGCGCAAAACCATGATGAGGAACGTACGTCATTGAGTACAGTTGGAAGAGCGCTAAGAGTCGGCAACATAAAGGTGTGTATGTGGAAGGGGGGGGGGGGGTGGCGGGATTTGCTGCAAAATTTCTGCGGTTCTCGGGTTCCCTAGCCCCCCTCCAGCGCCTCCTTCCCGAAGTAGGCTTCTGTGCTAACCAGTAGTAAAATTACTCACACACCACTTAACGAACAACATGAAGCAACAGACCTAAGCGGAAACACACCCGAGTCCTTTAAGAAGATGAAACACGAATTTTACGCACACAGATGTGTAACGTAGCGTAAGATGCATCATTGCAAACTGCTAGAACACCAAGAAAGCAAGACCACCCATATGCTCTCGCAGTCACTCTGGAATAAAACCAACGAATATACACCAGACGCAATCACAGACACTACGCCAAGCGACCTGCAAATCCTTCGCAAATTAGCTGTTTGGCGTTCTACACTTTTCCGGCAATGTGGTATATTCATCGGCTTGATATATTTACTGCATATCGTATGAGCGGTTTTGTTTAGTTTCTTTTTTTTTTCGTTGCTGCGGTTGCACACCTAGATACCAAAGATGTATCTCATGCTACGTCACACATGCGTGTGCATCAAACTGTCTTTGGTGTTCTTATGAGGCTCATATGAAACACTGCTGTCGGCTGTGTCTCTTTTTATATCTGTCCTTTGCTCTGTAAGCGGTGCGTAATCTTACTGTCAGTTGTTACCAAATAGGCTATGCGAGCGCCCAAGTTATGCAGCACAACAGGCTGCATTTATGCGGTTTCACACGATCGACGTAACCTTAACAGTTCTCGCCCTCACGTCCAGCCGCAACTAGACACTTCATTTAAGTGACGCGAAGAGCGCGCTCCGTACGTCGCCACACGCCGTTCGAGCAGCGCCACCATGAGTAGTTTGAGCAAGCCTTTCGTAATGCTGAAGAAGCCTCCGTGTACAGGGGATTTACCATCGGGCTCCAGGAGAAGCTGACGACAACAAAATATTTCAATATTACTGCCCGCGCACGCACGCTGCTGCACCCAATACCTCAGGCGCTATTTCACGAGTCTCACTAGCGGCGATGATGCATTCGGAGAGCGTAGCGATGTCTATCACACCGTCTCGCAAGTTCCAAGTGCTCCAAGAGTTGTGGCAGTGACAAAGCCGCTTTCATTTAAATCTAGTTAAGATTTACGTTCATAGAATGCACTCTTATAAAAAATTAAGACGTAGAATGCGAATTCGTAGCTTGAGTCATTGTCTTTAATCATAAAGAATACAAATGTTGAATGCAGAAAACGCCATCCAAGCCTTTGGTTGTCATATTTATGCAGTTGCTAGTCCTTTCTACTACGTCTTTGCAATAAAATGCTAAAGCCTCTCAGCATCGCTCGATAATGAAAAATGCTGTCGTCAATAGTGTAAGAGCGCGTGAGAAATGAAAATAAATACTGAAATGAGTGAGATGCCTTTCTAACGCGTGACCGAAGATAGTCCATTTTCCTGACAGAGCTTCCGTGATAAGCTTATGTTGGGAGCGTGTAGCTATTTAAGCGGAGAAAAATAAAGCTTGAAAAAAAAGTCTTCGTTCTGGAACGAACCTAGTACGTTTGTGGCAGAGCAAGCACTATTCAACATTCTAATACATTCAGGTGTTTTTAGCATTTGCACCAAATACAAATATTTGTACAATAGCCTCTTGACTGCGTTGTGAGATCACCATTCCCGCGCAAAGTTCTTTGAAATAAATACGCGGGTAAATATCTTGATTATTCATTGACCAGACCCTACATCAGAATACTTATTTTGCCTACTTACAGATGATAGACCAAATATAAAGTGCCACGCAGCAGAAATGATCGAGTCTTAAATCATCCCTAAAATGATGTGGTTGCAATAATTTTGGTACATGCACAACCGAGTCCTTTAATAATGGTCGTAATCTCGCTCGGGTAACTATAGTAACTTAGTCGAGCATATTGCCCGGTGGCGGTGCTTTTCGATCTGCTGAATGATGACATGACGCACACTTCGTAGTCCTAATAGCATTTAGAATCATCCAATGCGACTTAAAAAGTATTGTAGTTTACATGAAAAAAAGGGGGAACCGTGTCTCCGGTTTCGCAAGGCCTATGAAGGTCGCTGTCGAGCACATGATGCAAGCACGGTCTCGAAGAAGGACTCCGCGTCCATTTTGAGAACCCTGCCCGCCGACGTTTCTAAACCACGTGACGCGTTGTTCAGCACCGTCTGGTTCTCGGCGGTAGTGGAGGTGTGCTACCTTTAGGTCCTTCAGCACGACGCTCAGCTTGTCGAAGAGGAGTGCAGCCTTGTCATCCGTGGCAGCAAACGATGTCAAAAGACACAAGCATCGAAGCATTGGCAAGCGGGACAGGACGTCCTGAAACGAACGATGACATGCCACAGTGTTACTAGAACGACTTCCCTATGAAGTCCATGGTAGCTGGACATTTCGGCGCACATCCAGAATGGGCCTTAAGTGACCCGCGACACCCAAATTTCAAACACTGTGTACGTGGTTGCCTCGCATATGAAGTCGAATTCGACTGAATATTAGCGGAGAACGTTCCCTGTAAGGAATTTTGTTATGGTTTTAAAGAATGCGGAAATTCTCATCCAAGTTTACAGTACCTCGGACCATCGCCTCAACTACGACGTAGTTAGTGGGCAATATGTGACGTTTCACTAGTGGAAGTGGATATCGCCTGCGTCAGAGAAAGAATTGGGCGCGCGGCACTACGCGATACCAAGAGGCGCATTTTTTAAAATTTTTCTGCGCCCTTGCTACGTGTGATCACTCAAGCGTACGTTCAACACACGGTACTGTTCGGCGTCCGAAATGAAGGCATAGGTGTCAGGGCACCGCACCATGCATCTCGCTTTGAGAAAACAGACGTTTGTGCAATTACGTCAGCGCTCACATTACGTCGTAGCATTACCTACGGTTTACTTGCTATAGCGCTGTCGAAGTCTCTGATATGCATCGTTACGCACAAGCTACTCAGTACATTGTCTTTGATCCTTCTGGTCCCACTTGACATAATGACAACCAAAAGGCATTTCATTCGCTGACTGCTTCGCATGTCCTCGATTCCCACATTTCGTGACCCCCCCCCCACCCCCCCATCTGCCAACTCTTTTTCTTCTACTCAATGGTGTTCCCATTTTTTTGCCCTTCCATCTAATATATGCCCTTGTGCCTTGAGGGCACTATTAATAAATCAAATAAATGAAGAAAAACACTTGTATTCTTAGATTCGCAAGCATGTCAGAGAAACCTGCAGGTGGTCAAAGTTAACCCTGAGCTCCCCATTACGGGGTGCTTCATGAATATATATCACCCAATGTTATTCATAATTTGATGTTTCTGAATTCTTAACCCGAGTTACAGAAGGAAATCCTAAATATTGTGCTGCTAAAAACTACCCGCGCTTTGAAGAATGCCTCATTCAAATCTCGTGGTTGTTTTACGCAGGCGTGACAGACAGAGTGCGGTCACTTGAGCATCGGCGAAAATCCCAGGTCTTTAACAAAACAAAACATACTACGTATACTAACATGTAACTGAAACGACATATAGTTAGACGCTTCGATATAGGAACGCCGGAGGCTCTATCGTGCCTTGTTTAATTCACGTGCCTTCTTTAATTTCCGTGAACGAAACTATCCTTCATTTTTGTAGATATTTCTTTACACAAATATACGATACATCGCTCCGACAAGACGTACCTGATGATGGTTTCTGGGGTTTCACATGCCCCACCTCCCCCCCCCCCAAAAAAAAAACGATGTGAATATGATAGATACCCTCATGGAAGGCTCCGAAATTTCGACCAGCAATGGTTTCTTAACCTGCGCTGACATCGCAGAGTACATGGGCCTCAACATTCCCCTCCATCGACATGCCTCAGCTGCGGCCACCATTTTATCCCGAGACCTTCAGATCAGCAGCCGAGTGCGAATTTACTTGGAAGACTCCACATAGGTTCACCAATTTGTTTTGCAGAACAGACTGATAGGGTTACATGGTTTCTCGTCACCAATGAGCAACCAAAAAAGGGGTAATCAGGTTTGAAGGTTCGTAGGAAGGCAACATACCACAAAGGAGTCATCAGCAAAGGGTACCAGCTCCTGCTGGAGTAGAAGGCGATGAAGGTTCCTAGTGCGATCAAAAATGTCGCTCAACAATGCTAACAGTGGATGTGCGTCTTCGGGCAGGTTGACGAGTCTCAAGTAGGTCACATTGCTGTGTACCGGTAAGTCGAAGCATGCCGGACTCGGCAAGTCACTGAGAGTAAGCCGGCTAAACATTGTGGCAGTGTAGGCATTCCGCGGGGCGACGTCTTCGGCGCGCAAGGCACGGGGCATCTCGCAAACGGCACAGCGGACCAAGTGGCTTCGCCGGTACAGGCGCACGTCTAGTTCTTTAAATAGCTTGCAGGTTTCCGCCACACGCTGTAGCGCGCCAGGATGACGTATTCCGCAAGGGGGAGCCGAGAGCGCCTTCAGGTGTTCCAGCTTAGCGTATTTTATCAGCTCCGTGAGGTCAAGGTCGGCACTGAAGTGGAAAGAGTTTACGTTCAACTCAACAAGTGCTTTCATATTGTAGGTAAAGAACTGTCGAAGAGAGGGTTGGAATTCCGCGCCGATCGTCGGATAGTGAATTCGCTTCGGCTTCGGTGGTACCAGGACCAGACAGAGCTCGCGCAAATATTTCCATCTGATTCCTGCGCCAGTGTTCTTGATAATCTCTCCTAAAATTTCGGGCGGGTAAACGGCGACAACTACCAGCTGCCGTCGCATCTCAGGACTGCCGCATGAGCGAGCGATGTCCTCAAGTCGAACGCAGCTGTATTTAGTGTCGGGCCACTTGATGTACGTGGTATTGGCGCAGATACGCAAGCAGGCGCTTAAGTTTAGCGGCGTTGGTATTTCCAGACGTAAACACGCGGGAACTTCGGAGGTGAATGTCAGCCTTCGAAGCTTAACGAAAGCGTCCGTTACTTGCTCGCAGAATGAAAGCGCGTACGGCAACTCACCGCCCACGAAGTGCACGTGCAGGTCGGTCAGGTTCGAGCAGCAAGACACAAACGCCTCGAGGAGGGACAAGTTACTGGCACCCCGTACCTCGGCGTATATCGTCTCGAGGCTGGACACCGAGCGCCCCTCCGAGTGTTCCTTGAGCATATTTGTCATATCACGGGCTATGTCATGCTCCGCAACTAGCGAGAAGCGAAGGCCTTGCAAGCGACGGACTTGATGGAGCAGCGTACGCAACACATCAGTCGCCGTGAACGAACACCCAACGCAGTGGAGCGAACGCAACTTAAAGCACTTTGATATACAATGCAGCAGTTGGTCAGTATTTGCCAAGATACAGTGGGAGACGTCGATGTCCCGCAGTTTATATGGCGCTCGTTTATCTTCGAGAAGCTTCACCAAAGGTTCCTCTGTCTCATCGGGGAGCAGCGTGAAGTTCGAACGGGCGGTCCCCCGTGGCTTCGGCATTTTCAAGAGTGGTCGTGGAAGCGAACTTCAGCGGTGTGTTTCTCAGGGGGAACACCCAGTGACCGCTAAGTCAGGCCCCGCCGTCAAAGTTGACAGTGCGTCATGACTGTGTTACTGCATCCACAATACCGCGCAAGCTATGTCAAACTGCGCGCGATTGTCGTAGCCGTGTAAGCAGCAAACGGGTTCTGGAACCGAATGTGAGATATCGGCACGAGATGCGACGCTGGGTCATACATATCTTATACAAACTACGTCACTTCAACGGCTGGAATTTCTTGATTTTATAGTACACACTGGCTTTGGTGCCTTGGGTGCGCAATCGTTTTCATGTCAGGTTTAACAAGTTGTGATTGCAGGTGTTCCCATTTTAGATAGATCCTTCGCATGGCACAGTTACATAACGACGCAAAGTATTCTTAGAGTGTAAATGCGCAGGGGCAAGATATTCAGCAATGAACAATTACGCATGCGGTTGTGCCGATAAATATAAGTATCGATGAATTTATTAGCGACTGCATCATTGGATTAAAACCATATTACTTGCAAAAAGAAGTCTTTCAGGGGACGTTTCACAACATTGTTAGACCAAGCAGTCGTTCCGATTATTGCATCTGGAGAATAAGAATTCCGCCATTCACTAGAATTTATTTTTTTTTTCTGTTCATGTCCATGGTTTACGTACGTGGCACTCTCCGCGTCTGAGGAACGTTGCTCGTATTCGAGGAGAAGGTGAGTGCAGGGAAAATGATGCGAGAGCTCAGTGCGCGTGACAATTTGCTTGTCATGCTACAGGCACACAGTACATGCCCAATCATGGGTATTTAGCTTCAACCTACAAAAAGGCCATCTTGTTCAACAGGTTGCATTCCTATAAAAACAGAGCAGTGGCTCAGAGCCTCTAGCGCTCAGGAAATTCCTGGAAGGCAAAAGTAAAGACATGTCGGGGCGCTTAGCCGGAGCACTGCCTTCGTTCTTGTCAGTGGAACGATTCCTTTCTCGAAATATTTCTCCCAGTGGTTATCCGTATTCTCGCTCACCTCCCTGTATGACTTTTAAAAGGAACTCTGGACGCATGGCAAGATGAGGCCGCCTTAGACCATCTGACTGCACACGAATATTCTACACAGTGTCACGTCACCCAGTGGCGATATTAGGAAAACGAATCGACAAGGTTTTGATAATATACAGCGTCACAAAAATACAACGAAGCATGGAAGATGTCAAAGACAACTTGTATTTGAATGGCTAAATAATCTCTTGGTTGCTGTTTCTCTTGGAATCTCTTTGTCTCTACGTTGTTTCGAGTTGTTGTTGTTGTTTTACTGTTGCCCTGGGTACGTATGAAAATGCGTGCTCGGGTTTAGTTGGAGGTCCGACGCTCGCTCGCATGTTTCCTTTTTTTTTGTTAACTTCCATGCTTCGTCGTACTTTTGTGATACTGTTTCCTAATCATGAATCCCTATGGTGTAGCCCATTTAATAGGGCAACGCATATTTAATGTATTTCTTGGGCGCATTCGCAACCCCCTGCAAGCGACACACACAAAAAGAATGGTAAACGTGGTGTTAACACGTAAAACCAATCAATTATGATTATTTGAGAATTGTCCCATCCCAGCGGTCTAATGACTATGCACTGTGTTGCTTATCAGAAGGTCGCCGAATCGCATCGCAGCAGCGAGGGCTCCATTTTGATGCAGGCGAAACGCTCAGGCCCATGCACTGCGGAACCTATGCGAACGTTAAAGAACCAGAGTGGGTCGAAGTTTCCAGAGCCCTCCACTGTCGTGATTATCATAATCATACCGTGGTTTAGGGAAAGAAAATCTCATAAATTATTGTATTAAATTGATGACTTCACCGCATAGGCTTCATGGTCCAATCTATTACGCAGTGACACAGCTTGCCGTGAAGGAAGGAAGGAAATAGTAGAGAAGGAAAGGCAGGGAGGTTAACCAGTGTATGACAACCGGTATGCTACCCTGCACGAGGGGAAGGGGACAGGGGGGATTGAAAGGTGAAAGGAAAGAGAAAGAGAGAGAGAAAGTGGGCGAACATATAGCACATTCTCACAGTCAGTGGCAGCTGCATGGCACACGACATCACACATCGCTGTTACAGTCGCTTGTGCAAGTCTGTCGTCTTTAAGAACTGCAGCAGCGGCTTTGTCACCTTCAATTGTGATGTCTTGTGCGGTCGACATTCCAAAATGGCATCAACCGACATCCGTCGCAGGTCAAGGTGAGCGAGAGCGGACACCAGTGATTGCCTCTGTAAGTCATAGCGAGGACAGTCGCATATGATGTGTTGTAGCGTCTCTTCACGAAGACAGGTGTCACAAAGAGGGCTGTCGGCCATTCCGATCATAAAGGAATAAGAGTTAGTAAAAGCCACTCCTAACCACAAACGATAAAGCAGGGTGGCTTCTGCTCGGCTGAGTTTTGGTGGCAATCGAAAATGCCGCAAAGACAGCAAGCAGGTGGTGTTGTCGACTGTTCCGAGTTTGGCTGCTTGAGGCACTCCACAGCGAGAGTGTAATCTCCTGTGCAATCGCTCGAAGTTGCCTGGCAGCGTCGGACCTTGAGAGAGGTATGGTCTCAACTTTGGTGCCATCAAGTGCAGACTTGGCGGCCTTGTCAGCATATTCGTTTCCAACGACGCCGCAGTGACTGGGGAGCCACTGAAACGTCACGTGGTGTCCCTTCTCATGTGATTTATGGAGAAGAGATCTGATCTCCAACACCAGTTGCTCGTATGGTCCGCGCCGCAGGGCTGCCAGCAAGGACTGTAAGGCCGCCTTTGAATCGCTAAAGATTGACCATTGTCGGGGTGCTTCCTCATTTACTACACAAAGGGCAGCACGCAGAGCAGCAAGTTCCGCAGCTGTCGATGTCGTCGGGTGGTCTGTCTTAAAACTGATGGTGGAAGCTTTCACTGGGACAACCACCGCTCCGGACGAACACTGGAGGTTCGAGGACCCATCCGTATAAATATGCACTTTATCGGCGTACCTCTCGTGTAGAAGAAGCAGGGATAGTTGTTTCAGAGCACCTGATGACAGCTCAGCTTTCTTTCTGATTCCTGGCACAGCAAGGTGTACTGTAGGTCGAATGAGACGCCAAGGGGGAATCGACGGTTTGGCGGCGGCGGTGAAGCCTGCCGGAAGTTTGGCAGAATATCTGGAGACCATTTTGCAGAATGACGCGTTCCGCTTGTCTGACGGCAATGTTGCGAGGTGGTGACAGCAGGCACGGGCAAAATGCCTGATGTGGGTTCTCAAGACTTCCACCGCAACGTGCGTTTGTATTGGTTGGTCCCGAGCAATCGCTATAGTTGCCTCTGACAATGTACCCCGCGGCAAACCGAGACAAGTTCTCAGTGCCTGAGCTTGTGCGGCCTGAAGAGTGCGAAGATTTGTCTTGCAAGTGTTGGAAAGTACGGGCAGGCTATATCTCAAGAAACCGAGGAAAAGTGCTCTGTATAATTCCACCATGGCGCCTACCGACATGCCCCAAGTTTTTCCAGCCAAGAATTTGAAGATCTGGGCAATTGCGGTGAGGCGTTTTTTCATGTGCGACACATGAGGGCTCCAGCAGAGATCTCTGTCAATGATGATGCCAAGAAACCGGTGGGTTCTGAGATAGGGAATAGTCCGCCCATTGATTGATATGACGTAAGGCGTCATTGCTTTGCGAGTGAATGCCACAAGTGCGCATTTTTCTGGTGATATGTTGAGACCTTGTTTGCATAAGTAGCTCGATGTCAACGTTGCTGCTCTTTGAAGCCGCGCGCGTATTTGAGGACGCGTGACTGCCGAAGTCCAGACACAGATGTCGTCTGCGTGTATTGAAATTTTTATAGTAGTTGGCAGGTATTCAGCAAGCCCAATAAGCGCGAGGTTGAATAGCGTCGGACTGAGAACTCCGCCTTGAGGAACGCCCTTGCAAGTAAAGCGTCGCGTAGTCGGGCCATCGTCGGTTAATACAAAGAATGACCTTGCAGCCAGGTAACTTTCAACCCACAGAAATAATCGACCACCTAGGCCAACCGTCTCAAGAGCATCGAGTATGGCCTCATGTAATACGTTGTCGTCGTATGCGCCTTTCACATCTAAGAACAATGCTGCGGACAATCGCTTTCGGGACTTTTCGTCCTGAACGTAAGAAACGAGGTCCACTACATTATCGATGGAAGAGCGGTCACGTCGGAAACCAGCCATGGAGTTCGGATAAATCTTGTAGTGTTCAAGGTACCACTCCAGGCGGCCAAGGATCATCCGTTCCATTAGCTTTCCTACACAGCTGGCCAGCGCTATTGGGCGGAACGATGCAAGATCAAGTGGAGATTTGCCCTGCTTCAGTAGGGGAGCTAAACGGCTTGTCTTCCATTCATCAGGAACATTGCCCTCTTGCCAAGACGTGTTGTAGAGGCTCAACAATTCTCCCCTTGCGGCTTCTCCTATACTGCATAAGGCTCGGTAGGATATGCCATCTGGCCCCGGAGAAGAAGACCGCCTGCAGAGAGCGAGAGCCGCTTCGAGCTCCTCCATTGTGAAAGGCAGGTCCATGCGACTGTCACGAGGGTGGGGAACGTAAGTTCGTTTTGGGTAGCCTGGACAGACTACTTGGTTTGCGATCCTTGCACAGAAGTCCTCTCCGACTGCAATGTCCTGCCGCCCTTGGAAGAGCGCCAGCGCCTTGAAAGGAAAACGCTGTTGAGGAAGGCAACGAAGACCTTGCACCGTTTTCCAGATGTGAGAAAGTGGCTTGCGGGGGTCTAGAGTCTGGCAAAACGTCGTCCAACGTTCAGACGCTAATCTATCCATGCGATGCTGGATCTTCTTTTGCAATTGTCTGGCTGTTCTGAGATCGTGAAGGGACTTTGTGCGCCGATATCGACGTTCTGCACGCCGGCGAAGTGCTCTAAGTCTTTCCAATTCTATATCGAAATCGTTTCGCCTGGACGAAATCATGATCGTGCGCGTGGCGTTTTCCATTGTGGTCTGCATTGTTTTTTCTAACCCAAAGCGTAAGCCCTCGGTGCATGCATCTTCCATAGCAGATTTGAAGGTGGTCCAGTGAATCGCTCGAATAGCCTTTTGTGGATATGCCCCAGAGAGCCCTTTGATGTTGATATACGTTGGAATGTGATCGCTTCCACGTGTCTCGACATCTGTAAACCACTTAACACGTCTGGCGAAAGAGCTGGAGACGAAAGCAAGGTCAAGGCAGCTTCCGTATGTCACGCCTCGAAAAAAGGTGGGGCTGCCGTCGTTCAAGAGGGTAAGACCATGGTGGCAGGCGAAGCTCGCCAACTGTCGTCCTCTTGCGTTTGTCTTTGAACTTCCCCATGCTGAATGATGCGCATTGAAATCTCCTATGATTACCCATGGAGCAGCGCACAAGTTCAAGATATCCGCCAATCTTTTCGAATCAAAATTACTTGAAGGCGAAACATATACGCCTATAAGATTAAACATGAGCTTGTTCTTTTTGACCGTTAGGCACACGTATTGATTGTCATCGTGAGGCGCAACTGGATGCAGAAAGTAGGTGAGTTCACGACGAATAAAGACGATGACTTTGCTGCTGGCACCATTGGTTGAAGACATTACCGATTCATACCCCGAAAGTCTGACTGGTTTTGTTAGGTTAGGCTCACAAATGACGATGAGTGGAAACATATGAGTGTATACAAACTGACGAAAGTCTGAAAGGCGTGGCTTTAGACTTCTGGAGTTCCATTGGATGATGGACGCTGCCTTGACTTCTTTTCGGAAGGATGGAGTAACGGTAGCCATGTGTCTACTTGAGGGATTCAAGAACAGGGATCAAGGCTTCCAGCACCTGGAGAGCGCTTCGAGCAGGCGATGTCCCCATGCCAACCAAGATAACTCGAATGGCGTCCATAAGGGAACGCAGCATCGAAATTACCTGACGATCCGCTCTAGGTATGTCATCCACGGCGGGTGAAGGCTCCTGAGGGGCCGTGATCTTCTGAGGTTCCTTGGAAAGGGAACGGCTAGGTAGCTCAGGCCATTCCTCCGGAGAAGCCGTTGGTTTCTTTGAAGCGATGTTTCCTTGAAGCGCTTTTGCGTGTTGGCTGAGTGGTGCCGCAGTAGAGTGGGCGCTCTCACTCCGAGCACACTCCTTGTGTGAGGACGTACGATGACGGTGACGGCGACGGCGGCGCCTCACCCTTTCGGCGGCCTCCCTGTGGGTTGAGTTGTCCCTGGCCATCTGCTTGAGAACCGCGTGCTCTTTCTTGATGCGGGGACAGTCTTTCGACGAGGCGGCGTGAGGGCCGCTGCAGTTAGCGCACTTCAGAGCAGTGGCACGGCAAGCCTCTTCGGCATGAGGTTCAGCGCAACGGGGACACAGTAATGAGTTGGGGCACACGCCCTTGACGTGACCTAGCCTGAGGCATTGATGGCATTGAAGCGGCTTCGGGATGAAAGGTCGAACTGGATGTCTGAAGTGTCCGACTTTAACGTGGGATGGTAGACAATCCCCTTTGAAAATGATTTTTACGCAGCGCGAATTCCCAAGGCGACGCACTTGCGTAATGACAGTGCCCTCACTTGCCGGTTTGATAAGGGTAGGTAAGTCCGTCTTGGTAATGGTAACGTCTATATCATAGATCACACCGGCTACGGATGTATGCCGCCTAGCTCCGTGATTTTCTTCAGTTTTCCTAGCGCACTCACGTTGTTCACGTCGATTGCGAGGATATTCTTCCTTGGATTTACTCTGACGTCTTTAATCTGATCAGGCACAGCACATTCCAAAAAAATGGATAGGGCTTGCCTGTTCAGCAGTCGTAGGTTGCTTGAGGGGTCTTCCGGCGAGAAGATTATGACGTGTGGCCAGCGCGCAGGCCTTGACTTCATCGTCGCTGTACTCGCAGGAGTTGACGGTGGCGCGTTGACAACCTTTCTTTTCGCCCTCTTGCTCTGGACGGGTATGAAACCATCGTCGGATGTGTCATCTTCCGACATGGAGTACAGCTCTGTGTCATCGGTGTCGCTAGAGGAGCCAACTCGCTTCCTTGTGGCTGACGGACACGATGACTTCTGGCCAGACGGGCCTCCGGCATGTTCCTCGTCCATGGCCGCAGGACAGGAGGCCGAGGCACCACGAAAACGCGAAGATTTCGCCAAAAAATTCAGAGCGTAGAGAGACAAGCGTTCTGGCAAGAAGACGCTTCGTCGTCTTCTCCAGCTTGCCGTGAGCTGACCGTTTATACATCCCAGGCAAAAACAAAAAAAATTCCACGCATATCCAAGGAGTGAATGATGATGAGTGGGCGAAGCTCGGGATGTTCATCGGTCGCGCATCGACCGATCTCGAACGACCGTTCCATCCAATGAGAATCGAGCTGAGATGCGCCTCTAGCGATATCCGATTAAACGAGAGCAATGGACCTCCATACAATCAGATTCGAACACAAAACACCGCCATCTAGCGCTCTCCTATCACACTAGAGCACGCAGCGAGCGCCTCCGCGCCATCTATTGATCAATTCACGTACTAGCATGGATGGATGGATGGATGGATATTAGGAGCGTCCCCTTTATAACGGGGCGGTAGCCGGGCCACCAAGCTCTAGCTTTAGTTCTTTTTCCTCTACAAACATTTCTTTTCCCGAATCACACATATTTTCACAACTAATTTTTCTCCTCTTCTACCTATTTTATCTATTATTGTTCCGCTGTGATGTAACAATCTTACCCGAATTACCTTGCGCTTTTCTTTGCTCTATACTTTTGCGCCACCAATACTCTAAGCACCTTTTATTTATCTCTATCGCCGACATGTTCAGCTTTCCCGTGTTACTCCTGAAATCCATGGCCTCCTGTAGGGTAGTGTTCACAGCTACACCTGGGTGGACATCTGTACATTCAATCAAAACATGATCTGTCGTTTCCCTAGCTTTTCCACAGCACGTACATGTGTCCACTGCTTTATTGAATTTCGCTCTGTAACTTCGGGTTCTCAGGCAACCGGACCTTGCCTCAAACAGTAAAGCGCTTCCCTTTGAATTATCGTAAAATTTTTCTCTTTTGATTTCCTCTTTCCCTTTTCTGTAGTTGTTCAATGCCGGCTTCTTCTCAATTTCTGCTATCCAATCCGAGTTCTCCGCCGCTCTGACCATGCTCTTAACGCTCTTTTTCGTCCCATCCGTTTCGTTACTGGCTGTATACCAACTGGTAAGCCTCCTAGTTCTCTTCCTCCATTGTGAGTCAACGTTCTTCCTATACAAATACCTGAATACTTTCGCTGCCCATCTACTTTCTTTCATATTCCTTAATCTCTGTTCGTTCCTAATTTTACTCTGAGCTT